>JANBPO010006887.1:1691218-2291218 GCA_024336825.1 Amorphophallus titanum | reverse complement strand
GATGCCGTCGGATCACAGTGCCAGTCGTGGTCGCCAAAATGGTCGGCTTCTGGTTCCTGGGAGAATAGCTGGATAGGTCGACGATGGCCATGGTGGAACTTCCGGTTCCGATGTCGAAATGAGACAAAATCACTTGGGTTGGTTTCGTATCATCGAGGGGCACGTCTTCTGAGAAGACAGATTGATCCGAAACAGAGAGGAAGGGGACGTGCTGGGGTCAATGATGTTGCCGTCTGCCCTAGATGGACAGAAACTTCTGGGACTGGTGCAGTCTCAGAAAATCAGATGCCCCGGGCGGAGGCATTGTCTAAAGATGGCGGGACCACCTCTGGGTCGATGGTGACTTGAAGACACAGAACTCTTATGAAGAGGGTTCTGGCTGATTCGCAAAGGGGTGGGCGGTGTAGCTGCTGCCAAGTGACCCTCAGAATCAGGTGCGGGTCTAGTGCAGTTGCACGGAAACACCTGCTGCGGGTGGTGCCAAAGACGAAACGGGATGAAACCACCTCTGCTGCGAAGAGGACTCGGAGATGAACGAACCCACAGAAGGGGGCTCGGGAAGATTCACACAGTAGGAAGCAGTGTGGATGCTGCAAGCTCTGCCAAGGGTTCTGCTACAAGTCTGTGAGCAGCAGAACAAAGAGATCTTCAATGTCGACGACGAGGATGATGCCGAGGGATGCCGGGGCCACCGTGGACGTACCTGGAAGGGGATGGCGTTCATATAACTTTAGGTAGGATGCATGGCTGGTCTACCTTCGGATGTGCCTGTCCTCCCCCACTCGTCGTCATCACCCCGATGGATCTAATGCATGATAGGTACCTACACGGGTGCCCTGGCCCTCCTAGGTCCAAAGTCTACATGGCAACATTGCATAGGTCCACATGTGGATGCCCTGGTCCTCCAACCTTGAGTACAGAACCTATGCATGATAGAGCCAAGTTTAGATGCCTCGGTCCCCCAGTCTTCACCTACCCTGATAGGAGGCATAAACCAGCTAGATCCACTTTTGGATGCCCAGGACCTCCCACATCTCACAAGTCTGATTGACACCTCATAAATGGTATGTCTACATTTGAGTGCCCAGGTCCACCCTTAACCACTAGAAAGTCAACATCCACAAAATTGCATGAACATCTTCGCAAGCACATTAGCAAGAAAAATGAGATCTACAAATGGTAGGCTGACTCTAATCGACGCCACCAAGAATTCCACGTGGGTGACTCTGTGATGGTAAGGTCTGAGAGGCTCTCCCCAAGAGCTGTCTCAAAATTGAGGTCTCGTAGGGCTGGTCCCTTCCAGGTTCTGAGGCGCATTGGCACTAAAGCCTATGAGTTAGAGCTTCCCGAGCAGTACGGAGTGAGCCCCACATTCATTGTGGCAGACCTGGTCCCATATAAGGGTCCCACGGTGGCACCCAGTGAGGATATTGAGCCCATCCCCTGTCTTGAGAGAGCACCCACCCTTGAGAGTAATCCACTCGCCCGGAGAGCCCAGCGTGAGCAGATTGAGCAGATATTGGATGAACAGGTCACTACCACCAGGAGCAATGTGTATGTGTGCTATCTCATCGGGTGGAAGGATTGGCCTCTTTCAGAAGACTTGTGGGTGACACCACTACTACACCCTCTGAGGAGAGAAGACTCTTATTCGACAGAGTCGAGTTCTCCACACCTCGGGAGTATGATGGGGTCATCACCATCCGTTTCAGCACTCGCGGTAATCTCCTCACCTCGGATGTATCCGACATGCTCTAGTTATTTATTTTTGAGTCATATGTAATTTTTATTTGAGTCATATCATTGTAATTTTCTATTTATTTGAGTCATATCCCTAGGTCCTAAGGTTATGCATCGAAGAGCATCGAGCACTTATGAAGAATGTTGCAGCAAAGTGTGGTGCTAAGTTTTTCTCTTATCCCTAATGTCTTGGAGCATTCAATCAGATATTGATTCGTATGACAAGTTAGGAATGCAGGTTTACTTGGAGTCAATGAGAAAAGAAATAGGAGATTTAAAAATAGTAGAAGGAAATGGCAATGCACTTATTGTCTTCACGAGTGGTACCACTAGCAAACCCAAGGGTGTGGTTCACACACACAAGGGCTTAAGTGCTCAGGTTCATGTTTTGACAAAGGCATGGGCATTTTCAACATCTGATCAAGCTCTGCACTACCTGCCCTTACATCACGTGCATGGCCTATTTAATGCCCTGTTTGCACCTCTTTATGCTGGTTCTGTGATTGAGATCATGCCAAAATTTATTGTATGTGGCATCTGGGAAAGATGGCATGAATCACCACCCCCCAGGGATGAAACAAAAATTGTTAAAGCCATCATTGTGCTCACTGGATTTCTAACAGTACAAGACTATGAAGCAAGGGACCCAGAACTACACGTAATAGAGCTCAGGGAAGAAAATCAAATACATGGGGTATCGTCTCACAGAACTACAAGTAACAGAGCTTGATTACCGTGCATGCAGCGTCGCTTGCGTGCGACCCCCCACCTCCCGTGCCCTCTCTCTCTCTCTCTCGTGAAGATCTGTGAAGAAAAAAGAGAGAGATGAAAAAAATGGGAAAAAATGAAAAGCAAAGAAATTCTCAGACTCGGATGATCGTTTCACATCAAATGGCAAGATTCCCACGCCAACACATTCCCACCCTGCCATTCTCGCCATCTAGCACTGCCAGCCCTGATGGTAGCAAGTGTTGCTGAGTTACCGTCTGATACGTCGATGGAGGTTGTTAAAGCAGCCATGTAGCGATGCACTGTCCAACCGAGAAGTGTAGCAATAAGAGTGCAGCAGAAAAACAAAAAAAAACTACAATTATGCTCAGCTTATCTTCTCTGCTCGAAAGGTATTTAATTTGACGTACTTAGCAGGCTTGAGCAATGATACCTCTGAGCATCGAAGAGCATCGAGCACTTATGAAGAATGTTGCAGCAAAGTGTGGTGCTAAGTTTTTCTCTTATCCCTAATGTATCAACATGGAGGCATGCTTTAAGTAATTACATTTTCGCTCTAGATAATAAGGTAATGGAGAATGCGATAAAACACACGAATAAACATAGTAACAACAAGAATTAAACTATAGAGATATGCAGAATGTGAATGAATAAGAGAACATGATCAAGTAAGATTATAAGGTAAAGTGACATTTCATTAATAAGAATTTACTTCATAACCATAAAGGCTATGCACTAGAAAGTCATGAACAAGAAAGTACTATCAAGCATGTAAATTATCACAAGATTGCCTCATGAATTTCACCTGTCTATAAAAAAAGTACTCCCGACGCAATACGACGCCAGTGTTCATCGTACCCCATGGTTTTCAGCACGTTACCAGCTATTTGTCGAGGGGGCTAGCGTGGAGCCTTTGGACACTGTCCGTACCCGCTCTTGCATCTTCAAGTTACAGATCAAGTTACTTCCATGAGAAAATAAAGTTTGGCCAATAAGGTACAGTTCAACAATAGTTCCGTGATAGTGTAACCAAGGTAGAGAATTCACTAATAAGAGACTTATAAGAGCTCAAAGATGATTTACGACAAGGTCATACCACGGAAGGAATCCGATAGAATAATAGTGTATTCATTAACTTTCATAACTTATTGATAGCTTATGGAACAAGGTGTTAGGTTCTAGATAATCAATAGACCATCTAGGAACTTAGGAAAATTAACCCGAAGGTCAAACCTCGAGTTAGATAGCCTTTAGATAGAATGCGGTCATATCTGGACCGTTTCATGAAGTGGCGGTCATAACAGGGCTGCTATCAGGAAGTGGCAGTCAGGTCTGGACCGTTTCTTGACATGGTCGACACCAGAACAAGGAAAGGGTTGACGCATTAGAACTCTGGACAGACGCTGTCACGGGATGGCCACTGCTAGACAGTAGCGGTCTCTTGAGGGCCGCTTCAAGCTAGGACTCAGAAAAACCAGCGGTATGATATGTGCATTCTACTTCATGGGGCTTTGAAGGTACAACTAGCTCGACGTCCTACTGAGAATCGCAGGCTCGTGGAGACATGCAGAGACCTTGAAACAAGATCACCTAGTTCGGTGGAAGGAATATCCAACGGAGAGGATCACAAGCCCAAGAGGTGTTCCTATAAAATGAAGATGGGATTCGATAGGGGATGCGGGCTCATATCATTGCCCGTCTAGTTACATGTCACGGGAGAGATACTCTCAATAAGAGGGGAAGGGAAGAGGTTACAATCGATCTACAGAACCCACCTCTGTTCTTCGCCGCGAAAATAGAGTATCGAAATGGGCGCTCTTCCTCCTTGCACTGGGCCTCTCTCCTCAGATGAAGAACGGCAGACGGTGGCTCAGGAAGATCTCTCTCACCCTTTCTTTCTCCCCAAGCCTCTCCTCTCTTCTATGTGCCTGTTTCTTCCATTCACCCTCTTCTCTTCTGTGCATGAATCAAGCCTCTTTATAGGCTTAAATGCATGACTTAACCTGGCGCGGTGGGTGGGCGTGCCGGTTAAAGGCTTGGTTGTGCACCGGATTCAAACGGCACCGATGGAGGGGGAGCGCGCCAGATAAGATGTGCATCGGATTAACCCCTTGCTATATTTGTTTGGGCCGGGGTCAGCTTGCAGGTCTTAGACTGGCTCCAGGAGTTGCCTTGATTTTTCATCTCATCGTGACCTTCTAAAGTCGCCATGAGAAGTATCGGGAAAGCCTTCAGGCCATCAAATGGCCAATCCCAGAGCCGTTTGTGCCTTTAGTTCAGACACTCGGGCTTTCCACTGACATGGCCTTCGGCACTTTGTTCTGAGGGTTCAGAGGTGTTTCTTCACCTCAGGAGGGTTTATTTTCAAGTGGTGGGCCACCAGGTACATTCTCGTCCTGACCGGACGACGGATGGGGTTTATTCGGCACGACCAAGTCAGTATCTGTTCATTGGACAGGCCGAATGGCACTACCGATTTGTTGTGGATTTCTTCTGACCATTCTGAGGTGGAGTCCCAGATGCTTCTGTTAGGTTACCTGAGGCCTCAGTGGTCCGAGAGGACCCTTGTGTATCGATTTTCTTCTGCTTTTGCACTTTGGCAAGCCGTATTCTTCTATCGTTCTGGCATGATTGCCTTTGATCATAGTTTGGGTGCGGCAGGTAGTCGCGTCCGAGCCGACCTTGACTTATCCCAAGCTGCGGGATATTACTGAGTGGCTATCTATCAGCCTTCTAGCACTGGGCTGCCCTATGGAGCTATGGACTCAGCGGGTGCGTATGGTATTTACCAGAGGGATAACCTTATTTCTCAGCCGTTGCTCACGACGGTCTTCAATTCTAACAGGAAACTCTGGTGTAGATAAATCAGCAGTCACTTCTAGCCAAACGGAATCATCGAGAATGTGAGACGGGTCAGACACATATTTTCTCAATTGAGAGACATGGAATACATCATGAACAACTTGCATCACCACTGGTAACTGAAGCTGATAAACCACCTGGCCCACACATTCCACAATAGGAAACAGACCCATGTTTCGTGGACTAAGCTTTCCACGCTTCCCAAACCTGGAAACACCTTTCATCGGAGATAATTTAACAAACACCATATCTCCTGGCTTAAATTGAAGTGGACGTCTGCGCTAATCTGCATAGCTTTTCTGTCGACTCTGAGCTGTCAACAACCTCTGCCTGATTAGACGAATAACATCTACACACTGCTGTATCATGTCAGGTCCAGTCAAAAGTCTATCACCAGCATCAAACCAGTTCAAGGGAGTACGACAAGGATGACCATACAATGCTTTATAAGGAGCCATGCCGATGTTGGAGTGAAAATTGTTATTATAAGCAAACTCAACTAGTGGCAAGTGCTGACTCCACGAACCCTGCCAATCAAGGCAACAAGATCTCAGTATATCCTCTAAAGTCTGAATAGTCCTCTCTGATTGACCATCTGACTACGGATGATACGGTGAACTGAATGCTAACTCAGTGCCCAATGCCTTCTGGAAACTAAGCCAGAAGCCAGAGGTAAAACATGGGTTGTGATCTGACACAAGTGAGATCAAAATTCCATGCAGTAGCACGATTTTTTCAATGTACAGCTCGGCCAATCTCTGCACACTCCACGCAACTTTAATGAGCAACAATCTAGCTGTTTTCATCAATCTATCAACCAACAGCCAGATACCATCAAAACCCTGTGAAGTCCGAGGTAAACCCACAACAAAATCTATCATGACGTGATCCCATTTTCACATTAGAATTTCTAATAGCTGCCGCAATCCACCTGGTTTTTAATATTCAGCTTTAACCTGCTGACAAGTCAAGCACTTAGAAACAAACACAGCCACATCTCTTTTCATGCCTGGCCACCAGAACTGCTGTTTCAAATTCTGATACATCTTGGTGGTATCGTAAGAGTGATGATTCGACTGTTGGTTTTTGACCGTTACTTTCTGACCATTGGGGGTCATAGACGCCTGACGCACCTAGTGTGGGGCGCAAGGGTGTGTGACATCCCTAGGAAAGCGTGTCAAGGTTGATGCACCCTTCCACCTAACACACCTGAGCTAGTCCGTTAGGGACTGTAACGCCCCTAGAGGTGTGCATTACAGTCAGCTTGGTCCCGTGACCTAACGCGCCAGGGTTGGTCCATTAGGAACTGTAACGCCCCTGGAGGAGTGCGTTACGGCTTGCTTCATTTCGTGCTCTGACGCACCTGTTTAGGTCCATCAGGTGCTGTGACACACCAGTGTAGGGGAGTTATAGTTCACTTCACACTGAGTGCCTGACGCACTAGAGTTTGTCCATCAGGTTACCGTGGCGCACCAGGGCTGGTCCGCCACAGTCTGTGATGCACCAGGGTTGGTCCGTCAGGCTTTGGACTGCCCTGAGTGGGTTGTAGTCCTATTTCTTTGCAGACTAGAGTCACCGTGCGATGGTGTGGGTACGAGGGACGGTCCCCGTACTGGTCCGACTATGATGTTGTTTTCCGTGGCTTGAGAGTCTACTCCTTCAGTGACCCTCCACTAGTCGTATCCTTCGGTACGCGTGTACTGGCCCACCAGGGAGTGGTAGAGAGGCTACCCTGAGGATGATTTTTAGAATGGTCTCTGTCGGGCCCCACGTGTAGCTGCTAGAGTCCGACTGAGGGGAAAACCAGTTAAAGGCCAGACCTAGTGCATACGGTCTGTGTGTGCACATGTGGTTGGGGGCAGTTGGACACGCGTTGACGGGCATGACCCCAGCTAGTCACTTGCTTTGTAGATACTTGTTCGGTGTCCTTGCCTCTGCTAGGCGCTAGCATGCCTGGCAGACACCTGCGGTGCGGTGTAAGACGTCAGGGGATGCTACCGACTGTGCTTGTCATGCCCCGAGCGCGGAAGATAACTCGGAAGTGGCGTGACGATGTCTTCAACGATCAAGTCAATCAGAGCATAGTGCATTCAACACATACAGACAGAGTGCACAAAATATAATTAACCCAAGATTTATTAATAACCATATTTCTCTCAAATAGTATGAAGACTAGATGAGTAGAAATTAAACATGTAGATCCATCCGTTTAACAGACTTGAGAGGGTGTGCCATGAAGAAATAACGATTTATATGGAGTCCGTTAAAGTCTACCGAACCCAAATTTTTAACAATCCAACACCCCAGTTATATGGCGGACTGGAGTCCCTGCATTATGTTATCATAACGTGCTTGCGATAGACCGTTAAGGTCTCTGGGACGTTAAAAAAATAAACGGACCCCACACTTTTTTCATTTGCTCATTTCAAACCACCAGAAACCAAAAACCCTTCCAAAAACCCCCGTGCTTCCTCTCCGACGAAACCAACCCCGGTGAGCTTTCCGTCCATGAGAATGACGAGGGAGAAGGGATGGAAGAGAAAGGCGGTGAAGAAGATCAAGGCCCAATCGGAGATTGTGGTCTCCCTACCAGTGAGCCCTTCAACGGAGGAGGAGATAGCGACGGCGGCGGCAACCCTTCCCATGGAGGGGGAGACTTCCACGGCGCCCAGGGAGATAGAGGAGGTTCAAGGGGATGCTAGGGAGGCCACCGGCATGGAGAGGGAGGTCGTCCCACCGGCAAAGAGGAAAAGGGGCCAAGACCAGGAGGTAGGTTTTCATGCCTTAAATTTAATTTTGATTTTATCAATGTGAATGCATGTGAGTGGGGAGGGTATAGAATGAGTCCTCGGACTCTTTAGGATGATTTGTAGGCCTTTGAGGCCAATTCCACGGGCTCAAGAAACAAAATGGCCCACGCCAGATGCGTTGGGAGCATAACAGCTCTACCAGTAGCCATTATGCCCTTAACGCATCTGGACAGGTGCGTTAAGTGCAACAGAACAGGAAAGTGGATTTTCTGAGTTTTTCTGATTTTTTATTTTTTTGTTGTTTTGAATATGATAAATGCAATGCTATGACTCCTTATAATTATATGACTAACCCTATGACCTAATTGTGCAGGGGAAAAGATGGACACGAATCATGTGGCTACAAGTCCTGGCGGTTTACCTTGCATTGCCGGAATACTAACGTGAACACCTGCCGGCCATGGGATTTGGAGAACTGCTGAGCATCGAGGTGGCCCGCGTGGATACGACGCTTTTGCTTGCTCTGCACGAGAGATGGGACCCGGTGAGCTGGGCTTTCATATTCCAGTGGGGGCATATGACACCGACATTGGAGGACATGGCCCGGATCAGCGGCCTACGAGTGCACAAAAATGCGGTGACTAGATGGGCGTACGTCGACTACCGGGAGTTCACTCAGGAGCTCCTCGGCTTGGACATGATGAGACCGGGCACCCATCGTCCCAATTATCATGGTTAGTGCTCCAAGAGAGCTTGGGACTCTGGCGAGCAGCGGTAGCAGTGGGTGAGTTACCGGAGCAGCACATCGATCGAGTGATCGAGCAGGCCCGTCCGAGCGTGGCGATAGAGCCAGGGCCAGATGGAGACAGAGTTTTGAGACGCTTCCTGATGCTGCTATTCGGGAAGCTACTGTTCGTGACACGAGCCGACGTCATCAGCTGCCGGCTTCTCCCTCTGTTGGCCGATCTGAGCCGAGTGCGAAAATATGCATGGGGAGCAGCGGTGTTGGCCTTCTTATTCCACTCTCTCAGCGCCACTGACCGGGTGACCATGCTCGGCGGCTTCTCACCCTTCTTGCAGGTAAATGCCCTAGATGCCTTTCCATTGCTTCTAATATGCTTCTTAGTATGCTAAAATGCTGACACTTCTTAAAAATGTAGTTTTGGGCTTTTCTCTATTTGCCGGGGATTGTGACGAGGAGTGGAGCTATACCCGGGACAGTTCCCCATCGCGAGGCGATGGAGCATCGCCCGGAGCGCGGGGTCGATCCAATGGTCGACTCGAGCGATCCAAGAGGATCTCGACTCATTCCTGCATGCATCTGTAAATAGCCCTTCTAGATGCTGCTATACAAAATGCTGACCAATGCTTTTTAATGCTGTGAATAAATTCATGAATGACCCTTTCAGGTGTGGTGGACACCGTATCGGGATGAGGACCACACGGGACAGCCATGGGTCGAGGCTTCCTTAGCCTATCATGGACGGGACATCTGGCTACATTGCATCAATGTGATCGAGCCCCTACACTACTGGCTGATCATGACGACGAGGGGAGTGCACCAGCTAGTGGTGAGGTTCCCGCACCGACATGATGAACGTCCAGGGAAGTCTACCAAGGGGATTGGTAGCGACATTGACTGGAGCGGCCGAGCCAGGAAGTACATTCATGACTGGAAACATAAGGGCAAGGCCGTGACAGAGCGGGCAGATAGCGATGAGGCATACTTGAAAGCCTTCACCCGTCGGTACGGTAGCCAGATCTACTGTGGCACCCGACGACCGGTATGAAAATGCAAAACTCAACTTTTCCCTTTTCTACGTAAAATGAGTGAATGCATGTTATGCATGACACTTGGCTTCTAAATGCAGCTAGACCCACAAGGCCAGATAGTCGAGCTCGAAAGGCTTCTCCACGCCACGGTGCAGCAGCGGGATGAATACTGAGTGGCTCTTGAGCTACTGGTGAGTTTTCTGAACTTAAAAACTGAAATGCTTTATGCAAACCTGACTGACCTTCTAAAATGTAGTGAGCCGAGGGAGTTCAGAGGGGTGGACCAGATGCGCCATCCTCTTCCTCACAGCCAGCTGGGGGACATGCTGAGAGGGACGCAGAGTTCACCCGGGCCGTAGCCCGTGCCGAGGAGGCCAAGGCTACCCTCGCAGAGTGGGTAAGAAACTGAAACTTTTCTAAAATGCTTCATGATTTAAATTGACAAATATGCAAAATGCAATGTGCAGGCTAAGGACCTAGCTACAGCCTTAGCGGAAGCGGCCGAGGTACCTCATCTCCGGGGAGAGGTGGACCGACTCCGGGGAGAGGTGACCCGGCTGAGCAACGAGGTGACCCGGTTGAGCGGGGAAGTGACCCGGTTGAGTGGGGAAGCAGCGGACGTTGATCAATACCGCACCGAGGCTTGCGAGGCGCGGGTCAAGATTTTTGAGCTGAAGATCGAGCTGCGGATGATGGAGCGGACTGTCCGGCTGATGGGCCGGGCACCTGAGCGGGCCACGTCACGAAGCAGCGCAGCTGGAGGCTCACGGAGTGCGGCACCGAGCGCGTCGGTGGGCGACATCCTAGCTAGTTCCTCCACCCACCAGAGAAATGAGGGGGCGGAGAGAAGACGCCCGAGGGAAGAGGAGGAGCACAGCGCCATGGAGCCACCATCGAGGCAACATGAGGGCACCGGGGACAGCGACAAACTGGCGGAGTGACATTTTTTATCTATTTTTTTGTGATTTTTGTAGTTTTTCTGATTTTTTTCTGGTTTTAATTGACACACAACACCTAAACTAGGGGCATCTTGATCCGAGGGATGAGAATCAATCTTGGTTGGACAATCGGAGGGCTTAGTAGCGGTGGCCCCTACTTGTTGGACAGACTGAGCGGGTGACATGGTGGGAGGTGACATAAAGGGCAAATGAGAGCACCTGGGCCTAGGTCTCGATAGGCAAGGGCAAGTCGAAGAACTTGCTCTGATACCAAATTTGATGCGGGACGAGCCCGGACAAGGAACTGAGACCTAAAGCCATCTATGTATGTCAAGAGATCCCGGAAGAGTGGCTTTATCTCGAGCAGTGTTGACGCAGGATGAGCCCGGATAGGGAACTGAGACCTAAAGCCAGCAGACTCGTGAGCACACATGCCTAGATAGAAAGACGTTCACACACGCGTGAAGAGTGAACTCCTCAAGGGTACCGAGTGGTGGCTAGGTGAGAAGCAGCTCGTGGGGTGTCGGACATGGTCCGAACTGTGAGGAGGGTGGTGGAGGTCACCCAGGGAGATGGGGATAGGCACCGGATTCTACCAAGCTGACTGATACCAAGTGGACCGGATCAGATGGACACTCGACTCACCGGCAGCAAGTCACTCATGTTGGTGGATCATTTTAGAACTGGCCCTCATCTCACTGGTGTAACACTGGAACTAATACTAGATAAGAAAAAGTAGAAGTGGCAAACGAACGTACCTAGCCGTCTAAAGGATCGACTCCGGTCGGAGACGTGGGCTCATCGGGGAGCGTGCGCACCTGGCAAGCATGCTGCGTCGATGGAGCTTCTGGTAGACCCTGCTAGTACAAGCAAATAAAAAACACCTCCACGCAGGGAGGGGGAACTCAGGGAGGGGCACATGGTACGGCACTACTCTCACGCAGGAGGGGGGATCACGGGGAAGGGGAAATGGGCCAGCTGCCCCAAGTCTGCCCGGCTGGACAGAATCGAGTTGATCCGGGCAGTCTGCAGCACACAAGGATCAGAATGTTGTGATAGGTGCTGCGAATTCAGAGGGGGGGTGAATGAATTCCCCTTTAAAATTTTACCGAAATGAAATCTACTACTGATTACGCCAAGCGAAAAGACCTTTTCTGACAAAGCAGAAATAAATCTCCAGAAAGAGAAGGCTCTCTATAAGTCCCAACTATCTCCCCTCGGCCAACAAACAAGCTGGCCACAATAACTCAGCTCTCAACAGTCCGTCCTCTCTGTGAGGTACTACAAAAGTCGCCAACCAATACGCCAGATACGCTGCAAGGTGTGTCACATCTAGTAGACCATGAGGATTCCACCCCTCCTATGGAGCATACACATATGTAGAGTATGTCCGGAAGCGTAGCTCCACCTCAGTGTACTCCTCCCATGGAGTCTGGTCTCTGGCCAACTCTTGGTAAAAGTAGAATGGCCTGTTGTAGAAATGACGGATGCATACATTCAATGGCACTCTTGGAGTCTATGCTGCTCTCTCTCTCCCTACCAGAGCCAAGTCCCTCCAGGTCTTCAAGAGGTACCGATGGTTGAAAGGTACCTGGTACCTCCCCTGTCCATCACTGTGACTACGGTGGAGGTCATCTAGCACTACCCCCTCGTATCCCTCGTCACTGATCGACAGTTTGAAAATCTTGAACAGAGACCACAAGTCCAGTGAGGTCTCTCCCTCTGCGGTGGCCACCATGTTCCAACGGCGATTAAAGTGCTCCAGTAGTCCTTGCAGCAGCCTAGTGTAGTAGGGGTATGCGTACAAGGCAGTAGTCACCGCGTACCTGGTCCCTGCTCACTCCAACAACACCCGATAGTGATGGATGATCCCCATCATCCACTCAGTGGCCCCCTGGCGATAGTAGTGTAAAGGATTTACTACCCAGTGACCGTACCAGCTCGTGACGGTCTGCCTCATAACCCCGTCCAGCATACTGTGGTCATCATATCCCTCTCTAGCGTACTGCAAACCCGCGGGCTCCAGCACTAGTCCGGCGGTCCCCTCTGTCTCAATACGATTGTGGCCGTGCAAATCCCAGGAAGCAGGCCCCAGCGGCCCAACTTTGACCCCTGACTTCTCTGCCCCACCAAAGAACCCCAGGCACTCAGCAATGGGAAACTGTCGCTGCCTCCAGTAATCCTCTGAGAAGCTAGGGTAGCTGGAGAAGGCTACCCCATGCAGGCTGTCCCTGCCAATCAAGATGGCCCGCTCAAGCCAACGACGGGCTCCAGGAATCCGTGAGTCATCCTCCTCCATGCCAGGTGGAACGTAGCTCCGGAGAAACTCAAACAAATGATACTAAACAAGCAAGTTAAGACCAGCAAAGAAGGGATCCGAGGCTCACCTGATCAGCGTGAAGACGCTGATCCCGGCCAGAGACGATGGCGAGCGGGGGAGGGTGGGTACCCCGCACACTGCGTCGGTGTAGCTTCCCCTGTTCAAATTATATAAGCACTACTCCCCACACAGAGGGGTTGGACTAGGGGAGGGAAAATCAAGATTACAGTCAAACACTACCTCCACACAGGGAGGGGCGCTAAGTCGGCCAGGCGGGGAGGGGTGATTAACTAAGCTACTGCCCGGCGAGCACTTCTCCGGTTCTGTCCAGATTTGGGACTGCAGGACAGTAAGTCACTGTAGTCACCACTGTGCACTCCCCCGAGCTCAGAAGTCACCGAAACTAGTGTCAAATCGTCGCTGACAGACCCTGGTACGCTGGAGAATTTTCGTGGATGAGCCCGTTGTCGTCACCGGTCAGGGTGGTTCCTGGAATAGGTCCTCTGCGCTCTGGTTTGCACCGGCCCCAAGGTACAACAGTAACTGGATGCAGGTGCCACGGCCACTCCCGAAGTCCAATCAAGACGGGACCAAGTCAAGGATGACCGTGGATGAGTCTTCTTCGAGCAGTAATTAGGGGGAGCTCCAGACGATGTCAGAGCAGGGAGGAGGAACCTGTTGAGTGAGGGGGGGTCAGATTTGGACCTGAGTGGCCTATTCTGCGCACCTAGGGGTAGAAAATTGGTTGACGCTCCTCCGGATGCAGAACGGGATGCTGCCTTTTTTCAATGGATGTTGATTGGTTGTAGGAGACCTCAGCCAAGTGGCGCCTTCAAAAGTTGCGAGACGCGACCGTGGGAATTCTAGGAAGTCGCCTCTGTTCCCCAGCTAGTCCTGATCTACGCAGTCGAGGGAGATTGAGCCTCGCAAACAGCAGGGACGTCAGATGCTAGCGAGACCACACAGTTGTGAAGCTATCTTGACGAGCTTTCCGTCGATATATGGTGCGCCTCCAACTGATGCTGAACAACTCCAAAATTACTTCTGCAAGTTGACCTCCTTCTACTGCCTACGAACTGAGTGGAGTGATGAAAGCTCTTGATGGATGTGGGGTGGTATGAAGTGGAGGGAATGGCTAGGGGAGAAAGGGCGCCTTTCCCACCGACTCATCCCAATTAACGCCTCTCAGGGGGGCGTTATCCCACTATCTCACTTTCCTCTTATCCTAATTAACGCCCCTTAGGGGGGGCGTTATTTCTGTTGTGTCTCTGGTTTTGATGATAACAATTTAATTATCTTGATGTTGTCAACTTGTAAAGACTTCATCATAATAATCAACTGTTCATCATGCTATTCACAGCTGAAGAAGGAGTCGACGCAGCAAAGGTGCTGCGTATGCGTCAACGCAGTGAATGCACTGCGTAGACGCTGCTGCAGAACGAGGATTCTGCGATGGTCAGCAAAGCGTCAACGCTCCTAGCAAGTGCGCCAACGCAAGTCCAAGTCTGCCGTTAAAGCTCGTCAGCGTCAACGCAGCAAAGGAACTGCGTTAACGCATGTGCCTACAAGCGTCAACGATCCAAGGTTATCACGAGCTTCTACTGCGTCAACGCTACGGAGCAACTACGTCGACACAGCATTTGAAGTTGATCAAGAAAGCAGCCAGGGTCGACGCTATTGCCATAAGGTCGACGCCCTTCTAGTCGAAGCTCACTCGAGCCGATGCGTCGACGTTGCTTAAGTATGGCGTGGACGCTATAGCCGGGCAGTCATCATGAAGTTTAAAGCCAAGGCGTCGACGCTACTTGCTGGTAGCGTGGACGCAGCTAAAGCCAGCACTTTAGTCTTCATCAAATTCGAGCCAAAGCATCAACACACCCCGGATCTAGCGTCAACGCATCAGAGTCTATATCCACGTCCCATTCTGGATAATTGTGAGGGGCCCATGCCTGTCATATAAAAGCCTTTCTTTTATATCCGAGGAACCGTCAATCATGACAGGGGCACCTGATTTCGTGCGCGGGAAAAGGAGTCGTGGGGTCGTGTGTCTTCCACACTCTGTGGGACCCCCCCTCTCTAACAGACTCACTCATATTCTAATAAAGGACCGCTGCCATTGGAAGAGAGAGATAGAGAAGCACAGCCAGAGGGTTTTCGACCGTCTCCAGGAGAGCATTCCAGAAAAGAAATAGCGAGCGGCACCTGAAGAACCAGAGCGTGCTCCATCTCCAGGGCAGAGCCTCCGTGAGAAAGAGAGAGGAAGAGAGAGAGAAAGTGAGAGAGTCGAGGTCAATGTAACATATTTTAGTCTCTACACATATCGTACCCAACAAGGAGGAATATTTTGAGAGAATCACAATCGCATTTGGTTGGGTTCAAGATATTGCACTATGCTACAAGTGCTCTCTCTCCATCTCTCTCTTTCCTCTCACAATAGTAAGGGTCGCAACAGTCATGTGCTCCTTCAGCAACCCACAGCTCCCCTGACGGCAATGGTAGATGACTCGCAGCAGAGGGCACTGTGAACAAGGCACCAATAATAGAGTCTGCCCTCCTCATCTCCTCCACCTCCCTGTCCGCTTGTCGACTGGCCACAAACCATCCCGCCACCTTCGCACTAGTCTCTGCTCTCACCACTACTAGCGTCCTCTTCTCCGGTAGGAGCCCCAGCACCCACCCTCCAGGCCCTGCCCTGCCACCTCCGCGATGACCTCTGCCCTCATCACCGCTAGTGGCCCCTCCTCTGGCAAGAGCCCCGACACCCACCCTCGCACCACCCAGGTCATGCCAAGGGTGTTGACAAACGCGAGGGAGAGGTCTCCAAGCTTGGACTGCCGCGCCTGTCGCTGCAGTCTCTTGCTCCCTGATGTTGGCTGTGAGTGAGAGGTCCCCGAGCAGGAGGGCATCCAGGAGGGTGGACACGGAGATTTGCGGGTTCTAGAGGAGGAGCCAGAGGTGGCTTGATTGGGCATAGTAGTCCAAGAGGACTTGCATCGACGACGGATGAGGGCAGCAAACCTACGTCAACTGCGAACTTACATCTCAAGGGCAGAGGAAGAGGTTGGTGGACCTACATCGACAGTGGACCTGCATATCTAGGGCGAAGGAAGAGAGCAGGATAGAGGAAGAGGCTAGTGGACCTACATCGACGACGAGCCTACACGAGTCACCCCAACGATGGCGAACCTACATGACGGACCTACATCGCCTTCCCTTTCACCCCGACGATTGGACACTTCCACAGCCTTATAGTAGTGAGATTGGGAAGAGAGAGAAGAAGGGGAGCATGAGTTTTGATGGACATTTATTGATGGCAGGCCAGGTAACTTTGAAAATTCACCCAAAAACTTGCTCCAGTCAGTTTCTTCGGATTTTGAAAATGGCCAGAGAATGAGCCTACACATTCTCTCTCTTTGGGAAACTGATGAACCGGGCCAGCCGACCACCCATCAGAACCGATTTTTAAGGGGTTTCTTCACCCCCGTTGCTCTTTTATACGCTCCCATTCACTCTCCAACCCCTTTCCTCAAACCCTAGACCAACCAAACACCTATTTCCACCCCAAAAACCTTCTCTTTCTTCCATCCACACAAGATCCGATTTCTCCGACATCGTTCGGCACAGAATCTGTGCAGCGGCTTGTGGGGCTTCAAACTCTTTCTTCGGCCTCCAGCTTGTGGAAGAAGATCCTTCCACTGTCTTTGGTGTGTCCTCCGATCTCCATCTACTCCCAAGGAAAAATGTTAGAGATCTAAGGGTTTCCACCTCGATTTCTTGTCTAGATGACACCTAGAAGAAGCTCTCGGAGGTCTACCCAGGGGGAATCGAGTGCTAGAGAGGAGAGGACCCAGTTCCTCCACCACAGTGGGCAGCTGCACCTCAACGGGCATCGCCGATGCGCCCACGCCCAATACTCGACCCCCGTCTGGTCAATTTTCGTGAGATGGATGAGCTCTTCCCTAATCTAGGTGCTATTTTTGAGGTTCAGGATGGTTAAATTGATTTTGTAACAAGGTGTACCAGATATTATCAAAGTCTTGTTCAACAGTTCTATGGAAATTTAAATATAAGGAATGTTGGCCCGGTTAGGAAAGCAATCGAGAGGGAGGGTGAATAGATTGCGCCCCCTTTTCGAAACACAACGCTGAGATGACAAACAATATCTAGAAAATTGAACAGCGAGATTTAGTAAGGATGAAGATCAAGCAAGCTCTCACAACTCTCCAACGCGGTATGACAAATCACTCGGATAAAATGTAACGAGCGGACAGATATGAACTCTCAGCTCACCGCATCACACTCGCAAGCTAGAATGGATAGAACAAAGTAACATTCTCACAATCAGCAAACCACAGCACAAGGAATTTTTAGGTGATTCAGACGCACCCGTGTGCAGTCCTACGTCCACCCCTCTCAACCCGAGAGGATTCCACTAAAATCGCTGCACGACGGCAGCAAGAACGATCACAAGGATCCCACACGAGCACAACGGCCCCTCACACACGCGTGTTCTCGCGCGACAACGAGAAACCACACACATGGAGACGATGCTCGGAGCTGGCTCGATGGAGGCTCAGGGTTGACGGCCCGAGTAGGGTGCTGAGGAGTCAAACACCTTGGGGTGGAGACCCATGCCGGATGCCGACTTGGCTGGGGCCTGGGGCTGGAGGCCCGAGCGAACTGTAGAAGTGGAGACTAAAACTCGGGACACGAGGCCTGCGTCGGGAGTCGGTCGGAACTGGGCCCGGGGGTTGGCGCTTGCCCGGGCTGGGGCTGGTCTGGAACCCCTATGGGGACTGATAACGGGAGACCCGATCCTGATGCTCGGTCTGGCTATCAAGACTAGTGACTGGTGTGGCGCGTTAGTGGCACCACAAGAGACGGGAGCTGGGGGTGGCGACGGAGCAGTCATGGGGGCCACAGCCAAAAAGTAGGGCGATCCAATGACCAGGGCGAAGCTACCGAAAGTGATCGGCACCGCCAAGTAGCCCACCTGTACGTGGGTGGCGACGATGATGGGACCGTAGGTGACAGCCGCCATAGTTGTTGAAGCACTGGACGAGTTGGGACAACCACCGCTGACAGTCATCAAACACGATCCGGCAACTAGGAGGCGAACTGAAAGCTGCCGGAGAGTGCGAACAAGTGCTCTTCTTCTACCTCTCCTGCAAGGACAGGAAAAGGGCACCAGGGCTTTAGGGTTGGCACGGGCTTTCTCCTCAGCAAAAAGAAAGAAGGCGGGAGACGTCCCACTGGGTGTGCCATCCTTTTGTTCGCGTACGGGTGGGGTTTGTCACTGGCGCGACGCGTGTGCGGTGACCAGAGTGAGGGGTAGGATATAGCTACGGGAGAGAGACCAGAAGGTAATGTGTTTCAGGCACTCCCTCTCATGACCGTATCTATCTCAAAGCGGCACCGTGCACTTGCCTTTTAAGGAGAGTTGAGGGGAGACCAAGTGACATGGGAAGTTTCCGAGTTGAGGGGAAACATGGCTGGGATGCGGGTGTGCCAATTGATTTCTCGATAATCACCTGTGGAACCAAATGTTTAACCGGGGATGCGCCACCAGGGAGCAGCACGTGGACTCAAGGGGTGAGGAACACGTGGAGGGAATGACGGTTCCGTGGGTGCGAGTGCGTAGGCGACTGTGGGGAGTTGTGTACAGGATGTCTTTCCCTACCGACCGTAAACTACCCTCCCCACCTCTCTCTCTCTCTCTCTCTTTCTCTCTCCCCCCCTAGTGGCAGCTGGAGCCTGAGGGCGCTTCGCGTCATTGCTTGTCGCCCCATGCGAGGTGGGCCAGAGTGCAGGTATTGCCGGTTGGCCTGCGTTGGCGTCGGAAGTGATGCGAACCAATGGTCGCACACTGCATGCTCCTTCACCAGCTCCTTGAACACTGGCAGTGCCTCTGGCCGAAACCTGTTCATCACCATCTCGGCATCCCCTCCGACTCGCTCCGCGCCTGCTGAGTGCTGCACGAACCTGTTCATCGTCTGCGGCTGTCCAGAGTCAATGGGTTGCCGGCCGCGAAGGGGACGTTGTAGACCTGCTCGTAGATGTCCTGGAAGGAGTGGCCAGAGTCAGGGTCGACATACTCTCTCTCTCTCTCTCTCATTGTGTGTGTGTGCGAACCCCACCGGCTCCCTTGTGGACTTCCTGCCATCCCAGGCGCCATGAACTCTGCCCAGGGAGACCTTATGAACTCTGTCAACATGACGCTACAGTGCATGGGCAAGGCCCTGTAGTGTATGACGCCTCCAGCATCGCCAGCTCTCCTGCTACCTCCCTGTCGTCTCCACCAGTGCTGGTGCCGGCGCCGGCGAGAGGGACACTGATGTGCTTATGTGGTTGAGCAGGGCCCTGACGAACTGGGACACTTGCATGGAGGGCCTGGACCGGGTGTCCAAAGGCTACATCAAGGAGTAGATGGCAGTGTGTCTGAAGGGCCCGACGGAGCTGCTGAGCGGCTCCCTCGCCCTATTCACAGCCACCAAGAACAGCGACTTCTCCGACATCCCCATCCAGAACCGGCCGCAGAGGCTGCTGGGCAGCGAGGCGCCCCCAACAGATCACGGCACCGCCGCCGTCGCCGGGCCTTTCACTTGGTTGATGTTGAAGAGGGACAAGAGGCTGGGGTTCCGTGTCTCTCGCTTTCTCTCTCTCTCCAATAGATCACGGCCCCACTGCTGCCAATGGCCCCTTCCCTTTGGTGATCTCTCTCACAAATTCCATGTTACTCAGTCTCCCAAAGGAACTCAATAGGCATTGAAACCAAGATTCCATGTCTGCATTAAAATGGTGGAAGAGAAAAAAAAGATTCTGGGCCGGTCCTAACTTAGAAGGTCAGGGACTACCGATCTATCGACAAACACGAGGCCACAAGCAAGGCCTACGAGACCGGACCAAAAGTCTAGAAAAGACCTAGCCGGACAAACGCGGACTAGAAGGCACACACGGCCCGAAATCCATGCTCGCACTTCCAGACGCGACCACTCACGACCTGAATGTTGTGCATAAGATGCAACACTGACCTTGGGTAACGCCGCCGCTCGGCTAACCCAGCCAGGTCACGATGCTCGAGAAACATGGAGAGTCACGTCTCACGTGATGGGAGCACCTCCAAAAGCACAGCCAGCTGCGTCCACTAACGACTCATGCTGCACCACACGTACCAAGCCAACCACACCACGCTAGGGCGGAGACTCAGGTACGCACTGTCTAACTAAGAACAGAGACCAAAATACAAGTACTAGCCAGGGGAACGCCCGTCGGCATCAGATCCTATCCCCTGACCACGTGTGCACACACTGGCTCCTGCCTAGAGCTAGGCCTCTAGCTAGTATTCTCCCCCCGTAGGATGCTACAGTCGAAGGCGACACACCGAGCCGGGAGCCCACGGAACTAGCTTAGGAACAGTTTGACAGGAACACCCCTCCACCACTCCAGAGGTGGGTCGACCACCACAATCTTAGGGCAACAAGAAGGGAGTCTCACGAAACACAGAGGACTCAAAACACAAGTGCCGAGGCACAGACAGCCCAATCATGCACTGTCACCTGTACTACAAAGTACCAATGGCAGCACCAGCAACTATCGATAGACTCAGGACAAGGCAACTAGACCTACCGGTGCAACGATCCCTGAGTCGGGCGACTCAAAGGCAAGATCGTTACAAGCAGCGAGACAAGCTGCCAATAGGTCCACTCCTAAGCCAGAAGGAAACGACACATTCGACGAGAAAAGACCGACAAAGACCTAAGGGAATACTGAACATCCTCAGTACGCCTAGACATATGGATCGAGGTAGGACAACACTCCGAGGCATCCAGAACCAAGGTCTCCGGTTGGGCAAAACCGTCGAGACACATAAGGCTACGTGTCAACCACTGGGTAACCCCGGGTCGACCAGAACTCGACCATAATGTTTCAACCGTAGGGAAGAGAACCCTACTACAAGGCAGGGAAGAACAACCCGATAATTACAGACATAAAACACAATAATCAGAGTTCAGAGGAACAACGCCAGACTGTTATCACGGATACACGCTCAGGAGTGAGCACAATCACAAGTGAACACAGGTCCGACACCTCTGAAACAAGGCAACGTCGCTTACGTCTCACCAGACAAGAGACACGACTACTAGAGTAACAAACACCAAGAAACAAATCGATAGAAGCGACAGGCACAACCAACATCAGCTTACACAAGGAAACATAGTCCTCTCAGCTGGTAGCCTAATGACATCATCGACTCCAGTGCCAAAGGAGACAGGGAACACCAGGCACACATGACGCCAATGACGATTACACGGAGGAACGATAGCAAAAATCAATAACACTGGACCACACACAGCATTCAGTCAATCCTCACTCAGATATCGCATCTGATCGAGTCATGAGCCACTCCATCAGGAAAAGGAGCATAGCAAGCTACTGACGAGATGATGGTCCAGCACATAAATGCAGAATCATACGAAAATAGTACTTGCAAAAATAACAGCCAACAACAATAGCACCTACAGGATTCTGGCTCTGTACAGCACACAGAACCATGGAACACACTACAAGTAGGGCCATATCAAGGCACGCGGCAGCTGAGCACATGACTATAGGGAGCGAGTCATGCATCAGGCCGTTCACCAAGGAAAGACCCAGAACAATTGCAACCAATCGCAAAATGACAAGAGAAACCACAATCTTGGGGAACGCATCTCAAGGATTACGAACATGCCCTGAGAGTACAACACCCACGAGAAGGAATGCAGAGTAGAGGGTACTTTATCAGTAGGGAAGCTGATGATTTTCCCAACACTCGCAAATGCCGTGCCAAAACCAGAGAAATGACCGACAACAGCATGGTCACAATAATGTCTAGGCACATGCAGCTAAGACGGAGTCACATCAAGAAGAAGTAATTCTCTTAACCTGCCAGAATTGTACGAAAAGATCCTCGGCTTGTGGGTCATCAGCCCACACGCTTCCGCTATGCACTCAACAATGCACGAAGGCATCAGAAAGAACCTCGACCTTCGCATCTCAGCGCACACTAGGCGTCATCGCAATTCCAAAAAATTGCAATGTAACATGCCTCGAGCACTGATCTAGCGAGCAACCGAGCAGAAAAAGCCTAAGTGCAACAGAGAAGAGCACCAGCTTCAGCATAAAGCCTAAGGAGAGGCACTAATCTCGGCCTACCTTCAAGTCCTGAAAACAACAAATGAGCCTCGCAACACATCGGCCGTTGGGCACGGCTCAACGAAAACATGGCCCGCAATGGCTCTCGACATAGAAATTAGGTCCAAAGCCACACAACCGTAAAACAAGGAGATGATCAGGCTCAAATTAAGCTGCCCACACTTGAGCAGACACAGGACAAGGCGGTACTGAAATGGTAATTCCAAGGCCAATCCTCACAGGAAGATCCACCAAATGACATGGGACGCATCGAGCTTACTAACAGAAGCTCACCAAGAAGGGAAGAGCCTAGTTTGCTCGAGTAGCTTCTCAGCCAAGGGGTCCAATCGAGCACTTCAATAGAAGCGAAACACGTCAGGAGCTAACCAGACTTAAGCTGGGATGACCAAAATATCGTAAAAATATGTACGGCCATCGTCACAACTCGAATGGTCAACAGTAACCTGAGCAATTGACAAAAGAATCTAATACCAGCAAATCCCGACCAGAAGGGAAATGCCAATAGGAATAACACTAAGGAATTCTTAAACAGCACAAACAGCATAAAAGACTGCCATCGAGCAATAACACCGAACAATCTATGAATTTAGACAATCGGATATAACAAGGAAAGAGTAGAATCAACTACTCCACTGAAAGACACAAAGCACAATGTGGACTACTTCACAGGGCTGTCGACACTGCAGGTGACAAGCCACTGAGCCCATCCAAAGGAATAGACTTCTACAAAAATCACAGGTGATAAAATAATCAAGCCACGTTAGCCTAGGATCCACCCACGAATCCTGCTAACGTCCACCTCATCCATCATTTTGTCATGTTCTAACCCATTCCATCACGTCTCTACCTCGGTCAACTCGGCACTGTCGCGCACCCCGCGTCGAGAAAAACAGAGGGAAAAGAGAAACGTGAGAAAAAGTAGAACGGGAGAAACGACAAGGACAGGAGAGGAGAAAATCACAATCGCACAAACGACATTACCATAATGAACAATTAACAGGTGACTAAATCACATAAAACTCAAGCAACAGGAATAATTAAAACACAATTCAACTAATCGAAAAATAGAAACACACCTTTCAAAAGATAGGACGTCACTGCTCAGTACGAGGAAGTTGAGACGCTGGTGAGTCCTGCTGAGGTTGTAGCGGCACAGGTTGAAACTGGGGCTACTGTGGCTGGGCGAATGGAGAGAACTACATCGGTCTTGGCCTGAATGGGCAGTCTCGAACAACATGGCTCGGCTAATCATAGCGAAAATAAACCACCGACAAAGAGCATGGCCTGCCAGGGTGGCTACCACCACACCTCCCACATGATCCCGGCTGACGGATAGCAGGTCCCTGACGCTGCTGAGAAGATGGGACTGACGATGGAACAGCACCGGCAGAAGACTATTGGGCACGCCGTTTCTCATGCCTCTTATTCTTGAATCTCCGGAACTTCTTACCATTGGACTTGGAAGAAGAAGCACCATCGACAGTGGAAACAATGGAAGGGACTCCGAGGACGCTCGACAGATAGACCTGCTGCAACTGCCCAACCGGTTGAGGGATAAGGTGATGCTGCACACCTGGCTGAGTGGACTCAACCTAGGCACGCACTTGAGATATCACCTGCCCTACTCCCGATGGCAGATGAGGCAGCACGGCTTCACTCTGCGTTCCACGCTGATCATTCGGCAAGCCTTCCACAACAAGGGCGGGAACCGCTGAAACTTGACTCGGCACAGGCGCATGAACCATCACAACCACCACCGGAGGAGGAGCACCATTTCCCTCCCTGAAAATTCGTGCCTTCTGGCGACCCGCCATCAAAACCTAAGAAGCATATGTCGATGAAAATCACATCAACAATCACGAAAAACACCCTAAGCCAGCACTAGACGACTCAAGTGGACTTGCTCTGGACCACGCTTTGCAATTTCAATTCCTTATATGCGTCCTCAACGCTGCTCTGATACCAACTGTAACGACCCAGAGATCAGGATACCGATAACTTGATAATATCGGATCACTGCTACTAAGAACTGGGGACGCCACCCAAGAGGCTAATGAGGCCCCTGAAGGGTTAGTGGAGTTTGTCGAGGAGTTGTATAACCAAGCAGGCTTCGGTGGGCTTCAATGTCATATGCAGCAAGATGCCAATGCTCCATCACGTGGTGGGGCTCTTCAAATGGCCATGTAAAGGTGGAGAATACAACACGTGGGTCCACATGTCAACAAACTTCACTTCAAAGCACATTCAGCAAGATGGCACATGGCTTCAGGCTTCAGTGCAAGCCAGGGCCTTCACTTCACAAGTCGCCTGGAAATAATGCAGAGGAGAGTGGCCGCAAGCCTCACATGGGATGGCAGGCTCAAACGCGATCAACATGGGTGCACCGTGCACATAGGCAGCAAGCGCCAGCCAGCTTCTCCACGCGAGCGGGTCCACCCACACGGGCTTCATCGACAGGCCAAAGGCGGCTCGACAGGGCACTTGGCAAGGCGACGTGGGCGAATGGTCTCCACGCGACCAGGTTTCATGTGCTCCATGCAGCATAGCAGGGCGCGATGGTGGGCTTCGGTAGCCAACCGCCCAGGCGCGGCCTTCATGCGGGTCAACATTCGTTGGCGAAGAAGGAGGCTTAGGTGTGGCTTGGACGAGGGCCCCACACGGCAGAAAGAGAAGCCCGCATGCAAGCTTTAAGGCAGCCAACCGCCCAAGGTGGCTTTCACACGATGAGCGAACACGACAGTGGCTTCTCCACCGTGAGCTTCAGCATAGTTGGCAGGTCGGCCATCTGCATGCAGGCGGGCTCCTCCACAAGGCCACGAAAGTGGCAAGGACGGCGTGGTGTCTTACGTGGGCTTCAAGGCATGCATGGTCGACAAAGCCAAGGCTTCAAACGTGGCTGGCGAAGGCTTCGGGTGTGACCAGGAAGGCTTCAACGTGGAGAGGAAATGGAGGTCGGTAGCAAACATGGGTTCGACGAGCTTCGGCTGGGTGCTTCACGCCAAAGTGGCTATGTGCTCCACACGGCCGACGTGCATGGCAGGCGTTCACGCGGCGGGAGGCTTCTTTTGGCCATTGGTTTACACAGAAAGAGAGAGAAAAGAAGATGGTGGGCTTTGATCACATGAAATAGTGTTGGTTTTAAAACCTATACAAGGAGGGTATGAGTTGTGTTGTTGTTGAAAGGGGGAGTAGTGTTTAGAATGCATTTTAAGTTCTGTTGTTGTTTTTAATTCTTTCATCAGGTCTCAATCAATTCAAGTCATATAAGCCAGATTGAAGACATTTTCTATCAAGATCTTCGTCAAAATAAGCCGGGGCACAACATCACGTACCTGACATCTCGATTCCACTACCACCAGACACGAACCATCCTAGCCACGCTACCAGAAAAATGACACGATACCTTAGTCGTGGAAACCTACCCTCACAGCGGGGCCTGAGCCAAAACCACACGGTCTGAAAATATGATCATGACCTCGCTGTCGTGAACTCTACGCCGTCTAGGGAAAGCCCTCGGTGACTCTCACCGAAAACCCCAGACCTTGGCTATAGGAATGCCCTCGAAAACAACACTTGAAATCCCATCTTACAGATGAGAAATGGAAACCTGAGACACGACAACTCACGTCACGTGACGGGAGCACCACCCACTAGAAGAACGACCGGATGCATCCCCTGAGGTCTTACACCGCGTCACAAGTGTCTAGCTATAACGCCCCGGGCGCGAGACTCAGACATATTCAGTAACAAGAAGTACCACAAAATGGGTCACAGACGTAAACACAGAAAATCACGCACTCACCCATCGTGAGTAACACGAGGGAAGAAGTGGCTCACGGAAACTTGATGCTGGATAGCCCACTAGACCTAATAACCCAACGGTCCTTGAGTCACAAGACTCAGGTCAAGACCGTCGAACGTGACAGCACGACACCGTCAATCTAGCCTAGTCCCTAGGTCTAAAACCATGGTAACACGGAACCCACAGACACCTCAAAACATGGACACGAAACCTCCGATGTGTCCGAGACACTCACGAGATCTAAAGTCGATCACTGGGTCATAGCCGGGTCGACCGGAGGCCAACACAACGCTCAAACGGTCACGGGACAAGCCACTAAGGCTAACCGATAACACACAGGGATGAGTGGTTCTAGGAGGACCGCACAAGGGCATGAGCAGTCTGGGACAGCCCGCTCAAGCGGGGGATGGGCGGTTAAGGGCAGGATTGTTGAGTCTCTCTGTATTTTGATGGATAACAACATGTTTTGATGATGACAACACTATGAGCCATTCTCTTTGATCATCCTAAAGTTTCTATCATGAGTCAAATGTCTGTTTAAACTGCTCTAAATGCTTTGCACTTATCAGGGATGATGAAGAAAAATGGACACCTGAGGAAATTAAGAAATACACTATTAATTTCAATGCTATGAATATTATGCAATGTGCGATGCATCCTAATGAGTTTTCTTGTGTTTCTATGTGCAGTTCAGCTAAGAAAATGTGGGACAAACTATGACTCATATACGAGGGAACTTTCGAGGTCAAGGAGGCCAAGGCAAATCTCCTAGTCAGAGACTACAAGCTATTTAAGATGAAGCCTGAAGAAACTATTTCAGAGATGTTTGTAAGGTTAACAGAGATCACAAATGGTCTCAAAAGTCTCGGGAAGGAGTATACAAACTCCGACCTTGTAAGGAAGGCTCTAAGGTCACTACCGTCGGCAGGGCACACAAAAGCCACGGTAATTGAAGACTCAAAAGATCTGTCCACTCTCTCTTTGGACGAACTCATAGGTCACTCATGACCTATGAGATAAATATGAAGAGGATAGCTGAGGAAGATACCAAGAAGAAGAAGGTGATTGGATTGAGAGCTCATCAATCTGATGACGACTCTCAAGAGGAAGAATCCAGCGACGGAAGTAATGAAGAAGAGGACTTGGCCATAATAACCTGCCAAGTAAGGAAATTTTTGAGAAGAAAGAAGAGCTTTCAAGGGAACTTCAGAAAGGGGCAAAGGAAGCCCGGTCAAACAAAGGGCGAGCCAAGCAAGCCCAACAACGTGATTTGCTATGAATGCAAGAAGCCCGGGCACATGAGAGGAGAGTGCCCAGATCTGAAGAAGAAGTTTAAGAAGGACAAGCTCAAGAAGCCCAAAGCCATGGTCGCCACATGGAGCAACGAAGAGGATGAACCATCCGATGATGAAATTCAAGAGCTAGTGGAGAGCTTGTGTCTCATGACACATGAAGACGAGTCACAAGAGGTAAATTCTGACCCTGATTTTATTTCAAATGAATAGTGGGAGTCAGAATATGAAAAACTGTATACAAAATATAGAAAATTCAAATCTAAAAATAAAAATCTCAAAAAGAAAATTGATGAAGCTACACATGAGGACACTTTTGTTAAATTTGAGAAATTGGAATATGAATGGTTTGAGTTTACAAAAGAAAAAGAAAGTTTATTACAAATAATTTCAGCCAATGAGAAAAGTCTATTTGATTAATTCTAGATCTACTTCTCGTTAGATCTAGTACAGATCCTTTCGCTGCGAGTTTGATCGTTTTAATCAGTCAACAGATCATCCTATTCACCCCCTCCCCCTCTAGTTTGATCTCCGGTCTCCCAACAGTGGTCTAGAGGCCACTGGTACCAGACCCCACACCATATAGCACGCCTTTTTCCCCACAGCTAGTCTCCTCACTTCCCATGAGGTTAGACCGACAATCCCCCCATTTGCTTTGAGCTTGGTCAGCCGAGGCGGAGGCCCCGGTGGAGCTCGGGCTGGCAGGCCCTCATGTGGCTTTGATCTGCCAGCTCACATAACCGGTGGCCTCATCCGTCCGGGCATATAATCGGTGGCTTTGCCTGAGTATATAACTAGTGGCCCATACAGCCCTCAATCAATGGAGAAGGCAGTGCCTTATCTGGTGGCACGAGCACTTGCTCCCTTATCCGGTGGCCTTCTCTTGGCCTTTATCCGACGGCACTTTTCCCCATAAATGGTGGCTCCATTCGTGGCCATATCCGGTGGCCCCTTAAATGCCATATCCGGTGCCCCCCATCCAAGCCTATATCTAGTGGCCTCTCCAGTGCCATATCTGGTGGCCCCGTTGGAGCTCATATCTGGTGGCTTCCATTTCGTGCCCACAATCGGTGGCTCTCGTGTGGGTATAACTGGTGGCGCCCCCGCGGCTCATATTCGGTGGGCTGCTTGCTCACGTTAATCGGTAGCCCTCTCCCCTCCATAACCGGTGGCCTTCTATGGCCCTTATCTGGTGGCTCCATTTGAGCTCATATTCGGTGGCACCTTTTTCCCCATAAATGGTGGCTCCATTCGTGGCCATATCCGGTGGTCACTTAAGTGCCATATCCGGTGGCCCCCCATCTGAGCCTATATCTGGTGGCTCCATCTGAGCTCATATTCGGTGGCTGTTTTGCCCTTTTGACTTTTAATCGATGGCCCTTCATGTTTTAACATCTTTTTCGCCCCGAGTTTGTACTATGCTCCAACATGTTTATTTCGAGTGTTGCCGCTTCCGTGCGCACTCATATTATTTAGGGGGCATCTGGGACTTCTCTGTGGATGAGTACCTACTTTACACCCCGATTATCCTGGGCCCGGGAGCTTGCATCAGTCCTTTGTTTGTCCCTAACAAACTGTATCCACTGATAATTCACAATGTTTTCCATATGTTGCATCCTGGCATCCAACCGGTTAAGAGCAAAGATTGTATAAATGAATTGTGCATTCAAGAAATTGTTCTGGTCCATCACCATGTTTGTCAAGTTAGAAAGCATTTCAGTAATATTTGACTCTGAACTTGGTCCAAGTGAGCTAAATGAAGAAGCGCTAGAATCTGGAAACTCTGTATGATAGTTAGGTGGTTCTTCAGGAGATAGTGGAGGTTGTGGTCCAGAGCCAGTCATTTCCCATAGATGAGGACCATATGATGGAGTAGTAGCAAAGGCCACTCTATGATATTGTCTATAGAAAGGAGCTGGACTTGGAATATATTCATGTGTATCTTCTTCATCAACCTCTGGAACTTCTTGTGTAACTTCTTCAACAACCTCCTGGGCTTCCTGGGATTGCTCATTTTGAACTTCTTCCCATCTTTGTCGTTCATCACTCTGTTCATTAACAACGGACTCAGCAATCTCTTCTATGACTTTATCAGTTGCTTGTTGCATAATGTCAATAACCATGTCAACCAAAGAATCTGCGTCTAAAACAATGTCTGCTTCATCACCAGCTGTTTCTTCTTCCTGAATATCTTCACTCCTTTCTTCAACCTGAGGAATTTCTATCGTCTCCTCTTCCTGTCCTTGTAATTTTTCTTGCTATTTAGAGTCCTCTCTCAACTGCTCTTCTCCTTGTTCGAGCTTGTCTATTTGCTGCTGTTGTTGGGGTTGCATTCCAAACTTGTCAAACAACTCATTAATGTTTTGATCTAGCTGTTCCAATATTTGCTCATCAGTTAAACTCAGCTCATCAACTTCTTGTTCTAACTATAGATCTTTTAGTTGCTTCCCTGCGGGCTCTTCATCTGTTTCTTTGTCAATATCCTCTATGGTGTCTTCAGGTTGCTCAGTAATTTGTTCATCTTCAGCCTGCTTTTCTGATGAAGGTTGATCCTCCCCCTGATAGACTACTTCCATATGAAGCTGTGTGGCTTGGTCCTCACCTTGTGGTTGCAAAGTTTGTTCATCAATGATTTCGGCTTGAGGAGCTTGTGAGGACTGTGTAATCAGCAATTCAAAAATTGGGATAGAGCCCAGGTGCATCTACCTTATACTGACCCATCCTGAATGTGCATCAACCTCATACGGGCCCATCTCAAATGTGCTTCGACCTTATATTGGCCTTTCCCAAATGTGCATCGACCTTATACCAGCCCATCCCAAATGTGCATCGAGCTCATATGGCTATTCCCCAATGTGCGTCGACCTTATACTAGCCCATCCCCAATGTGCATCGACCTCATATGGCCGTTCCCCAATGTGCATCGACCTTATACTGGCCCATCCCAAATGTGCATTGATCTGGTACTGGCCTATGTCAAATGTGCATCGACCATACCAAGGCCTGGACCAAATGTGCATCGACCACCATACCAAGGCTTGGACCAAATATGCATTGACCTTACCAAGGTCTGGACAAAATGTGCATCGACCTTACCAAGGCCTGGACCAAATGTGCATCGACCATACCAAGGCCTGGACCAAATGTGCATCGACCTTACCAAGGCCTACCCACATGTGCATCGACCTTGCCTGGGACTTAACCAAATGTGCATCGACCTTACCATAAGTTTAAACTATATGCGCATCAACCTTACCATGGCCTGCTACTATGTGCACAGACCTATCCTGAGTCTATGCTATATGTGCACTGACCTGACACTAGCCTGTCCCCAAATGTGCATCGACCTGATGCTGGCCTGTACCAAATGTGCATTGACCTTACTTTGGTCTGCCCCATATGTGATCGACCTTACTTGGGTCTACCCCATATGTGCATCGACCTTACTTGGGTCTACCTCATACGGGCGTCAACCTTACTTGGGACTTCACTACAGGTGCATTGACCTTACTTGGGTCTGCCTCATACGTGCATTGACCTGACTTGGGACTTCACTACAAGTGCATTGACCTTACTTGGGTCTGCCTCACACGTGCGTTGACCTTACTTGGGACTTCACTACAGATGCATTGACCTTACTTGGGACTGTGCACATACCTTACTTGGGACTTTCTCAGACCTGCCCAGTGACTATTCTGACCTTCCCAGGGACTACACTTCGATAGAGACACAGAGGAAACTCATTTGATGAAAAATAAAAACTAAAAATGAACATGATGGTCATCCCCACATGCCCTTAGTCCCTCTTTACAGTGTGCGTATAACAACTAAGCAGGCAAATGACGAGTTTATTTAATAGCGCGGATCAAATCCGGCGGCATCTCCCCTTGACTTTAGTTTATTCCGAGCGAGAATAGGAGGTCGTCCACACATCGGTAGGACGGAATCCGAACAGTGGCGAAGGTGTTGTTCCTCGATATACGCCTTCGAAGAGACATCTCAACTTGTTAATCTTCCCCGAGGAACAGAGCCAAAAGGGGTACGCATTGATGGCGCTCCCTTGGCTTATCGGGGTTTGTCATCGTCAAATCGCGATTCCAGCAACATCTCCCCTTACCTTGGGTCATGCCAAAGAAGGGATAGACCATCACCCACGGAGTGCCGGGATGGTGGCCGGAACAAGAGACTGCTAAGGCTCCTAAGCAATATAATCATCTTACGGTGACGTTCAATATCCCCCTTTGGAAGCCAACGGGACACATGCAGAGGCAGAGCCTTCGAACTTACGGGGTTATATGTGTAGGCCCAGTTCGGGACAACGACATGTAGGGGAGGTCATTCCCCATTAATTTATTTCCTGGGATTTTAGTGAAGGCTCATGGGCATCCCCCAGGTATATCTGATAAGGTTGGTGGAGGTTTAAATGGGGACTGTGGAGGGTCTCGGTGCACGAAGCAGTGAACAGATGAGGGCTCTCGGCGCGGCATGGGTGGACAAGCTATCGGCGCGATGAGTATCAAAGGGGTCTCGGCGCGGGCTTTTGACGGGGAGCTCCCGGCGCCAGTAGCTCTCGGCGTGCGAACCCCCGCACCGTGAACTATTCACAGCGCCGGGAGGGTTTGGCGCCGAGAAGGTAAGGGTTACCCGGTACTCTGTTTTGGGGTTTTTGAGATTTTTAGTGGAAACAACTATCTGTTCCAAGGATTTTGGAATCAAAATATGGATTATGATGGGGTATGTATAGGACAATGTAATGGATTATTAAAGGGTATAGTGGATTAGGGAATGGATTTAGGGGATTCATGTTAAGGGAACCTGAGCCATCACAGTTTCATCTTGGAAATTGACTCAATTTCATCATCTGTCACCCTGGGAACCAAGAGATTGATGTCTCTGGCCCCAGGAGCAACCTTGATGGTGCCCGAAATTGGGTATTATTGCGACGGGGTTTAAAAACCTCCAGGTAAACCCCATTCCCTTTATTTATGGTTATTTCCATTTCTTCTAGCATTTACTACACTTCGTAGGGCTAATATTGGGTGTTTCTTTATGTCCACACGTTGTTTTGCAGGTCAGCAACCATTTAACACGAGGCCCATTCTCTCTGGCCGGCCAGAGAGGGTGGAGGTTAGAACCATTGCAACTTAAGGCATGGTCGAGTTACGCGACATTCACCGAACTGTTCTACTGGTCGTGCGGCGCCGTCCAGGCCGCACTTCCTGTTCTCGCAGTTGACTGCACGCGGCTCTTCCTCCATAGCCTTCCATCCCGCATTCCAAACCGACGCCGATGAGCGGTCTATCGTGTGACCATGTATGGATATAGGCGCTTCTTTCAGGGCCGCGCATCTCGTCAGTGCTGATCAGGCGAGTGTCTCCCTCTCTTTCCAAGGTGTGGCGCGTTTATCGTGACTGGTGCCTTGGTGGTGATCACAGGTCCGTATTCTTGTCACCTTCTACTTCCATTTGGTTTACCTCTCATGGTTATAGGGTAGAAGGGTTTAATGGGAAGTTAAGTCAGTTGGGAAAACATATCAACAATGCCCCTGCGAAATAGACAATACCACAAGGTGATTATGTAAATATGACAAAAGTCACGAATGAAGGAAAGTCGGTCTGAACACAAGTAGGTGGATACAACGTAGTCCAAATACAACAGACACACTACATTATAACTAGGTAAGAAATTGAGTAAGTTCACGAAACACATAATAATGAGCAGCACATATGATAGTCCAGTCTCACCCCCAAATACTATTAGCAATTTCATTCCTACGGTGCTCCCTAGCAGCAACCTCAAGGTCACCGATGTGAAGTCCAGCAGCCACCTCCTCATCACTAGCAATATTGCCTTGCAGATCATCCTCATGAACTCTATTGAAGTACCAATCAAACCCTTCTTCTCAACGAATGAAATTCTGCACCACACAACATGCAATGACTATCTTCCACTGTGTGGACCAAGGATACATGTTTCCCTCACGCAATGTTTGAAAACGCATCTTCAAGATGCCAAATGTATGCTCCACAACATTTCGCAACTAGGCAAGGCGATGATTGTATTTTTCCTTCTTATTTTTGTTGTGTCCCTGTGGTTTTGATAATGTCAATATTATGAGTCATTCTTTATATAACCCTGATGTAAGCTTTTATGACTGTGAAATGTGCTTAAAATAAAAGTCAACGCAGGACAGTCAACGTAGGTCATGAGGTCATCGCTACTGAGTTGACATAAGATCAACTGGTCAATTTGATCGAGCCAACAACTGCATTTGAAAGGTTTGTGCATACTCCCTCTGTCAGTCAGGTAAGGCCAATGCATATTCTGATTGCAATACAAAGTCTGAGCACATTCTTCCTTGTGCTATTACTGGAGTCTGTGAAGTCCGTGCAGATTTACTTGCTACATATCTAAAGTCCTTACACGATGTTTGCATCTCTCATAAGTCTGTGCGTAATGTTTATATATGCCACCAAGTCCGTGCACTTTTTAGTCTGAGCAAAAAAAAAACAAGTCCTTGCACGTTCTCTACATTGTGTCCAAGCCCGCGCAGGTTGTGCGTTTGTAAGTCTTTGCATATTGAGTCCATGCATATTTGTCTTAGGCACGAACCAAGTCCATGCAGGTTTTGGCTATGTCAAAAACTAAGTCCGTGCACACTTCATCGAATGAAGTCCGTGCACTTTTCATCAAGTCCGTGCATATATTTGTTTCATATATGTCTTAGGTCTGAACATAAGTCCGTGTAGGTTTAGCTTTGTAAAGTCCGTGCACGTTTATATGAAGTTCGTGCATGTCTGTGCACTCTTAAGTCCGTGCATGTCTTTGGACCGAACATGAGTCCATGCACGTTTCTTTCCAAGTCCGTGCATGTTAATCACCTTTCAGTTTCTAAGTTCGTGCACATTTTATCAAGTCCGTGCAGGTTTATTTTGTTCATACCAAGTCCGAGCACGTCAAAGTCTGTGCACATTTTCTCAAGTCCATGCATGAATAGTGCCCGATTGCATTTTGCTGAGTCAAGTCCGTGCAGACTTTTTGTCTCGCACATATGAGGTTCGTACATGTTATGTCTCATGTATCTCTCAAGTTCGTACACAAACAAGTCTGTGCACATTTCAGGCTTTCCATAAAACAAAGTCCGTGCACTTTTCAGGAAACTAAGTCCGTGCATGTTTCAACTCTGTGCACATGTTGTGTTAATAAGAAATAATCACACCAATCCTCTCCCTGCTTCTCTTCCCACCCCCGCTCCCTCCTTCACGGTGGCCTGCTAGCTGCCTGAGCTCTGGCCATGGCCGGTGGAGGGGGGGTGGTCGTAGACTTGGGGACGGCGGTGACGCGACTGCAGAGTAATGCATACGCCTCTCCCCAGGACGCTTTCACCAAGGGCACGGCCGGCTTGCCGTCGGCCCCGGGCGTGGCCCTATAAAGCCCATCGACACCCATCGACACCCATCGCCAGGTGGAGAAAAAACCCAAATGGCCTCCTCCCTCTCCCACAAGCTCATCGCCCGGCTCCTACAAAGCCCTTCCTCCATCGCCGCCACCTCAGGGGGGGCACCCCCTCCACCTGCGAGCTCTCGCGGGCGAAAATGGACCTCCCATCCTTAGATCCTTCAATTCCTCCACCATCAGCTGAAATCCCATCGAGCCCTGCTCGATCGTGGATTCCCGCGTAGAGGCTAATCGGTTGAGGCCCTCCCATGCCCCCGCACAGATCATCTCTTCGCCTTGCTGGTGCAAACCCTACTTGGCTTCTCCCCACATCGCGGTGGGAGCAAATGGAGGAGCACTGGGTGTCTTTCCCAATCCCACTAGGTAGTTCTCCAGCACTCCCGATGGCGCCCACCTGCTGAAGGAGGGTCGAGACCTCGTCGAGGGCCATGAGTTCCGTTACCAGGAGATCACGGGGCCCACGGTGGGGCGTGACGTCTCCGCCCTCACCAACGAGACCCGCCAGGTGCTCAAGACAATGTGGAAGAGCATCTACGACCTCAGCGTGACACTCACCCTCCTGGGAGTCACCCACCTCGACCTCGGTGCCTAGATCACCTACGCCGCCCAGCTGCCCTGGGAGGTGTCGATCTAGGGCCTGGTGGCGTTTGCTTTCCCGTTCTCCATGGCGTTCCTACTGCGGCGTACGCTTAAGCCGCTGAGCTTCTTCCACAAGATGGAGGCACAGGGGCGGCTGTACATCCTGATGCTGACCCTTCAGGTTTCTAAGAACCTAAACCTCATGTTCTTGAGACTGCGGGTTGTTTCGTTATGTTGTGTGGTGGGCGTCTCTGTATAGTTCTCTTACTGAAGAGAAAAGATAAAGAGACTCCACTTATGTAACATTTGTAATGCTAAGCTCCCTTTGGTATTGGTTGCAGGTACTTCTTCCCCTCTGGAGGAGGGTGAGCTTCCCCGTGACATAATCGGGGTACCAGGGGACAAGCTGCTACCGGAGCTTCGACTGGGAGTGACGAGGAGATCATCGATATCGAGGGGGTTTTCGAAAGGGGTACCCCTGCTGGTGAGTTTCTTGTCTGAAACCCTTAACTGGAAAGTCATCTCCGCAAGAGGTTAGATTGCACAGTGACCTCACTTGGTTCATTAATCTTCAGGTGCCTCTGGCTCACCTATGTCTGGGGGCTCGTCAGAGGCCTCGTCCGGCTCTTCGATCAGCGGTAGCGTGGCGATGGAGATGGAGGAGAGTTCGAGCTCGAGCTCCTCCTCTTCTGAGGCGTCTTTTGTCGAAGAAGCTGAGATGGAAGCTGCTTCAGGAGGTATGTGGGGGTTCTCTCCTTCCCCACTTAGCCCTTGTTTGAGTTTTATCACCGGATATTGATGCTATCGTGCTGCGAATAGGGCTAGAGTCTGGAAAGGAGCGCATGTCAGCTCCTGGCAAGAGCGACCGGGAGGAGCCTTCCGTCTCGCCGATGGTTACTGAGGATGACTGGGTCGCGGAGGAGTCGTTGCCTTCTCCGACCCTGGCGGGAGATGCCACAGGCATAGAGAGATTGCCTTCACCGACCCCAGCAAGGGACGCTACAGGCGTGATGGGAGCTGCACTGGGTAAGAGCTGGAACTTTTATCAGGTTTTCCACCTTGTCTTGTCATGGAAAATTTTGGATGTATTGCTTATTTCCCTTTATGTTTGGTGGAATTACGCAGGCTCTACTGGTGTGCTGGCCAAGATGGGCGACTCTTCCCTGAGCCTAGGGATTGAGTGGCCTACGTATGCCTCCCGGCCAGAGTCGCTACTAGACGCGAGTGTTGGCGCCGCCTTGCTCCAACGAGCCGGAGGCTACCTACGAGGCGACCCTCTACCTTCACCCGAGGAGCTTAGGCAGCAGTTGAGGGAGTGTACCCAAGGCTACCACACCCTCGGCTTTCTGTGCAAGCTTTGGATGTCTGGTTTGGCTGGGATATGGGCAGAGTACTTGCGACTTCGGGAGGCTTAGGAGAAGAGGGCTAGGCAGCTAGTGGCTATCCGAGAGGCACAGGAGCAGCAGACCCGGCTTGTGTCAGCCGTAGATGAGTAGAGGGGCCATGCGGAGGAAGCCGTGTTGCTTTCCCGAGACTGCACTGTGCAGCTACATGAGACGGAGAGCTGGGTTGAGGCCTTGAGGAAGGCCTTAGAGGAGCAGTTGCGATCCGCGGAGCTTTCTAGAGTTGAGTGGTAGGTTGTCAAGAGCACGGTCGAGGCTAGTGTTCAACTCATGTCGACCTTGGAGGCAGAGCTTGCAGCTACTGAGTCTCATCTGGTGGCACTGGAGGGGAGCGAGCCTGGGATTTGATTGTATCGCCCCTTTCCCCTTTTTATTGTGTCATCCGGGTTGCACACATTTTGTTACCCCAAGGACATGTCTTGGGCTTCTTTACAGAGTATTAATGACAACTTGCCAGACTTTTGTTATTTACTAAGTTTTCCCCCTTTTCTTCTTGTGGAACAGTGTTGCGTGTGTGGAATGGTGACCTTAGTCGTACTTGATTCTTCTATTGTGTGTTGGTACAGGGGGCAGAGGGCTGGGCTTACCTGATTTCGGGTGTTGGCGTAGGGGACTGAGCATGAAAAATGGTGTAACTAGATGCTGGGTACTGGAAGCTGAGTGCTGGGTACTGGGACAGGGTGTTGGGGGCTAGTCCTCTGAAGCATAAAAGCCTGTGTTATATGAGGCTGACATAGACCCATGGGGATGTGATGGTCTACGTGGTTAGGGCTATTGAGGAGATTCTAGAGCGTGCCGGTTATAGATCGAGCGATAGGGTATCGGCTATTGTCATGTTGTTAGTCGAAAATGTAATTCACATTAGGCTGGGAAACTAGGGCCGAGCTGGCCGGGGAAGGCATTGCGGCCAAGAACTGGGACTGGGAGAGGGACTAGAGGTTGGAACTGGGTCCGGGACTAGAACTTATCATTGGGACTGGGATTGTTACCGGTGATGGAGACTACAACCTGAACCGGTCGGCTGGCCATCATAGGCGTTGTAGTCGGGATACTGGAACTAGACCTAGAATTGGGGCTGGGCGGCTAGCTTGCGAAGACAGTGTAGCCAAAATGATGGGACTGGAGACTAGAACTGGGGCTGGGTGGCTGGCCTGTGAAGGCATTGTGGCCGAAGTACTGGAGCTTCAAACTGGAACTGGAGCTGGGTGACTGGCCTGTGAAGGTGTTGTAGCTACAATACTGGAGCTGGGAACCGGGACTAGAGCTTGGTGGCTGGCCTGTGAAGGCATTGTAGCCAGAAAACTAGAGCTGGAGACTAGAACTAGAACTGGGCGATTGGCCTGTGAAGGCGTTGTAGCCAGAATACAGGAGCTGGGAACTGGGACTGGAGCTGGGCAATTGGCCTGTGAAGGCGTTGTACCCAGAAACTGGAGCTAGAGGCTAGAACTGGAGCTGGGAGACTGGCCTGTGAAGGCATTGTAGCCGGAACGCTGGGGCTAGAAATCGAAACTGGAGCTGGGCGGCTGGCCTGTGAAGACGTTGTAGCAGAAATGCTGGAGCTGGAAATCAGAAATTGTGCTGGGCGGCTGGCCTATGAAGGCGTCGTAGCCAGAATGTTGGGGCTGAAAATCGGAACTGGGGCTGGGCGACTGACCTATGAAGGTGATGTAGCTGGAATGCTGGAGCTATAATTGGTGATGACTGACCCTTGGGGGTGTAGTGGCCACCATTTGATGCGGGACGGACACGGGAGCTGACTGTACATGCATGGAACCTCAGACTCTAGGACGGACATGACCAGTAACACGTGACTAGGAGTCACACTAGACCCGACACTAAGAGATCCTAGGGCTACACGTCACTAGCAGCATGCAACCTCACTCGTCGTCCCTTTAGCGAGGGAAACGCGGATCATGCGCGGTTGAGGAATCGGCAGAGTTCAAGGGTAGTCCGACTCACTTCCGGGCTCGGATCGAGTCACGGGACGGGTAACTCTCACAGTCACAGCGGTAACATGAACACCCGGGCTAGTACCCTACACTCTCGCAGCGGCATATGACCACATATTAGACTAGCAAATGAACGCCAAGGAGTTTAAACCGTTACCTCCACGCACCCGGCGTGGCGAAGACAACCCCGGCCGATTTACGGACTCCCGGTTATACAATCTTACAGCAATACAAAGGTTTTGACCCACTCCACACAGGGAGGTAAAAGGTCACAAGTGGGGCCCGGGAATCACGTGACATTTAATCTGATTATTTATATAAATCATTTAGGCATTTATGCAATTTTGATTCTTTTAGGGGTTATTTTGTGATTAGAGGTTAAAAATCAAAAAATATATATATTTTAAAAAAAATTAACCTCACTCTCTCTCCCCCCATCGAACTCTCTCTCTCCCTCTCACGTTTCTCTCTCTCCCTCACCCCCTCTCTCTCACTCACGATCGCTCTCTCTCCCTCTCTCTCGATTTCAGTCGATTCGGTCGTAGACGGAGGAGCGGGAGGTACCGTTGGAACGGGCTCGATGCGAGGGTCTCGTGGATGCTGACCTCATCTCGATCCGTGGTGCGTGGAGGTGCGTGGGGATGTGAGATCGTTGTGACTTCCGTCGTCCGTTTGGCGCCGGAACATCGACCTCATCGCGCAATAGGTAGGGGGATGGACTCTTTGTCTCGCTAGGAACCCATTGGTACCACATGCACACCCGTCCATCGCTATTTTCATCATTTTCTGTGCAAAACCCCATGTTAGTATATTTTAGCCTAATTTTCTGAAATTGATTCCATGGGCATCGTATTTATGTTTCGATGGCATGTATAGCTGTAGAATTGATGGTATGGCATGGCAGGTTTGTTAAAAATTTCATTCCCCTCGTTTTGAGCCGACCGGGAGGGGTTCCCACGGTGGAGACCCCGCTCTCGCCGTGGCGGTGGAAGAACGGTCCACTAGGAGACCGTCCATCTTCCCGCGGTCCACTCCAGACCGCTGAATCCCTTTGAGTGGTTCACCTCGGACCGCTCCAGACCGCGAACGGTATACCCTCTACCGTTCATACCCTTCGAACTGTAGGATGACAACACTAGAGCGGCCCCCACTGATCCGTTCAACCTTCTTGAACAACGTATCGACCGACTGCCCAACGGACCCCTGCGTCCCTTGAGCGGGCAGTCCCTAACCGCCTCATACGTGAGCGGTTGGCTCTCAACCGCTCATGGTCGTAGAACCTGTTGAGGTCAGCGTCTGAGCGGCTAAGGCCCAACTGCTCTAGCCTCTTGAGCGGCCCCGCCTTAACCGTGTAACCCTTTGAGCGGGCTTGTCTAAACTGCTTGACTCCTGCAGTTTTAATTTCTTAGCATATTCATTCATTTATGCTTTGAAGAGGGTGGGGGCCCCTACTGGACCTACTAGTGTTTTACACAAAAACCCAAAGACTTCTAAGGACTGACACTTTGACTACTAAAGCCTTATATTTGCACACCCAATTAAACAAGGACGTAAATACAAACTAAAGTACATAAAGGCAAAATAAAATACTAGTGTCCCACACATTAAAACTCAATACTCGGGCAGCGATCCCATGCTATCACCCAACCATAGAGAGGCTAGAGTCACTCGAGTCATGCTGCGTGTCTGATATCGACGACTGGCTCTCGTGTCCTCACTAGGGTGACGGCGAGGTGATCACGTGGACGTGTGGTGAGCGTGGGAAGCGCGGGAAGGCAGGGTTTTCAACGGCATTCTTCATGGGATCATGCTTGGATTGACGTCTCGTCGTGAACCAGAGGTAGGGTGACGATCCCTAGCTCATCGTCTTCCCATTTTAGCGGTTTGTAGGCTGAGGCGAGGCTAAGAAGGGGTTTTTTTACACCGGGAAGGGTTGAGCATGCATCGAGGAGAGTTCACCCGATCTGTCATTTTAAGCCGTGATTCCGCGTTTTAGGGGCGTAGAATCATGCTAGGGAACTTGGGAGTTCCTTTCCCTTCATTTCCCCCTCTGTGGGGCTTGTTTGGGGCCAAAATGGGTGATTCCGGTGAGGTCCGCCATTTTCGTGTCGGTGAGCCATGTGCGGTCGAACCAGGGACCGCACATCCCTTGTGCGGTCCAGTCCTGGCCTCACATCGGCTCGGCGCGCTGCGAGTCAGGCTCAGCGCGTAGCGAGGTTAAGCGGTCTATCGTGGGACTGCATGTCCCTTCGTGCGGCCCTAAGGTGACCGCCCATGTCCCGGGGTTTTGACCGTTGTTTGAGACCATTATGCAGTGCTTGGGGTGTGCAGCTAGGGACTGGCTGTACATCCCCTCGTGCAGCCTGGGTATGGCCGTACGTCACTTGGAGCCGTTGGCAGGTCATGCGGCCAAAGTTGGACCGCACCTGCCTTATGCGGCGAGGTCCTAGCCGCCCTTCCCTTGTGCGGCTAGATCCCAACCGCACTTATTTTCTTACCGTTGGAGGTCCACACACAGCTTCATACTTTTCTTCAGCCAGTTTAGCTTCACTCTCCAGTTTTTACCCTCCGTGTTGTGTCTCCTCTGGCTTTGATGTCTAGTTTTGATGCTGGCAATAGTGTGATTGACTTTGATTGATGCTGGCAAAACCATTTGGATTCCATGATGTGTGTCAAATGTCATTTCATTAAGTCATAATAAGATCCTATTCACTATAAGGTCGATGCATCTCCCACTACATAGACTATGGGGTCGATGCATATATGTGGTCTGGTCAAGTCAGGTCGATGCATGTATGCATTCTAGTCTAGAAGGTCAGTGCTAATGCAGAAGTCTTTCACTTAAAGGTTGATGCATATTGAATAAGGTTGATGTTGCGATACAATATTTGCTAGCCATTGCATCATCAGGTCGATGCATCTTGAGCATCTACTTGGAAGTTCAGCATCATCAGGTTGATGCACCTTGTGAATCTACTCAGTTCAACATCATCAGGTCGATGCACCTTGTGAATCTACTTAGTTTAGCATTAATAGGTCGATGCACCTTGTGCATCTGCTTGGAATTCAGGTCGATGCAGGAATGCCCTGCATCGATGCTTCAGGCATCTTCATTATGCATCACCAAGAAAGGCTGACACACCTCTATGGCACGTCAATGCTGAAGTGCTTGAAGTTCTGGCTTATGCATTAACAGGTCGATGCGCCATCATTACAGATATAGTCTTTCTGATAGAATAAGGTCTACCTGTGTGATATACAGGTCGAAGCTTTAGTGTAATATTGGTGCATTCCTTCCTATACGGTAGTAAGGCAGGTCAATGCACATTGTTTGTGCACTGATGCATATGCAGAATTTCATGCATCCATTCACATGATCCATTCTGTACTTATGATATGTTTAAGTCTAAATTCCATGAACATTCATTATGATTAGCTACATAAAACTATGCTTGATGATGAATCTTTATTTTTGTCTTCATAGGAACATTACAGTGGGAACAATTAGAGTGACTTGGCCAAATGATTAAACACCGAGACTGCAAAGTTCAGAACTAAACTGGCCAAGTTAATATTCACCCAAAATGCCCTAAGTTCAAAACATCTCTGCTACTGAGCAGGTTCAAAGACAAATCAACTGAAGGATTAGTAAAGTCACGTGGCTCATACGTCACCATGATTGGCATGTGATCCAAGGTTACGGCTTCCGTGCCATAGACCAGCTGAAAAGGACTCTCACCGATGGCCGTTCTTGGAGTTGTTTGGTGTGACTATAGCACGCTCGGTAATTCCTCAAGCCAACTTCCCTTGGCTTTGCCGAGCCTAGTTTTGATTCCTTTTAATATAGTTTTATTAACATTTTTGACCAGACCGTTAGCCTGAGGGTGGGCGACCGAAGTGAAGTGATTGTGAATATCGAGGTCGACACATTTTTCTCTAAAATAGTGAGAATCAAATTGCCGACCGTTATCACTCACAATCACTCGGGGGATGCCGTAGCGATAGATAATTGACTTCCAAACAAAGCTCCATACGACTGACTCGGTGATCCTGGCGGTGGCTTCGATCCACTTTGTGAAGTAGTTGATGGCGACGGTGACGAACTTCTTTTGGGCCTTAGCCATAGGGAATGGCCCGAGGATGTCAATTCCCCACCGAGCGAAGGGGTATGGCTCGATAAGAGTAATGAACTCCGAGGCAGGCTGAGGGACCAGGTGGTCGAAGCGCTGACATTAGTCACACTTCTGTGTATAGGCTGAGCAATCGCGTTGGAGAGTGGGCCACCAGTACCCTTGCCGAAGCAAGGTCCTAGCGAGCGATCTTCCTCCCTGGTGAGTATCACACATTCCTTCATGTACTTCTTGAACTGCTCGAGCAGCTTCGTCAGTACTGATGCACTTTAGAAGGGGGTCGGAGAAAGATCGTTGAGGGTTTGGAGGGGGTCCGTGCTCTCGATAGGGGGTTGCCTCTCTGCCATGGGCGGGAGTAGATTGTCGGTTGGGTCACTGGCATGAGAGGGGGTGTCCCTCGTATGTTGGGACGGTGCACCCTCCTCCATCGCCAGAGCTTTCCCTTTGTCACCGGCGGCCCTCCTGCTAGAACTCTATCACACCATGTTGGCTATTCGCTCGTTTCCCACAGATGGCGCCAAATGAAGAGGGATAATCTCACACTGGTCCTGAGCTGGAGATGATGACCACGAAGTTATGAACTGCAAGATAGGGAAATGGGTCAGAGGTGCCAAGGGATGGTTCCTTGGGGAAAAACCCTCCGATGCCTAAGTCAGTAGAGCCTTGATGCGAGGAGTAAGAAGGGGTGAGGGCGCGAGATTCCGGAGGAAGGAAGACCACCAGAAAGAAGAAACCAGATGCGTCCACTGACGTCTTACACTGCGTCTCAAGCACCTCGCAATCAAGCTCGTGACAAGCGAGTGACACAATAGTAGAACTGCACCGAGTGACTAATCTGAGTAACACTCGTCAGCGTCAGTCCAAGCCTCTTACCACGTGTGCACACACTGACCCATCGCCTTAGGCCAGGCCTCTAGCTAGTTTTCCCTCCTAGTAGAACGCTACTGACTATGTGAGAGGCCCCACGGAAACTAGCTTACAAACCGTATAACGGGAATACCCCGCCACCTCTCCCGGGTGGGTCGACAAGGAAGTCATCAGGCTATGACTAGTGGTTCCATCACAAGGAAAGAGAAAACTACTCTCTTGCGATATAAAATAATACCACATTGTAAAAAATAATTTAAACATGGTGCACATAAAACATGAATTGCATAGAAATTGCACATGTATGCTTTTGAAATGTCCAGGTATATAACAGACCAGAACCTCCACGTTATATACCATAACAGACCAGAGAAGGACCGCTATGCTTCACATAACACAGAAAATCCACAGGAACATCAGACTATAATGCACCAGGGCAGGCGCGCTATAGGACTATAATGCACTGGACCAGGCATGTTAAAGTCACCAGGCACATAACGCAACGGACGAGGAATATAACGGACCAAGGGTAGGGCGTTATAATGAACATAGCGCACCTCTCATGAGCCGTTATGCCTTCCAGAATGTTTAGAATCCATAAAAAATCATGGTATATAACGCACCTCAGCAGGGGCATCACACTGATTTAACGTATAGGGGTAGGGGCATTAAAGGCAACAGACCTTTAACTCAACACACAGGGAGCATAACGCACCGAGACAGGTGCGTTAAAGCTACCCGAACATGAAAATCCATAGAAAACTCAGTCACAGATGATATAACGCACCTCTAGGGATGCGTTAAAGGAGCATAAAGCACTGGGGCAGGCGCATTATGTCACCTGAATTTCGTGACTCTGGAGGTCAGAATCGGAAACCCCTCCTGATCAATCGAAATCGACAGGGGACGCGGCGGAATACAAAACCTGCTGAACCTACCAACCCATACCGATCATACAAGCCTAAGCATGAGATCTTCTTAGATCTGCAGTCAACCACTGCACCATATTGCTCAAGCCAATCCATGCCCAGAATGACATCATAATCATCAAGCTGTGAAGCATGTAGTCTCGCGGGTAATTTTCGATCACTGATTATAATAGGTGAGTCCTCGAGACATAACGAGGTAATCATGAAATCCCCAGATGACATTTCAACAAGCAGATCACATGCTAACTCAATCATCTGCTCCTCAATGCATGCAATGAAATCCTCAGAAATAAAGGAGTGAGAAGCACCAGAATCAAATAAGACACGAGCTGCACAACCAAAAACTATAACAGTACCTTTGACAAGATTGGAGGCTACGGCTTCAGCTCGCGTCATATGAGTCACTTTGCCTTTTTGTTTTCTTCCAGCAGCTGCAGAGGACTGGAAAGAAGACACCGCAGAAGCTTGAGGGTAAAATTGTTGAGATGGCAGTGCCGAAAAAGGAGGCCTGAATTGAGGTTGAGACAGCTGGGGCTGAGCGACTGGAGAAAATTGCACTGGCTCCGGTCGTAGAGGACAGTCCCTAACCACATGACCTAGCTGGTCACAATGAAAACACACCACTGGTAGAGAGCAAGGTCTACCTAGGTGGCTACCACCACACCACACACATCCTCTATCAGAACTCTAGCATTGCTGGGAGGAAGGAGTTGATTGTTGAACCGCATCAGATGATGCTTGCTGGTTAAACCGCTTCTTGAACTTTTTCTTACCCTTGAACTTTCTGAACTGGGACTTGCCCGAAGAGGAAGTACCACTAACAACAGGAACGACAGATGGGACCCCTGGTACAGGAGGCTGATAATAACCAGGTTGAGATGGAACCACCGGTTGAACCGACACTACCTTAGAAGGAGCCTGAGATCTTGCCAAATCTAATTCCAATGCTGCTGCTGCCTGATACACCTCGTTCATATTCATTACTCGGGTCACAATTAGCAGTTGTCTCAGCTCGACTTGAAGGCCACACAAGAACTGCTCAGTCTTTAAAGCTTCATTCGCCAGAATATGGGGCACATAACGGCCCAATTCTATGAATCTATTTCGATATTCGAGCACCGACAACCCTCCTTGCACAAGCTGCATGCACTGGTGCATCTTGTTCATTCTGAGATGTTAAAACATAATTAAGGGTTTAAAAATAAAAAAAATAATATAACAAAAAAAATAAAACCCACTGCCACCTCTTCTCTCTCTCCCCACTCATTTCTCTCTCTCTCTCCCTCATTTCTCTCACTCTCCCTCACCCTCTCTCTCAAGTTCTCTCTCCTCTGCCCGCTTCTCTCTCGGTTCGGGCCATGTCGACCCCGGATCGCGACGCAGGAGGTACCATTAGACTCGACTCGTCGCAAGGATCGTGCCGGTGCTTTCCATTCCGTGGTTTGTGGGGTGTGGGAACGTGACGGGTCGGGGAAGGTCGCGGAGCTCCGTTATCCGCATGCACATTTTTTGAGGTTATCGTCACGATCAAGGTAGGGGGATGGACTCCTTACTTCGCTAGGATCACTTTGGTACCACATGCATGTCCATACGTAGGCATTTTCACCATTTTTCATGCAAGTTATATTTTTGGGGTTTTTAGGCTAAAATGCTTGTAAAATTAACCATGGCCATTGTATTTCCATTTTGATGCATGCCGTAGTTGTAAAAAGTTTGTAGTTTAGCTTCCTCTACCCCTTTTTCTTTGTTTCCCGCCGATCCGGCTCGACCGGAGGGGAGTTCGGCTCCGAACTCGTCCCTCCCGTTTCCCAGCAGGTATAACGCGCCTTCCAGAGGCCATTATACCCATAATGGACCCTTGGGGGTGCGTTATGTTCAGCTTAACGGACCATAACTAGTCCGTCATGTTGAACATAATGGACTGCCTAGGACCGTTATGTGGCCGTTGTTTTTGTAGGCCTGTAGGTTATTTGGCATGACGGACCAGGTCCCGTCGGTCATGGCCAACATAATGCCCTTCTCTAGGTGCGTTATGTGGTGTAATAACTGTGGATTTGTTGGAGGTTTTCTACGTTTGGGTGACGTTAACGGACTGAGCCCTGTACGTTATAGTCACATAACGCACCAGTCTTGGCGCATTATATTTCGTGTGGTTTCAATGATTGTTCGGGTGAGTATAACGCGTAGGGGGAGGCGCGTCATACTGAGCATAACGCCCCAGTGATGGCGCGTTATGGTCTCCATGTCTGGGTTCATTTATTTGCTCGGGTGAGCATAACGGCCTGGGGGAGGTGCGTTATGTTCACATACCTCCTCCTGCAATCGTGAGTGTTCGAAGTGCTTAGACGTTATTTGGTCCAGTTCTTTTCACGTAGCCCCCGGTTCTTTTCGCCTTGGTTAAAGCATTTTGTTGTTGATTAATTTTCATCTGTTTGTTGCTCCCTTTGGTCTTTTAACGCATTGTTATTAATTCTGACAAAAATTTGGCAGCATCTCCCCTTGACCCGGACGTAAGGGAGATATAGGGAACTCGCCCACATGGAGTGGCAGAACCCGACAGTTGGAGGTGGGCGCCCGAGAGCGGCAACACCTTCGATAAAACCTTGGAAAACTGAGAGGGGATAGCGAGTGGGAGACGACTCCGGGCCTGGCTACAAGTGTTGGGGTGAGGGACAAAGTCTGGCGTGCCGGCCAAGGGATTCAGGGGTGCACTGGGCTGGTTTCTTAAGAGGGGACTGTGCCGGGGAAGGTCAGAGGGGTTGAAGGCACACCGGTTAGGGGACTGTGCCGGCGAAATGGTGCATCGGGCGAGGTCAGGCTGGGGTTAAGGGTGCACCAGCCAAGGGGCGTACCGGTGATGGGCTGGCCAAAACGTGCACCGCTAAAGGCGTATGCAGTGTGTACCGGACAAGAAGCCAAGGGGGTCGTGCCGGTGAACGGGCGAGCCCAGGGCTGTGTCGAGGAAGGCCCTGAGGTGTTGAGGGTGCACCGGCCAGGGACTGTACCAGTGAAGGGGCTATGTCGGGCTGGAAGCGTGTCGTTGAAGGAAAGGCTGTGTGTGTCGCTGGCCGGTTGCTCAGGGGTGTGCCGCTGGAGGGCTGGCGAAGCATGGACTGAGGGCCAAAATGTGGTGGAGTGTTTTTGGATGGCCGGAGAAGGCTTGGGCTACAGAAGAAGGGAAATCGTCGAGGAAAGGGTGGAGGAAGCCGTCAAACACGTAGGAGAACCCAAACAAACAGAGGCGGTGAAGAAGACCTCAAGAAAGGAATCTTTGTTCATGAAAGACAAAGGCCATGACCGGCCATGTACATTTCAAAACACTGGAGGGGAGGATACAAGCGATGGGAAGGAGAAGAAGAAAGAAAGAAAGAAAGAATGGGGGAGGTTGAGGTTGAGCAAGGGCGACTACTTCCTGCTCCCCCCCAACACCCCGCTACATGATCCACTGAAAACCTGCCGTGTCCTGCGACGACCCCACCTCACCTGAAAACCATAGGGGTGAGCCTCATTTCATAGGCTCAGTAGGGATCCCGTGGACTCCCACCCCACACGAAAGAACCAAGGCTGGAAACGCAAGTAGTGCGCAAGTAACGCTACCTAACAGGAGTACGGTAGAACCAACAAGCTATAATAAATAAATGAAAAAGTTGACTAATCTAACCATACCACACAACCGAACCTCAGTCTGATAAAACTCGAGTCCATACCTGTTAGTAGACAAGAGCACCACCCACTAGAAGAACGACCAGATGCATCCCCTGACGTCTTACACCGCGTCACAAGTGTCTAGCTACAACATCCTAGGCGGAGACAAAGACACAATCAGTACTCAGTACCACAAACAAGGACTAGCTGGGGTCGCACTCGTCAGCGCCGTCCGACGCCCCCAATCTTGTGTGCACACTCAGACCATATGCCCTAGGCCTGTCCTCTAGTTGGTAATTCCCCCTAAGCCCGGACTCGGCTATACGCAGGGGCCCTACGGTAACCAGCCTACTCAATGTCTCTCTCGGGTCAGTCGCTCCACCACTGCCAGGTGGGTCAGCATGCGCGTGCCGTAAGAAGACTACGACTAGTGGACGTGTCATCGAAGGTAATAACTGACTCACGGAAACCACAGAATGAAGTAAAACTGGACTGCAACCAACTCGGGCAGCCCAGGGAATGGTGGTCCTACACTGGGCCGCCATAACGGTCAGGCGGACCTACACTAGGTCGCCACACTGACTCTAGCGGTCCAATCTTGGGCCACTAGAAGGTGAGTCACAACGGGCGTAGCGGTCTATCGTAAGGCCGCTATCCCAGACAAACGGTCCTACCTTGGACTGCGAGGCATCCTTAGCGGTCGCACCTGTGGCCGTCACGGGACACGTGACTCCCAACGGTCAAAACACGCGCCCCAAGGGTGCAATGGTCAGAAAATTGGGTTGGCGGTCGAAGAATGGCCGCTAACCCAGGGTTAGCGATTTATCGTGGGGATTCGGCGCCTTCTTACGTGTTGAACCAATTAAGCTCGACCTCGCCCTCATCCACACACTGCGTGAGAGATGGGACCCAGAGAGTCGGGCCTTTCTGATATTAAATGTTGCTCGAACTCCACCCACGCCACCCCCACTCACGGACAGCCCCCTCACAACACTCCACTCCCAGATCTCCCCCCTTGCACCACTCCCCCTTCTCCCTATCTACCCCTGGTTCGCACCTAGCCCCTGTAGTAGTAGGAACCAACCCTTACAACATCCTCCACTGCCATGCACCGCCTCTTACACTTCACACGACACCACCCGATGCACCACTAGAGCTCACAGACCCCGCCAGCACAATAGCAGTTAAGCGTGGGCCTACTCCCCCCGCCACGGCCCTGGTATGCAACGTCGTCGAGGGCACTCCTTCGCCTCCTACTACGATCCCTGGATACAAAGTTGCTAGCGTCACTGCTCTTCCCCAACCCCTCCACGCTACAAGCAGAACATCAGCCTGCAGCACGCCATGTCCCTCTACCAGCAAGAAGATGCCCATCCGTTTGGGCGGTGAGCCAACCCCTCCCACCGTCGTCACCCTATGAGAAATAGCTATGAAGACCAGCTACTGCATCGTCGCCTCCGACAGGCCGTCGTTCCCGAGCCTAACCATCCGGCACGGGTGACAGGAGTGAAAATGGGGGCATCATTGGCAGGCCTCCTCTCGACCTTCTAGCAAGCTCACCGCTGTCGTCTCTGTGTTTCCCTATAGGCAGCCCACAACCACCTTCTCCAGCCACCCTGTGAAGGCCACCGTCGCTCACTAATGCACAAGATGATCACTGAGGCACCGAGTTGCACGGGCCACTTCACCACCCATCGCTCCAAGTGTGCCAGACCGTCACCCACACCATGCCATGCGAAGCTACCCCACCGCCTTCCTACCACAGGCCGCAACCCACTCCACCTCCTTCAACTCCCTGAGCGGCTATCGTGGCCACCCTGCAGGACCGTCCAGTCACCCTTTCCCCTATTGCCATTCAGTAGGGAGCCACACCCCCTCCTAATCACCACCGTTGTTCTCTCTCTTATCACCCTCTCACTCTCCCGGTTCTCAGTCTCTCAATCTCGTCTTCTCTCTTCATTATATCGTGAAGCTTGTGTAACAAGAGAGAAAAAAATGTAGAGAAAGAGAGGGAGCAGCGTCCTTCTCTCATGTCTCTTTCTCACTCTCGCTTCTCTCTCTCTCTTCCCCACTCGGCGGCGGGAGCCGGCCGCCCGGGCTGGCCCCGTATCTCCCTCCGCGCCTCCCGGGCGGCCACCCCCCGCAGCCACCGCCATCCCTCCCCGCGCGAACCCCGCGGGGGAACCCCCGGGGAAGCCCTCCTCTCCTTGCTGAGGCCCGCCTGCGTCGCCTTCGCTGCCGGCGCCGCCCTCTTCTTCGCGCGCCTCCACAAGCCTTCCCTCGCCCTCGCCCTCGCCTCGCCTGCTACCCGTGCCGCCCAGTCGGAGACGCTTCCTGCGCCCTCCCCGGCCGCGGGCGATTCCGAGGCCACCCCCGAGGCGGAGAAGGAGAGAGAGAAGTCCCTGGAGGACTACCTGGAGTCGCGCCCGGACGACACCGCGGCCCTCCGCTCCCTGATGGAGATCAAGATCAAGGCGGGGAAGCTCCCCGAGGCGGTTGCCATCGTGGATCGCCTCATCGTTCTCGAGCCCGGGGAGAAGGACCTCCCTCTTCTCAAGGCCCACATCCAGAGCTACGGCGGGAGCGCCGAGACGGCGAAGCAGGGTTTCGAGGAGCTCCTCCAGAAGGACCCGTTGCTTGTGGAGGCCTACCACGGTCTCGTGATGGCGGCGTGGCAGTCGGACTCCGAGGCGGACCTCGGACCCATCCTCAAGAGGATCGAGGGTGCCATTGAGCTGTGCAAGAAGGAGAAGAGGAAGGACGACCTGAGGGACTTCAAGTTGCTGGTGGCTCAGGTCAAGGTGTTGGAGGGCGACTACAACGAGGCCCTCAAGGTCTATCAGGACTTGGTCAAGGAGGAGCCCAGGGATTTCCGGCCATACTTGTGCCAGGGGATCGTGTACACTCTGCTGCGTAAGAAGGATGAAGCAGAGAAGCAATTCCAGAAGTACCGGCGGCTCGTTCCAAAGGAGCACCCTTATGCCCAGTACTTTGATGAGAACATGGTAGCCATGAAGGTTTTCTCTCAGATAGATGAGAACAAGAGAACTGCTGCCTTGAAGAGGTAACCAGAAATGTAGGCATAATGGTGTGCAAGGTTGAAATATTGTAATGCTTTATGATTTACTAAATTCTTTTAGTTGTTCTTTCAAGTATCTTCAATCGTTCGTTTAGGTAAGAGTGTAGTGTTTGCTTGCTGGGAGTTTTTATGGTCCTTTTGTTCATCTGTTATGCATTCTTTTGGTGGTCATAATGCTTATCGATCATTTTGTGTGCATACTTTGGCACATATGTCATAAGTAAGATGCATCATAAACTGTTTTATGTGCTAATGGGCTCTATCTTTGCTTACTGGCTTGATAACAGTGGCTGTTCTGTGGCTGGGGGGAATCACAATAGAAATGGAATATGAGCATACCTTGTACTTAGACAAGCTTAATCTGAAAATATTTGTCTCTTTACATCCATAACATATGTCATGGAGAAAATGGAAAACTAGAAAGACAAAAATAATTGCTGGACTAGGAAGCAGGGAGTAGTGGAATCATATAAGGTGATGCCACAGATTGCTTATGAAACATTCACGCATTCATGTTACTGTTTCTGATGAGTCTCCTTTAGGATTACTGACATGAGACTTCCCATTTATAACCCTTAGAGGAAGTTTGTTTTCAGGTGACCTATGTTCCCTTGGGGGTGGGGTAGGGTAGAAGACTACTTGTTTGGTTCATTGCCCTTATGTCCCTTCGTGCTTTGCCATTGGAAAATAGTGGAACGTGTGGGGAAGTTTCTCTCAGCATCAGAAGGTGTTTGCTTTGCTTCTATGTTGATATAGCTATGGGCAAACAAAAGAGAGGTGAAAGATTTCCGGCATATGCAACCCACTTTTTTCAGGAATAAATTGGTTCCATCTTATCAAGATGCGTCATCCACTCTCTACCAGGAGAACAAGAATCTGTTGTTTACTGAAGCAAATTGAAGACATTTAAGATTTAGAAGTCAAGAATGTCTTTGAAAGTTCTTATTTAAATCATGTTTATTCTTATAACAAAGTCTGCTGGCTTGAATTGGTAGCCCTCCTCCCTCGTCAACCAGAATCCACTGACCAATGGACAGGTCCCAGGGATGTACTGGATGATGACTGTGGAAAACATGACAGTGAAAGTGACACCATTGGGAAATGAGATTATAAAGTTTGGGGATGGTTGTGACTGGAAAGTAGAAGATGATGGAGGAGAATGAGAATCAGGAGGGGTATATGGCAGAGGAGAAGTGGTGCAATCCACTTTCAAAGGAAATATGGTGGAGGAGAAGGAGAATAAGAATTGGGAAAAGGTTGAGTGAGAAAGAGAAAGAAGAGACTGAGAGGAAGGGGAGAAGGAGAAAAAGGAAAACCAGGAGAATAATGAGGAGAAAATGGAAGAAAAGAAGCTAGTGCACTTGAGACGTGCTGGGTGTCATTCTTGACTTGAGATGATTCCTGTTTGATTATGCATGACCTATCCAACTTGACAGCAATGGGTGCACAAATTCTTGCAATAACTTGCTACAGACTCATGTGATCAAAGAAGGCAGTTTCGGTTTCGGCCGGGTTCTAAACTGAAACTATTTCGGTTTCGGTTTTGGCGTGAAACCAAATAATATATATATATTTTTTTGCCTATGGTGGGAGTTTTGGTTTCGTCCGGTTTTGGCCGGTAAGTTTTGGATTGTTCCGGTCCGAAACCGATACGTTTTGGTTTCGGCTGAAACTGCCATACATGCATGTGATGCGCGCCAAGTGTTAAATGGGTCTCTTTAGTCTTTCTACTACCATCACGGAATCTAATGATCATACAATGGTTTTGATTTATAATGGTGAAAACAGAGTCTTGTAAGCTGGCAAATTCAATCCTAACCAAGATACAACCATTTGTTATGTCTTTCAATTTCTTGCATGTCTGAACCCTAAGCATACAATTGTCGATATGGCCATTCTTTCCTAATTCTTGCCCCCAAGAATTGCTTCTGAAATCCTTTCATTCATCTTCGTTCATCATCTTCAGGACATGGAGCATATAGTGCATGGATGTCCATCGAGTGTTAAACTATAAAAATGGTTTTTTTAAATAGCATATACTAAAAATGAACTTTTAAAAATAGCATAGTTGAAAAGTTATTTGCAAAAATAGCACAATGTTGAGTTGCATTGACAAAACATGCCTTTCAATAGTTAGATGGAATCATGGAAGTCGTGCTAATAAAATACACCTTTCCTCCATTGAGAGGAAGGCATGTCCAATGGCCTTTTGTAGGGGCTATGCAACAAGCTGGCACCATACCAAGAAAGCCCCGCCCAGAAAAGCCCCCTCTACAAAATAAACATGCCCCTAAGAAACAGCCACAGGACAAATAAAGTTCACCATTGGTGCGTTAGAAGACACGACAAAAGGGAACATAACACACACCTCTAGGGGCGTTATGTACATAACGGACCAACCATGGTGCGTTATGTCACGGAGTGAAAACAGACTATAATGTCATCCCCTAGGTGCGTTATAGACCTTAACAGACCATCTCCGGTGCGTTAAGTGGAAGGCAAGGGCGTTGAGCATAACGCACCTTCCCTGGGGTGTCATAGGACATAACGGACCTCCCTAGGCGCGTTATATGACCAGGACCCCCAACGGTCAAAAACTAATGGTCGAAAACCCATAACGCACCAACACAGGGGCGTTATGTTGAACATAACGATCAGTCGTGGGACCGTTAAACCCACGAAGACTAGACTCAAAATCCAAAGAGCATAACGCCCCTCCCTAGGCGTGTTATGCACATAACGGCCACTGGGATGACCGCTATGTCGTCCCGACGGAGAAACGGTGAATTAGCCCTAAAAACACCGGCCACGCCCCCAATAGCCCTAGGCTTGATTCCACAGTCTCGGATCAGCCAAAAATGCAGTGAACCACTAGATCGGGCGATCACTCCCCAAATCATGATTTTACCCTAACCCGCTAAAAAATGCCCCTCTCGGCCTCACGACGGGGTAGAAACCATGGGAACGAAAAGCGAGGAGCTAGGGAGCGTCACCCTACCTCAATGGAGCGAACGCTGCGCCGAATCGGTGTCTAAATCACGAAGAATGCCTTGAAAACCCTCGTTCTTCCACGAAATCCCACGAGCTTTACGTCGCCTCGATCGCCGCATCGTCTCCGCCGCCACCGCGCCATCGCCCCGTGCCGTCTACAGCCGGTGGGAGCTCACCGCGGTCATCACCGGTCGAAGGGGGAGAGGAGAGGGTGCTCACGGGAGGGAGAGGAAGAAGAAGGAAGAAGAATAAGAAAAAGAGAAAAGGTTTGATATTTATAGAAAATCAAAAAATTTAAAAAAATACTAAAAAATAGAAAATCAAGTTCTCGCGATCCTCGAAGTGCACCGATCGCAACAGTGCCACTCACGCCCGGGTGAATGACCACATTCTCCCGCAATAGCGTGCCGAAGGTTTTGCCGGGAATCGGGTCGGAAATCGAAAAAACGTACGGGAAAAGTCACAGAACGTATCTGAGTCTGTGGATCTGTTGTATCATTGTATGGCTTTGTTTCCCCTGCGCTTCGACGTGAATGGGGCGTGGAACGGGCCGATTTGGCCATTCCACTGTTTTGCTTGCTGTGTCAGTGTAACGGTCGTCCCAAAGACCGTCACTTTCCGTAACGGTCCCACAATAGACTGTTATCTCTGTTAGTCGTTTCGGGCTCTTCGAGGCTTGGTCCGTGCGATGGACTAGTATAGGACCGTCACACGGTAACGCGCTAATGCAGGAGCGTTACACTTAGGTCATCTTTCGAGGACTGTGTCTGTCAAGTCCTCAGAGACCGTGTTTTCCTCGTAGTCCATATTGGTCGGTTCGCTCTAACAGACTTCTCCCTGCGCGTTATGGTTAGTTAACGCACCTATGCTAGTCCGTTATGTTGCATTTGACCGATGGTTGACTGGCCATGGCGGTTGGTGTAACACACCTATCCCTATGCGCCAGGTTGCTGTAACGGGCTTAGGCTAGTCCGTTACATGTTGTTCGTCCGTGTTCGTGGTTTTGGGTCTGTTGGCTCTGACGCCCCTGCCTCAGTGCGTTAGGCTTTTGCAACGTGCCTATAGAGGTCCGTTACAGTCCTGTTGGCCGTGATGGCCATTGGTCTGTTCTGTTCTGTGTCGGTTTGTTGTAGATTGTGTTCTAGGGCGGTGTCTGTCTGTCGATAGTTTTCTGGATAAGTCGATTTAGGTGACTGGGTGCGGTCTCTTCCCTGACTGCGACAGTACCCTAACGACTCAATCTAGAACTGCCAGGGCCCTTGTCTCTGGTTGTGTAATGGTTGTTCCTTGACTGCCGGGTTTGCCTAGCGGTTGAGTGATGGTTCACTTTGCCCAGAGGGTTATCTTCATCCACCGCTCCTGTTTCTGTTGTTTTGGCGTGATCTTGTGATTTGCCCGTGACCCGTGGATATCTGTTGATATCCTATGAGGGCAGTGATCGTGATGCCAGGAATGCCGATGCGTGTTCTGGTGTTTGTGTGTGCGTCTGTGTGTGTCGTGTTTGGTTCTGGTCAACCCGGTGAGACCAGGGGTTGACAGGTGACCTTGCCGTGTGTCTCGACGATTTTGCCCAGTTCGAGATGTTGGTTATGGATGCCTCGAGGGGCCAGAGATCCCTTTAAAAGGGAGCAAACCACTAGGGGAGGAAAAGGCCAGTGGAAGAGCACACAGGGAGACCTAATCTGAGGAGAAACAACACAAAATGAAAAAAATGGATACAGAGAGAACAAGAACAAAGAGGGTTTTATTCCTGAAAAATGGGAACCAAAATACATCAAACGTAATAAGGAAGGAGAAGAAAAGAATAGAAAAGAAGAGGGGAGGAACAGGGGGTTGAGCAGGGGCGATGGCTCCCTACTCTTCCCCATTCCCTGCTACATTTCTCTCTTCCTCTCTCTTCCTCTCTTCTTCTTTGGTGGCCACCGAAGGGGAAAGCCCCTTTCTTCTCTTCTTCTTCTTCTTCTCTTCTCCTTCTTCTCTTCTCTCTGGTGTGTATGGTGGTGTCTTTCTGTGGTCTTCTCTCTTGTGTCTCCTCTTCTTCTTTCTTCGCCGAGGAAGAGGGGCTTTTATACTCCAATGGCGCAGGGCCTTTGAACGCGAGAATGGCGGAGGCGGGAACGTGCGGCCTTCAGTGCAGATTTGACTTTGGCCATCCTCAGTGGCAGGGGTTAGCTTGCGTGCCGCTTCCTCCATTCGACACCTCAGCACGCTCACTACTCGCCAAGGGTTTATAGGGAATGGGTGCCATGTCTGTTTTGCCGGTGGTGCCGATGAAGGGTTGTAGGAGTGTGTCGCTGAGGAGGGAGGTTGGGGGTGTGTCGCTGAAGGCACCCCTAGGTGTGCCGTAGAAGACCCGCCTGGGCGTGCCGCTGAAGCGTGGGCTGGGGTGTGCCTCTGAGGGCACCCCTGGGATGTGCCGAGGAAGACCGGCTTGGGTGTGCCGCTGGAGCGCGGGCTGGGGCGTGCCACTGAGCGGTGGCCAGGCTGGGTGTGCCGCTGTAAAGGCTCCAAAGTGTGCCATTGAGGGCTGACCGGGGCATCGTTTGTGACGCATTCAAGCCCATCACGAGCACAAGTTGTGGTTTATTGGATTTTCTTCAGGGCCCATAGATTGCAGGCTTCCCGTGATGAGGGCATCATTCATGATTTCCTATGGTTCGACATTTCTCTCCCTCCTGGAGGCGATTAGGAGGCGGTCCTTCTTTGGGATTAGACCTTGGTGCTTACCACTTGGTCATAAGTTGGGGGGAGGAGAAGGGAATGATGAAAATCAAATTTGGGCCCCAAATCCTAATGATTATTATGATCAAGCCCAGCATAAAGAGGGATGGCCCATGTCCTTGTTACCACCTTCTACTGATTACTCTTCACATTATTCCATTGAATCTCAGCCTCCCTATCCATCTCCTCTACCCTCAAATCCCAATTCAGAGATGACACTCAATTAACACTGTCAATCAATGATGTTTCAAAGTCAATCTCTCCAAGCACGAATTGATAGGATGACTGAGACGATCAAGAGGATTGAGGAAGAGCAAGTGCTTAGCTACTTTGGTTCCATTTCTACTAATCAACTTCCTTATGATGACTACGATCAATCCATGACTCTCCAAGAGCATCACACTTTGAGTAATCTTAATTTAGAAGATGAAGGGATTATGGAGAGGTCTTGTCAAAAGACATTAAATGATGAACCTAGGGAATTTGAGGGGATCATAGAATATGTTGGGATTAAAGGAGAACAGGAAGGTGATGAATTACTTAATGATCATATTCCTCCTATGTCCTTCACTGAATTTGAGATTGAGGAGCTCACACATGGATGCCCCTATGAGGAGAATTCTCCGGACATGGAAGCTCTTAAGTTTGGGGGAGAGAGAGAAGAAAGTAATGTACTTATCCACGATCACACCCCATTCGATTCCCTTCTTCAATTTAAGGAGGCCCTATTCCAAGGCAAGGATAAAGAAGATGTGCTCGTGGAGAAGGATTTGAGAGAGGCTATCACTGATCTCTCTTGGGTAAAGGAGGAAGCGGCTACCTTTCATGATTTTTATCTCGATTGGGCATCTTCTGATCAAGGGGAAGGTATTGAGCTTCTACCTATTCATGATCTCGGCAAGTCTAGCTGCCACATTGACATTCTCTAATTAGCCAAGCTGTCGGAACCTATTGAGCCCCACAAGCTTCATGGTGTTGAGGAGCGTGGGTCTTTCATTGTTGATTCTCCCAGTCTCCTTAACACTGATCCATTGCCTGCCACTCCTTTCCCTTTGATCCCTTCTCACCTCACTCATGTTCATGAAATATCTAAAATTGAGGTAGAGAAAGATATTTTTCTTGATAATAAGGTCTTCATTAATATTTTCAACTCGGCCTCTCAAGCTAGGAGGTAGAGTCCCACCGTGAGTGTCTCTCTCAAGGGAGGGTAAAGGCTCAAGCTCCTCACCGGGTCCCACCACGGGGCCCTTGTAGGGTACCAGGTCTGCCACGTTGAAGGTAGGGTGTACCCCAAAACTCTCAGATAGGTCCAGCTCATAAGCATTACTACCAAGTCATCTCAGAACTCGAAAGGGTCCCGAACCTCATGCTCTCAATTTGGAGGCAGGCCCCGGGAGGAGCCGCTCCTTCCTCACCATCATTGAGTCTCCCACTTGGAACTCGCAGTGGCACCGTCGAGCATCTGCCTACCTTTTGTAAGCCTCATTACTTTTACCTATATGCTTGCAGATGTCATCATGTAACTCTTTGATATGCTGTGCAAAGGACTCCGCTGAGACTGACACTCTAGCATGTGGGGGAAGGGGAATAAGATCTGAAGGTTTTTTAGGCCTATAACCATGCACAACCTCAAATGGGCTCTTACCTATGGACCTATTGACGGAATCATTGTAGGCAAACTTGGCCTGAGGTAAGAGGAGGTCCCAATTCCCAAGGTGGTCCCCGACTAGGCAACAGAGCAAGTTCCCAAGGCTTCGGTTGATAACCTCAGTTTGGCCATTGGTTTGAGAGTGATAAGCAGTGGAGAATTTGAGGAGCCTTCCCATCAGATGCCAGAGAGTTTTCCAAAAGTAACTGGTGAATTTCACATCCCAGTCGGACACAATGGTCTTAGGTAATCCATGGAGTCAGACTACCTCATCAAAGAATAAATGGGTGACCCTAGAAGCATCCGAAGTCTTGAAGCATGGGATAAAGTGGGCCATCTTAGAGAACCTGTCAACAACTACAAAGATGGAATCATGTTTACGCAAGGTCCTAGGTAGGCCAAGGATAAAGTCCATGCTTAAGTCCTCCCAAGGTCGATCCGGGATGGGTAGGGGTGTGTAAAGCCCGGTGTTTTGCCTCACTTACTTGGCCGAGACACAAATGTAACATTGTCCCACAATGTTGGCCACATCCTTCTTGAGACTGGGTCAATGGAATTATCTCTCAACTAGCTCTATGGTCTTTTGGACCCCAAAGTGACCAGCTAGGCCACCACCGTGTAACTCCCAAACTAAGAAACTGTACATGCACGAAGTTTATGAGACATGCTTGGACCTATATGCCATGTGCTTGGATGCAGAAAATGCTTGAAGCAAAAACATAGACTATATGCATGCACAAAGTGTACGAGCTGTGGAGTGCAAGGACACACATGCACATACTAAAGACATTGTGATGCCAATGTGCACGAGGTACGAGAAACTACCAGAAATTACACTCGTGCACAGTTGTGCCCTTGAATAAGAATGCATGCTCTCAACACTTTGTTGCTACTTTATTGATATCATCAAAACAAAATACACATGCTTGTGCCTAGGGGAGCACAACATCCATTTGGCTGAGGCAGTTGCTGGTATGCGCGTTCGAGAGCAAGGTACGTCGAGGAAGTGAGGGTTCCTATCTAGGGTTCCATCGACATCAACTTTCATTCTCGTGCTCTAAGATAGGTGTCTCTTAGACAAAAACCTAATCAAATCATACTATGTTGTTCATTTTTTAACACTCTTTCTTTTGGTTCATGTTTGCCCAATTTTTATGTAGTATATAGACCACAATCGTGTTTTTTCTAGAAGTGCATCGAGACTCACTGTCATCTTGGGCTCGGGATTAGAAAGCGGCCACTCCAGAGACGACGATTTGATAGCCGCAGTCACCCGATAGACCACTACCTGGCGGCCCTTTTCAAAAAAAAAAGAATATATACATATATGTATATTTGCTAGCGGTTCTCCTCTGACCATCTCTTACATATGATGGTATTCACAAGTACCAGCAACTGTTATTGCGTCACGTACCGCTACCTGGCGGCCCTTTTCCCGATAGACCGCTGTATGGCCCCTTTTCAGTAGAAAATTTTGCCATTTCCTGTAATTTTTGGCTCGTTTGCCCACGTTTTTTCCTACATGTTCTCTGGTTATTACGTCACAGAAACACACTGTTACTAGGGATATTAAAACAATAACATTAATTTTGATTATTTTCATGGTTATACCTCCTTGATTATCGGCCTCATGTCATCTTGTGATCATAGGAAAAAGTATAACATGTTAGCTAAAATATTTGATCCACGAACATACTTCTTGATGGGGACATCACCTCCCTTGCCCACACTCATGACTCGTCTCCTCACCTCGGACGCATCTAGCATGGTCACTCTAGATCAGACGATCATAGATTTGAAGCATCAACACTGTGAGCTAGTGAGTCAAAATGAGCAAGTGAGAAATCTAGTTTAGCACTTTGATTGACTACTTGCCCCTTCTCTAGTAGCGAGGTGAGCTGGCCTTCATTCGTGTGAGGGCTGGTGTAGTCATGGAGGCCAGGCCTTCGTCCCGGGTAGAGGAGGCAGAGGACCTGGAGGCCCGCTTGAAGGCACCCCTTGAGAGGGTCGAGGTGAGGGAGGTGGAGTTGGCTGAGATGGTATGACCTGAGCACTCTTGTTTGTGAAATTAGGAATGCCTTTGTCTTCCTCTAACATGTGTGTGTACCATTAACCTAGCAACGGAGGGAGCTGGAGGCAAGCTTAGCCTCCTGACGAGAGCTGGAGGCACGCATCGAGGACCTGACAAGTAGCTTAGGTGAGGTGGAGACTGACGTGATGTTGCAGGGTCGCCTTGTCGAGGCGAAGGAGAGAGAGGCCGAGGCTCAGGCTTAGGAGGTGGAGGCAGTGGTTCGAGAGTGACGAGCTCTCGAACAGCTAGAGACCCTATGCCGGTAGGTACTGCGTAAGTACCAGAGCAAGGCTACTCCGGGAGAGGCCATGAGCAAACGTGCTACCCCTTCAGAGTCAGTGGGGATTGGAGGGTCTTGGGCCCTCTCACTGAGGGAGCTTTTGGAGCTAGGTCTCTCTCCTCTAGAGGTGCCGCGGTCAACTCAACCGGTGGCCTCGGGGACTTCTCGACCTCTAAGGTCGGGAGAGCGATGCGACTGAGATGACAATGAGGTGAGCAGCTGATGTAGCCGGCCTCGCCTAGACGAGGAGTAGTGAAATGGAGGAGATTAGGTAGATGACTGACTTGTAGACTAGGGGTATGCCCCTGGAGATTTTGTAATCAATGAAATGTGATGGACATGTTTGGAAATGAAGTGAATGTTCTTTAGTGTACTCTCTTGAGGGTTTGATGGCTTGATTGGCATCGTCATGGTCCCCCTTTTTACATGTTCCAACCACACTAAAAGGGAAAAAGGTTAGTGTAGTTTTGATTTTAGCTCCTTGTCTGAAAGAAATTATACCTTCCTCGATGCAAGGTCAGGGGGCTAAATCTTATTAACAAGATTGTGATGAACTCTCTCTCTCTCTCTCGATTTCTCACTCTCTCTCACCCTCTCTCTCCCAACGTCTCTCTCTTTCTCTCTCCTTCTCAGTTTGCCATTTTCAGGGCCCGATCGGGACGTGGGGGACACCGTTGGAACCAGTGCGGTAAGGGGATCGCATTGACGCCCTCCATTCCGTGATTTGTGAGACGGTTGGACGGGATGGGTCGAGAGGGGCGCGGCCTCCACTTCGCGTGCATGCTGCCGGAACGGCCGATTCAGTGCAAACGAGGTAGGGGGATGGGACCGTCTCCGCGCTAGGATTGTTTTGACACCGTATGCATGTAGATCCATGCCCGTTTAGCCTAGTTAATGTCCATTTTGGGTTTTTCCTAAAAATATGGTAATTAGTATTTTTAATCATCTATGGGCTTCGTATTTATGTTTTTTAGCTCTTAACGATTGGTATGGATGCTAGGAAAGACAGGTTATGGGTTTTTGTAGCGAACCCCGTCGATTTCGGTCGACCGGGGGGTGGCTCAGTTTCAAACCGAACCCGCTCACTACCCAGCTCACATAGCGGTCATGCCAGTGACCGTTATGTGTATAATGCACCTCACCTGGCGCGTTATACCGATTTAACAGACCACACCCAGTCTGTTATGCTCATGCATTCATTAGTTAAGGCCGTTAGTATAACGCCCCTATGTATGGCCATTATAGTCGTGAAAAACTGTGGATTTTCCACGTTCTGGAGACCTTAACAGACCACCATTGATCCGTTATGTTCTCTAGGTTTTTGAGTTTTTATAAAATAACTCGGGTGGCCATGGCGGACCAGGAGTGGTGCGTTATGTTACATAACGCACCATGCCTGATCCGTTATGACCGGTTTAACTGGAAGTAGATCGGGTGGACATGACGGACCAGTGGAGACGCGTCATATAACCTTAACGCCCCTAACCTGATCCGTTATGTTATATAACGGTGCAGAGCGGATCCGTTATGTTATTTAACGAGGCAGAACTGATCCGTTATGCTCTCTGCTACGCTAAAAGTAGTGAATCATGTTCTAATGCATTCTCCGCCATGTTTAAGTTATTTTATGAATTAAAAACATATCTTTATGTCCCAGTAGAGTTACTTTCTCTTTCCTCGTGATGGAGGGTGCTGCAGAAGCTAACTCATTTTAACTAAGCTTAACCTACCTAAGCCACTCAACCATGTTTTAAGGAACCTGCATGATAGATAAGTGTAGAAATAACAGAGATAGCAATGATAACACGTTCTTGCGCAAAATAAAGATACCTTTGCAAATCCATGAAGTAAAAGCAGCATCCTGAAGTGATCTTGATCATCAAGCTTTGAAGGGCACGAGTAGCTTTGTTTTCCTTGCTTGACAAGACAAAGATGAAAGGAGAGCAAAGGGTTGGATTCCTTGACACGGAGGAGTGGCAGACATCAAACTGGACGAAGAAGGATAAAAAGAAAGAGAGACGAGGGCTAGAACTCCATCGTTAAGGCGTTGAGACCTTGATAATAAGGAACTAAGTACAGAATAAACAGAGATCAGCTGAGATCAAGGTGGGCTAAAGCCTCAAAAATAACAGAAAAAAGGGTGAGAACCCCGAAAGGGTAAGGAGTGAATAGGAAGATGATGAAAAGATTGTTGTGAAGATAAGAAAGACGGAGAATAATCATCTGACGTGGTCGGAGAGGGAGAAGGAAAATCACCTGACAGGGTTGGGAAAAGAGAATGAGCAGTAGAACCCGGGGATACCAGAGGAGAAGGATCATAAGAAGTCCCGGGTTCGGGGGAAGAGGAGGACATAGGCCGAGACTTAGAATGGCGAGAATATAGAAAATCCGGAGGTACTAGACAAGAGGAGAAAGAACGAGTGTTAAAGGACCCAGGAGGGAAGGAGAAGATGATAGAAATCGGATCAGGTGATGGAAGATACACCACGCAAGGGTGGGAGCTGAGCAGAAGAAATGAGGAATGAAATGAAGAAGAAGAAGGAGAAGTGGACGCTCGAGTGCACAACTAACGACCCTTAAGCTTGTGCCGCTGCATTTTTTTGGCCAAAACTTCTTGAACACAGACCCGCCTGGTGTGGACTTGGACCTTCGGCCTTCTTGATCTGAAATCCCTTATCAAATAACGGGCCCATCTGGCAGATGGCCTAGCTTGACTACGAACATGCAGCTTCATCGGGGTGATTGCCCCTAGACACCCGGTGCTAACAATATGTGGACATTCTTGAGCAGATAACTCCTTAAATGAATGAATATCAGAAAATTGTCTGTGTGTATGAGATTTCATCAAATACCTTGTGTGCATGACATTTCTATGTGTATGACATTTCGTCAAACACTTTTTTTTTTTATATAAACTCAGTCATCTAGAGGGCATAAGGGAGAGTGCACCCCCATTCCAGAGGAAGGGAATGTACCCACTCCACCTAAAGCCTCTAGGTGCTGTCTTTTTATTGAAGTAAAAACTTTATACAGAGTCAGGAGAGGTCAACCTCTGATGTACAATGAAGAAGGAGAAAGCGGCTTAATGGCCGAAAGACATCAAAAAGAGTGAGGAAATGACCACTCAAATACAGGACCAAAAAGAAGCAACTCCTGATCAACCATACAACCAACAATTACTAATGCCAATTTCATCAAAAAGCACACCCGAATCAGCCTTTCCAAGATCTCAGGCCAAACAAAGGAAGCAGCAGTGAAAACCTGTACAACTTCAACAGTGCCCAGACCTGAGAGATAGTAAAACCGTGCAGGAGCTCCAAAGAGATAGAAGACCAAAATACATTGCCCAAACCAAGAAAATAGCAACATAGGGCCAAATCCTTGCTGAAAAGCATACCCCCAATTACTCAAAGGAAAAGGCTGCAGAGCCCTTATATATGCCGAACTCTAAGAGTTGGAAGACCAAGGACATCCATCCTGGCCAACTGTTTAGCCGCTATGGGAAGCTCCATGAGAGAAAAAAATTCAGTGTTATGGCCTATGTCCACTGCCACCTTAGCCAAAGAATCTGCCAATTGATTAGCTTCACGATATATGTGGAATAAAGGGCAGGCAATAGAATGAAATAATTCTTTCAGTGGATTCCACCAATATAGAAATTGCCATGGAGGATGACCCATACCATGTAAAAGATCATATAGCACTTTAGAATCAGTGTATATAACCGAGAGAGGAATACCATGAAAATTAGCCAAACGGAGGCCATCAAGTAAAGCTCTTCCTTCAGCCATCAAACAAGAGCCATTGCCATAATAGTAAGCAAATCCCATCAGAACCTTACCATGAACATCTCTAAAGCACCCTCCTCCACCAGATCTCCCGGTATTGCCTTTGCAAGAACCATCTACATTAAGAGCATAAGCCACGGAAGGAGCAATCCATCTGATAACTGTAATATGAATGGCTTTATACTTAATGAAGAGACCCCACTGCTGAAAAAATTGAGAATCAGCACAATTAAACTTCATGGAAAAGTTATACTGATTGAAAAGGTGGGTGATCTCCTCTTGAATAGTGTTACCCCAACGAATAAAATTAGTTTTAGAATCTTCAAATCTCACTAAACACCTCTGCTTCCAAATTGCCCACACAATCATCATAGCAGTCAAAAGCTTTAAAAAACCCCGAGGGCTAGAGATTATAGAATCCTTCAGAATCAAAAAAAGCCTTGCCCGAATAGAAAGGATTGAAAGATGAGACTCATCCAGCAAAGGTGTGAACTTGTTCCATAAAAAACTAGCAAGCTCGCTAGTAACAAATAAATGGTCCAAATCTTCAACAGAATGAGAAAGAGAACAACAGCTGCAACATGAGGAAAGCTGAATACCTGTCTGCTGAATTCTACCATCCACTGGAACAGCATGATGTAACAATTTCCAGTAAAAGAGAGCTGCACGAGGAGGAAATTTTGGATTCCAAAGCTTCAGTTTGTAATAGTCAGCTCCCTGCTCTTTGATGTTTTTGTAAGTTGATTTAAAATCAAAGCTGCCTGAAAAGGAATACGACCAGACAGGGATATCATCCCCCTCATGAATACTAAAGCTCTGGATTTCAGTTTTGAGATTACTATTAGTAATATGAAGCCAGATAGGATGATGAAGATTAGTCAAAGCATCATGAACCGAGCAATTTTCTAGAATACCCTCATAATCACCAAGATCATCCGACAAAGTCATCCCTTGAAACCAATTATCTTTAAGAAAATTAGTCTGCTTACCATTGACCACCATCATCTTCTTGCCAGACAATAAGATAGATTTGGCTTTATGAAAATCTCTGCATTTGATACCCACAGGGAATGGTAGGGTGCAATCTGAAACATGCTGCTCCTGAATATATTTCTGCCTGGTAAACTGAGCCCACAGAGAGGTGCCATGTAGAGCAAGCCATAATTGCTTGACATAAGAACATAATTGCAAGTCCCGAAGACTACGCACACCCAGCCCTCCAATAGATTTAGGACAACAAATCAAGTCCCATTTAACCCAATGCCTTCTATGGATAGGATCCAATCCCTGCCAAAAGAAGTTAGCGCAGATACATTCCACTTGATTGCTAATGCTGTAAGGAATAGATGTAGAGCTGATTGTGTAAATAGGAATAGCAGAGAGCACAGAATTAATCAAAGATAACCTTCCAGCTTGGGATAAAAATCTGCTTTGCCAACCCATCAATTTAGCATTAATTTTCTCCAATAAAAATTTAAAGTGTCGAACTTTGTACCGACCTTTAAAAAGAGGAATCCCAAGATAAACCATGCTATCAGATTTATGCTGAAAACCAGTTAGATTATGAATCCTTTCAATGGCCTGGTGGTGCATATTCTTAGAGGTGATAAAGGAGCTTTTAGTGGGATTAATTCTCTGACCTGAACAATCCTCATACTTCTTCAAAAAAGTGAGCAGAGCTTTTATAGAATGCATGCCCCCATTCAAGAAAATGATAGTGTCATCAGCAAAAAGAATATGGGAAACAGGAGTTACAGTTCTAGGAACATGAAAATACTGACACTGCCCAGAGGAGAATAACTGAAGCAAGCCCCTGCTCAAAACTTCCTCCGCCAAGATAAAGAGAGCTGGCGCAAGAGGATCACCCTGTCGAACCCCTCTGGAGGATTTGAAATAACCATAAATTTGACCATTCAATGCTATAGAGAACCAACAATTCATCAAAAGCTGAGCTATGAGAGATGTAAATCTGTAGGAGAAACCAAATTTTCGTAACACATGAAGGATAAAATCCCATTCGAGACGATCATATGCCTTAGCCATATCAAGTTTGAGAAGAATATTATGGCCCCGAACAGGCCTATCAAGTTCCATAAACAATTCCTTGGCCAGTAGAAAATTATCAGTGATACTTCTGCCTTTAACAAATCCACTTTGATTTTCAGAAATCAGCACAGGTAAAACACTTCTTAGCCTGTTACTAATAACTTTGGAAACCACCTTGTATATAAAATTGCACAGGCTAATGGGTCTGAAGTCAGCAAAGGAAGACGGATTCTTAATTTTAGGAATCAAACAGAGGATAGACGAAGTCACACCTTTAGGAAGACCCCACCCCTGATAAAAACTTTGAACTGCAGCAACCACATCCTTGCCCACAATATCCCAGCAAGAAGTGAAAAAGTAACCGGAAAAGCCATCTGGACCCGGAGAGCTATTGCCAGGCATAAGGAAGACAATGTCTTTGATCTCCTCGGGGGTAGGAACTGAACATAGAAGGTTATTCTGCTCAAAGGTGACCAATTGTGGAATACATTCCAGGAGCTGCTCATTGATAGAATGATTCTCAGAATCAAAGAGTTTCTGAAAATAATCCACCGCACCAGCTAGTAGCATAGACTGATCTTCCACCCAAGTACCATTAATCAGAAGCTTGGAAATAAATGCCCTCTGTCTGCGAACTTTAGTATAGTTATGAAAAAATTTGGTATTCCTGTCTCCATGTTGAAGCCATTGAATTCTAGATTTTTGAAACCAAAAAATCTCCTCTCTATGTAGAGCTTGCCTCAGTTCAGCATTAGCTTTGGATAAGTTTAACCTGTTTTCCATAGAAGGATGACTGTCAAAAATATCCTGATGAAGTAAAACCTGTATCTCAGCATTCTTGATGGCTACATGAATATCACCAAAAACCTCTTTATTCCAAGTCTTTAATGCTTCTTTAATTTGTGTAAGCTTACTCTGCAAAGAGTAAAACGGGTGCTCCATAGACTCCAACTGATTCCAGTGACTAGCAATAAAGTCCAGAAAAGAAGAATGAGTAGTCCACATATGCTGAAAAATAAATCTCCCAGGCAATGGAATTCTGCAACTCCGATTGAACAATAAAGGGGCATGATCAGAAGGACCTCTGGTCAAGTGTTGAACCAATAACTGAGAACCAGAACTCATGCATTTGGCATTCACCAAAATTCTGTCAAGTCTAGCACGTATATGAGAAGATCCAGTCTGATTATTTGACCAAGTAAAGGGGGAACCAGAGAAACCAGAATCAATTAAACCAGTGGCTGCAATAAAGCTTTGAAAATCCAACATTGAAGAAGCAGAAGCCATCAAACCTCCCATTTTCTCATCAGGGGAAGAAACACAATTGAAATCCCCACCAACAATCCAGGGAATATCTTCAGTAGGATTAAAATCCATAAGAGCATCAAACAACTCTCTACGAGTAGAAGAGCAACAGGAAGCATACACAGCAGTAAAGAATAAAGTGATATCATCATCTTCCTTAAGTGCAACAGTGAGGAATTGAGAATGCAATTGTATTATCTCCAATTTAACAACAGAACTAGAAAATAGCCAAATAGTAGAAGCATCTCCATTATTACCAATCACAAAAGGGAGACGAATACGCTGGGCCACCTTTAAAGCTCGATTAAATGGAATGTGAGGTTCAGAAATTGCTACTAAATGCAGTTGACGAACCTTTACTAAGTTAGCCAAATGGCTTACAGTTGCCTTATTACCTAATCCCCGAACATTCCAAAAGAGAGCAGAGTCAATCATTATTGAAAGGAAATGTAGAAGCAGCCAAAGCCTTAGCTTTCCCTCGAGTAATTCTAGAATCATTAATTAGAATGCCTGGGAATGCTGAAGCTTCAGAAACTACCTCATGATTTGTATTGAATACAGAGGGCACCCAAATGTTTTCAGATTTAGCAAGATCAGCAACCAAAGAGCTCTTATGAAGGATAATCTCCTTCGGAGCATCATCAACAGGTAGAGGTATTTTAATTGGAGAATCCTTAGGCAAATCAGAAACAGCCATATCCAACTGATTATCATTCACAACAATAATATCAACAGCACCAGAGTCCAAATTATGTCCCGAATTCAAATCCTTGGTAGATTCACCAGACAAACAGCCAGTCACCAAACTATCCTCCTCTGGAGAATAACTACTCGAACCCTGCTCCTGAATAACATTTCTATCTTGAGAAGCTAGACTCGCCTTCTGTCGAACAATTTGAGGATGAACCGGACGTGGAACAAAAGTTTGTTTGACCAATTTCAAATCTGGATTTTCTCCCATCAAAGAACGGTTTCGACTGAGCAGCTTCTTACAATCAGTATTAGCATGACCCAATTTATGACAATAGGAGCAAAGAGTAGGGGCTCTATTATAATTCACTATCTGCCAAAACCCAGCACCATCCATATCAATCCACAAACGTTCCCGACGTGGAATGGATAAATCCACCTCAACACATACAAGAGCTTCCGAAGTATCAGCCAATGTCAGTGTTTTTTCATGCAACCGCAAGACCGATCCAAAGTTGCCAGCAATAGATCTGAGACAGTCCTCATGATATAGATTGACAGGAAGTCCAGGAAAACCCAACCAAACAGGGGTAGTAGACGGATCTCCATCAAAATCAAAATCCACCGTCCACCGAAAGAATCGAAACAAAAAATCCTTTATGTACAAGTGTTTTTGTATAATCAATTTCATGAAATCAGTTTCATTCTGAAAGCGAAACAGAAGATGCCTAGGAGTCAACTTGCTAATAAGGAAATCGGAGGAAAGCGCCAGGCGATGAGAGATGCCACTTTTGATCTCAGCGAAGGATGGCCTACCATATGAACACTTAGCCACAATCGCAAACTGAAGAGACTGAACAGAAGCCTGGATGTCCGATTTGGAGAAGAAGACCGCAGGTTCTCCCCGATCCGTGAGAGCCGGCTCCTTAATCGGGATCGAAGGAGAAGTCCGCTGGAAGTTGGCCATGAGAACTTGAGCAAATGTCTTCCGATCACTGGAAGACGAATCGACCCCCGGCGGCACCGGGGGAACCCCCGCCGGACCGGCCATGACCGGGGCAGAGGGGGCAACCGCAAAGATACCTACAGGCACATATACTCAAAATTCCGATGCCCGTCCCCCCTCCCGCATCGCGGTGATTCCAGCTGCCCGGAGCCACCGGAGCAGAGGAAGGTTCCCGGTCTTCGCCGGGGGCGAAGCGAACGGGCTGAGCAAGGAGGCGGCACAGCCCAAGGGGGAAGATCCGGGGATAGGACGAGAGGAGGCGAGTAACACGTCTGCCTCCGGCGGTGGCGGCGGCGGGGGCCAAGAGCCTCCGCGGCGGCGGGCTGCCTCGGAGGGGATCCGGTGGCAGGAGCTGCTGCTGGATCCAGACCCCGATAACGTGCTAGCGGTGGGCCTGACGGGCCTCCTGGCGTGGGCGAGCGTGCAAGTTCTCTGGCAGCTCTTCTTCATCTCCGTGGCCATCCTGCTGGCAGCGCTCAAGTACTCTTTCATCGCGGCCCTTCTCCTCTTCATCCTTATCACCCTCCTCTGACCTCTCTCCAAATCGTCGTCTTTCATGCCGATACTTTCCTCGCCCTTCTAATCGCCCAACTTCGCTGTTCATCCATCTGGTTTTCTTGACGAAGTAGATTGGCAGATCTTGCTTGTTTTCCCTATCCATGTAATAATACTGTGTATATGTGTGCTTATTACGCTTGTGGAAGGCAAGGGGTGCAAGTTGGTTTTCTCGCCTTCCTCAATGTGGTAGGACGCAATTCGATGTGGAATTGTTTGGTTGGCAATATCACAGTGCGCAGGAAGTCAAATGTGAATTTTTACTCTTGTGCTTGTCGTCCTATTCTTGTCCCATTGCCATGAGTCGTTACCGCTGGACTATCATGTGAACAAGGGTGTTTGTAGGATATCTGTGTAGGTGGAGGCGCAAACAAAGAAAACTAATGTTCATAATGTCATATATTGCCAATATTCAGTAAATATCAGCTCCTTGCTTTGTTCAATAGTTATTCTTTAATTGATGGTTTGTCTTTTTTCTGTATTTTAAAAGGTAGGATATATTGGACATAAAGAATGATTCAACCTGAATTATTCGAAACATGAAATTTCTTGACAGATAGTCAAAGTCAGCCAACTTGGCTAAGACGTGGGGCCTAAGACAAGGGAGGAATATAGGATATGTGTCAACCCGACGTCATGTCGAAGCCAACAAACTTGACAAAAATGTGAGGTCTAAGTCAAGGAAAGAATATAGGATATGTGTTGACCTGACATCTTGTCAAGGCCAATGAACTTGGCAGAGGCGTGAGGCCTAAGCCAAGGGAGGAATACAGGGTATAAGTGTTGACTCGATGTCTTGTTGAATCCAATGAACTTGGCAGAGACATGAGGCCTAAGCCAATGGCATAATATACGATAGGTGTTGACTCGACGTCTTGTAAAAGCCAACGAACTTGGCAAAGACGTGAGGCCTAAGTCAATGGCAGAATATCAGTTAAGTGTTGACTCGACATCCTGTTGAAGTCAACGAACTTGGCATTGGTGTGAGGCCTAAGCCAGGGTAGAATATAAGATATTGGCGAAGGCATGAGGCCTAACTCAAGGGCAGAATATAGGATAGGTGTTGACTAGACGTCCTATCGAAGCCAACAAACATGGTAAATGCATGAGGCCTATGCCAAGGGTAGGATATGAGATAAGTGTTGACTCGACATCATGTTGAAGCCAACAAACTTGGCAAAGGCATGAGGCCTGAGCCAAGGGAAGAATATGGGATGAGTGTTGACTCGATGTCATGTCAGAGCCAACGAACTTGACAGAGGCATGAGGCCTAAGCCAAGGGTAGAATATGTGATAAGTGTTGGATCGACGTCATGTCAAAGCAAATGAACTTGGCAAAGGCTTGAGACACAAGCCAAGGGAAGCTCATAAGATAGGTGTTGACCTGACGGAACGTCAAAGTCAACGGGCCCTACCCCGATAGAAGGTTTGGGGTAAGGGTTGACTAGAATGTAGATGTATGAGAGGCCTAGACCCAGGGCTAAATATCAACGTCAACCCGACGAAGTGTCAGAGTCAACCAACCTCACTCAGACGAAAAGTCTGAAACAAGGGTGGAATGAGTAGATGAGATGTCAACCCGACGTCATGTCAAAGTTGACCAACTTGGCGAAGACGTGAGGTCTAAGCTAGGATAGAATATGGGCGGTGACCCATGGATATGTGGGGATCAACAAACCTTGCTGGGATGTCAGGATCCCAACCTCACCAGTTTCGTGTCGATTGGTCGTCATTTGGGGCCGGTAGGAGTCCGGGAACCTCGGTGACTCAATTTGGGTCGATTCGTCGGAATCACCCGGATCTCGCGATTTAAGGCGTTTCGTTGTGTGCATGTGGTATTTTTGGAATCCTTGAGGGATTTCCCATCGTTTGGGTGTATTTCCCCTGCGCTACGGCGTGCATGGGGCATGGAACGGGCCGATTCGGCCGTTTCACCATTTTCATCGTCAGATTGGCATAACGGTCCTACCAGAGGCCGTTATGCGCATAATGGTCCCCTGATAGACCGTTATGCATCGTTCATCAATTTTTATCTTTGGAGGTGTTGGAGCATAACGGACCAAGACTAGTCCGTTATGTGGAGCATAACGCCCTTATCCAGGTGCGTTATGGTCGGGTGATTTTTGAGGCTGATTGCCATGTCAGTCCCCTCGACGACCATGTTCACCTCGAAGACTGTGTCAGTCGGTTAGCATAACAGACTCCTTCCCGTGCGTTATGGTTAATATAACGCTCAGGTGCAGATCCGTTATAGTCTGTTGACTGATGTTTGGCTGGGTATGGCGGTTGATATAACGCGCCTCACCCTGTGCGTTTTGTGGCTATGACAGACGGGTCTTGGTCTGTCATGTGCCCTCGGTCTGTGGTTAATGTGTTTTTAAATCTGTGGGTATAACGCACCTACCCTTGTGCATTATATTGGTATGACGTGCCTATTGTGGTCTGTTATACGTCATTTTATTAGTGTAATTGTCTATTGAGCATAACGCACATGCTCTGGTGCGTTATGTTGGTATGACGCCCCTATGCTGGCGCGTTATATCATCTGTGTGTGGTTTTAGGTCTGGTTGGCATAACGCCCCTCCCGTGGTGCATTATGTGGGTATAACACCCTTATGCTGGTGTGTTATAGTCCTGCTTGCCGTATTGACCGTTTGCTTGTTCTGTGTTGTGTGTCCATCTGTCTTAGGTCCTTGTTAGGGCGGTGTCTATCTGTCGGTGGTTGTCTGGATTGGGCAGTTTAGGTGACTGGCTATGGTCTTTTCCTAGACTACGACAGTACCCTAACGACTCAATCTAGAAGCTGCCATTGTCCACGGGGAAGCGTGGGTTCCCCACACGCTGCGCCGGTGAAGCTTCAGCCTGTTTAAAAATTTACACCACTACTCCTCTCGCAGGAGGGGGATCTCGGGGTGGGGGTTAACTTGAATTACACTTAAAACTTCCTCCACGCAGGGAGGGGCTTTAAGCTAGCCAGGCGGGGTGGGAAAAACTAAGTTAGAAAGGCCGAACGAAGAAGATGTCGATTCTGTCAGCCCTTTGGAACAGGGGATAGATAATCGATGTCGGTGCCACTGCGGCCACTCCCGAACTCCGTTGTCAATGTAACCAGTGGTGAAATCTCCAGGGTTGGCCCAGGAGGACGTCTGATTTTTGGAGGAACTTCTAGTTGGCAGTGATAGTCGGGGCAGAGTCATGAATAGGGCCTCTACTTTCTGGTTCTTACAGATTCAGCACCACAACAGCAGCAAGATGAAGCTGCCACAAACTCTCCCAAGCTCTGATTCAGCGTGGCTGGAGTTGCTGGATTCGTGGTCAAACCCTCTTCGAACAGAGACCCGCGGTGACACCAGAGGAGGTCAAAGTTGATGTTTAGAACTCGAACAGTGCCGGGGTGTCTGGTCAGCTCCAAGGGAAACTGATCAGCGCACCAAAGGGAGAAAATTTGGAACTCACCCGTCCGGGGTCCAAACAGAGAGCCGCTTTGTGTTACAAGAATCAGACGTGTAGTTGAAGATCTCAGCCGGGCCCCACCACCAGATCTTTAAGAGAATGGCCGTGGGAGCCTCTGCAACTCGTCTCAGGTTGTCTGTCAGGAATCTGATGCGCAGTCCGACGATGATGGCTCCCCCGGTCAGCCACGAGCTCAGAATAGGATGAGACCACCACCGTTGCGTAGAGGACTTGAAGACTCTTCTGACGGTGCCTCCTGATTGTCGAGGAGCATCAGGATGAAACTGTGGTCAACTCTGTAAGTTGCTGGTACTTTGCTGCCTACGAATTGAGAAGTGTAGGTTGAAGATGGGAGGTGGGAAATGAGGTAAGTGGGAGGGGAAGGAGGGTGGATGGGTGTGGGGATGACCCTTGGCTATTAGGGGGTCTAGGATGGGGCAAACCGAAGTGAGGAAGGGGGAGAATGGGGGTAGGAAGGTGGTCTAGAAGGGGGTGAGACATCCACTTCATTTCCCCTCCCATATACCCCATTTCCCCCCATCATCTTCAACCTATAGATCTCAGTTCACAGATAGTAGCAAAGGCCCGAGTTGCAGATCCTGTCCTAGAGTCATTCGGCATCATGTAAAGACGTACCATACATCGTCGAAAATCTTGTCAAGGCATCTTCACAGCCATGGTGGTCCTGCCAGCATCCGACATTCCTACTGCCCGGAGGATCCGTTCTTCCCCGACTGCACAGATCAGGCCTAGCCAATGACCTGACGTGACTTCCTAGAGCTCCCACGGCCACATCCCATTGCTTCTGAGGAGCTGCTAGGCCGAGAGTTTCTACTACCAGTCAACGTCCATTCTAAAAAAGCGGCGTCCCGTTCGGCATCCAGAGGAGCATTTTACAAATTTTCTCCCCCAAGGTGCGCAGAACAGGCCACTCAGGACCTGAACTGACACCCCTTCACTCAACGAGTTCCGTCTCTCTGCCCTGACCTCATCTGGTGTTCTTCCTGGTTGCTGGTCGAAGAAGACTCGTCTACGGTCATCCTTGACTTGGTCCCGCCACGATTGGACTTTGGGAGCGACCGTGGCGGCTACAACCAGCTGCTGCTACACCCTGGGATCAGCCTGAGCCAGAGCGCAGAGAGCCTGTTCCGAGAGTAACCCCGGCCGGTGGTGACGATGGGTCCATCCACGAAAATTCCCCAACGTTCTAGGGTCTGTCAGCGATGATTCAGCACCAGTTTAGATGACTTCTGAGCTCAGGGGAGTGCACAGCGGTGACTACAGTGACTCACTATCCTGTAGTCCCAGACCTAGATAGAACCGGAGAAGTGCCCTTCCGACACCGACTTAGCTAGTCTCTCCTCCCCGGTTGGCCTGCTTAGCGCCCCTCCCTGTGCGGAGGTAGTTTTGATGTAATCCTTAATTTTCCCTCCCCTAGTCCAACCCCCCCTGTGTGAGGAGTAGTGCTTGTATAATCTGAACAAGGGGAAGCTACATCGACGCAGTGTGCGGGGAACCCACACTTCCCCGCTCGCCCACGTCTCTGACTCGGGGTCGGTGTCTTCACGCCGATCAGGTATATGCTGAACCCTCCCTGGATATTTGTGTTCAACTAGTATCATTTCTAAGTTAGGAAGAGGAGGGCCCCCTGTCCAAGATGCAACATGCAACCGGTCGTCATCAAGTGACCAACCGGCACCAGCAACAGCAACAACAAACCAGAGGTGATAGTGACCTATGGTCCGATCGTCATCGCCATCCACGCCGGGCACGTACGGTTGGCAATGCTAATCGTGTTTGGCAACGCTGCCTCGGCCTTCGGCTTGCCCTGATCCTCGGGCGCCATTACCGTAGCCGACGAGCAGCCCAGTCCAATGACTGCCCATGCAGGTAGCTAGCCCCTCTGCTCCTCCAGCAATAGAGACTCATGCGATCATTGACCCCGGGGTTCCTGGCTCCTCAACGTCTCACTTGGGCTCTCAACTCCGAGTCCCAGCCAAGCCTACCCCAGCAGTGGTCTCCTACCCCGGGGGCAAGGCCTCCTGACATGCTATTCGGGCCTCTCGACCCGAATCTTGGACGAGCCAACACTCAATACGGGCTTTCAACCCTGAGTTCGAGGCTCCCCAACACCTGGCTCGGGCACACAACCCTGAGTCTCGTCAAGGTTTTCCTCTTCGGAAAGGCCTCCCTCAAAACCCAAGATGAGCTTGCCAGCCCTAGGTCTCAGCTCTAGCAACACCCAAGATAGGCTCCCGACCCTGGGTCTCAGCTCTAGCAGCACCCGAGACAGGCTACCAGCCCTGGGTCTCAGCTACATCAACACCTAAGGTGGGCGCCCCGCCTTGGGTCCTAGAACTTTGGCATCACCAACACTAGAAATGGGTATCTTGCTCTAGGATCCAGCTCCGACAACATTCAAGAATGATGTCCAACCTCGGGTTCCAGTTACATCAAGGCCCAAAATGGGCCACTAGCCCCGAGGCCCAGCTACAACAACACCCAAAATGGGCCTCAGGCCCCAGGTCCCAGTTCCGTTGACGCCCAAGACAGGCATTCAGCCCTGGGTTCCAGCACCACCAGCACTCAAGACAGGCTTCTAGCCCTGGATCCCAGTGTTGTCAAGCATTCGGTTTGGGTTCCAGTTCCAGAGCCTATGTGACGACCCAGAGCTCCAGATACCGATATATCGACATACCGATACCAAGAACTGGGGGCGCTCCCACAAGGCTGATGAGGCCTCGGAAGGGATAATAGTGATGGAGTTTTATTCATAAAATAACTTAAACATGGCGAAGAATGCATTAGAACAATGATTCATTACTCTTAGCATAGCAGAGATTATAACGGATCAGTGCTGCCCCGTTACAGAACATAACGGATCAGCTCTGCCCCGTCATATATCATAACGGATCAGGTGGGGTGCGTTAAAGTAATATAGCGTGCCTCCTCTGGTCCGTCATTCTCATCTGCTCTAGTTCCAGACACAACGGTCATGACGGATCCGTGATGGTGTGTTATATGGCATAACGCGCCACCACTGGTCGGCTATGGCTACCCGAGTGATTTTTATTAAACTTAAAGACCCAGAAAGTATAACGGACCAAGGGCGGTCCGTTAAGGCCACCCGAACGTGAAAAATCCACAATTTTTTCACAACTATAACGGTCATGAATGGGGGCGTTATACTAACGACCTATCTAAAGCATGCATGAGTATAACGGATCGGGTGTGGTCCGCCAAATGGGTATGACGCGCCAGGGGTGGTGCGTTAAATACATAACGGTCACTGGTGTGACCGTCATGTGAGCTGAGCAGCGAACGGGTTCAGTTTGAAACTGAACCACCCCCCGGTCGACCGAAATCGACGGGATTCACTACAAAAACCTGTAACCTGCCATTTACCGCATCCATACCACTCAATAACGGCTAGAAAATGTAAATACAATGCTCATGGATAATTAAAAATACTAATTACCACATTTTAAGGAAAAACCAAAAATGGACATTAACTAGGCTAAACGGGCGTGGATGGGCGTGCATGTGGTGTCAAAACGATCCAAGCACAGAGGCGATTCCATCCCCCTCCCTCGTTCACACCGAAAAAGCTATTTCGGCCGCATGCAGGCGAAGTGGAGGCCGCGCCCCTCTCGTCCCGTCTCGTCCAACCGTCCCTCGAACCGCGTAATGGAGGGCGTCAACCCATTCCCCTCACCGCACTGGTTCCAACGGCATCCCCCGCGTCTCGGTCGGGCCCTAAAATCGGTAAAATCGAGAAGGAGAGAGAAAGAGAGAGACGTTGGGAGGGAGAGAGAGTGAGAGAGTGAAATCGAGACAGAGAGACAGAGAGATTATGAGAGAGAGAGTGAGAGATTAGTGGGTGGGGTGGGTTTTTAAGTCGGGCAAAATTTTATAAGGGGATTCATTCAACCCCCCTTCTGAATCCATCGCTTCACACCCAACAAACTCGACCCCGTCAAGTAAGGGGTACTACTGCTCATGTATCGCTCCTGCGGATCTGTAGCTCGGCTCGGGTGATCCACATGCCATCGGATGCAGGTCATCCTCTCCATCACACTAGATAGCACGGGCAGGCTCCACTCCTGGTAATAGTCACTTGCCCATCCCATATATGTTCTATATGCTCACGCTGTTGTGAAAATGAGGCTAGTGGTGGACACTCAGGGGTAGGTCACTCTCAAAGGGAGGAGATGGCTCGAAAGACTCACTAGGAATCATCGCTGGGTCCCTGTAGGTGACTGGATTTGACACATTGAAGGTAGAGCTGAACCCATATTCCTCGGGCAAGTCCACAACGTACGCGTTAGACCCGACTTGCCTCACACTCGAAAGGGACTGGCATTGCGAGTTTGTAATTTTCTTCACAGTTCCTGAGGGAAACCATTCAGGTTTGACCTTGATCATGATATATTCATCCTCTCGAAACTCACGGTGGTGCCTTGAGCATAAAGCAACTCATTGCATCGTGCATTGCTGGCATTTGACACGACTATGCAACTCCCTGTGCACTGGACACATGCATGTATAGACTCCTAACAAACTGTACAAATAAAGATAAGTAGACTCACACTAGACCCTAAACCCCTACATGATGCAGTGGTGGTCCAGGACACCCATATGTGTGACTTGCATACACACGACGTAACCAAGTGTTGGTAGAATCATGGAATCCTAGACATCCTAATATGCACCATTCATGCAATGACTGCCTTTTGGATTTGGGAGGTTTGGGTGGGCCAGAAGAGCCGAATTCACTTTCTTCATTACCCCAATGAATGGGCTCCTTGCTACGTGTGGAATGACTAGCCCTTGGGGAAGGGGTGTGATAGTGAACTTCCTTGAAAAAGTGGAGTACAGAGGGTGGGTCTAGAGGTTCACTAGGGAAGGGATCAAAGAATGTGTGACCCCTTGCGATGAGTTCCCATGAGAAAGGATCAAAAGGATCAAGATAGGTTAGGGATCCGGTGATGTAGCTCCCTTTTGGCCCCGGGTATAGGTCCCCAATGTTGGTCCCTTCAACGAGTCCACCCTCCTCGGTGGTTCCTGCATCATCTTCCTGTAAGGCCTAGAGCTTGTCCTACTGCTTTTTCATTCCTTGAGGCTTAGTCGGGGTAGCTTGATCAGATAAAAGGGGACATTCTGGAATACGGTGGTCCCTACTCCCGCAATGCAAACAGGCGCCCAGCTTGCACCAGCATTCTTCCATCAATATTTGCACAAGCCCTTAAATGGTACAATAGGGCCAGGCCTCTTGTCATCATTTTCGACATCTTGCCTTTCCATGAACTAGACCCGCCATTGGGCCTCTTCTTGTCATTACCGGGTTTGACACTCCCGGAACCAGTAGGTTGTTCTTCCTTAACATTCTTCCCACAGATCCTCTCCGTCATTTCTAAGGTGTCTTCCAGAACTTGGGCTTTCATTACCGTCTCTGCATAGGTCTGAATCTCCAACGGCGCCAATTGATTGATTTAATGCAACTTCAGCCCATTAAGAAAATGTTTTGCCTTCATCTTCTTTGTGGAAATCAAATGAGTGGCATAACGAGATAGTTTAGACAATTGAGCTTCATACTCTGCCACAGTTAAATTCTACTGCTTCAAAGCAACAAACTCAGCCACTTTCTTCTCTTGCACTCTGTCAGAAAAGTATTTACTGTTAAAGAGTTCCTCAAACTCCTGCCATGAAACTTGTCTATCACCAAGGGTCTCCTTTACTGCATCCCACCAAGTCCTCACATCACACTCTAGCTGAAAAGTTGTCAAAAGCACACGCTCATGGTCACTGCACTGTATCACTTTAAAGATCCTCTCCATCTCTTTAAGCCAGTGCTCGGCTTCATCTAGGTTGGTCGATCCTCCAAAACGTGGAGGATTCATCCCACGAAAGTTCATGTGAAGGTCTCCAGCACCATGGTTTGCCGCTCCACCTTCGGCCACTTGCTGCAAGGCCCGCATAAGTCCTTGAACCGTTCTTTGCATATCTCGCCACTACGCACGCTCGGTTGCCATCTGAACATCCAACACATAAAAATAAATTATTTTAGGTTTATTTAAAGAAATCTTAGAGTTTGATTATTATCTTAACCCAAGTCTCTACCCAATTCTCACTAGGTTGGATCCTAGACTTATAACAAGTTTATCGGTCAAACATTCATATCAGAGATGTATAATATGGTGTACATGCTTAGATGATGAAGATGTACTGACCTTAATGATGAATGTTGTAGTGTGATAATAGACAAAGACTTCTGCCGCATAGACTTGGCTTCAGGCAGATGCAAGAGGTGCACTGACCTGATAGTGCAAGTCTTATGCTCATGCACTGACCTTCTAGACTGGGGTGGAGATGTGCACAAACCTTGTAATACTAGTGCAGGCATACTAGCATCGTCCTTCAAATGAGAAACTTCTATATGTGCACAGACTTGGATACTTCATGTTGAAGAGGATGCATCGACTCTGCAGAGTAAGCTACAGTACATGCATCGACCTAACAGTGCACATAGTAGATGGTGCATGGACCTTGCTTTAGACATATGCAAAATATGCATCGACCTATCTTCAGGAAGATGCAAAATGTGCATCGACCTGTCTTCAGGCAGAAGCAAAAGGTGCATCGACTTTTCTTAAGACAAGTAAACGATGTGCACCGACCTAACTATGAATACAATCAAAAGTTGCATCGACCCTTAAGACGAACACATCATATATGCATCGACCTTGTATATAAACAAGGCAAATGTGCATCGACCTTACATATGTACAAGGTAAATGTGGATCGACCTTGTATATGAATAAGGTAAATGTGCATTGACCTTATATATATACATGGCAAATATGTATCGACCTTATATATGAATAAGGCAAATGTGCATCGACCTTGGCTCTGTGCTGGCGAGAGGTGCACCGACGTTACTGAGCTTGATGTAACATGTGCTTAGACCTAACATACTTACATGCAGATGTGCACCGACCTTATAGTGCATCCAATATAAATGTGCATCGACCTTATATGCTATCTAACACAATGTGCATCGACCTCATGCCTATTACTAACACATGTGCACCGACCTTGATGTGCAAGTAGTCAGTATATGCATCGACCTCTATATGATGAAAATAAGAATGTACACCGACCTATATGCTTCAGACTGAGATGTGCATTGAACTTACCTGTCAAAGAGAATGTAAATGCACCAACCTTTCAAGGCAATTGCTGACTCATAATTTGAACAGTAGCGTTGACCTGTGTTGACCATATTTTCATGACTTTTTGAGTTGTCTCATATTCATAAACCATTCTTGCATAATCTTGATGCTAAATTTCCTCATATGTTGAATTGTGGTTGACATGAAGTTGAGTTTTCTGAAATGCAGGTTCATATTGATCTCATTCTGTTGGAACCATAGTACGAATGAATGTTTAATGGGATTTTAATTTGAGTGGACTAAATCTATTTTTAATCACTCTTAACCCTGTGGTCTGAAGTCTGAGCATGCACTATTTAAGTCCATACATGCTTATATTTTAAGTCCTTACAAGTCCGTGCATACTCCTTCTCAGTCTGTGCACGTTTGGGTCTGTGCGTCTAAATCTAGTCCGTGCACATCCCTATAAAGCCCCTGCACTTTGTGTTGAGCTTAAGTTCGAGCAACACAATGTCCGTGTAGTTTCTACTAAGTCCATGCACATCTTCATATAGTCCGTGCATGTCAAACGCCGTGCACATTTTGGAACTAGTCTATTTGCTGATAGGGTTGCATCCGAAGTCCCTACAAGTCTTCACATGGTCCGTGCAAGCTAAACTCCGTGCATATTTTATGTTTCAAACAAACTCCTTGCATGCCTTCATAGAGTCTGCAGAAGCCAAACCCCGTGCATATTTTTCCTGTGTGTGACTTACGTTTAAGTCAGTGCATGTCCACTGGAAATTGCATCCGTGCATGTTTCATCTAAACCTACATCTGTGCACATTTCTATCTCTGCTTCTCAGAACATGCATTCGTGCATGTTTTGCCTTGGTTCACAGAACATGCATCCATGCATGTTTTGCCCTGCTTCACAAAGCCCTCGACTTGAAATCAAGTCCATGCACATTCGTCCATTGTGCATCCGTGCACATTGTGCATCTGTGCACTTTGTCTATTCAAGTCCTTGCATTCTCCTGTAAGCAAGTCCATGCACATTGTGCACTTTTCACTCTTATAATGTCCGTGCATCTTTCAGTCTGAGCAAAAGCAACCACCTGCATGTTTCAGAAGTCCGTGCATTTTTAGTTCTGCACAAGTAAGTTCGTGCATATTTCCATACCCCGTGCATGTTTTGGTCTTCTGATTACATAGTCCATGCATATACAGTGATACCCCGTGCATGTTTTGGGTCTTGCAACCCCGTGCATGCACAGTGGTACTACTTTTGCACAAAAACCCAAACAATCCAAGGGAATGACTCGATGGCTTATAAAGCCTTACAATTGCGTACATACTTTTCCAATGATATAAACACAAACTAAAAGGACATAAATGTAAAATAAATTATACATGCTCGGCGTCGATTCCCATCCCTTCTCCTACGCTGCCCGCCCATTGCTAACCATTCTTCTACGTCAGAGGAGGAGGAACACCCCTAAAACTGCAAGCATCTTCATCTTCAGAGTCACCTTCCATGCTTTACTAAAGATGATCATAGTAGACAACCTCTTCACGAAAACAGAAAGAGGAAGCGAAAGAGTGCAAGGGAAGCCTAATGCAGCGTAATGAGGAGGAGGCGGCCTTCAAGACCTTTTGTGGGCTGAAGGGGGAGACCCCTTCCATAATTAAACCTCCCCTCGAAAAGATGCAAAAAAGCAGACGTACTTCCCCAAGGAGCAGTCACGCTACCTCCCCCACAAACCCCTATGGGAATATGTGAAAACGGCAAGTCAGTTAAAACATGCAAGAATGAAAAGACATCAGCCCTACAGTCAGCCACCACGCAGGCCTACTTTTTTGGCCTCGAATCACGTAAAATCTCTGACTCTCTGGCAACCGTCGATACGGTAAGATCCACTCAGTCAAAGGCGGCAACATGCAGTTAGTTACATTCTTAATACTGCTACCATTATATAGAAAAAAGCTATTACATTGTCAAGTTCAAAGAGGAAAAAATATGGCAAGTATAGATTTCCTTAATGTATGGAGATGGGGGAATCGTGAGAACTTCGTGGCCCCACGCGAAGCTCGATGGGTAGAGGACCCTCGGTACTCAGAGGATGTCCCTCGGTATCCTCAGTGACAGCTAGCCCGGGCACTGACCCCATTTGTATGCGACCTGCCCCGTCCGCGTGCCCTCCCGAAGCACTCAGAGTTGGCGATCCTTCATCCATCGAGGTAGAAGCACCTTCACTCCGCTCTTCTCCCCTCGACATCGACGAAGGGAAATCTGAGCCATCCTCACTGGAGTCGTAGTGCTGCCCGGGAGGAAAGAGAAGTTCGTCAGAAGATCACTCCTTAGCTATTATTATTGCCCACCTATAGTCTAGGGCAAAACCCTTTTGCACCCTACAGCAGTAGCTTGGCTCGTAGCACGCGAAGTCAGGCTGCTTTAGGGCTTCCAGATACTCCTCCGAGCTCCGGTATCGCTCGATCACCTCCGCCCCAACTCTCAGAACCCTCTCCTTGAGTTCAGCCACTCTCACCTCAGCCACTACCAGCTTCGTCTTGGCCTCGGCCAGCTTCGCCTTGGCCTCGCCCAGCCTTGCCTCGACTTGGGCCCGTATAGCCATGACCTCCTTCCTGGCCCGCTCAGTCTCTTGGACCTGGCCTTCTAGCCCCTTGCGCTCGGCCGCTCATTGACTCGAGTGCTCTACATAAGCTCGGTGCTCCTCTTCCAAGAGTTTTCTCTTAAGCTCAGCCATGTACCGAGCTTGGGATAGTTGCTCGGCCTATGCTTGAGCATCTTCCTGGCACGCCCGGTTCCACGCCTGGAGTGAGACCACCTCCTGCCAACGCACCTCAAGGTCGGATGTCAACCGACCGATCCTATGGTCAGATTCGGTGCGAACCTAGGACTGGTTCCTCTACTCACTCACTAGTCATGCCACAAAGTCAGTAATCTCGGCTCCTAGTTGAGCCACGAAGATACCCCCCTCCACGACCATTTCAAAGAGCATACGAGGGGTGGACCGCCAGAACTCCACCAGAATTGACAGAGGTGCCTAGTCTCATCACCGATTGTACAAGGCAGCTTGGACAGCGAACCACCCTAGCCAAGGAGGAGGGGCCCCTTTCGGAAGCATCGGGGTCGGAGCGCTCCCCCCGATCGTCTCCATGCTCGGGGCGACGACGCTTAGCCCAGCTCTGACCCGCACCTCGGCATCCTCCTCCTCACCGTGCGTCTCGACAACCCCGACTGAGACCTCCAAGTCAAGCCCCTCCCCCTACGCTTCTGCCAGTTCAAAGGAAGTCCCCTCGACCGTTGCAGGCACCTCTGGCTCGACAGGAAGAAGGCTCGGGCGATGGATACCCTCAGCAATAGGCTCCTCAGTCAGGTGGGAAGTCCTCACCTTCTTCAACTGTGTCTTCAGCGGTCAATGCCTTCATCGAAACCAGAAGAAGCCACTCCTCGACATCCTCCCGCTTAGATCGTCGGCGCCTGGAGGCATCATCCCGAACAACTTTTTTGCCCCTATCTCGGGCGAAGGAAGGACCCGCTGGAGCTTGAAGTAAACTCAGATTAGTCATCTCCTCCAGCTTGACGACTTCCCGATCGGTTGGTCGCCCTTCGCCTCCACCACGCCTTGCTTCTGCTTATCAAAGGGCAAGTCGTTAGTAAGAGGCTCGACCGATTGAGACAAGAAAGCATGAAGTTCGAAGCTTGAGATCCTCACCACTAGGCGGCAGCGCCAGGCGAGGGTACTCCTCTATGTTGGCCAGAGTCATCAACTCGATGGTGGTCTTGTGATTCTCTTGAAGGATTTTAATCTCCTCCCCTAGCTCCAAAGGAATCACTGCCGGCTTCGAAGGGATCACTGGATGAAAATTGGGCATCTCAGGGAACCCCCAAGGATTCCCCTTAGTAGACCTGACCCAGAAAAATCGAGTCTTCCATCCCTTGTGCGAAGAATCCCAAGGGGAAAGCACCACACAACCCTTCCCCTTCCTCGCCTGAAGAAAAAAGAAGCCCTTCCCTACATGGGTGTCCTCCTTCAGCTCGAAGAAAGCGTGGAAGAGGTCTAAAGACGGATCGATGCCGCATTGGTGACAAAGAAAACTAAAGGAGAAGATGAAGGTGAAAGAGTTGGAGACCAATTGAATCGGTGCTAGCTTGTAAAATTGTAGCAGCTATGCGAAAAAGGAGTGGAGAGGAAGGCAGAAGCCACACTTCCAAGCCAGGAGAAAAATGCAGAAGAGGCCCAAACGCATATCCAGGCACAATTCGTGGGCACAATTCGTGAGGTTTGGCCAGGGAAACGAAGTACCGCCATGACAGTTCATATAGAGTCTCAATCTCCTTCACTTCAGCCTCACCTAGCTCACTGCGCGAAGGATGACTGGGCACCGAACCCCCCACACCTTGTTCGAGCCCCTGGGTCTCAACCGCAGGATTGAGCTTTGCCATGGAAGGTCGCGAAGGACGGAGAGAAGAATAAGGGACCACGGAGCCGGAGAGGAGGAAGAAGTTGATGGACCGCTGCCACCGTGATCTCCACCAACTCCTCGAACGCTTCTACTGTTCTACGCCGAGCAATTTCTCCGTGGCTTGCGAGCCGGGGTCCGCTCGAGTGAAGCTACCGGTCCGTGAGTTACTTGCTTGCTAGGTCTGAGGGTCATTTGGTCGGTCCCTAGGTCGTTTCACATCACACCCCTGACACAGAACGGAATGGATTGAGCAGCCAGCATAGTAAACCATAGCGAGGAGAAACCCACACGGAAACCTCTCTAGTGACGAGAGTACTAACCCACTAATAACGAGACTGGAAGCATCCTCTGATGACTTACATCGCAGCCTCAAGTGTCTCCCTACTCACCCCCCCGATGGAAATTAAGACACGGTATATTGTACCATAGAACAAGGACTAGCTGGGGTCGTGCTCGTCAACACATGTCTACTGCCCCCGACCATGTGTGCACACACAAACCATCTGCTCTAGGTCAGTCCTCCAGCAGGTTTCCCCCCCAGTCAGACTCAGGCTACAAAGGCAAGGGGCCCTGAGGTAATCGGCCTAAAAATCACTACACGGGACAAGCCTCCACCACTCCTAGTGGGTCAGCATGCAACATGCCCAGGTCAGCTACGTCAAGTGGGTAGAGTCACCAAGAACTCGCCACAACTACGGAAACCACCGGAGTACCACTGATCCACACCAAGCCACCACGAGGTGGCTCACAAGCATGAGAACCAAGGACCACTGACCAGACTGCCAACCACAGAAGGCTAACCAAAGAGTAGGATGAAAACACAAGGACCGCGGTCCATGACTCCTACCCAAGACACCAAGCCTCGATCACAGCCCCCACGCGGGAACACCCTTCGTAGTCACGAGACACTCGCGGGGATAGTGAATACGAGTATCCTGACACAAGGAAGACTATCCACACTCTACTAGTAGGTAGGGATGGCCCACACTACTAATCCAGCACTAGTAGAACATACAGAACCACACGAACAAACATTATGCAAGGCCAACCCTCCTACGGACACGTTGGAAAGCCAAAACATGGGACGCCACACCCCTGGACTGAAGGGGATTGGGCGGCCATTGTGTTGGCCGCCCAGAGGGCTGGGCAGCCAGACCAGTGGCTGCCCAATAGGCTGGGAGGCCAAGGCACTGGCTACCCACCCCCGGGCATCTTCGGGCCTGGGTGGCCATCCCCCTGGCCGCCTAGAGCCCTGGGCGGCCATGTCCATATGATGAAATGCCAGGACTAAGCCCTGATGTGGCACAGCACCTGCTAGCAATAAATCTAGAAGTCAGCCTACTCCGGCTGTGTCACAGGGAAGCTCACCCTCCTCTAAGGGGGAAGAAGCACCTACAGCTAACACCAGAAAAAGTTTAGCACCAACGGGCAAACTAGAAAGCCCACTACAATCAGCTAAGTGCCTAGCCGCGTACCTGAGGGCCCCATACTAGAGGACCCGACCAGTCCCACAGTGCAGGCTGACACCACGGTAGGCAAAGGAGGGAGAGGCGTCCTTGCCAACAGCTGTGGTAGTATGCATGCTGCATCCCCAACAACGGGTGGAGGTAAAGGGGCCACCTACTCAAATTCGCCCCCAAAGGACGGAAGAGCCACTGACGGGTCGGCGCTGGCCAACTCCTGGATCATCTCTAGAGTGGCAGCCGTGTCCTCACCTGGCAAACAAGCAACATAAACCTAGTCAGTGGCTCTGGCCCACCAAAAGCACGATAAAGGCAAGACGATTCCCTTTACGGCAATCTAATGCTTACCCAAGCTATCATGGGCCGCCACTGGCATCTACTCTCCCGTCTACGCGGGTGCCCCGCTCTGCGTCTTGGATGGGCCCGCGGCCCCCAATACCTCTGGCACCCCTGCACAGTATGAACGGCTATGTCAGTGGCCACAACCGGGCAAAGCCACAGCTTGAGCGGGCCTTCCCTAAAGCCTTCCATGACTCGAAGTCGGGGAATGCCTCAATGTTGAGGGGAATCTCTCCCATCACGCAAAGGAACCCCTCCATATCTATCTCGCACTCAACCCCATCATCAGGTCGGGGGTCAACCTCCTGAGGGGGCGAGAAGGCCGCCTCCACGCCGGTCTCGAGTAGGGCTATAAGAAACAAGTCCAGCGAGATAGGGTTAGTCAGTTATTACGACCAAACTGACCAGGAGTAAAAAGATCGACGTGACACTTACTCAAGGTCGTCTCCGCCTCAGCTTGCTCGCTAGTCTCGAGTATTTCGGAGGACCCGCCAACCTCAGCTGTCGCAGCCTCCATACGAGGGTGCTTTCGCCTGGGTTGCGGACCTCTATCCCCACTCCCTGAGGACGTCTCCATGGATGGATGATCCCCCTCGGCCGTGTCAGCACCAGCCCAGTGTTGACGAACATTTCAAGAGACAAATAAACCCTGTCGGCCTTGCCACCTCGGTGACGCTGACGAATAGACACCCCACCCGGACCCTACGTCTGGACGGGGGAATAAACCTTTTCTTGTGTCAGCACCAGCCCAGTGTTGACGAACATTTCTAAGAGACAAATAAACACTGTCGACTCTGTCACCTCGGTGACGCCGACGAATAGACACCTTACCTGGACCTTACGTTCGGGTTAAGGGAATAAACCCTTTCTTGTGTTGGCACCGACCCAGTGTTGACGAATACCTCCAAGAGACAAATAAACTCTGTCAGCTCTGCCACCTCGACAGCACCGGCGAACAGACACCTTATCTGGACCTTACATTCGGGATAAGGGAATAAACCTTTTCTTGTGTCGGCACCGACCCAGTGTCGACGAGTATTCCAAGAAACAAATGAACCATGTCGGTTCCGCCACCGCGGTGACGTCGGCGAACAGACACCTTACCTGGGCCTTACGTTCGGGATAAGGGAACAAACCCTTTCTTGCGTCAGTATTGACCCAATGCTGACGAGCACTCCAAAGAGGCAAATGAGCCCTGTTGGTGCCGTCATCTTAATGACACCAACGAATAGGCATCTCACCTGGACCTTACATCTGGGTGGGGAATAAAACTCTCTTTGCGTCGGCACCAACCTAGGGTCGACGAACGTCCCAAGAGATGAACAAACCGCATCAGGCCCCGCCACCCTGGCAACGCCGATGAGCGAGTATCTCGCCCGCAACTCTTTGACTTGAACCTCCCATTCAAGTCATTTGAATCAATAAGCTCTTCTCTCCATCCCTTCGGATGACGAGCACCCCCTTTTGACTCGAACCTTTTGTTCAAGTCATTTGAGTCCATAAGCTCTTCTCTCCGTCCCTTCGGGTGACAAATATTCCCCCGACTTAGACCTTCCGTCCGGGTCATTTCCATTGATGAATCATCCCCTGTCCCTTTGGGCAATGCATACACCCCTTTGACCTAGGGTCCCTCGGCTCGGTTAACCCACTTTATGAAACTACCCGGCAGGGCCACGAGGTCTGCGTGGTGGAGTGATCCCCTCGTCTCCCCCTTGGGGAGACGAGCGCTCTCCAATTATTATAGCCCAGAGTCAAGTCCAAAGAAAAGATAACAAGTGCCAAGTACAGTCGACAGAAAAGAAAGGACGTACCAGAGAGTCGGGGGAAGCCCGATGAGGGTACCTGCTGGCCACAACTAGACGCTACGAGCACGCGTCCCAGGTACACATGGAAGCAGAATGAACGACCACCACTTGTAGAGTAGGGGTGAGCCTCATGTCACTGGCTCAGTAGGGGTCATGCAGATCCCTACTAGAAAACAAGCAGTAACATGCTAAAACAATAGGCAAGCAACAGTAAATAGCAAGTAAGCAGTAAAGCAGGAAAGCTACACTACAAAGTTGTAAATGCAACAGAACAGGAAGCAGGAGTAGGGAACAAGCTAAGGGAGAGGGGAAGGAAGAAGCCGTACCAGATAACGGCTACCGAACTAACCTCAGTATCCCAAACTACTCCAAGCAAGGGTAGGAGAGTGACTCGGAGCTGACAGAGTCAGGAGTTACCAAACTGTCGACGCAAGGAACCTACAATTCAGACAAAAGAAACCTAGGAAAGGCTAGATCGATGACCGACACGGACGACGGACAACACAACAAGGACGTCACGCACACTGCCACATACACAACCAGAACGTCGTGTAAGCAACAAACATTGACCTCGAGTACTGTCACAAAAGGCCTAACCCGAAAGGTCACGACGCACGAGAAACATCGAGAGTCACCCAACACGTAACTCGAAAGAGGAGCGGTCAGTTGCATCCACTGACGTCATACACTACACCACAACTCGCTCCAGAAGTGCCTCGACTACCAGTCGAACGTGGTCTACCACAGCTAAGGCCGAGTCACAGACCCATGTGGAAACCACCACTGCAAGGACCAGTCAGGGTCATGCCCGTCGACGTAAGTCCAAAACCCCTGACCCCATGTGCACACACTGGCTGTAGACCATTAAGCTAGGCCTCTAACTTGTATTCTCCCCCGCGGACGCTATGATAAGGTCGGGAGCCCACAGAACTAGCTTAAAAATCATGTCTCGGGAAGAGCGACCCACTACAAGAGCCGTCACGCCAAGGCACCAACCAAAGAGGAGCCACAAAACCCGAAGACTCTGAAACACAAGTGCCGGAGTACAGACAGGCCGTACTAGGGTTCACGGGGGTGGGGGCGACCAATTACACACACTACCCTCGCGCAGGAGGGGGGATCGCGGGGAGGGGAAACAAGCTATCGACCATACACCGAGCTCGGGTGTACGATCGAGGTGCAGTCAGCTCCTGGACGTTGATCAAGGGACACCGAAGGATGCCTGAAGGTCTGGCACTGAGCCGCTGTCGTCGGATGGAGACGGCCGCCGCGGTTGTGGGCTTGTGCAGTTCCGCTGTACAGGACAGATTTGCGCAGTCGCGGTGCGTTGGCCGGTATGGGTGCTGTGGAACTTCAATCATGATGGGACCAAGTCGTGGACATTGCTGACAGGGAGGTCTATGAACCCTCTGAGGACGGAAGCTGTCTGATCAGCTCTCTGGACGTGGTTGTGGGAACAGCCGGCGTCAGGTTTCTGGGCAAACAGTTGGACCAGTCGCAGGTAGTTGTGGGGGAACTCCCAGTGCTGACATCGGATCGGGACAAGACCACTTGCGATAGTTCTTTATCGTCAAAAGCTACAACTTTGCTGAAGACCGTCTGACCTGAAACGGAGAGGAAGAGGGGGTGTCGGGGTCGACTTGACAGCAGCCTGTCCTGGGTGAATAGGGGACTCTGGGTCTGGCGCGGCTGAGGGGGACTGGCCGCCTTGGATGGAGACGATGTTGAAACCAGGCGGGACCACCTCTGGTGCGTCGGCGCTTTGGAGGAGCAGAACTCTCGTGAAGAGAGCTCTAGCTGAATCACATAGGGGCGGGCAGTGGAGCTGCTACCAGATGGTGCTCAGGTTCAGACCTGAGTCTGGCGCAGTCGCACAAGAATGGGCGGCGCGAATGGTGCCGAGGTCGGATCACCGCAGGATCACTTCTGGGACGAAGCTAGCTCGACGACACACGATCCCACAGAAGACAACTCTGTCTGGTTCGTGCAGTGGACGCCAGGGTAGTCTCTGCAAGTGCAACCTCAGCTGCAGGCTGGTTGCAGGGAGCAGCGGACAGATCTTCCTAATCCACGGGAGGTCGTAGCGGCAACGGGCGACTCCGGGTGACGTGACACCGCTAAGGGGGTATGCAGCAAATAGCCAAAGGCCCTCGGACCTACTCCGCAAACACAATCAACAATTGAACGTGGACCTCGGCACCCCACGCCCCAGCTCCCTCTCCCTCTGCAACCCACATTCTCCTCCCCTCTGCTTAGTGCACCCACAGCAATCCTCGGAGTAACTCTATCGTCGCTCCTTTCCCCGTGGATTAAGAAGCTTCGTTCTGCTACACTCTGCTACAAGTCCGCAGTACAGACTCAGTTGGCAGGCATTCTAGCGACATCCACTGTGAGATTTGGCTCGAGGCGTCTTCAGCAAAGTCATCCACCTTCGAGTCGGCCACGCTCCTGAGGTGGTCCCGCCTCCTTTCGTCAACGGCATCAACTGCTACAGGCATTTCCGTGCAACTGTGCCCAGACTACGCCTATTTCTGAGTGCCACTTGGCAACACCGACACCGACTTTCGCTGTGCGAATCAGCTAGAACTCCCTTCATGAGAGTTCTTCTTCTTCGAGGCACCGACGAACCAGAGTGGTCCCACCTTCTTTCGACAAAGCCTCCGCCCGGGGCATCCATTTTCCCTCGATCGCGCTAGATCCAGAACTCTCTATTCGCCTACGATAGACTACCACCTAGTTGGCCCCGATACTCCATCCTCCACTCAGTTTCAGGCCTAGCAGTCTTCTACAAAGTTGTGACATTCGATGATGCGAAGTCAACGCAAGTGGTTTTGTCTCATTCTGACATCGGGACAGAATATTCCACCATAGCCATCGTCGGCTTGTCTTACTGTTCACCCAGGAACCTGACGCTGACCATTCCGACGAGGTGATCTGATGGCCATCAACTTTTGAGGGTTCGTCATGCTCTCCATCAGCTATGCCCACGAGTTGGTCCCGTCACTTTTGGATTTCTACAGTGAGCATCCCTGTCGACGCACCACGACCGCGCCATCCAGTCCTGCGAGGCAGAAATGCGCTGGCCATCGGCTGCGACCTCCTCCACCTTCCAGCGACATCGGCTCAACGTCAGACTTTCAGGCGTCCTTTGGCATCCCCCCAAGCTTTGTCTGGGCATTGATAGCACCACGATTGGACGTTCGAGCTAGGCGTACTCTACAGAACAAGCAAGTGCAGATCGGCAGTTTGGTTTCCACTCCCCTCGTTGCCCCCTCCTGCGCGAGGGTAGTGCATGTAATGGTTTGCCCATCCCCGTGATGCCTTCCCTGTACTCAGATCAAGCAAATGTGCACGGACCTTATGTGCAAGGTACAAGAACTTGCACCGACCTGAATGGCAGTCAAACAAAATTTGCACCGACTCTATACGCATACTACAAGTATGCACCGACCATGCGTGCAGTTCCACAAGAACTTGCACCGACCTAACATGCAACGATGATGTGCACAGACTTTGCTAGGCACAAGATAAAACTTGCACCGACCTTAAGTGTGCGAGATAAAAGTCTGCACTGACTTCTATATGTAAACTGCATGAACGTGCACCGACATGAGTCTGTGCAAATGACAATATGCACCGACTATGTGTAAAACCTGTACTGACTTTATATGCCATAGACACAAACATGCACCGACGGTATGATCAAAATGAACATGAAGGCTCATGCATGCGAACTATTTGATAAGATGACTTGTTTCAGTAACGAGGTGCAGACATGATTTATGTAATATTCTAACATATAAAAATTCATCAAAATACACAAAATTATCATGGTCAAGATAAAGTCACCAAAACAACTCTACAGTCAATCTGGTCAACTCTACTGTTGCCAATCATTCAAAACACATTCAGCTCACGGTAGTCTTCATACTGCTGAACAACTCCAGAGGAGACCCAACACCAAGTGTGTAGAATTGAAGCTGCCTCGTGAAGATGCTGCATTCTGCACACTGGATTATTTCAAGGCATCATGGAACTCTCATAAATTGGTGCACTGGAGGTCCAAGACAAATGCCCCACTAGAATGAGACGGTCGGTTGTATTGCCTAAAGAAAGGCCTGAGTCAATCACCAGATCCTCCACAATTTGATTGGATAAGGCCATATCCCATATCCAAGCCACGGTTGGTGCCCGATGGCATTGAAAAGCCAGATAGAGCTATTGATGGAAATCCAAAGATTGAGCCAATTAGTGATCTATAGAGTATAGTGGAGATCAAGGCTCCAGAGCAGATTGAACGAATGAGAGAAACATGTCGTGTTGCTAGGGAGGTCTTTGGCAGGAACTGTCGATTCTTGCAAAGCAAAGGACCATTTGCTCAAAGGAGGCACCCATTGGTGGAATCTTCAATGGTTTTTGATATCCGGAGGTTCCTTGAAGAGGGGATTGAGTTTCAAGGAGAACCAGGAGGAAGGAAGGCTCCCCGAGGCGCGCACCACTAAAGCCCGCAAGGCCGTTGCGAAGCGGAAGGAAGCAGCGGGGGATACTTGGACTAATGACAAATAACCAAAAGGGGAAAAAGGGTAAGGGGGCGCCCCTGGGCCAAACCCATACAATTGGGCCTATTACCCACTCTAGCCAACAACATGACAATTAACTTAGGTAGATAACTCATTAACCTAGGGACTTGACTCAAATAAAGGAAAAATTACATTGATATGACTCAATTGAAATAAGAAAATAGCCTCTGGGACTCAAAACAAATGACTAAACCATGCCGAGTGCTTCCCGAGCGTGGGTGATGGGCCGTAAGTGTGGGAACAGATAGTGATGATCCCATCATCTACCCCTTCAGTGGCACGCCGTGAACACCCATCGCCGGTACACCCATAAGGGCCTTCCCCGGTACACCCCGGAGTGGCCTTCACCGGCACACTCTTTGGCATCCTTCCCTGGCACAGTCCCTATGCGTCTTCCCCGGCACAGTCGGTGCATCGCTCCCCGGCACACTCGCGTGAGCCTTCACCGGCACACTAGTGCCCTTACTCTTCACCGGTACACCCCCTGGGTTGCTTCCCCGACATGCTCATGGAGGCTTCCCCGGTACACCCGGTGCATCGCTCCCCGGCACACTCTCTGTGCCCTACGCCTGTACACCCTGAGGTTCTTCCCCGGTGCGCCCGTTGCTCTCCCTCAACAGCACACTAACGTCCTTGCTATCCGACACGCTCGCACCCTACTCCATCGACACGACCAACGGTGCCTCCTATCCATGACGCCGGAGATGGAAAAGATGAAGGATGAGATGAAGAGGATAAGAGGAAGAGAGAGAGAGAGGGGAGGAGCAGGGGAAGACAGAGCCTAGGGCTCCGTCGTCCCCGTGAGCGAAGAGAGAAAGAAGAGAGAATGGGAGAAAGAGGGAAGGAGAAGAGAAAGGAGAGAAATAGAGGGAGAGGGAGAGGAAGAAGGAGAAAGGGTGGGCCACGGAAGCCTCCTCACCCAGCAATGACGGCAGCGTCGACAGCGAGGCTCGGCAAATGAAGAAGAGGAAGATGAAGGGAGAGGGGGGGTCATCCGCTCGGCCACCAAAGAGAGAGATATCATATTTCTTTTTCTAGCTGCCTATTTAATAAGGCTTATCCCCTTGACCAAAAGTCAAGAGTTTATCGGTTGCAAGTAAGGGTTAAGCCTAGAATAGATTTAACCTTTTTTTTTGTTTCATGTGTGCAGTAACAGGTTGAGGATGAAGCCCAAAGATCATAATCGTTACACGGCAAAGATAGAACCATAATCCACAAAAAATCACAAGCCAAGCTCAAATTCTATCTCATATCAATCAATGCATTTATTCTCAAACTCTAGACATCATGAAAAAGAAAAAGGGTACAATCACTCTATCCTCCACTGAGCATCCCCCCGAGGATGTATCTCTCTCAATGCCCTAATATAGGCCTGGCGGGTCTCCGCCACCTCAGCCACCTCTGCTGGTAACGATTGCACCCTGCTGATTCCCCACATGATCAGGGCGCTCTTGACCATCTACTCATCCTCCTCGGTACCAATCCTCCTCGCCTGTAGCGCGGGAAGGTGGGATAGGGGCGGTAGGATAGTCCTGGGCATCCCGATCTGCAGATGGCACCAGTGCAGGCTGTACATCGCCAGCACTGCATCACTCACGAGCCGCAGGTCCAAGCCCCACCCTCGAGGCAGTCTGATGTCTGTATCAAGTAGGAAGCTAGGACGCATCACGAACCGCTCTAGGGGCAGTCTACTAAGGTACTGACGCCACTCGTCCCTGGTCTTCATGTCTGTTGTCCTACACTCAACTTGCGAAGGGAATCTGAAGGTGCCTCCTATAAAGAATAGGGCATGGCTCCCGTAGATCCGGCTAATTGTGTCAGCATCCTCCCGAGGGCTGAACTTCATCCTAACTCCCATCCAACACTCCAAGAAAATCATGGAGCCGAACAATGGACCCCCTAAAGCTACTGAGCTGAGGCCCTCATAGAGATAGGCCAGGACGGCCTGATAAATGGAAAGACCCTACCATAGGCCGCTAATAGTGCTGAGAAAGGGTAGATCTAAGGTATGGTCGGCTGAAGGGAACAAGATGGTACAGCACAGACAGATGGACACAGCCTTGGCTATGGCCTCGTCCCACCCACACCTATTTCTACAGTGCTCTACCACCCACTGACTAAGGGGAAGGAGGTGAATGTGGCGTGGGCCTATGAATTTGCCGCTGGAGACGCCGAAGGCACACTTCATTGAGTTCATCTTGAGCTAGTACTGTCGAAGCCTTTCAAAGACTTGACGCAGATCGGCTAGGTGATCTTCCCGTCTCTTTGTCTTGACGACCAAGTCATCGACGTAGCATTCGACAATGTCATGCAACATCTCGTCGAAGATCTTGGTCATTGCCCTTTGGTAGGTTGCGCCAGCATTCTTCAGACCAAATGGCAGCCTTTTGTAATTGAAGATCCCCTTAGGAGATCAGAAAGCCGTATGATTTTTGTCTTTGACGGCCATGCCGATTTGATTGTAGCCCGACGACCCGTCCATGAAGGACAATGCTTCGTGACCAGTGGTCATATCAACCATTGTCTCGGTGATTGGAACAGGCAAGTCATCCTTTGGGCATGTCTTGTTCAAATCCCTGAAGTCGATGCAGACTCGGACTTGACCGTTCTTCTTCTTGACGGGGACTTTATTAGCGAGCCACACAGGATTTATGCAAGGCTCTATGAAGTCCACATCGAGCATCTTGTCAACCTTAGCATTGACTTTCAGCTCCAGCTCGTGGCACATTGACTGGCTTGACTGTTGGAAGTATTGCCAGCTCGTGTTCTGCCACAGAAGGGCGAGCCCGGGCATTTCTTTGTAAGTCCAGGCGAAGCAATCCCTGAATTCTTCCAGGAGCTGTCGATACGACTGCCTTTCTGCCTCACGGAGGAGGGCACTGATGAAGGTTGGCCGACGATCATCTTTGCTTCCGAGATTAATCTCGATCAACTCGTCCACAGTCGCCTAGCCACCGTCTTCAAGCTCAGGTGGAGCTGGTTGGAGGTCGACGAAGTCTCCCTCATCATCAGTGTTTACTTCATAGACTTCAAATTCTTCAGAGCACTCTTGCTCGTGGCTTGAAGTCGAGGAGTTTGCTTCATATTGTTGACGATTAGCAGGCTGGGCTGCTTGTTGAAGATTGGCAGACATGGCTATCTCTCCCTCTGAGGGGTGGTCATTGTTGACTTTTGATGAAGGTGATAGTGTTATGGACGCCTCACCAGACTCCCTTACAGAGTCACCAGTCTCGGACTCAACTACAACTTGCCCGTAACGAGGAGGTAGCAGTCCTATGGCATTGACTGCGAAATAAACCTGGAAGTCCCTCTCCTGGTCATAGCCGAGACCCCGCGTATCTTTGCGGGAGAAGGGAGGTTGCCCACGAATTTGAGGAGGATTCCACAGTTGGTGAAAATATGCCGCTCGCGCTGGGTCCTGAGCTTGCGGGATGTGCTGCTTTTTGCACATTTCTCTGATGCGCTTCGACATGTCGTCCATCTCCGAGACAGGCTCTGGCGCCACATCGGCGGGAATATCCCAACCGAAATCATCTTCAGGAGGACATGGTGGGACTAAATCACCTTTGTAAAAGATGATCGGCTTGTCTTTCTTCTTTCCCTTGTTGTTCCTCCTTCTTCATTGATATGAGACAGTGAAGGTCTTCAGCTGCTCCACTTCATATTCTTCTCGTTGGGACGAAAGTTGAAGACACTTAGGCGGCAAGGAGATGCTTCGGTCGATGACCTGGATAATAAGGTTGGCTTCAAAGTCAACACTCCGCCTCTCTGGCTGAGTTGGCTTGGAGGCGGGCTGGAGGCTTAGCCTGTGCAGCTTTACCATGTCTTGATTGACAGTGAACAGCTGCCCTTCCTCAGCTTCGTAGTTCACCTTTTGCTTCCCTTTGTCCTTTAAAGGCTCGGGGATTGTTAAAGTGGGCTCCCCAAAATATAGGGAAGCATCGGCCAAATGGCACTCATTTGGGTGGAACAGAGCCTGATCTGCAAAGATCGTATGTTGCTCCCCTCTTTTGGCATATTTAATGCATTGGTGCAGGGTTGATGGGACGACCCAATTCTTATGGAGCCAGGGCCTCCCGAGCAGCACCTTGTATGATGTGTCCGCGTTGATGATGTAGAATGTCGCCTGGGTGACAAAATCGCGCAAGGCTAACTTGACTTCAACCCGACCAAGCGCCTCTTCGGAATGCTGATTGAATCCTGAGATCTTAACCGTGGTCACCTTCTGCAGATAAGGGGCCAAGTATAGAGACTTAAAGGTCTTCAGAGGCATGATGTTGATGGCTGCTCCAGTGTCAACCATGATTCGATTCATATCATGCCCATTGATAGTCCCTCGCATATGCAAGGGGCGATTGTGGTATGGAGAGGACAGCAACATGTCTTTGTCTGTGAAAGAGATGTTGGCTGTGAGCGCCTCATATGCCTGGGCTTGCAACTCTGCAATATGGGCTTCATAGGCCTCCGGGTCTTGGAATATCTTGATAAGAGCCTCCCTGAGATCCTTGCTCCAAGCGATGGCCTCCCAAATGGTGATATTTGTTGGGAACCGCTTCATATGATGAATAATTTTGCGGTCTGCCCGAGCGCGGGTCTTGTCAAATGGCGGGATGATTTTCGCCAGAGTCTTCGACGCCTAGCGAGGCTTCTCCCATTTGGAAGGGCGCTCCTCCGCATTCTGACCCTCCGGATTTTCTTGGAACAACGGGGCCAGAGACTCCTCCGGAGGTGACAAAACTTCATCATGTCGGCCCTTATTAGAAGGACCTGCTTGGCTTGCAGGCTCGACCTTGTCAGAGGGGCCAGCCTTGTCTAACGCCTCCTCGTGCATCGGCAGCTCAGCTGGCTCCTCTTCTTCATCAGAGGAGGTGACTGTGAAGGGAACGCCACCCGATTTAGCTTTTGAGCTGGGGCATGAACCCTCTAAGGAGTTCAAGATAAATGGGATTCCCCGAATTTGGGTTTCCGGGACAGGACCCGACTTCTCCCCTCTGAATATTATGACCCGGTCAAGAGTCAGGGGACCTTCACGTCCACGTCCTCGTCCCCGGCCGTTTTTTGCCGGACGACGTTGATATGTCGCCATGGGAGCATTGCCTCCGATGTTATCAGCCGAAGGCGCATTGATGTTGTCAGGAGGCGGGATCGCCACCATGTTGCAGGAGAGCTCTTGCAGTATTTCCTCGAGCATCTCGACAGTGAGCTCCTCATCTTTATAGATTAAGGAGAGCTCTTCTGGGATTGGAAACTCCTCTCCCTCTTCAAGACGGTGAGCCATCTCCTGGAGCCATTGCAAAAGGCGGGCTTTCCGCCCAAGCTTGTCCTAAGGAACATATTCGTCCAGAGTGACGACCCTGGTGGGACGAGGGGGAATGTACTCCTCGAGCTCATCTATGAGCTTTTGTAGCCGCTGCAAAGGAGTCGACTCCTTAGGGGCCTCCATAGCTACTGCCTGCTCGGCTTGCTTCTTCAACCGCCACTTCAAGTTCTTCCCAAGAAGTTAGGAGCTTTCAAAGTTGCTGGTTCTACCTTAGCGACCCAGGATTTTGAGCAAAAGTCCACTGAAGATTAGGGAATTAGGATGAGTAAATGAGGTAATTAGAGATTGGTTCTTTAGAACTTTTTAATCCCCTTAGTGTCTTCTTCTTACCCTCCAAATTTCACGTCTGTAGGGCAAGAGATTGAAGAGTTAAGGCGACGTGAAGTTGCTGAAAATCCATAGGAAGGGAAGGATTAGGGCGTGTCTTGAAGTCCCAAATTGGAAGTTTATAAGCTTGGAAAGAGGTAGGTTATCTCATGAACGATAAGAACAACATGTTAGGGATAAAAGCCCTTTGATTGCACTTGATTTCATGCATTATTGATCATTAATTTCATGTTTTAAATAGTTCTATGCATTCATGCACAATCTTTAGCCTTAATCTAAAATAAAAAGATATTCTCTTGCTAAATTCATTGTTACCTATGCATCTAGATGACCTTTACTTCGTTGTCATGACTAGAGTAGCCAAGTTATAGCATGTTGGAATCATAGTTTTCTATATTTTCTAGTTTTCTGTTAACAGAGGCTCTAACGGTCTATCGTTAGACTGCTAGAGATGTGTAACGGACCTATCCTGATCCGTCACACCCTTTGTAAACTTTTGAAGAGTTCTGTGAACTCTGACGGATCTTCCATAGACCGTCAAAATACTATGATGCACCTAGACTAGTCCGTCACCTACACTGTATTCTATCAACCCGAGACAGACTTAAGAATGGTCCAATTAGCTTATATATATGCCTAGTTAATTAGATCTTAACCTGTTTTTCATGATTTTAAGTTAGGTATTGACTCATGATAGAAATTACATGTTCAAATGCTTTGAAGGTTATTTTAAAGTCTATGATAATTTCATTTGCCAAAGCTCTATAGTTTGTATTAAATCCATGACTTTAAAAGATGTATTGACGGAGTGATCATGATTTTATATCGTCACACCTTCTTTCTCATCTATAGAGTCATATTCTCTAAGTACATGGCATATATTCCGGTATATGACCATTAGATACACTTTTTACACTATAGGAACACATTCTTGAACTTGAGGACCTCTCTATTGGATATTCCTTCCAATGGACTAGGAGGTACAAGAAAATAGGAAATAAAGCAAGATAATTCAACAATTAATAGAAATAAATAACTAACTATAATAGAGTCCAGTCCAACAGAAAGTACAGTCTAAAGTAGTAAAATGTACCACATGTCAAGTGAACACTCGGTCTGTGGACCTCCATGCAACGCCCTCGAACCTCGAGAATGAACCATCGCACTTGAAAAGCAGGGATGAGTCTCTAAACGGAGACTCAGTAGGGGTCCCGTGGAACTCCAAACGAGAAAAATAACAACAGAAAGGAAAGTAGCACTAGCTAAACAACCACAACAGGAACAGTGAACCAGTGGACGGTCAAAACTCGGCACTATAGCTACTCCTACTGGCAACAAAAAGGGAAAATCCTGATCTCACAATTGGGAACCAGACCACTCTAACACCAGACCTACCGAGGAAACACTCACAGCAGCTCTACCGAGGAAGCCTGCCCAGACAGGCACGACCAAACGGGACCGAATAGTCCCACACTAGCCCGGCAAGGCCTCAGTAATCCCTACCAGCACCTTTGGCTACCACCTTAGGAAAACATGCTGGAACAATACAGAAGCTACGCCTCGTAGACGGGAAACAGAACCCAAAAATAGGAGAGTCATGACTTACATGACATGAATACCTGCCCACTAGAAGCACAGCCGGACGCGTCCCCTAACGACTTACACTGCACCGCAGTGTCTCCCTACTCGCCCCAGGTGGAAACTGAGACACTCACACACCATTAACAATGATAAGGGTCTAGTCGGGGTCGTGCTCGTCAGCACACGTCCGAAGTCCCTGACCACGTGTGCACACACAGACTGACTGCGCTACGTCAGCCCCTCTAGCTGGTTCTTTCTCCCAGCTCGCACTCGAGCCGCCACAGTAGGAGGCCCACGGCAACCAGCCTAAAGACGTCTCTCTCGGGTAGCCTCGCCACCACTCCCTGGTGGGACCACACGCGTGTTGGAAGGTTACGACTAGTGGGGAGTCACTGATGTGACCACTCTCCGAGGAGAATCTTCGAGAATCACGCACGCACCCTATGCAAAAGTCACGAAGAACCAAGTGGCGCTGAGCCACCAGACTCTGGACAGTCCTCTAGACTCACTAAATCCAATGGTCCTTGAGTCACTCATTCCCACCCCATTCCCCTCTCCTCATCTCCCCACTATACCCCCCTTCCACCACTATACCCTATCCAGTTCGCAGGCTGTAGCAAAAGTCGGAGTTGCAGATCCTGTCCCAGAGTCATTCGATATCATCTGAAGACGTACCATATATTGACGGAAAGCTTGTCGAGATAGCTTCGTCTCTATGGTGTTCTCGCCTGCATTCTACTTCCCTACTGTCCGAGAGGTCCGATCTCCCACGATTGCACAGATCTAGACCAGTGGGTGACCTGAGGTGACTTTCTAGAGCTCCCACGGTCGCACCCCAGTGCTGCTGAACGTGCCGTTTGGCCGAGATCTTCTACAACCAATCGGCTTCCATCAGCAAAAGGCGGCATCCCGTTCGGCATCTGGAGGAGCATCTACCAATTTTTCTCCCCCAGGTGCGCAGAACAGGCCACTCAGGACCTGACCTGACACCCCTTCACTCAACGAGCTCCCTCTCTCTGCCCTGACCTCGTCTGGTGTTCTTCCTGGTCGCTGCTGGAAGATAATTCATCCACGGTTGTCCTCGACTTAGTCCCGCCATGATTGGACTTCAGGAGCGGCCATGGCGACTTCATCCATCTACTGTTGCTCCCTGGGATTAGTCTAAACTAGAGAGCAGGGAACCTGATCCAGAGTCCACCCCGGCCGGTTATGACGTCGGAACTGTCCGCAGAAATTTACAAGCGTACCTGGGACTATCAGCAACGACTTGGCACCAGCCACGACGTCTTCTGAGTCCGGTACAGCCTGTGGCGGCATTAACAGCGACTCACTATCCTGTAGTCCCAGACTTGGATAGAACCAGAGAGGTGCCCTTCTGGCACCGACTTAGCTAATCTCCCCTCCCCGCCTGGCTGGCTTAGTGCCCCTCCCTGTGCGGAGGCAGTTTTGATGTAAATATAAGTTCCCCACCCCTTGTCCAACCCTCCTGCGTGAGGTGTAGTTCATGTAACAACAGGGCGCCATCTGAAGCTACATCGGCGCGACGTGCGGGGGCATACCCACGTCTCCCCGCTCGCCTTCATCTCCGACCGGGATCGGCATCTTCACGCTGATCAGGTGAGCCTCGGATCCTCTCCTTGCTGGTTTAATTCTGCTTAACTTAGTAGTGAAGTCTCGAGGAAGAGGTCTTTGATTGGTAAAGAACTCATGAATGGCTTTAATCACCTCCATGTCAATGATTGACCAGGCCTTATGGAAAAAACACCCTGTAAACCCATCTGGCCTCGGGACACTGTCAGAGAAAATTGAGGGAGAGTAATACACGGCGTTGACGTGGCCAGCTTGCTGACAAACCAAGAGAGATTGCATAAAATGTATAGAATATCCTCTGAAAATGTAGAAGATACGGCAAATTTTCCCTTGAACATAGACTTCATAACCTGCTTGGCAGCCATATGAGTTAGCACAATTCGGGTGGAGAACCCCTCTTGGCCAATTATCTGAACAACAATGGTGCGAGAGGAAATAATAGCATCAATGGGGAACCTGTCGGCGAGCAAAGAGATTGCCACCGGCCTCGCTTTTGAAGGAATTGACACTAATGCAAGAGAGCTCTTCTTGGCAACTGTCATAGGGAGTAGAAGCTTGTCATCCCCAAAATGACAAGGGATCAGGACACAGATTGGCATCCGACAGATAAAATTTGGAATCTTAAACTGAAGGGCCAACATAGTTTCATCCTGACCCGGCTCATTATCACCCTGGGGACCAGACCCGAGGGGCACCAAAGGCAATGCACACCTGCTCCGTGGGGTGGAAATGGATGAAGAAGTGGAGGTAATAGGCTTGGAAGGTGTGGAGGCTTCAATGGGGACATTGACGTTGAGTGAAGGCGAAGGCAATATGGCAATGATAGGTCCGGGTGAGGGCATAGGTGAAAGTGGAGATGTAGCTTGCTCAGGCTCGGGCAAGGAGGGAGATGGAGGAAGAGGTGGCAAAGGTGACGATGATGGCGGTGGTGATGGGTTAGGCAATGGAGATGGCAAAGGTGGTGGAGATGGAGGCGAATGTGGTGAAGGGCAAGGCCGTGGTGCCCATCGTCAACGTATCGATACGACGCGTCGGGCGACGTTGGGTATGGAAGAGGTGGTGGAGGTAACGGGAGAAGAAGGGGAGGCACTAGCCTGAGCAAGGGTAGGTGGAGGTGATGGAGACGGCGTAGGAGAGGGTGAAGGTGATGGAGATGGAGTAGGTGATAGAATAAGTGGGAGAGTAGGTGATGGAGTAGGTGCACCGCTAGTACTGATCCAGCGAGCAACCGATCACAAGGAACCTAAGTGCAATGGAAGAGGAGCACCAGCTTCAGCACAAAGCACAAGGAAAATGCTAATCTCAGCTCACTTTTACGTCCTGAAATGATAAATGAGTCTTCTCAACACATCGGCCGGTGGGCACGACACGACGAACATGGTACGCTACAACTCTTAACACCATAACGGAGTCCAAAGCTAAGCAACCAATAAGCAAGGAGCAGATCAGACTCAAATAAAGTTGTCCACACTTAAGTAGACATAGGACAGAAGCATCACTAAGATAGCAATTCTAAGGCAAACCTCAAAAAAGATTCCACCAGAAGGGATGAGAGGCAATAAGCTCAACAACAAAAGCCCACTAGGAAGGGAAAATCCTAGCTCGCTCGAGCAACTTCTCAAATGTGGAATCTAGTCGAGCACTTCAACCGACGCGAGACACATCAGGAGCTGAAATGAACTTAAGCTAGAGTGACCAAAATAATGTAAGGACGTGTATGGTCAACACACCAACACTGAGAGTCAACAACAACCTGAACAACTTACAAGAAAACTCTCGAACAAGGTACTGCAGATTCAAGCCTTTTGACGGACACTGCCAAGTACAACATGATCGAGACAGACATCACAACGAAGGAGAAACACACCGAACAATCCTGACACGAGCAGGATCACCAGCATATGGAAAATAAATCATGAAACCTAATGCCAACAAAATCCACCAGCTAAAGGCTGGGTGACTGTACAGGACTTTTACGACTCTAGTAACTGCATATCTGAGATTTCCATGTACCCCACAACAAACGCTCTGATACCAACTGTGACGACCTGGATCCCGGATACCAGATACACCTGATAGGACTATCGAATATACCTGATACCACTTGAAACCCGCGAGGCCTCCCAAGGGCGGTAAAGCCCCTAAAGGGAAAAAGGGATTGTCATGGGGTACATTGAACTGACAGATATAGCAGTAAGTAATAATATTTCATTAGATCGGTTTGCTAAAGTAGCAGAAATAAAATTACTTTTTAATTAACAGTCTAAATTTAATTATTATAGCCCAGAGTCAAGTCCAAAGAAAAGACAACAAGTGCCAAGTATAGTCGACAGAAAAGAAAAGAGGTTTTTCGTAGGTAGGTGTGGACGTGCAAAATGGCACGCCCATATGTCCCCGCCAGTCCAGCATCAACAACCGTTTCAACTGAAGCGACCCTGGAGGACACGTCCCGTCCGGACTCTCCGAATAAACAAGAGGCTGCCGTGAGGCCGTCTCCGGAATCACAACAGCGAAGAGAAGCCAACCCCTAGGAAGGTTCACTACTCGTGGGCCTGCGAAGGGAATCAAACAGATCGTCAATCGGGTCCAGAATAAGCCATGAAATCCACTTCAAACAAGCTCAAGAGTGCCTTCAACGGCACACCCTGAGTGCCTTCAACGGCACACCTTGAGTGCCTTCAATGGCACACCCTCAGTGCCTTCAACGGCACACACTGCAAGTGCCCTCAACGGCACACCCTCAGTGCCTTCAACGGCACACACCCTCAGTGCCTTCAACGGCACACCCTCAGTGCCTTCAACGGCACACACCGCAACGCCCTTCAACGGCACACCCGTGCCTTCAACGGCACATGTCAAGCCCTGCAACGGCATCTGCAACGGCACACCGTGAAGGCTTCTTCAGCGGCACAGCGCACGGCCCGTTCAACGGCACGACTGCCTGGGCTTCTTCAGCGGCACAGCCTTGCTCTCCAGCGGCACAGCCCCCCCGACGCCCGTCCGACACGGGAGATCTCACGCTGCCCTACGGGGATCCTTGGCACGCAGCGGGTACAGCTGAGCTGTCACCCCAAGAAGAAGCCACGCTGGCTATCATCCTATGGGAGGTCAAATCCCATTTAATGGGACACTTCCTGCCACTCGACCAAGCCCGCTGCGGTGAAGGGGGTATAAAAGAGCCCTTCTTCTCCACGACGAAAAAGAGGGGAAAATACACTCCAGAGAATACACAGGAGGCCACGCTACACGGAGAGCTCCCCCGGAGAGAAGACGCAGGCAAGCCAGGAAGAGAAGAGGGGGAAGAAGAAGGGGAACTCCAGGTCTCCCTTCTCCGACAACCACCAAAGAAAGAGTAAGAGAGAGAGAGAGAGAGAGAGAGAGAGAGAGGGCTAGAGGGAGAGAGGTAGCATACGGGGTGGGGGAAGAGCAGGGGTTCCGTCACTTTTGTCTAACCCCAACCCCTTTCTTCCCTTCTCCTGTGACAGGGGAGAACGCTGGAACCAACTGACAGCGCCGTCAAGGCCCCAATCAAATTTCAATATTCGTAAAAGTCACGATCCTGAGGGAGGCGGCCAGACAATGATCACGGGTAATGCCTCGCTCGCAACCAGATACACATCGATCCTTAGAGCAGGCATATACAAGAAGGCACAAGTCTAGCGTCACCTCAACCGACACAAAACCAACCACGATCACAGAGAAAACACACTCCTCACCACGAAAACCAACACCGATCAACGCCCACGCTCAGTGGACCAACCAAATGCTAGCTCCACAGCTCGCTGACCGATCTCACACCCTGCACCAAGGGCAACCAACGCTGAGCTTCCACCAGCTCACACCCAGCAAGTCGGGCGCTGACAACAGCACCGGGCCAACTCTGTCAGAAAATAACTTCTCACAAATCCCAGATCCAATCTGGGAAAAAGCACACCTCTTAATCGGCCACCCAAGGCCTCCCTGGCACACGGCTCTCGCCCCTCTCGAACCCCAGCAACCAACATCTTCTGTCTGTAAAACACCACCCACTGGTCATCAGATACACGTCAATGGGAAACCCTCATCGGCCCAACCGGCACACTCCAAATTACGACAGGCCATCTGCTGACTCTTCCACAGGTCGACACCACATCTCAAGCCAAACCTCGCTCGGGCATCGCAATTGATCTCAAACTTCACGCCAACTCTACCCTCTTAGGGGAGCACAACGAAACCACATGACAGGATCCCACCTCAGTATGCACGTCACTCGACACAACACACCGGAAAATCCTCCCCTACTGGACACAAACCAGGGATCACCATCAAATGCCTACGTCTCATCAGAGACCTCCGCACACAGGCATCGTCCTTCGTCTTATCTCATCAAACCCTTTACCTCAAAACGATCCAAAAGGACGCCTACCAATCCCGATCCCGCTCTTACCACAGAGCCACGGGACACAACCTCCTACAATCTGCGACACACTTCTCCAAAATCGACAAGTGTCGCCTGCTACCACAACAAGCAGGTCGATAACGCCATGACCAGTGCACACGGGTCCCCAGACAATACACTTCTTACCATGGTCGATCACTCGATCAACCTCACCAGCCGCTCACGGCAACCAACAATACAGCCTTATGGCACTACGCTCCACGTAGGGAGGGGATCACGGGGACGGGATTGATCAATACAAAACTACCCTCACGCAGGAGGGGGGAGCATGGGGAAGGGGAAATGGGCCTGCTGCCCTACGTGTGGCCGGCTGGGCAGAACCGACCTGGCTCGAACTGCACGTAGCACACCAGGGAGTCAGAACAGGACGCTGCTGGCACCCAAGTGAAGCTGATGAAGTGTAGGGATGCTCCTGGAAGTTTGGCATCATTCTGAGGTGGTGAGAGGGCGGAGTCGGTCGCCGATGATGACTTGCACGAACTTGTCCTGTAGGTTCGATCTGCACAGTCGACGTGCAGAGGGAGGTACGCTCTTCACGGAACTCCAAATGAGGCGGGACCTATGTGGTTTGAAAGATAACAGGAAGGCCTACGTGCCAGTCAAATTTGGCCAGCGTCAGAGCTCAGGGGTGGCCGCAGTCACCTCTGGACTGAGGCTCTAGTTTTTGGGAGAACAACCAGACACAGCCAGATTGATCACCTTGGTACGGGCAGCACCAGACACAGATTCGTGACGAAACCACTTGGAGTGGTTTTAGGACATCGAGATCTCTGACTTTGATGAAGATGACTAGGGCCGAAAATCAGCAGAGGAAGGTGTGCCAGGGCCGACGAGTCTGCTGCATGTTCTGGATGGACTGGGTGGCACCAGTCTAGCGCAGTCTTGGGAGAACAGCCACCACGGGCGGTGCTGATGTCAAAAAGGGGTGAGACCACCTCTGAGTCGACGGAGACTCCACGAGGAAGAACGCTTCTGAAGAGATCTCAGGCTGATTCATGCTGTAGAAGATGGTACAGTCGCTGCCAAATGATACTCAGGTTCGGGTGTGAATCTAGCGCAGTTGCATGAAAATGGTCAACGCGATCAGTGCCAAAGTCGAAACTGAGCGGGACCACTTCTGGAGCGAAGTCGTCTCGAAGCAGCACGACATCTCTGAAGAGTGCAGACACTGGTTCACGTCATCTGGGGCATGGTGGTGCCTGCAATCTGGATGATGCGGGACGACAGACGTGGACGCGACACCGAGGTGAAATGCACACCAAGGACTCTAGCAAGCTCGCGATCGTCCCTTAGCGAGGGAAGCGTTCGGTACTTGGATAGCAGTTGCTCGAGGCACATGATGAGAGATGAAAAGAAATTTAGTCATCTGATCAAAAAGGAAGGAGGGAAAGTGAGGTTTGGAAGCAAGGATAATGGAAAAATCATTGACACAGGAACAATTGGTAAGAACTCGCCCAATCTCATTGAAAATGCCATACTTGTTGAAGGCCTTGAGCATAATTTGCTCAGCATAAGCCAACTATGTCATAAAGGCCACAAGGTATTGTTCGATGCCAATGAATGCAAGATATTTGAACAGAAATCTGATTCTGTGAAGTTTGTAGGACAGAGATTGAATAATGTTTACATGGTAGATCTTGATAGCTCTTTTTCTAAAAATCACTACTTGTCTGCTAGTCAGCCCAATGATGTATGGTTGTGGCATAGAAGGCTGGGACATGTCAGTTATAGTGTTCTACACAAATTGGGCAAACATGAAATGGTAAGGGGTCTACCCAATTTATCCTTCAAAAGGAACACTAAAGTTTGTGAAGCTTGTTCCCTGGGAAAGTAAGCCTAAATGTCTTTTAAACCTAGAAATGGACCACTTTCATCCATGTCATTTAAATTTCTACACATGGACTTGTTTGGACCAACTAGAACCGCCAGCCTCAGTGGAAAGAAGTATGGCTATGTTTTAGTTGATGATTTTATACGCTTCACATGAATCTTTTTCCTGACCCATAAAAATGATGCCTTCTTTGAATTTTAGAAGTTCTTCAGGAAAGTAAAACAAGAAGGTAAGTTCAGAATCTCCACTATTTTATCTGATCATGGAGGAGAGTTTGAAAACTCTTCATTCTTTGAATTCCACAACCAGGAAGTACTAATTCACAGATTCTCTTCTCCCAGGACCCCAGAGCAAAATGGTGTTGTGGAAAGAAAGAACCAGACAATTGTGGAGATTGCCCCGCCGGTAAATCGGATGGTAGGGTACGAAGGGGAGGACCGTCTGTTCCCACCCATGAGGGTTCCTTTGCCACCACCCTTGCCTTCCGATCTCTATTCGCCGCATCCCAAGCCACCCGTGTTCCTAACGGGTACACTTTTCATAGCCGAGCCACTTCTTAGCTGGCTCAAGGATGGCTTGGTCCCACCTCCCTACCCATCCATGGACCCCACCGTATGCATCTCGGCAGTTGAAGCCACATGAGGTGAACTACCCTGTTCATGATCTTGAGTTGGCGGCAGTGATTTTCACCCTAAAGATCTGGAGGCACTATCTGTACAGCATGAAGTTTGAGTTGTTCACTGACCATCAGAGTTTGAAGTATGTGTTCACTCAGAAGGACCTTAACCTCAGGTAGAGGAGGTGGATGGAGTACATGAAGGACTATGATTTGACTCTGTCTTATTAGCCTGGCAGGATGAATGTCGTGGCTGATGCTCTAAGAAGGAGAGTAGTGGTCAGTCAGATGTTGTTAAGAAAGTGGAGGCTTTGGGAGTAGGTGCAGACCATGACTTTTAGGCTCAAGATCCCTCAGGATCAGGGTTCGACTGTCCTTGCGAGTCTGACTGTCATGCCAGCTATTCGTCGACAGGTGACTGAGGCTCAGCGAGCGGACCCTGAGCTACCTCGTATTTTATCGATGGTCGAGGTGCAGTTTGGTGAGGATGGAGCTGTGAGGTTCAGAGGTAGGTTGTACGTCCCAACCGGGAGCAGGTGAGGCGTACGGTATTACGCGAGGCTCATGGGAGTCGGTATGCCATCCACCCCAGATCAGTCAAGATGTACCAGAACCTGAAGAGGCAGTTTTGGTAGCCTGGCATGAAGAGAGATGTAGCAGAGTTTGTGGTCAGGTGTTTGACCTGTCAGCAGGTGAAAGCTGAGCACCAGCGGCTAGTAGGCACACTTCAGCCCTTGGAGATACCCGCGTGGAAGTGGGACCACGTGACCACTGATTTCATGGTCGGGTTACCGAGGACGTCTAGTGGGCATGATAGTATTTAGTTACTGGTAGATAGACTGATGAAGATGACTCGGTTGTTGCCGATCAAAGTCAGTTGGAGTGTGCAGAGGTTGACCCATTTGTATGTGGAGCGGATCATTCCGTTGCATGGAGTTCCCTTCTCCATCGTGTCCGATCGTGATCTGTGCTTCACATCGGGATTCTGGAGGAATTTTCAGCGAGCTCTAGGCACCGAGTTGGCATTCAGCTCAGCCTATCATCCTCAGTCAGACGGTCAGTCTGAGCGGACCATCCAGACTTTGGAGGACATGTTGAGATCGTGTTGTCTGGAGTGGCAGGGGAGTTGAAGTTTCCACTTCCCTTTGCGTCAAGCTCGGGAGATTTGCCGACAGGGTTGCTGGTGACCGCCACCGCCACTGGGTGCACTCTGTTCGCTTTCAGAAAGTGGTGCTCTCTCTCTTGCTCTCTCTTCTCTTCTCCTTCTAGACTCTTCTCTACTTTTCATCTCTCGAGCTTCTCTTGCCCTTCTTCTACTCTGGGGGGTGGCCACATTTGATCGCAGGAGCGGGCTTCTTATAGGGTTGAAGGCAGGGTTCCCATGAGCTTACGCATCCGACGTGTGTAGGGCACGTCCCAGCCTTTTCCAGAGAAGCCACGTGTCAAGAATAGATTGGGGCATTGATCCACATGGCAGAATGTCAGACATATTCTCCCTTTGGATCACATGCCAATCATTGACTATGTTATCCCCCATGAGCTCGTACTTCAGGCATGACTTAAAGATCACGTGGGGAAGGAGACAGTAGGCCACGTGCCTTGCAGACGCTTGATCATATGCCAGTTAGAAAGAAATAATTGTCAGAGTGAAAAGCATACTTAGACCTTATAGAGTTAATTGTCAAAACATGGTTAGACTCTATAATGATACATGGCAAGTATGCATAGACCTTGGCTATGCAAGATGCAAACTAGCATAGACCTTATACTTGCATGCTCAGACCTGACAAGTGTGTGTGAGCAAATGTGCACAAACTATGTATGAAACATGCACCGGCCTTATGTGTAGTTCCACAGGAACTTGCACCGACCTTTCATGCAACGAAAGAAACAATGCACCAACCTTGTATGCGACCAATAGCGATATATACCGACCTTATATGTGATTAAACAGTAAACTGCGCTGACGTTATATGCAGAAAGCAAGCAATGCACCTACCTTTATGTGACCTGCAGCAAGCGATGCACGGACCTTAGTATGCGCAAGATGCAACTAGCATCGACATGAATAGTAAATTGCACTGACCTGAATGCATGCAGGACTAGCTAGCATCGATCTCAACAGTAAAGTGCACTGACCTTAATGCATGCAAGACTAGCTAGCATCGACTTGCTATAGTGATGTGCACAGACCTTATCATGCCATAAGCACAACATGCACTGACCCTAGTATGCATATGAACAGTGACATGCACCGACCTTATCATGCCATAAGCACAACATGCACCGACCCTAGTATGCATATGAACAGTGACATGCACCAACCTTTAGTTGCAACATGAATGATGTGCACAGACTTTGTCTAAGCTGGCTAGCATGAGGTGCACGAGCCTTGGCTGACCAATAGAAGGCATATGCACAGACCTTGGTTTGCACTAGCGGGAAACATGCATTGACCTTGTGTGCATATGACTTAACAACCTAAGAGAAATGTGTGCACACAACCTGTTTGATGAAATGAACATGCATGCCACCTGTTTGATGAAATGAGTCTACATGAAATATGAATATACACTGACCTGTAAGCAATATGCATTGACTTAACTGACCTATATGCAGAATGCGTTGACTTTACTAACATGTATGCAACATGTGTTGACTTTACTGACCTGTATGCATATGCTTTACTAACCTGTATGCAATGAAAAGAACATGTGCATTGACCCGGTATGAAAATGCATCTATCTAAAAAGGCATATAACATGCAAATGATTATGATGACAACATTAATGCACAAAAATCAATGTATAGCAAATGATCCTCATTAATGGATAGTGCAATGACCAGATGTATAATTTATCATCATTCAATCTTTCATGCAAACACATGACATGATGACTTATAGTGTTTGCTATCATCAAAACCACAGGGACACAACAAGCTGGCGGCCAAGTTCCACATCGACTGGAGAACCTCTTCGGTCTACAATCCGCAGGCCAATGGCTTGGCCAAAGTCTTCAATAAGACTCTCTGTAAGCTCCTGGCTAAGATCGTTAGCCATCAGAAACGTGACTGGGGTGAAAAGGTCTTCGAGGCATTAGGGGCCTATCGGACGATCTACAAGACCCCCACAGAGTATTCGCCGTTCTCCCTTGTCTACGGAGCCGAAGCTGTCATCCCCATTGAGATCTAGTTGGCATCATACCGCGTGGCGGTACATACCGGCCTGGCCGACTCTGATGAAAATGAATACTACAGAAGGCTAGAAGAGCTCGCCGATCTGGAAGGCAAACGGCTCGATGCCTACAAACACCTGCAGGTATATCAGGCACGCATGGCGCGAGCCTACGACAAGCTCGTTAAGCGGTGAGCTTTCAAGCAAGGTGACCTCATCATGATTAAGGAAATGGAGGTCATGGCAGGGCGCTCCAGTGGCAAACTTCAGCTGAATTGGCGAGGCCCGTATATCATTCACGATGCCAATGAGGGTGGGGCCTACACAGTCGTAGACCACATGGGCCACAAGCCCTTTCCTCCTCTCAATGGCAAGCTCATAAATCTATATTATGCACCAGAACATGAGTTTACGCGTCACCCAGACTAAGGCACACTCCCATCCACAACTAGCGGAACTAGTCTTCTCTCGCAAAATACCAAACCAGTCACCACTTTCAACTCCTCTCTCTAGTCAAGCAACAAGGGGCCCTCCAAGCCCCCCCCAGAATCATTATCAGATATTTCTGGGAGCCAGGCTCCCACCTTCGACCTTGCGACAACGGGAGCGAGGATGCCTCTGCATCGACTATAGCCCAGCCATCAGGCTCCCAGGTAAGCAAAAAAAAAAGGAAAAATCAAAATGGGGTTAAAAATAGAGATACCCTGGCAGACCCAGTCGTCCCTATTGCAAGGAGATGATTAGGGGAAAAAAGACTAGCAACTCGACTGAGGTAAAGGCCCGGGAGGGTGCCTCAGGCAAAATTGGGAAATCTCTCGATGCGAAAACCCGCAAGGGCGCATCGGAAAAAGCTAAAGGGGGTCAGTTCTAGTGAAAACTCGAAAGGGCGCTGGAATCGATAACAAGAAAATCCCTCCTCCCCCACCAGTTAGGGTGGTTTTCACCTACTTCTCGATAGACCGCGCGAGACTCTCTCGAGCTAGCCGCTGATCAACATATATCTCCAGACCACCAGCCCGACACTTTCCAGTTATACCTCTATATCATTTTACCCAGCTCACTCTACCATCGATCTCTACCCTATCACATCGGGTCTGTAGGCCCTAGTCTTCGTGCAACCTTCCAGTCACTGTTCCAACCGAACTGCATCTCAGTTCGCCATATCTCCGTCATTACCTACTGTGGCATTCTACGCCCTTAATGACCCAAAATCAGTCAGCCTCAGTGCAGTCACCATCATCTCAATCAGAATTTCAACTCCTCCTTGGCCATCTCTGGCTCATTGGCCATAGTCGTCATACTTGCAAGGGACTAGGGGAGATACTCGACCCCAGCCACCATGCAAGAAAATTTTATAGATAGTAAGCAAAAAGGAGATAGAGAAAGAAAGGGATACAAGGGACACCAAAGGTCCAGGGGTGGGGGGGGCATCCTACTAAGGGAGGGAGGAGCCCAATAACAATGTGGGCCGAGGGCCCAATAAACCAAAAGGGTCACAAGAGGCTGACAGTGGAAACAACCAGCAAAAGAAGGGGATGCCAATGCGCAAGGCAGGGCTAGGGCCCATGACGAGGCCTACGATTGCACCGACGAATGGGCTGGAAAGGAGGGTCGAGATCCACATCCACATCAGCAACCGGATCAGCAAGCCTGACGGAATCCTCCAAGCCAACCGGGCCAAGAAGGCCAGGCTCGAAGGAGGCAACAACGGGCGAAGACGAAGCAGAGACAGCAGCAGTAGGCGTAAGCGAAGCCTCGTCATGGGGCTCCGCACGCAAGGCTAGAAGAAGGTGGTGGGGCTGCAGGGGTAGTGGAGGCAGGACAGGAGCCGGGGCGGAGGAGCTAGAGGCACACTCGGTGCCCACCGGATGCCCCGCTAGGCAGGAGGCAAGTGGAGGATGCTCCCGAACAGAGGCAGGGCGGTCAGCAGGCTAGCAGCCAGAAGGAGCAGTAGGAGTAGTGGACGATGAAGAAGAAGGCACAACAGACGCAGGGGCTAGCGCAGAAGGGGGCACATCGAACTTGCCATTGCCCAACCATCGGCCAACGCAGGCCGTGACAGCAAGGCCAGGCGGAGCGAATAACCCGATGAGGAACTTGACAGGAGCAGCAAGCAGCGCCCGGTCCAGCAGAGGATGAGGAGCAGCAGGGACGACGAGGGGGGACTTGCGGAGAGCGTAGACCCCGGGCACACCAGAAATGGACACGGAGCCTGGAGGGTAGAGGCCCTAGCGTATGCCAGCAGAGTCCACCGGAGCAGCCAGCAGAGGGGCGGGGGCGACCCCATGTGGACGTGTAAAATCACACGCCCATATGTCCCCGCCAGTCCAGCAACAATGACGGTTTCGACTGAAGAGACCCTGGAGGACACGTCCCGTCCGGGCCCTCCGAAGAGACACCATGCCGACGTGAAGCCATCCCCGGAATCGCTCTGACCAACAACGAAGTCGAGTACGAAGCCCTGATCATCGGACTCCAGATGGCTCTCGACATGGGCATCAAATGCCTCAAAGCCTATGGAGATTCCCAACTGATAGTCCGACAGGTGCTTGGCATCTATGACGTGCAAAAATCAGAGCTGGTCTCGTACCACGTCGCCGTCACCCGACTAACCCAGAAGTTCTATTTCTTCGAAATAGACCACATTCCAAGGAGTGGCAATGCCCAGGCTGATGCCCTGGCAAAACTGGCTGCGGCCATCAAGCTACCACCTGAGGGTGAAGTGGACATCACAGTCAAGCATCGAAGGCTAATGTCTAGCTCACTCGAAATTGACTCCAGTCTCACAGTTTATGAGATCCAAGGCTTCGACCAGAGCACTCCTCCAGAAGAAGTAGATTGGCGGGAGCCCATCACCAAATTCAAGAAGGGATGGCTCCCCTCCGACCAGGCTCAAAGGGTCCAACTACTTCACCAGGCAACATCATATGAGTTGATTGGAGACTCCCTGTATCGACTCATCCACGAGAAGGACAAGTTCGTTCTCTTGAGATGCATCTCCCCAGCCGAGGCTCGAGCTATCATGTGTGAGGTTCATTCTGGGCTATGTGGCGCCCATCAAGCCGGAGACAGAATGAAGCACAATATCAAATTGAAGGGCTTTTATTAGCCTGCCATGTACGCGGACTGCATCCAGTATGCTCGTACATGCCATTAGTGCCAAGCCTTCGGCCCAGTGCCCAGAAGGCCTCCTAATCCACTGCGTCCAACTACCCCTACCTGGCCATTTGCCGAATGGGGTATGGACATCACGGGGTCTTTCCCGCTATCTTCTAAAGGCCACAAGTACATTCTGGCCGTCATTGACTACTTCTCTCATTGGGCTGAAGCCCTTCCCCTACGGGAAGTCACCGGCAAGGTCGTCACCAGGTTCGCCCGACACAACATCCTCTACCGTTTCGGTACACCAAGCCGCATAGTCTCTGACAATGGGACGCCATTCAAGAACAAGGCCGTATACCAGTTTGCGGCCAAGTTCCACATCAACTGGAGAACCTCTTCAGTCTACAACCCACAGGCCAATGGCTTGGCCGAAGCCTTCAACAAAACTCTCTGCAAGCTCTGAGTCTCGTGTCACTGGCTCAGTAGGGGTCCCACAGATCCCCACCAAGAAACCAAAGTGATAACAACAGTAACAACAACAAGAGCACCAATAGTAAGCAGGAGTAACAACAACGGAAGTAAAGTGGAAAGCCATACAAAACAAACCACGACAGACTACGGTAGCCGATAAGACCTCGGCCCTCAAACTACTCCTAATCGGGAAAGGCACAACTTCCCACACACCTGGTAGGAAGTCGCCAGACTAACCTCAAGAAACTCCGATTACATTGCCAGAACACGTCATGCTACAACAGACGTGTAGGCTTCACATCACGACCTCTCGGATGTGGGAAAACACCATCTAAAACACTGGCGCACACACTACCTCACCGTCGCGTATGCTACACAAGCCACGAAGAAGCCAGACATAGGCTACCCAAAGCACTATGTCAACAATGATGGAGAACCGGTCATAAAATCACAAGTCACGTGTCATGTGACAGAAGCATCTCCTCACTAGAAGCAAAGCCAGATGTGTCCACTAACGCCTTACAATGCACATCAAGCATCTCACACTCACCTCAAACATGGTGACAGAGACATTGTACCAAGTACATGGAACAACAGTAACGAGTGACTAGCTAGGGTCACGTCTGTCGGCGCTCGTCCAAACGCCCCTGACCACGTGTGCACAAACAAGCCCAATGTCTTGAGCCAGGCCTCTACCTAGTTCCCCCCCAGTAGGATGCTACAGCAAAGCAAGGGGGCCCACAGAAACTAGCTGAAAAATCATCTCTCGGGAACTCGCCCTGCCACCACTCCCAGGTGGGCCATGACAGACAAGGCGAAAGATGAGCTAGAAGGGGAGGGGTTGAATAGATCACCCCTAATTCGATCTAACTAAACCTATTCGAGACCTCACAGGCAATAGGACCCAACACTCGCGAGCAGAAGCACTATCTGAGAAGAGATTGATCGAGCGATAGGGGTGCAATCAATCAAATAACAGATTAGACAAAGCAAACCACACGAGACAGATAGTTTTTTAGGTGGTTCGATTGCTACCCGCAATCTACGTCCACCCCTTACTCCTCGGAGTAAGGCTTCCTTGCAAGATGCAACGAGATCACAGCAGACTCAGTCTGCTAACAAAAGTCACGCTGGAGAGTGGGCCACCAGTAGCCTTGCCGCAGTAAGATCCTGGCGAGCGATCTTCCTCCTTGGTGCATGCCGCAGATACCTTCGTGGACTTCTTGAATTGCTCGGCTGGCTTCATCGGTATCAAGGCATTTGAGGAGGGGACCGAAAAAAGGCCTCCAGTACAAGGCTCTGTCCAAGATGACAAAACGCCGAGCTTGATACTTAAGTCTCCCAGCTTCTCGACGGTTGGGGCGCTCCTGAGAGTCTCAGAGCCAGGATATGTAGGGGCTCCGCCAGTCGCTCGGTAATGCCTAGTCAACGGTCATGAGCTATGCTTCTATGCTCAGTCGTTCTAGCTCTTCTAGGAAGATCGATCGGGTACCTTCTGGGCAAATGGAGGAGGCAAGTCAAGAGAGGGCATCTGACCGGGACTTTTCCTCCTGAGCTATCGGGACAACCTTAAAACTCTCAAAATGTGGGGCTATTCCTCTTACCATCTGAAGGTATTTGATCATCGGTGTTTCCCGAGCTTCATAGTCACCGTTGACTTGGCTGGGGACCAGCCGAGAGTTAGTGTGGATCTTGACTCATTTGACCCCCAATCGTCATGCCATCCTGGCTCATGAGATGAGGGCCTCATACTCAGAGACGTTGTTGGATGCCTGGAAGTTGAACTTCAATGCGTACTGCAATTTGGCTCCTTCTGGAGACTTGAGGAGGACGTCGGCATCGATGCCGGCCGAGTTGGAGGACCCATCAACGTAAAGGTCCCAGGTGGGCCCGGGCATCGACTGAGGGGCCTCCTCAGTTTGAACGGTGCTCTCCACGACGAAGTCTGCGAGTGCCTATCCCTTGATGGCCGAACGGGGACGATAAGAGATGTCGTACACCCCGAGCATTATGGCCCACTTGACGAGGCGACCCGCGGCTTCAGGGTGAGCAAGGATTGATGTGACACGACAATGGGGGTGGACAGTAAGTAAACAATATGTCCTCGGGCCTATCTAGCAAGCACACACACACATCAAGCAAGTCCTCGGTAGTGGCCGAATCCACCGTCGCACACACATGATCCCGGGTGACTCGGTGATGCCGAGTAGAGGCGATGGGTCAGGTCCCTAGCTGGTAGAGTGCCAGCAGGGCTATGGGTCAATCCGAGCGGTGCCTCCACAGATTTAGAGGTTTCTTCCTCGCTTTCACTAAAATCCAATTCCTCCTCCCTCGTATCAGAAACGGTGGCGGAGCTACTGGAGGATATATCCACAGGCTGACCAGTTGTCTCTAAAGCATGCCTGGACACAGACCGGGTAGTTATGCGCCGCGGGGGGACAGTCCCCTATTTCATTTGCGTCTTATGCCCCTCCTGCGGCTGAGGAGCATCTGTCGTCAACACTGCATTGAAAAGGTTTATAAGAAGAATGGCAAGAGAACAGTTGAAAGATGGAACAAAGCTAAAAAAGTGCACTTACTCTGTGCCTCACTGGCTGGAGTGGGAGAAGGCAACCTAATATCTTTCGGAAGGATGGTAGGAACACCCACGTCTACACCCTCTGAGACGCCTACATCCTCCCCGGTAGCGACAACAGCAACATCTTGCTCTTGGACTAAAACCAAGGAAAAGGGTATGTGTGAATGAGGACAGAGCTCTGATGAAATCAGCAAGGAAAAAGGAAGAAGAAATTACAAGTTAGCCGTGTTACCATCGATAGATTACTGAGCAGTTTCTCGCTAGCGTGCGAATTCATCAAAAGAAGGAATGTCAGGTAGAGGAGTGTCAACAGTGGCCGCTGCCGGGGCCAGTTGCTACGAATGGCCCTTTTTGGCCTTCTTGGCCCTTACAACGGCAGCTTCGACCTTGAAAGTTTTCCTTTTCTTTCCAGGAGGCAGAGGAGTAGTAGTTGGTGCTGCTACAGGAATCTCAAAATAAGAAGGCTTCTCAGCCTGGGAGATGATCTTTCGATAAAGCCCCTGCTGCTTAATATCAAGCTTGTCTATTAAAGAGGCAAGAAGAACAGCAAAATTAATAAATGCAGAATTTAGCAATGGGGCGAAGCCACTATGACCGAAAGAGGGGCCATACCTGCTGGACCATTGTAAAAGGTAGAAAGCGGCCAGTACTGATAAGCCGTCTCCTCGGAACGGGAAGCAGCCTCCTTGATGAGCCAACATACATCACCAACTTTCTGGCATTTCTCTGATAAAGTAGCTAAGTCTGCATGGCCGTGAAAGTCAAGGCAGTGAAATAAACCGAGGTGGTCCATGCACCAGCCGTCGGCATAAAACATCCACCAAGGAGATTTTTATATTCTTCAGCATACAGAACAGCAGAAATCTCTGCATTTCAGTCACTCTTTCCCTTCCGCTGCTTTGAGGAGTGATAATGGATGTGCAAATGTGATGTAATAATCGAATGAATGGAGAGAATCGATTTGCCTTCAAGCTCGATAAAAGGACCTGCCTTGCATCAGCTGGATCCCGGGGCGTCCCAGTTAAAACTTCAAATGCCTCGTGGTCGTCCATGGTGAAGGAGTGCATTTCAGCCCCATCATTTGGGATTTTCCAAGAGCGAGCAAGAAGAGCGCCAGTGACTTCAAAATGAACATTCCTGACTGTGGATGACATCTTGAGAATGTTTGGCTCGTATTCCAAGTTTTGATAAAACTAGCGAACTAGGGTGGGGTAATAGGATCTATGCCTGGTAATAAATCTCCACCAACCCTGGAACTTAAAGGCGGGACGAAGCTCAGGAAAGACTGCATGCAGTGCAGCATCATTGCCATCTACGAATCTGGGAATAAGAACCTTAAGAGGCTCTTCATTGTTGATGACATTGGACTGTGCAATCGGCCTGGTTGAAGAGGTCTCCTTTCTCTTGCTCTTCTTCTGCACCGGATCTGTCGAGGTAGATGCCTCGACTGCCTTCCTCTTCTTTGCTACCTGCTTCCTTCGATACTGCAGCGGTGCTTCTGGAAGATTTACCGGAGGAGCGTCGTGGGCGCCTTTTGTTCGTGGCTCAATAGAACCACTAGATACCACGGGTTCCCTCCATTGTTGTTCAGAAGCCTCCCTTTTGGTCTCCACAGCTCTTGGAGAGGCCATTTCAGCAGATGAGATGGAGAAGAGGAGGCAACGGGAGATGCTTGGCGGAGAAGAAACGACGCAGAGAGCTGACGCACACGGAGTTTGTAAAAGAGTATGAAGAGGTGCGTTCACGCTTCGTGACTTATAGGGTTTAAGATGGTTCAAGGAATGAACCGGTTAGGTCGGTTTAGCTACAATGAACTAGTTCAAAGAGACCAGAAGAGTCACTGCGTTGACATAGAGAGGTAATGCGTTAACGCAGTGAGATGAACACAGGATAAGAAAGATGTATTAGTGAATGCAGACTTTGCCAGATAGGTTTAAGGAGACACTAAAACTACCTCCGCGTAGGGAGGGGCCTTCAGCCGGCCAAGCGGGGAGGGGGAAGATGAAGACTCGGACTCCTCGCAATGCCGGGGGAGAGTCTGTCCCTTCTCAAGAATAGGGTATAGACTGTCGATGCTGGAATTATTGCGGAAGCTCCCGAACTTCGTTGATAGCAAGACCAGTGCCAAAACTTCGTGGATTGGCCCAGGAGGGCACTGGAATTTTGGCGGAAGCCGAGAAAGCCGTCGCAGGGCGCGGTGGGGTAGGAAGTAGGGACTCTGTTCTCTGCCATGAACTGTCACAGCACTACAGCTTCTGGAAGATGATGTCACTACGAATAGTCCCGAACTCCGATTTGGGCACAGTTGGTGGCGCTGGAACTGTCGTTGAGCTCTCTTTGAAACAAGACCTACGGGGGTGCCAGACGATGTCGGAGCAGGCCACAGCAACCCGAACACTGATAGTGTGTCAGCTCTATCCCAGGGTGGACTGAACTGCGCACTCAGAGGAGAAAACAAAGAAGAATTCATTCCGGTGGCCGAACGGAGCCCCACTTCTTGGAGGAGGAAGAAGGCTCGACATAGAAGGCGTCGGCCAAGCCCCGTCTTTAGATCTTCAGGCCACTGGTCATGGCAGCTTCTGAAAATGGTCTCAGGTTGCTGACTGGAGCTCTCCTGTGCAGTCGGGGTAGATCTTCTCCCCCGGACAGCCACGAAATCAGAAGAGGACGAGATGACCGCCGATGCGAAGAAGACTCGGAGACGCTTCTGTTGGTATATCTTGGGCCTTCAGGAATGTCGGGAGGAAGATGCAGTGACTTCTGAGAGTTACTGGTCTTCTGGATTGCCACAGGCAGACTGTAAGCTCCCCTCAATAGTACAAGGAAGGGATGGGAATGGGGTTAGTGGTGGAGGGAGGGAATGGAGTGGCTAGATGGTGATGTAGAGGAGGTGTGGAGGGGGTGGAACAATGGTGGAAGTGGGGAGAAGAAGGGGTGGACGCAGGGGAGAGAGGGGTGGTGGGGCTGGTTCTCTAGAGGGGTGTGGTTGTGGAAGAAGGAATGGGGGGTTGGGGGATGGATGATGGGGGCGGCCTCCCTAAGAGGGGTTTCCCTCCCTTAGGGTGTTCTTAGGGGATGGGATAGAGTTTTGAAAAACCAGTGCCTTCCTAGCAGCGTGGGTCCTCCCTATTCGATTAGGAGTTACCCCGAGGTTGGCGTGCAATAGAGAGGACAACCCCTGACTAGGGCCCGACTCACGTGACAGTGCTTCTGCCAAGGCCATGCCCAAGGTATTGTCTAGTCCTAAAAAAAATGAATACGAGGATAAGCCTATGCCAGGTATAGAGGTTTTTAGGGCTTGAGTTCCTCTCGAGACAACCCATTCAAAGATTTGGTCTATTGCACCGGGGCTTTGTGTCCGTCATCGAACCTTCGTCCACTCTAGGCATGCATATGACTGGGCTCATAACGTCCCATGGGGAAACTGTACTGCCACTCTTGCCATGCCTAGTTTTTGGAGCTTTTGGATTTGCGTAGCATAGGTTTTTGAGATGATTTGCTTCTTTCTTGTCCTTTTTTACCCTTTTAGCATCTTTTCTTTTCTTGTGGCATAAGTTCATAATGGACTGCCCCTATTTGAGACCTCTTCTTATCAGGGTGTCTAGGTTGGTCCTCGCCACCTTATTCACTTCTTGCCCCTGGATTCGACCGAGGAAAGAAACGTATAGGGACCTTGACGTTCCCCAGGCATGGCCAAGGAGAAACGGTGTCTACAAGGCAGGGAACCGACCAGGGATGTTGTGTGGTGTGTGATAAGCCGTGCTGGGGGTCCTCTTTACGACGAAAAGTAAGATACCTTGCTACCAGGGCAGCACTGATTTAACTCTAAGGAAAGAAATGCTTAAGGTATAACCCGTTCCAAGCGTAAGTGAGCTCCTCACCATCTGCGTTCACTAAGTGGTAAGCATTACCTAGATAAGCCTCTTTAATGACGAATGGCCCTTCCCAGTTTGATTGCAATTTGGACCTAGGACCTACAGACCGAATGAATTTGCGTTTCAAAATCATATCACCCTTTTGAAATTTACGTTCGATTACCTTCTTTTGAAAATACCGTGAAACTCTCTTTTGATAAACGGATACGTGATCGGCCGCGTTCATCCTCTTCTCGTCTAAGAGTTCCAACTGGACGAGCAACGCCTCTCGACGTTCATCGAGATTAAGTTCCTTATCAAGTTGCACCCTTAGGGAAGGGATTAGGATCTCATATGGGAGTAAGCATCCTTCAGCCTCTCTAGACCTACCACCTCCACACTCATGGTGGTCAACATCATCACCCGACGACTCAGTGCATCGGCCACCTTGTTCTCTGCCCTTGCCTTGTGCTTAAGCACAAAGGTATACTCCTGGAGATACTCCACCCAACGACTATGGCGAGCGTTCAGGTTCTTTTGGGTATGGAGGAATCGTAAGGTCTCATGATCAGAAAAGAGGATAAACTCCTGGTGTAAAAGATAATGCCTCCAATACCTCAATACCTGGACAATTGCTTAAAATTCTTTATCATAAGTGGAATAACGTAGTTTGGCATCATTCAGCTTCTCGCTAAAGAATGCAATGGGGTGGGACTCCTGGCTCAACACTCCACTAATATCCACTCCAGAAGCGTCACAGGTGACCTCAAACACCTTAGAAAAGTCAGGTAATGCAAGGATAGGTGCTTGGGTCATACGCTCCTTGATGTCCTAAAATGTAGTGGCTATAGCCTTAGTCCATACAAACGCCCCCTTCTTAATGCAATCTATGATTAGGGTGGTGATAGAACTGAATCCGTGAATGAAGCGACGGTAGAATGTCACTAAGCCATGAAAACTCCAGACATCGTGGAGTGTGCGGGGCTCGGGCCACTCCTTGATGACCCTAATCTTCTACGGATCAGCGGAGACTCCATCTCTAGACATAATGAACCTGAGGAAGGTAATCTGATCGGTCATGAAAGCACACTTCTTCGGGTTGGCGAATAAGCTCTCTCACCTCAATACAACACAAACCTGTCTCAGGTGGTCTAAGTGGTCCTCCCTAGTGCGGTTGTAGATAAGAATGTCATCAAAGTAGATGACCAAGAAGACCCCTATCATAGGGCGTAAAACTTGGGCCATCAATCGCATGAAGGTGCTAGGGGCATTGGACAGCCCAAAGGGCATAGCCAACCACTTATAGAGACCATCCTTGGTCTCGAATGTTATCTTCCACTCATCCCCAGGCCTGATCCGCACCTGGTGATAGCCACTACGAAGGTCTATCTTTGAAAAGATAGTGGCTCCTGACATCATATCTAGCAAATCATCCAATCGGGGAATGGGAAAATAATACTTCACCATGATCTTGTTGATTTCACGGCTATCAACGCACATCCTCCATGTGCCATCCTTCTTCACGGCCAGTAATGCTGGAACAGCGCAAGGGCTCTTGCTGCCCTAAGAGATCCCCCACTTATCAACTCCTCGACCTGCCTCTGAAGCTCGACATGGTCCGTGGGACTCATCCTATAATGGGGAAGGTTGGGCAAAGATGAGCCCGGGACGAGGTGGATCTTGTGCTAGATATCCCTCATAGGTGGAAGGCCTCCAGGGAGGTCTTCTGGGAAGACATCGAAAAACTCTCGCAATATCGCGGCTATCTCCAGGGGATGCTCATCCTCAGACCTAGGGGCGACATCCTCTACTCCGCGGACAACAACAGCAAGGATAGGACTACCTCCGGTCACCTCTTATTCCATCTCTTTTGGACTAATCATCATCAACCTCTTAAATGGGGGTCCACTCTGCTAGGAACAGTCGACGCGGTAGTGGCCCGTGTCGAGGATGAGGCGGGAGGGCCGGCCATCCCCTGACTGGGAGAGGTCACAGTGCTGGGGCCAGCTGGTCCTCAGATAGATGGGTCCTTCGGCTAGACAGGGTGGAGAGTGTTGGGTCTCCTTTAGAGTTGTACAACAGTATGGAGACTACTATGTGTTGATTGTGTTTTGAATGATTGGCAACAGTAAAGTTGACTTGGTTGACTATAGAGTTGATTTTGGTGACTTTATATTGACCATGGTAATATTGTGAATTTTGATGAATTTTTATATGTCAGATCTTCACATAAAATATGTATGAACCTTCATACTGTAGCAAGTCATTTCATCAAACAGTTTGCATATATAAGCATTTCATGTTCATTTTGATATTAAGGTCGATGCTAGCTTCACTGCATGCTAGTTAAGGTCAATGTGAGTTGTGCATATAGTCACACTCGGGTCGATGCTAGTTTGCATAGAGCATACTAAGGTCGATGTGAGATGTGCATATAGTCACACTCAGGATGAGGCTAGTTTGCATAGAGTATACTAAGGTCGATGTGAGTTCTGCATATAGTGTGACATCAAATTTTATTTATTTTAAATTAGTTAAAATAATTGCGTAGGCGTGCCAGTCACTGGAGTGACAAATTTATTGTGCGCTCGATCTGACTCGATCAGTCGATTATGAGGTTCATGTCGGGACCTAAAGTCCATCATACTATAAAGGCTATGACGTTAATTACGTAGTCCAAGAAGGAAGACAACCCTTGATTAATTGCCAAGATGAGGATGCTCAAAGGGGTGATACGAATACACAAAGAATACAGACTAAACGCATTAATGGATGCCATGAGATGAAATTATTAATTGGCCATTCATGCAAAAATGCAACAAGATTATTAGTTAATTTATTCATGTGATCAAAGGTTCAGTCATACTCATTTAATTGGCAGTGCACGCTAATGCGAGTGCGCATTTATGATTTCAAGATGATTGCTCGATATAATTGAGGACATTAAACCCCTTTTTCTTCATTTATTTGACTAAGTTTATTTAACCAATTAGGGTTTTGTCATCAATTATTTATTATTGAAATAGTTATTTATGCAGGTGCTCTCATGCCACTGTTCATAAAGGTCAACACGTTACAGGTCACTACGAGGTCAACCATATGTGCATGAAGTCAATGCACTCTTTTATTTTAGGTCAAAATATTAGTTAATTCCACTCGTTAAGTCAATTCTCTCTCTAACCCAAGGTCAATGCTAGTTGCACCAAATGCCAGCTCGGGTCGATGCAAGAGAGAGATTGAATGGGTTTATTAAAGGGCTTCAACCCTGAAGAGGAAGCTGATTCGGTGAAGACGCGTGAGTCGGTGGCGTCGCCACCATCTTAGCGTAATAACGGGGTGAGACGGTGGTGATGCCACCGTCTTAGCACGATTTTAGAGTGAGACGGTGGTGACGCCACCGTCTTAGAGCAACTGCGGATGAGTCGGTGGCGTCGCCATTATCTTAGCGCGATTGCAGGGTGAGACGGTGGTGACGCCATCGCCTTAGCGTGATTGTGGATGAGTCGGTGGCGTCGCCACCGTCTTAGCACGATTGCAAGATGAGACGGTGGTGACGCCACCGTCTTAGAGCAATAACGGATGAGTCGGTGGCATCGCCACCGTCTCAGGGTGCACAAACGACAAGTCGGTGGCCGCATCACCGACTCACAGCTCCCAAGCCTTATTTGAATTCAGGGGACTTTGGGGGATTATCTGGAGTGCCATACCCATCCACCCCACTTCTCCTCCCATAAACCCCATTTCCCCCCCCCCCCCATCATCTTCAATCTGTAGTTCTCAGTTTGGAGGTAGCAGAGTACCAGCGGCTTGCAGAGGAATCTGTGACATCATCCAGGCAATTCAAGAGGCACAAGAGCTACCTCTGGAAGTGTCTTCGAGTCTTCTTCGCAACGGCGGTCGTCTCGTCTCATTCTGAGTTTGTGGCTGTCTGGGACAAGCAATCTACTCCGACTGCGCAGAAGGGTTCTGATCAGCATCCAGAGGTAGCTTGCAAAAGCTGCCACGCCTGCTCACCTAAAGATCTGAAGGCGGGGTTTGACCGAGACCTTCTACTACGAGCCTCCCTCATCCTTCAAGAAGCAGCACTCCATTCGGTAACCCGAGCAAATTCTTCTCTATTTTCTCCCCAGGGTGCGCAGTTCTGTCCTCCCTGGGACTGAACTGACACTCTATCACTATTTGGGCTGCTACAACCTACTCCAACATTGGATGGCACCCCCGTGGGCCACGTTTCGAAGGCAACTCGTCAACGGTTCCAACGACATCAACTGCGCCCAATTTGAAGTTTGGGACAGCTCGTGGCGGCTTCATCTTCCTGATGCTGCGGTGCTGAGACAGTTAGAACCAGATAATAGAGCCTCTGCTTCCAGTCCCACCCCGACCAGCGCTGGCTTCCAACCTACCAAAATTTCAGCACCTTCCTGGGTCAACCAATGAAATTTTGGCACTGGTCCTGCTAACAAAGGAGTTCGGGAGTGACCACAATAATTCCAGCGACGACTATCTATCCTCTATTCCTGAGAGAGGACAGAACCGACTTCGCTGACCGTTGAAGCTCCTCACCCCCTTTTCTTCCCCTCCCCGCTTGGCCGGCTGAAGGCCCCTCCCTGCGTGGAGGTAGTTTTGGTTGTAAGAAATAAACCCCCACCCCAAGATCCCCCTCCTGTGAGAGGCGTAGTGTGGTAAATACTTTGAGCAGGTCAAAGCTACACTGGCGCAGCGAGCGGGTGCATACCCTCGCCTCCTCGCTCGCCCACGTCTCCGACCGGAGTCAGTTTCTTCAAACCGGCTAGGTAAGCTCTCGGCCCTTGCTCCAATTTGTGCTTGTTCAGTTAAGGGGAATAGTAACGGCAATTGTTAATACTACCACTGCAACGTGATTTTCCACTTAGGCGATGCTTCGTCGAACTCATCGGCTAACTTCTTTCGAGTTAGGTCATACTTCGCTTATCTCCTCGCCTAACTTCTTTCTACTTAGGCGACTCCTAACTTTTTTTTAATTTAGGTGATACTTCGCCTACCCAATCGTCTAACTTCTTTCCACTAAGGCGATACTTCACCTATCTTATCACCTAGATTCTTTCAACTTAGGAGATATTTTACCTATCTCATCATCTAACATCTTCCAACTTAGGCAATACTTCTTCTATCTCATCGTCTAACCTTCTACTTAGGTAATACTTCGCCTATCTTATCGCCTAATACTACAAGAAAATCGGCATACACCGACCTAAACAAATGGTCGCAACATAATAAAAATTAATCGCTACATAAATTAGCGACCACAAATTAGTCGTTGATCAGTGGTCGCAATATCATCGTCGCCGATGCTCGTAGCGACCAATATCTATATTTGGTCACTACAACTTGGACTATTAGCGATGAAAACTAATTTGGTCGCTATAGATGACCCCAATGGCGACCAAAATATCAGTCATAATTAGCGACAAATATTGGTCGCTATATGTTGTTGGTCGCTAAAACTCTCTATATAGCGATGAACATGGACTTAGTCACAGATAACCATTAGTTGCTGTTTCGACAATGTTAGCGGCTAACGCTTTGGTCGCTATTGTTATAATATTAGCAACAATCACATTTAGCCACAAATAAATATTCTTTCACTACCAAAAAAAGCGGGAATTCAGACGGCCCCTATCCGTCTGAAATCCGTCTGAAAATCCATCGCAAACACCTTTTGCGACGGATTTCAGACGGATAGTGGAGGTCTGAAATTCTTCGTCGCAAATATACGACAGATGACTAGTTTGTCTGAAAATCCGTCGGAAATTGCGACCGAAATAAATCCGTCGCAAATGCCGTCGGAAATTGCGACCATTTAAATTCCGTCTGTAAAATACCGTCTGAAATTATCCGTCTTAATCTGCAACGGATTTTCCGACGGATAATTGTTTCCGTTATAAATATCCGTCGGAAATAGAGACAGAAGTTTGCGACCATAAAATTTTACTCGACTGCAAGTAGCGTAGAAAGTCAGTGCCAAACCGAGAACTAGTCAGAGTGACACTCGTCAGTGCCAGTCCTGAGTCTCTGACCACGTGTGCACACACTACCCCTGACATAGGGCAGGCCTCCAGCTAGTTTTTCCCCCCTGCAGGACCCTGCAGTAAGTCCGGGGACCCACGGCGACTAGCTTACAAATCGTCAACGGGAAACCCCTCCACCTCTCCTAGGCGGGCCGACTCAACAGTCGTGGGCTACGACTAGTAGTTTCCTCACGAAGGATGAGAACAATTCTGTTGGGATATAAAAATACCATTTTCTATACTTTTTGAAAAGTATTGGCAAGTTATAACACTGCCATATGTAAGCGGTTCCACAGAAGCCGCGCAGTGATGAGACGGTTCCTTCTGGACCGCTCCATGAACCAAACGGTCAGGGACAGACCGCTCAATCCACACTGCCATCTGTAAACAGTTCAATACAAGCCGTTCAGTGAGGACACGGTTCAGCTTGGGCCGTTCCACCACCAAACGGTCGGGCGATAGGCTGCTCAACAACTGAACACGGTTGGGTTATGACCGCTCCATCTGATAGAACGGTTCCCAACAAACCACGCAATCCATCGATAGAAACGCATGGAAAGCAATGCATAATTAGACGGTCGAAAATGGGCCGCCTACAACAATAGGACGGTCATGTACTGGCCGCTCCATGAAGACGGTAGGGTCAAAACCGCTACCAGTTACCGCCTTTGACCAGGGAGGCAAGGGACGGTCGGACGATAGACCGCTCAATGACCATGAGACGGTCCGTCCTCAACCGCTTCATGACTGAACGGTTGATGGAGTGCCGCTCTAATGTACCACCCTACGGGGTAAACGGTCAGGGTGTGACCGCGCAAGGCTCAAACGGTCTAGGGCAAGACCGCTTCAATCAGTGGGACGGTTCGGTCTGGGCCGTTTGAAGGCTAAACGGCTCCACAGTGACCGCGTAGGCGAGTCACGGCGAATCGGGTTACACCCGGGGCGAAATCGCACCCGGAGGGCTACAGAGGTGTAGAAAAATTTAGAAAAACTATCTACAGCTACCGTGCAACCCACCCGCACGCATACATACCAAGAAATCCCACATGCAAGCCCGTCGCCCCACCCCACCATACCTAGCCTCGTCGAGCCCCCATCCCTGCCCCTGCTATGCCTTCACCTGCAACTGCACGGAGCACCCTTGCCATCCCTCCGTCCCCGTTCTCCTTCACGCCCACGTACACTCTCAACCAAGTTAGGAACTGAAAACCCAAAGAAACAGAGCCCCGTTTCTAACATCTGTCCCGTCACAGTGTGTCATAGAAATGGGAGAAAGAAACTAGCGCCCAACATTCTAATCCCCTTCCTGTCATCTCCCTGTACTTCACCCTTCTCGTACTGCCCAAGAGCCTGGCCCCTCCGTCTGCTACCCCTGCCCATACCCCACCCCTCACATGCAACCCCTGTCCACCATTACGAACTGCACCCCAACCACATGGCCCAGCAAGCCACCCATCGCACCCGCCACCACCGTCGTCTGCCATTTGTCAAGCCGTCAAGCCATCGCGGCCACCTTCCACGTCCACAGCGACCACCATGCAGAGCACGCCGAGCGAGCTTCGAGTTCCACACCAGCTGCCGTCGTCGTCGTGAGAATCATCTACCACCGCCACCGATGCCCCTGTGCCTGTAGTCCCGCCACGGCCCACCATCCCACCGACGACGCAATGCTTCAAGCACACCAACTGTCCGGGCTGCAGCCATCTTCTCCGAGCACGTTGCCGGCGCTCGAGCCCCCCCCAGGCCATTCACGTTGGTGAGCACGACGCCCCTCCTCACCACCGAGCACGGTGGCCGTTCCACCCCACCCGGCATCGCCACCGCCTGTGTCCCTTTCTGATCACCACGTCAACTGCCGCGACGCCTCCTGCTCGTCGTCGTCCCGAGCGTTGTACCCTCCGAGCATGGCGAGCACGGCGAGCTCGGCAACCGGCCAGGCATCCTTGCGTCCAAGCACGACCAACATCACCTCCGCGCACGATTCCCTTCAGAGCTCGGCAGTACTCAGAATGCGACACATTGTGGGACGAGCATGGCATCCGGCCCTATCTCCACGACCGAGCTCATCGCCTCCCCACCGCCGAGCATGGTGCTTGCCCCCACCCATGCCAATGACATCCCAGTGTCCCCTTCTCTCTCTACACTCACCATCTCTCACTTCCTCTTTCTCTCTCCATCCTATTCTCTCTCTCCCTTTCATCCTTTAGGGGAATATCACTTAGCCACTTATTTATTTAAATAGCTTTTATCTACTAAACATTATAACCTTATTTGTAAGAATATGTATTTATTCTTATGTATAAGTTTCTCTTCTTAAATATCTTTATTCTTATTCCAAAATTATCGGGCGTTACACCCTCCCCCACTTAAAAGAATTTGGTCCCCAAATTCACATCACATTCTTCTTATGATAGGAAACTAGCTATAATTTATTTTATTACTACATAAGTGAAAGGAGGCGATGTATCAAAAGAATGAACTTAGGATCGATGGTGAAGGGTACCTTCCACGACTTCCTTATTGGTGGCGTCCGTTCCTACTAGGGCTTGAGTCTTTCCTCGGAGATTCTTGGTAGGACATTTAGCTACCTTATGTTCTAAGCTTCCGCACCGCAGACATGCCCCCGTCTTTCGGTAACACTCCTCCGATTGATGGTTTTTGTTACCACAATGTTGGCATCTTTCTCGAGGTGGAGTTACCCAATGTTTACCCTTGTTACACTTCTTACACTTTTTACACTTCTTGCACTCCCGATAACTACCACTCTCATTTGGCCTTTTGTTAGTTGTAGCGAACTTCTCAGAATTATCGGCTTGATCTTTCTTTTCAACCCTCTCTTTTTCTTCCATTGCCTTTTCCAACTCCTGAACTCTCCTGACAAGGTTTGCGTACGCTTGGACATCGACTAGTACCATCTCGGGGATAAAGCTTGGCCTAGACGCTTCCATATTATCTAGGTTCCTGCAAGAACAAGTGGGGAGAAAGTTTATTGACTCTAGAATTAATGTTAAAGAAACGTAAGTATTTAATCATCCTTTTATAACTTTAACCCAAAGCTATACCCATCACTCACGGAATTCCTATAGGATGACCAACAAGGATATTAAACCTATCACTTGGACTTTATGCCCTAAGGATTTGAAAAGTCAGAGCTCTGATATGACTGACAATGATAGACCTATTAGTGGAACCTGATAACTTGAGGATGTGAAAGCCGAAGCTCTGATAGGACAGACAAGAATACCTAATAACTTGAGGATGTGAAAGCCGAAGCTCTGATAGGACAGACAAGAATACCTAATAACTTGAGGATGTGAAAGCCGATATCAAACCATTTACAACACTACACCTCCGCAGGAGGGGGGATCTCGGGGTGGGGGTTAACATGTTACAACCAAAATGTACCTCCACGCAGGGAGGGGCCTTCAGCCGGCCAAGCAGGGAGGGGAGAGATGAGGAATACGACCCCACGCGGTGCCAGTGTTGGATCTGGACCGTTGCTGGAACAGGGTACTGATTCCTTGTGTGTGGTCCCGAAAGAGACATCTTCTGCGTCCACTTACCCTCGAAGGACTCACCGTCTCAGTGGACCCGGGGATAGTGCCAACCACTGCTCTCACGGGGCGCACAATTATTATCATCGACCACCTTTCTTTGTGCATTGGAGTCGTGACAAAGGGACCCACGCAACACAAGGCAGAAAAAATAAGGTGGGGTGGGGACCTGGCTAATCTCAAGTGGACACATCAGGAAGGTCATGATCGAAGGTGTAGGACTTTTATTTGGCAAATCTCCAGAGCACGTTCCAGCGGTTGGGAGCACGTAAATAAACCTACGGACACGATTTGAGTGGACTCGCGGGTGGGCCGGAACAAACAGTCGTACGCACGACTATTGGACGGTACAGGAAATAAAAAGATATATTTGATTTTTGGGAAATCCGTCCGAGACGGGTAATAACCAGGCGCACCTTCTTGATTTTTATCCCCTCCCATCGTCTACTTCTTCGAATGCCAGGTTTCACCACGAACGGTAAAAATATGATTCGGCATGTAAGAACTTAAATTCGTTTACGGGTGCCTCTCTCTCTTTTGTGGTTGTCACAGTCACAATGGATGTGGATGTGGAAACCGCATCTCCTAATAATCAAATCAAATTATAAAAGAGTGACAGCCATCGTGACGCACCAAGACAAATGTCTATGACTTGGCAATCAGAGTGACAATTAATGTAGTCACACACATGGCGGAATCAAGAGGGCAATTAAAAAGAACGAGGAAGATGTTGAGTACATGGGTGGCCCGCCTTCACAAGGCACCCACCAAAGAGAGCCGCATGGGAAAACAGTTATGTGGAGCTGGTTAAAAGGGGGGGTATAGATGTGCGGTCTAGGGCATGACCATACAAGGATGATGTGTGGTCATGGGCATGGCCGCACAAGTGTCTGGGGTTGTATGGGCAGAAATATATCTGAAAATTCTCTTTACAGCTGCCAGGTGAAGTTCTGTGGGCCTAGACTGATATCTAGCACACATTCCTACACTAAACTGTATGTCAGGTCTAGAAGCTGTTAAGTAAAGTAGTGAGCCGATCATACCTCTATAGAGTTTGGCATCAACCTCTTTACCTGACTCGTCATTATCCAATGAAGTGCTGGTACCCATTGGTGTGGTTATGTGCTTGAGCTTGCTCATCCCAAACTTTTTCAGCATGTCCTTGATGTATTTGGTTTGGTTGATGAAGCAGCCATCTGCCGATTGTTGCACCTGTAAACCAAGAAAATATCTCAATTCTCCAACCAAGCTCATCTCAAATTCAGCTGACATTAAATTTGAAAATTCTTTGCACAGTCTTGAGTTAGTGGATCCAAAAATTATGTCATCTACGTATACCTGGACCACTATCAAATCTTTATTGAGACTCTTGGTAAACAAAGTCTGATCAACCTTACCTCTTTCGTACCCCTTGCTCAGCAGAAATTCTGTGAGCCTTTCATACCAGGCCCGAGGGGCCTGCTTCAATCCGTATAGGGCTTTATTCAACCTGAAAACCATGTTAGATTGAACAGAAAAATTGAATCCAGGTGGTTGATCAACATAGACCTCCTCCTTGATAATGCCATTTAAGAAGGCACTTTTAACATCCATCTGCTGCAAAATTATATTCCTAGAACAGGCAAATGCAAGCAGAATTCTGATAGCCTCCATCCTAGCCACTGGGGCATAGGATTCTTCGAAATCTATGCCAAATTCCTGACTGTAGCCTTTAGCTACAAGTCTGGCTTTATTCCTAGTTATTATTCCTTCTTCATTCATCTTGTTTTTAAAGACCCATTTTGTTCCAATGACATTTGTATTATCGGGTCTTGGGACAAGTTCCCACACATTGTTTCTCTCAAATTGACCTAATTCTTCACTCATAGCAGTGACCCAAAAATTGTCATTCAAAGCTTCATCTATTGACTTGGGTTCAATTTGGGAAACAAGAGCGACTAGGTCTTCATGCTGGACATTTAGAAAGTGAGATCTTGTTTTAGGTGGATCATTAAGATTTCCTATTATGTTATCAACAGGATGATCCTTAAGAAATTTTTCGAGCAAAGGGAGAAGCTTGACGTGTTTGTACCTCCGCTTCCACTTGCCATTCCTTCAATACCTTCCACTACGCCTTCGCCACTCACGGAGCCTTCCGCCTACGCTTCATCTCTCTCTACCACTCGGAAGGGGAGCACTGCTACAAGTACCTGCGCCGAGGACATTCAAGGGCCGGGCAAGGAAGATTTGGCTGAAACCATGACGTTCAAGATACAAGAGTTTATTTGCCGGATGCCAGTCCGGGTTATTGTGCCGAACATGGTTGAAGAGGTCAAGTCGCAGCCCTCATTGATGCCATCCAAGGGCCGGGCAGGGCACCCCTTGTGTCAACTCTCAAATCTGAATTCCATACTTCCATGCAAGGGGCGAATGCCCATTTTATTCAACACTCTGTATACGCCACAATCAATGGGCAACACAAGGCTTCCTATTCCAATTTTCCAATCCCCTCGCATTATTAATCCTTGCCTTCCAGGGGGGTTGTTATTTATTGAAGCTTCCTTCATTGGGCCAATTGGTTATGATTTTCCACTACCGTGGAGGGACATTTATTCTGGTGCTAAAGGGCCTTTTACTCTTTTATCCACCTTTCATTCAGCTCCTTCCATCTTCTTGTCTATCACGTTTTCTTCCTGGGCCACTCCAAGGGGAAAGAGGAGGATCTCGTCCTCTCACCCTCCGTCCTCTTGCATCCATTCATTACATGCATTGCGTCCATTGTACTGCATTTGCATACGATTGCATCTCCTGCTTCCCGGGTTTCCAAACCCGTATCTACCCCGCCTTCCGGTACCTCCGGATATCCCGCATTTCTCATTGTTACCCTCGGGACCTGTGGGTCCCCTTACATTGCTCGGGCATTGCCCTCTCCCCAATCTCTTCTCTGGGCATCGCGCCCCTTTCCTTCTTATTCCTCCGGAACCTCCGGACTTTTCCGCTGGGCATCGCGCCCCTTTCCGTCTTATCCCTCCGGAACCTCCGGATCTTGCTCATTGGGCACCACGCCCCTCCACATCTTTACGTCCGGATTCTCCGGGCATCTTGTCAACTCCCCTTGGGCATCGCGCCCCTTTCCTTCTTATTCCTCCGGAACCTCCGGACTTTTCCGCTGGGCATCGCGCCCCTTTCCGTCTTGTGCGAAGCTACCGATAGTCGAGAATCTAGAGTGGAAGTGTAGAGAGGAGATTATCCTCTAGTGTTCTTAAGGAAATCTGAAAATCCATATGTTTTGAAGTTCATTATTCATTACATCACATTTCACCACTAGATATTATTGTGATGTATGTATTCTATGAATCTGCCTACATTCATGGCTCATGTAGTACCTCTAGTTGTGTATGCAGAAATCTCTTAGTTGTGCTTCATGTGTCACATTCTTGAATTTGAATCTCTTGCTTCTTCTTAACCCATGTCTCATTTAAGGGAAGTTATTGTATATGATATTTGTGTGCATGACGATTGTGCTTGTGTGCTTGCATGTTCATGTATTCCCTTTTAATCTAATTCTTAGCATATACCCTGCATTTAAAGGATAGAAGTCATCATGTGTATAGCTTCATATCTTGCATGATTAGCATTCACATAATGCATACTCACTGCATTTGAAAAATGAAGTTCATCGTGGGCATATTTACATATTTGGCATTTTTAGCATGCATATAGCTCATGCATAAGAAACACGCATATAGATTCCATGAGTTCATGCATTTCAAAAGAAAAAAAAAATCTGAAACTCTAAAAATAAAGACATCTACTGTTCTCTCTTGCCAAATATCTTGTCATTGCTCTGCTCTTGCCTTTTGTGAACCTCACAACTGGGTTTTAGATTTTGAGTGCTATCTTCTTGTCATGTATCTAAAATGGTGCACAGATCTTCAACAATTGTACCCTATCTTTGAAGCCAACACTCACCAACCATTGTTATCAAAATGGGTATCATTCCTTCAGGTTTCACATGCTAAGTTTGTCATGCATAACTAAGTGAAAGTTGGAATGATGAATGGTTAAAATGGTTAATTATCCACTTGACACTGACATGGTTCCAATGTCTTACATGCAGGGCAAAATTGGTTGGCTCTCATTTGCAACATCGCATGTCTGCATGGTAATATCGTCTCACTTTCTTTGTGCCATGGGGGTTGTGGAGATTTGCAGTACTTGTGACATTTTGACTCTCACAACCTGTTCCTCGTCATGGACGGTTCTTACATGGTGTTCTACTTGTTTATACACCCTTTGTCACTTGGTTCTTCCGGTTCCCCATTTTATTTCTCTCTCTCTCTCTTCCTCTCTCTCTCTCTCCCTCAAACGCTCTCTCTCTTTCTCTCCCAATCTCTCTCAGTTTCGGTCAAAACGACGTCAGACCAGGTCGTGGGAGGCACCGTTGGAACGGGCTCGACACGTAGGTCGAGATGGTACCCTCTATTCCGTAGTTCGAGGAGCGTGGAGACGAGACGGGTCAAGAGAAGCCGCGATGCCCCATCGTCCGATCTGCACTGTTTTGCGGGCTTCGTCACGATCGAGGTAGGGGAATGTGTTCCTCATCTCGCCAGGAATATTTTGACACCTTATGCGTAGCCAATGGCAGGTGTTTTCACCGTTTTACATGCTAAACCCTATTTTGGGGATTTTAGGCCTAATTTTAAGATTTTTCTTCTCCTCGCTCGATTTTGGTCCAGACGGTCGCCGATCGAGGCGCGGGAGGCGCCGTTGGGAAGGTCGTGTCGCGAGGATCGCGTGGGCGACTGGGCGTCCTTCTTCCCTCGATCCGTGGAGCGTGGAGGCGCATGGAGCCGGGAGGTCATCGTGGCCCTCGTCGTCCGTTCGGCACCAGATCGACTTCCTCGTCGTGTCAGAGATAGGGGGACGGATTCTCTTCCTCACTAGGAATCCGCCGGTACCACGTGCGTTGTGGTCCGATGCCAGTTGCATTATTTTTTGTGCATTGTTCCATGTTAACATAATTTTAGCCTAAAATTATGAATTCACTTCCATAGTCATCGTGTTGTGATTTTAATGGCATGTTTAGTTGTAGAATGGATGTTTGGATGCGTGGTTTGGCAGGTTAGTTTGTTTCCGCACGTCCCCCGTCAATTTTGGTCGATCGGGAGGGAGTTCGGTAATGAACTCGTCCAACCCGTAACCCAGTTGACATAACGTGCCAGGACCGGTGCGTTATAGTCCTTTAACGCGCCTAAGGAGGTGCATTATGTGCCCTTTGACGGACTCCTCCAGGTCCGTCATTTGACCATTGACCAGTTGTTTGACCGTTGACCCAGTAAGGCAGTTAACATAGCGGTGTAGGGTAGATCCGTTATAGTCATATAACTCCCCAGTGATGGTGCGTTATATTATGTATTAAAACTGTAGATTTTCTGTTGATTCTTGGCGTTCGAGTGACTTTAACGGGCTTAGACCCGCGCGTTATATCCTCATGACGCACCAGCCTTGGTGCGTTATGTTTCTGTGATTTCTAATTGAAGATTGGGTGAGTATAACGGGCCACAGGAGGCGCATTATACTGAACATAACACCCCATACTTGGCACGTCATGATCTGTGTTCTTGGTTTCTCGCCATTGTTCAGTTGAGTATAACGCACAGGGGTAGGTGTGTTATGCTGAACATAACGCCCCAGTGGTGGTGCGTTATGGTCTGCATGTCTGTGTGCTTGTGTTCACATAAGTGTTCGGGTGAGTTTAACGGAGGGAGGGAGGTGCGTTATGTTCCATATAACGCCCCTGTCCTAATCCGTTATGTCAGGTAACGGTCCTAGCTTGGCCCGTTATATCCTCTGGCATTCTGAACATTCGCCATGTTTAAGTTATTTTATAAAACTATGGCATTACTTTAGACCCCAATAGAGTAGCTTTCTCTCACCTTGTTATGGAACCACTAGTCGTAGCCCTGAGACCTGTGGAGTCGACCCACCTGGGAAACGTGGAGGGGCGTTCCCGTTGATAGTTCTTAAGCTAGTTACCATGGGCCCCGGCTCTTACCGTTGCATCCTACGGGGGGAAAAACTAGCTAGAGACCTGGCTCTAGGCAGGAGTCAGTGTGTGCACACAGAGTCAGAGACTTGGACTGAGACTGACGAGTGTTACTCTGACTAGTACTTGGTCTGGTCCTATTACACCTATCGCTTGTCGCATTCCAGACTTGCGAGTTGCTTGAGATGTAGTGTAAGTCATCAGTGGACGCATCTGGTCTCTTCCTTCTGGTGATCTCTTCCTTTTCCTATCACCGGGTTAGCTGAGGTTCCTTCTATTGGTAGATTTAGTTCCTGACGCTTTATATTTACATTAAATTGGCATATAGTTAGTTATTTTAACTGCTTAGATAGGTTTACAGCTTTACTATAATTGTTTTAATAATGCCAACGTATGTTTACTACTTTAAATGCATGCTCTAATTGGTTTATGTTTGCCTGCTTGCATGTTTAGTGTGAGGTAGGGATCCACATGACCCCTACTGAGTCTGGCTGTGACTTACCCTTCCTTCTTTCAGGTGAGTAGTCTCAGCCTTCTGCCAGTGTTTCCCGAGCTTTTGGAAACCGTGTCTAGTGTGCCAGCAGTAGTCAGTTCATCCTTGTTTATACTTTTGACCGGGGTATATCCCATGTAGTTGTACATTTGGACTTTCTTTCAGTTGTGGGGCTTGTTTATTTGTAAATCCAGACTAGTGTATATATTTACCAATATGATATTTTAAATTTCTTCTGCACTTAATTATTGTTTAACTAATATTACGCGTTGTAATTCTAATTCGTTATGCAACCCCTCGACAAACTCCTCCAACCCTTCAGGGGCCTCATCAGCCTCTTGGGTGGCTTCCCCGAGTTTCTGGTATCGGTATATCGATATTATCGGTGTATCAGTATCTGGATCTCCTGGGTCGTTACACCTTCCCTCTACTGGTCATCCCGATTCGAGCCTTGAGTTGACTCGGGTTACGTGCCCCTTGTAGGCTAGCCCTCGAGATCTTCGCTCCCATAATGGGTCGTCCCACTCGTTTACTCTCACCCACAGACTTGGTGCCCCTAGTAGGCTAGCCCTCAGGATTCCTCCTATCCGTTCAGGTTTTATCGGCTACCGTTGTGCCACCCGGCCCTTAGGGGTTACTCCGTCAAGTGAGTACTCCCCGCTTTTCCCCGACAATCCTCTGGGACGGGGAGATGTTGCTGAAATTTCGGCTCGAATAGAGTTAATAAACCACTTAACAATCTTAACTTAATATATCGGCTCGATTCGGAACAATCGCTGCGCTTGAGTATGAACCTCGCGCGAGCTTGTGACTTAGCTCCTGGATGACCCGGAGCCGAACCAATGGACAATTAACTCAATAAAGTCTCAAAATCCTCCAAAATATTTTAATAAATCAAATAATAATAATAATAACTCAACAAAACCTTGATTTTCGTGAAAATGGACTTAATTGGTGCCACTGGCACCCAGCACGCCATAATACGGTGCACCCTAAGATGGCGCACCCTATTACGGTGTGCCCAATGGGTGCCACGTCGTTTTAACCTGCCACCCTTTACCTACATCAGTGGCGCCGTTTTAAGTCTTTACCCACGCTTCGGCCACACCGTCTAACCCTTTAGCTTAGGGGAGAGATTCCCCACCCATTCCTCTCCTAATCTCTCTCTTTCACCCCTCTTTCTCTCTCCTCCCCACCCAATTTCGAAAATTCTCTCTCTCCTCCCCTCCCAACCACCTCCACCCTCCCACCTACCTCCATTAAGTCCTCTCCAACTTCCCACACCCCCACATTCATCCACCCCTTGTCCCAATAAAGAACCAACCAATCTCCAAGCCAACCCCCAACCACCCACATCCCTTTCCCAAGCCTCCCTCTCAACTCCCTAGGGAGAATTCCCCATCTCCCAAGCCCCTTTTCCCTTCCCCACACACCCCTTCCCATCCCCAAGACCAAAATTAAACCCCATCCATAAACCCATTTTCAAATACCCTTCCCCTCTCACCCACCATCCCAAATTCGCAGCTTCTCCTCCCACCACCTGCTAGACCCCCTTCCAGACCCCATCCTTCCCTTCCCCTACCTTAGAACCCCCCCTCCTTGACCCCCACACAGCCCGGGCTCTCCCCACACTCATCCACCCCCATTCCCCCTCCCATATACCCCATTTCCCCCCATCATCTTCAACCTACATCTCTCAACCGAAGATCTGCAGAAGAGCAGCAGCTTGCAGAAGCCCCCACGGTCGGCTCCCTACGAATCTGAAGGTCCAAGAGGCATCCCCGGAAGCGTCTGCCTGTCCTCTTCGCAGCCGAGGTGGTCTCGTCCCCATTGGAGTTCGGTGCTGCCCAGGAGCTCCGTTCTCCCCCGACAGCGTCAACCTGTCCCTGCAGAAGTCCAGAACCAAAGAGAAGACTCTTCCGCGACAAACCTTGAAGGATTCAGCCTTTGAGGTCTTCTACAAAGTTCTTCCTCCCCCTGTCTGCGTCCAGGAACAGAAGGCAGAACTCCATTTGGCTTCCAGGAGCAGAAGTTATCAATTTTCTCCCGCAACTGTGCAGCCCCGCCTCCTCACAGCCTGCACCGACCACTGTCCACTCTTCTGCGTCCCCTGCTCTTCTCCGACATCGAATGGCATCCCCGTTTGTTCTGCTGCCAAGAAGACTCTCCCACGGTTCCAACGAGTCCTGCGGTGCCTGATTTGAAGCTCGGGAGCGGCCGTGGCGACCTCTTCTTCCTGCTGTTTGTAACCTGCTGCTGGAAGATCGCGAGCGCCTCGCGCGGCGCGAAGCACGTGCGCTGGCGGAGGAGGTCGCGCAGCTCGCGGCCCTTGACGAGCTCCATGACGAGGAAGGGGCTCCCGTCCTCCGAGTCGCCCGCGTCGACGACCTGCACCTCGAACGTCGACCCGCTCACCGTGACCGGGCTGGTGCCATCGACACTGACCACGTAGCTCGTGATGGCCGAACCACCGTTGCTGGGCGGTGCAGACCAGGTGATGTCCAGTCCGTGATCGAGCGGAGTCGAGTTGAGGTTGGTGGGCGCCCCGGGGATGATGTCCGACCAGATGGTCGTCGGATCCCCGGTCGCATCCGAATTGCCGATGCCGTTGGTGGCGATCACCGACAGGTGCACCGCGTAACCGGGACCGTTCCCGGGAGTCGGCACCGTGCAGATCGAGCCCGAACAGACCGTGCTGCCGATGAAGCTGCCCGAGCTGGGATCCGACTCCGTGACGGTGTAGCTCGTAATCGGCGAGTTGTTGGCGTTGCCCGGGTTCCAATCGACCGTGAGCGAGTGGTCGCCGAAGCTCGTCACCGTGACGTTGGTGACCGGGTCCGGCCGATCCTCGATCGAGATGGTGACATTGCCCCAGACGTAGCGCGAAGGGTCGTCCGTGCCGTCCTCGATCTCGTACTGGAGTGTCACGTCCTGCGGACTCGCCGTGGAGGAGATCGACACGTTGAGCACGCTGTCGTCGGCGCTCGGCGTCACGCTCACGCCGTCGGGCAGGCTGCCGCCGTCGAGACCGCGAATCGCGATGACCTTGAGCGGCTCGTTCGGGAAGGGGTTGGTCGCCTCGTCCGCCGCCAACACGTCGATCGAGGTCGATGCGCCTCGCTGCACGACCGCGGTGACGGGCAACGCCTGCGCCAGTGGCGCGGTCGACTGCAGTACGACGAGCTGGATGACACCCGCTGTTCCGGTCGAGGATGAGTCGCGGACGCCAACCGTCAGGTTGACGGTCGTCCCGACCGCCGCGTTGTCATCGGCGCTGATCGTCAGATGCTGACCGCTGAGGCTGGTGGTGAAGCCCTGCGGCAGCGGGGCCTCGAGGGTGTATTGCAGCTCGCCGAGGTCGTTGGTGTACGGATAGCTCGTGAGCTTGACCAGGCTATGAATGCAACGACCCCGTGGTCCCCTTGGCCCAGGAGATAAAGAGTCTTCAAGACTATATAGCGCTGGAAAAAATGCGTTTCGGCGACCGGCTGGACGTAAGCCTCACCTTCTCCGGCGACCTGAAGAACCGCACGATCGCCCCCCTGCTCTTCCTCCCCTTTGTAGAGAACAGCATCAAACACGGCATCAGCGAATCGCCGGGGACTAATTGGATCAGCCTCCATCTCCATGTGGAAGGCCCTACCCTTTCCTTCAAGCTCATCAACAGCCGCCATCCTGAGACGCCGGCCTCCGCTCATGCCTCGGGCCTCGGTCTGCAAAATGTCCGGCGACGGCTCGACCTCCTCTATCCGAACCGTCATAAGCTCTTACTCGTACCGGAAGAAGATACTTTTCTTGTTGCGCTCACCTTAACCGCCCGTAAACATGAACCTGAAATGCTTATTGGTTGACGACGAACCACCCGCATTGAAGATATTGTCCACCTATCTCGACGAGATGGACAACCTGGAATTGGTGGGAACCTGTGCCGATGCGCTGGAAGCGATGCAGCAGGACTCCGCCGAAGGCGCTGGAACTCGTTTGCCTAGCCTGCGCGTGGATGGCGGAGCAGCGGTCAATGACCTGATGATGCAGTTCCAGTCCGATCTGCTTGGGGTTCCTGTGCTTCGTCCGAAAGTGACGGAGACGACAGCGCTTGGCGCAGCCTACCTGGCTGGCCTGGCGGTAGGCTATTGGAGCAGTCCGGAAGAGCTGCGGGCCAGCCGCACTACGGACACCCGTTTCGAGCCGAAGATGGCGGCCAGCGAAGTAGCCGAGCGCCGCCAGCGCTGGAAGGAAGCTGTCGATCGGTCGCGTCGCTGGAATAGCTAAGAGCAGTGTGGAGTGTGGAAGTGTGAAAGGCGAAATTGTTCCACGTGGAACAATTCGCTATGGGCGCGAGGCTTGCTCCAGCATATGCAGGTAGGAGCTGTAGGTTTGGCCGGTGGCGCGGGTCATGCCTACTTCGCAGGTGCGGCTGGAGGAGTAGCAGCCGTCGTATTGGCCGGCTTTGACTTCAGCGGCTTCGATTTCGGTGGCGCTGGCGGTCAGTTCCGGGTGGAGGAAGCCGCGGTCGCCGGCGAAGGCGCAGTCCCCCGATACGCTGCTGCCCGTGGTGCGCTCCCTCAATCTGACCAGCGTGGCGGAATTCAACGGCACGGCGAACTCGCCCTTCGGCGCCCTCGGCCGGCTGTTCCAGCATCCCGACAAGGGCACTGCCGAGAACATCGCGCTCGGCAACCTGATGCGGCACCTGACGGTGATCCGCCAGCGTGACTCGGCGCTGATCAACGTCATCGTCGATTCGACCGACCCTGAGCTCGCCGCGAAGCTCGCCAACGCCGTGGCAGATGCCGACGTCGCCCGCCGCGCCGGCCTGTCGCTCACTGATACTGCCGACGCGTCGCAATGGCTCAACCAGCAGGTGACGCAGCTGCGCCAGCGCGTCAGCGACGCCGAGACCAAGGTCGCCAACTTCAAGATCGACAACGACCTCTATACCGGCAGCAACGCGACCAGCCTCATCGACCAGCAGATGACGGACGTTTCGGCCCAGATCACCGCCGCCCAGCAGCGGCGCGATGCCGCCGTGTCGCGCGCCGGCCTGATCCGCGGCCTGCTCGCCGCCAACCAGCCGATCGACGGCGTCGACGACGTTCGCAACTCGGTAACCATCCAGCAATTGCTGCAGCAGCGGGCGCAACTCACCGCCCAGCGCGCCCAACTCCTGGCGACGCTTCTGCCGAGCCATCCCGAGGTCACGGCGCTCGCCGCGCAGATCAAGTCTCTCGACAAGCAGATCGGCATCGAAGGCCTGCGCGTCGCCGATGCGCTCGAGGCGGAAGCCAAGATCGAGACGGACCTGCTCGCCTCGCTGGAGAAGAACCTCGACGATCTCAAGGCCAGGGAGGCGACAGCGACCCGCGCCGGCGTCCAGCTCGACGCCCTCCAGCGCGATGCGGCTGCCGACCGGAACCTGCTCGACAACTATCTGTCGCGCTTCAGTGACGCTTCGGCGCGCACCGATGACCCGAACTCGGCGTTGCCCGACGTCCGCGTCATCAGCCTCGCGATTCCGTCCTCGACTCCCGCTTCGCCCAAGACCGGCCTGATCCTTGCCGCCGTGGCCTTCGTGTCGCTGGCCGGGCAGGTGGGCATGATCCTTTTCGGCGAACTGCTCTCCGGACGCGCCATCGTCGAACGGGATGTGCACCGCGTCGTCCCTCCATGACATCGCCGCCCGAGCGCGCGACCGTGCCCGCCTGTGCGGCGACATCACGTGCGGCGCTCGCGTTCTCATGGTTCTGTTTGACCGTCGCCGTGAGCTGCTCCATGCTCGCCGCCGTCTGCTCAAGCGCAGCCGCCTGCGATTCGGTCCGGCGCGACAGATCCTTGTTGCCCGACGCGATCTCCTGCGTCGCCGACGCCATCGCTTCAGTGCTCGACAGGATTTCGGCAACCGTTTGCTTGAGACCGTCGCGCATTTCCGCAAGGCCGCCCATCAGTTCGCCCATTTCATCTTTTCGCGCGACATCGATCCTGACGGACAGGTCTCCGGCCGCAATGGCTCGGCAAGCGAGCAATGCTTTTTCAAGCGGCTGAGCAATTGCACGATGCACCGCATAGCCCGACGCAATCGCAAAGATCACGCTGACAATCAGCAGCAGCGCGGATACGAGCGCCACCGTGTTGAGTGTCGACAGAAAGCCGTCGTAGTTCGACTGTCCGGTCTGCATCAGACTCGCATTGAGCTTGTTCGTCGATTGCGTCAATGCGAGCGAGAGCTTGGGCGTTGTGTTCATTGTGATGTCACGCGCCTTGTCTGCATCGCCGGATTCAAGCGCCTGCACCGTCGGATTGATGGCCTGCTGCATCAGGCGGTCGAGGTCCGCCGAAACGTTGTCGGCGAGTGCCTGCTCGTCAGACGATTTGGGCAGTGCGAGATAGCGCTGATAAGCACTTTGCGCGGTCGACAGATAGTCGTGCACCTTGGTCATCAGCGTGAGGCTTTCCGGCGAGCCCTGCGCAGCCGGCTGCAGAATGCCGCGATCGATCGTGACGCGCGCGATTGCAAGGTTGTACTTGAAATCGCCGAGCGCAATCGCTGCCGACATCTGCACGGAATAGGTCTGCTTCAGGGCCACACGCCCCGAGCGCGTACCGAACTGACCCAATGCAGCCGTCGCGAGCAACAGTACAAGCAAGCAACCAAATGCGACAAAAACGGAAGACTTGATCGAAAGACGATTGAACATATGAGGAATCCCGAGATGCGTCCGTTATCGAAAAAACAGATACGTCATTCGGGTTAACGGCAGTACTCGCGGACTCCTCAGTGCGAAATTGTTCGTTCAGCGTGGAGAAAATCGACGCGCCTGGAATCCGGACGACAGCCGCTACGCGCGGATGGCCGAAAAGAAGCAGCAAATCATGCAGGCTGCTCAGAAGGTATTCATCCGAAACGGCTATCAGCGGACAAGCATGGATGCGATCGCCCAGGAAGCCGGCGTCGCGAAGATGACCGTATACAGACAATTTTCCGACAAGGAGACACTGTTTATCGGATGCATGAACGACCAATGCAGCGAAATGTTATTGGCGGAAAAATATTCCGTGGCCTCGAATATTACTGAGGCGGAGAAATTTTTGATCGATTATGGGCATATCATCGTCGATCTGATCACGCGCAATGACATCGTTATGCTGTATCGGATGCTGATCGGTGAGATCAATCACTTCAACGGGCTCGGCCCGATGTTCTATCGCGGCGGCCCGAGCCAGGCCATGTCGATCCAGCGCGCAGGCGGACCCACGGCAGGCGTGGCTGGAGCTGCTGGCCGAGCCGGGCATTGACATCACCAGCCTGATCCCAGCCGAATGGCTGATGATGGACTATGGGGTAAGTCTGTGCGAGTTCAAGAAGCAAAACATGGTGGAGCATACCGCCGAGAACTACATGCGCCTTCTGCGCCACCCCAGATGGGAAAACTATCGGGTGGACAGTATGGGGGGCATGGTGTTCAACATAGAGGACACTAACGACCGGGTCACTAAATCCGGGTTTACCCTTATGGTGCATAGGTGGCTGGAGTCCAACGTCTACCGTGGGATGGGCACTACTGTCAAAGCCAGCTATGTTGAGCGCGTAGTCAACGATTGGGCTGAGGCCCCAGAAAACCGCGCCAGCCTGCCCATCACCATATTGGAGAACCAGCCCGAGGTAGACGAGGCGGAGGCCCACGCCGCCGCCCTGCGACTGATAACGGAAGGCATCAGGGTCACCGGCCCCATGACGCAGGAGCATACGGTTGAAACGCTACTACGAGTCTTCAGGGATATGGTCAGCCTATGGTCGGACGATACTACTATCGACCCCCAATGGGCCGTCGCGCTGGTGGGTCCTAGCGGCTGCGGCAAATCCAACTTTCCAAAGTCACTGCTGGGATGCTTCTCTGATTGGGGCTACGCCCCGGCAGTAAGCCAGTTCATGAAGGGTTTGGAATCAGATTGAAAAATTGACCGCCCTTAATCCCTGCTAAGAGTCCGCTCGAAGTGAGATAATTCACTTTTCTTGCGATCGATTTGTTGGCCTCAGGAATGATATTTTGATTCAACTGATAAACGCTGTATGTGAGAAGTGCTGCAACCAACAGAAAAGGGAAAAGAATCTGAGATTTATGTAATCCGCCCGCGCGCATCGCAATATATTCAGAATCGGCCGACATCTTGTTCGTACAATAAATAGTTGAGAAAAATACTGCGATAGGAAGAGACAACGGAATGAACGTAAGCGCGGTGTCCCCGACAAGTTTTACAGTGAACCAGAGAGAAATGTCTCTGGTAACCAGGAGTTCGGTCAGACGGAACATCTGGAAAGTAAGAAGGAAGCTGATAAAGAAAAGCGTGCTTACCACCAAGGGCAAAATAAATTGTGCAGCTAGATATCTTTGGAGCATTAACTTCATCATTACAAAATACTCCAAGTTCACCTTTCCATCAAGAAATGGCAGAATAGTGTGATTATAAAAGGAGCCTCTCATGTTAATTAAAGTCGATTCAGTCGGGGACCTATTCCTTGGAGCTGATCTTAAAATTCTCACTGCCGTTCAAAAAACGAATACTGCTGCTAAAGCGGCCGCTAAAACAAAAGCATCTACTTCAACAGCATCAATTGATCATTGGTCTGATAAAGGTCTTAAAGAGGAATGGAGTAATCTAAAAGCTGCTAAAACTTATAAAGCTGCTAAGGACGAGATCCTTTCTTTCACTGGCGTAACTGGTGAAACAATTTGGGTAGTTGGTCTTGGTGATAAAGCTAAATTCGAAGCTGAGGATCTTAGAAAGTCTGTAGCTAAAATTTACAAATCAGCGAAAGGTAAGTTTTCGACTATCGCTTTTGATGTTTCAGGATTCAATGTCGTTCGTGATGAATCACTTGCTGCTCAATTAATTGCTGAAGCTATTTATATGTCTGATTACACTTTCGATAAATACAAGTCGAAAAAATCAGAAGCTCCGGATGTCACTGTGATTCTTGCTCACGTAGAGAAGAAGAACTCAGCAAAAATCGAAAAAGCTCTCGTTTCTACAAAAAATATCTGCTCATCAATCAACGTGATGAAAGATTTTCCGAAACGTGGCGACGTGACCTTCGATGTACTTGAAGAAATCGTCGGCCGACTTGAACGTCCCGTCGATCTCGTCCGAGTCGCGGTCCTTGAAGAATTGAGTGACCTCGTCGTCGGTGATGCCCGGGAGGAGGGCGCGGAGCATCGGCTCCTCGATCTTGTTCACGTTGATCCCCGGCGTGATGAACGGCGTGAAGTTCGGCGCGATGAGATCGTAGAGCCCGTCGTCCATCGGATGGATCATGTGGAGCTCCGACATGCTGTAGATCGGCGCGTGCTTGTAGGGGATGACCTGCTTTCCGCTCGAGTTCTTCGGCTGGTACGTATAGTCCATCCAGCCGAGGAGGTTGTCGAAGAGCTCGTCGACGTCGAGATCGCGGTATTCGTTCGCGAAGTCCTGATCCTTCTTGAACTTCTCCTCGAGGAGCCGGCTGATGAGGTCTTTCACGCCTTTTCGCGCCTCTTCGACGTCGAATCCCGCCGGCGTCGGGCTCGCGCCCGGTTTCGGCGGCGGGCACGGACCGCTCAACCACGCGCATTCGATCGGGCGATGACGCGCTATTCGCGGCAAGCAATACGTCGATCTTCGATGTGACAACGGCAACGCCGAGCGAAGATGTCGAGGACTTGTCCAACGCGCGTTGGCAGCACGTCAATTTCTCGACAGACGGCGGGAAGTTCTTGTGGTGCTGCAATGGTGCCGATACGCCGCGGTATTTTGACGGTGATAGCTGGGCCACCGTTACGATCACCGGCGTGTCCGCAGAGGACACGAGTAACGTCAACATTCACAAGGGGCGCCTTTGGGGCATCCTGAAGGACTCGACGGACGCCTATTATCTCGCGACCGGCAGCATCCAGGGCGCAGCTACGACGTTCCCGCTCGGCGGGGTGTTCCGCAAGGGTGGCTATCTCGTCGCAATGGGGACGTGGACGCGCGACGGCGGCTCCGGTCCTGACGATCTTGCGGTGTTCGTTTCATCCAAGGGCGAGATCGCGGTCTATCAGGGCACCGATCCGGCCAGTGCCGACACATGGTCGCTCGTTGGCGTGTTCGAGGTTGGACCGCCGATTGGCGTTCGGTGCCTGACCAAGATCGGCGCCGACCTTGGCATCATCACGGTTGATGGTGTTTTTTTCAAAAAAAAGAACTCAAATTCTAGGTTCATCAAGACCACAAGGTCCTTGATATGCTCTAGTAATGTAAGTAACATATAGTAAAAATGCATACAGGAGGAAATACAGGGGGAGAGATGTGTCACCTTAGAAGAATCCAAAGCGTTTTGGCAACCTGCATGAAAACTTTAATTTTCTATGTTCAAAATCATTAGTCCAAATAAAACCGTAATTTATGTGAAAATTAGTGGGCTCATCAAATTTAGCCAATAAATATGTATGAAATTCAAGCAAAATATATGAGTTCAGCTCATCAAATGATAATATCATAATATTGATATAAAAAAATTCAGTGATTAATTACAAATTTAGAAGGTAAAAGTGGCTACTGTTGCAAGAATTGGCATCCATTCATGAAGGCACTAATTTAAGAATTCACGTCAATGTAGTCGACGCTATTTAAAGAATTCGCGCCAACTGCCCCGAACGTGAATTTCCAGTGATTCTAGAACTCTATTTCCTACTCGAAAGATGATCTTCTAAGCCCAATCCTACTCGAATTCGATCTAGTCCGGCGAGTTGGAGTCTCCTCCCTATAAATAGCACCTCCTAGGCTCCTCCTTGCATCAAACAAGAGGTCCAATGGCTCCAAAGAGATCCAAAACAAAGGAATCAAAGGAGAAAGTAGGGTAAAATAGGGGAAAACCAGTGAAGACAAGGAGCTTCTAAGGTTGAACATGGAGGAGCTTGGTGTAGTGCCCTATGAAGAGAACTAAGCTCAGCTTCCAAAGGATTACAGAGATCAATGGACATATAAGTGGAAGGATTGCAGCCAACCATGTGAGTTATCAAGAATTTCTTTTATTTCTTCCTTCCTTCTTATTTCAATTCAAGCTCTAAAATTGTGTTCTTCTTCCTTTCTTTCTTCTCTTTTCTTATCATTTTTAGGACTACCCACTCATTTTGGGCCCTCGTAGATTTTCAAAGATTCCATGGTTTACCCTTCTTATCTCTAAAATCACCATTGATATGAGGTCTATCCTCTCTAGATGGCACCTTCTAGGCCTAGTGACACACACTAAGCACTACCATGAGATTCACCTTGATTGGGCCGCTATAGGAGCTCTCATAGAAATATGGCACCCATACACTCATGTTCTTCCACGGAAGGGTCTTATTCGTCGTGGTCTGGGTGTCCGTAGCATAAACGTACTTACGGAGTTCCTCCCACTGCTGTACCTTGACCTGCCGAAACGCTTCCCAATGGAAATAATGGTCCGCGATCTTACAGGCAATACCGTCTTTCTCAATAACGGACTCTAGGTCAAGAACGCGTCCGGCTGCTGGCATTAGAAGCTCTTAGTCTTGCGATGCGTGCGCATCATAGTGTTAATCGAGTTCTCCGGTGCGGAGCCTGTGCTAGTCTGCACTGCGGTGATCGGGTCAACTTCAGTAACCCAACCACCGTTATCCATCAGCCCTCGGGCACTAGGAGTCACCGTTGGATCACGCCGGTCTTCGACATTGGTCGAAAGGCGTTTGTTCTTCCACTTCGCCATATCAGGCAACCCCTCCAAATCTCGGGTGGTAAAGTACGGAACTATGTGCCGGTCCAGATTTAAAACTGGCTCCACTAGGAGCAATGCAACTGTCAATACAAGAAGCAAGAGCGTCCTTAATATCGTCGTGAGGCGGATGTTGAAGGACAAGCTCTTCCTCTAGAATGTTGGTTATACCGTCCTTGTAGTGCCAGACTTGGAGGTTCTCATAGCGTGGCTGCAAGATGCTCATGATCCGCTCTTCCTTTGCGCCTTGCTGGCGAGAGGGCCGATAGTCCTCGATACTCAATGCGAGGCCGTATGGGCGGATATAGGACTCCTTAAGGTCCTTCACGATCACTGACTGTGCAGCCGATACTTCTGCCCGCAGTTTCCTGAAGCCCCATTTCTGGTGCATGATGAGTATTCGGGAGAAGTAATCTGAAATCTTGTCTGTCTTGAAACGATCCAAGTCCAGGATGTAATAGTTCTGAAGGCTGTCAACGCCCACGACTGCAATTGTCGTGTAGTCGGACTTCTTACCTAGGGTGTAAGCGAAGTCCACCGCAGCGAAGACATTCAAGCGACGACCTTGGAAGAACCACTGCCCGTCCCGTCGAAGGATATGGGCCTTATCGTAGTACTGGAAGTGCTCCCGTCGAATAGCGCCTTGGGAGGCGTCGTTGGGGTCGTTGTAGTACTGAGCGCGGAATTGGGTCTTATCGCGGTACTGAGCCCTCTTGCGGGCTAGGTCAGCACGGAGGAGTGGCGGACACCAAACTAGACGAAGAAGAATAAAAAGGAAGAGAGACGAGGGCTAGAACTCCCTCGTTAAGATGCAGAGACCCTGATAACAAGGAACCAGATATAGAAGAAATGGAGATCAACCGAGTTCAAGGCGGACTAAAGCCTCGAAAATAGCATGAAAAAGGGCAATGACCCTGAAAGGGTGAGGAATGAATAGGAAGATGAGAAGGAAAATCATCCGACAAGGTTGGGGAAGGAAAATAGGAGACACCCGACAAGTTCGGGGAAGAAGAAGGAGAATCATCCGATAGAGTCAGGGAAAAAGAATCGTCGACACCCGATAGGGTCGAGGAAGAAGAAGGAGAATCACCTAACAGAGTCAGGGAAGAAGAATGAAAGTCACCCGACAGAGCTGGGGAAGGAGAGGAAAACCACCCGACGGAGTCGGGGAAGGAGAATTAGAGATGGAACTCGGAGATACCAGAGGAGAAGGATGAGAAGAAGAAATCCCTAGACTGGGACGAAAGGATGATGTGGGTTGAGGCCAAAAATAGTAGGAATAAGGAGAATCTGGAGAGCTTGGATGAGAAGAGTGGGGGTTCGCGGACCCGAGAAGAGAGGAGAAAATAATGAAAATGGGATCAGAAGGAGGAAGATACACCACCCAAGGGAGGGAACTAAGTAAAAGAAAGGATGATTGAAAAAATAGGGAAGAGGAAGTGGACCCCTTAGTGCACAATCGACGGCCCTTGAACTTGCGCCACTGCCTCTTCGTGGCAGAAACTTGCTTGTACTAGACTTGCCGGGCACGGACTTGGACCTTCTGCCCTCTTATCTTACAACACCTTCTCAAATAATGGGCCCATCTAGCAGATGGCCTGGCCCGGTTATGAACATGCATCTTCGTCGGGATGGTTACCCCTAGACACCCCGTGCTAACCATAGGCGGACATTCTTGAACAGATAACTCCTCAAATGAATGAATATCAGAAAACCACAGAGTTTTGTCACTTGGCACTAGTAGCATGAGATTCGGCATCTCTACTCGACAATCGGGCATGAAGCATAACTCCCTTGCCAGAAGAGTAGGACGAAACTGAGGGAGAGTAATGCACGACGTTGACGTGGCCGACTCACCAATAAACTAAGGAAGATTGCATAACAAGTGTAGAATATCCTTGAAAATTTTTGAGAATACGGCCAATTGCCCCTTGAACATGGAATTCATCAAGCTCTTGGCGGCCGTATGAGTTAGCACAACTCGGGTAGAGAGCCCTTCTTGGCCCGTGAACTGAACAACAATGGAGCGAGAGGTAATAACAACATCGATAGTGAACTCATTGGCAAGTAATGAGATTGCCACTGGCCTCGCTTGAGAAGAAATTGACACTAGTGTATGAGAGCTTTTCTTGGAAACCATCTTCAAAATTGTAGGCTCAGCATCCCCAAAATAGCCTAGGACAAGGACACGAATCGACATGCGACAGATGAAATCTTAAAGCTCGAAATGTAGAACCGGTGTAGAACTTTCTTGGCTTGGCCCATCGTCTCCCTAGGGACCAGACCCAAGGGGCACCAAAGATAGCGCACACCTGTTCCGTGGGGTGAAAATAGGTCAAAAAGTGGTAGAAGGCTTGGAAGGCAGAGGTGAAGGTTTAGAAGGCGTAAGTGGGGGTAAAGGCGATGCAGGTGGTGGAGGGATAGCGGCAATGACAAGCTCAGGTGGAGGCAAAGGCAAAGGCGGAGGTGTAGGTGGGGGTAAAGGTGTAGGTGTAGGAGTAGCTTGCTCAGGTTCAGGCGAGAAGGGTAATGGTAGAGAAGGTGAAGGTGGGGACCATGTTGGTATAAGTGGTGGAGATGGTGGAGACGATGAAGGTGGAAGCAATGGGTTAGGCGATTTGGGGAGAGGAGATGGCGAAAGTGATGGCGAAGGGTTAGGCAATGGTGAGGATGGTGGAGATGGTGATGTAGGCAATAAGGGTAGTGGAGGTGGTGGAGATGGAAAGGGTGAAGAGGAGGGTCGCGGTGCCCACTGTCGACGTATTGACACGACGCGTCGGGCGGCATTGGGAGTGGAAGCGGTGGTGGCAGCGATGGGAGTAGAAGAAGTGGGGGCACTAGCCTGAGCAGAGGCTTGGATAGGTGGAGGAGATGGAGACGGGGTAGGAGATGGTGAAGGTAATGAGGTAGGTGATGGAATAGGTGGAGACGATAGGGTAGGTGATGGCCTAGGTGAGGGAACAAGTGATGGAGTAGATGACGGAGTGGGCACAGCGCCAGATGAAGAATCACAGGGGTGCCCCTGACCTTGTAATGACGGAGATGGCCGCCTGGGTGGCACTTGCTATAGCTGCTTGCTGCGAAGATATAGAATAACTTTGTGAATGATGGCCCAATCGATCGTCTGATTATCTTTCAGGCCATAAACATACTCCCGAAACTCAGGGCAATCCTCGACCAAATGCCCCTGCTGGCGATGATAATCACAAAATTGGAGCATATTCCCAACCGCAGGCCGGCAAGGCACAACCAGAGGGAGCGGTAACGCATGGGTGGCCATCAAAGTCTAAAAAATATCAGTGAAGCACTCTGACAACGAAGGACAATGAGGAGCCCGCTTCGGGCATGGTGGATGCCGAGGGATATGGGAAGGTGTGGACGTGCAAAATTGCACGCCCGTATGTCCCCGCCAGTCCAACGGCAACAACAAATCATCAACAGAAGAGACTCTCGGAGGTCGTCCCCTCCAGACCCTCCGAAAAGACGCCATGCCGACGTGAAGCCACCCTCGGAATCACAACGGCGAAGAGAAGTCAACTCCCGGAGGTCGTCCCCTCCGGACCCTCCGAAGAGACGCCATGCCGACATGAAGCCATCCCCGGAATCACGACGGCGAAGAGAAGTCAACCCCTGGAGGACACGCCCCTTCCGGACCCTCCGAAGAGACACTGTGCCACGTGAAGCCATCCCCGGAATCACAATGGCAGCGTCAACCCAATCAAAAGACAGCTCCCTGCGCCAACGCAGGCAGCCCCTGCGTCAACGCAGGAAGCCCCCTGCGCCCCTTCAGCGGCACACCCTAGTGCCCTTCCGCGGCACACCCTAGTGGCCTCCAGCGGCACACTCAAATGCCCCTCAACGGCACCCTCAAGTGCCCTTCAACGGCACAGCCTTGTGCCTTCAGCGGCACACCCCCAACAGGCCCCTCAGCGGCACACCTGAATTGCCCCTCAGCGGCACACCCTCAAGGCCCCTCAGCGGCACACCTGAATTGCCCCTCAGCGGCACACCCTTATGCCCCTCAGCGGCACACCTGGATTGCCCCTCAGCGGCACACCTAGTGCCGTGGATTAACTCATTCCACCTATTTTTTAAGAATGAGTTAATTTACTTTAACTCTATCCAACCCAAGTTAAGAAAAAAAATATCAAACAAAGATTAACCCACCAGACTCTGGTTAACTCACCCTAACCTGACTTAACCCGTTACCAAAGTGCCCCTTAGAGATTAGGTTACATGATGATCATGTCAATCCTGCATGCAAGAGCAAATTATAGTACACGAGATCAAGGAGGATGGGCTAACATAACGGCTACTTGGGTCTCTTAAGCAACAACAAGATCGAAGCGAAGTATACACTTCAAGACAAGTCATGTCCAACAGATAGCCAAAGAAGAAAGTAAGGTGGATAATGAACCGAGCTATTTAGATAGAAATCTTCTTTGTGTCCAAGTGTTATGACCTTCCCATTCTAGATCAAATAGAATGTTATTGAAAGAGTTCATCCTCAGTGAGCCCAAGCCAAACAAAGAGCAATTACGAGTCAAGTTACTCTGAGCTTAAAGTGATCGCGTACATTTTGCCTTTCTTATTTCTTTTTATGCGATCTTATTTTGTTGTGCTTCATTTTCTCCACATGAATATATTGTTACATACATCTTTCTATGGGGGTTAAACTCTTGTTTCATAAGAGTTGTGTCAAACTAATTGCATAGGTCCAAGTGGTGGCTGGATACTTAATCAGAAAGCCATTGGTGTTGGTGCATTAATCACCAGATCAAAACTCAAAAAGTTTTGGTGGTTGGACACCTAATCAGACAAGCCAACAATACTAGTGCACATTGTTTAAAAAGACGGTGTCTCAAAACACTAAGGTTTAAGTCTCAAAATGAGACACTAGAAAAATAGCTTAAGATATACCCCTCGGCCCTTTTACTTGAGGCTTATGCCTTGTATCGATTGAGGTGGTATGCCTGAACGTATTCACCACCTCAAGACATTTGCTTAAGTCTTGTACATCAATTGAGAAGTGAGGTATTATTGAGAAGGCGATATAGTGAGGTATTATAGGGTAGACTTAAGACTAATACTTCTTTTACTATTCTTAAAGCATGATTAATTGATTTTAAATTAATATGAATTTATCATTGAATTGGAATAACATTAACTCGTGAAAATCAATAATATTTTTAGCTCTGTTATCCCCGGCTCTGGGAGAGAAAAAGCCTATCGTCGATTATTGGACGTTCTTCGCTAAGGACAAACTCCGGGAGTTGCACTCCGCCGTCGAGCTGGCTACCGCCCAAGGCGGGTTGACGTATTCCCAAGCGCTCGATATCCCGCTCCCCAAGATGACTGGTGAGCGGACACTTCTCGAACACGTCGGGAAGAAGAAGCGGCCGGACCTCTACTTCAGCCTTGCGCCGTCAACGCCGGTCGGCCTGTATCGAGCCGCGAAGAAGCTCGGGTTGAAATTCATCGCTACCGGGGACAATTTATATACGAAGAAGGAAGACATCGAATTTTATCGCATCGCCATCGGTATGCGTGCGTCTACCCAAACGTATCCGCAGCATATCCTTTCGGATGACGAGTGGAGGAAGTCAGTCTGGTATGCCGAACCGTCGGACGTAAAGGCCGCTATCGCTAACCGGGATGCGGTCATATCCAAGTCGGTCGCCCGTCTACGCAAGGCTACTCTCCTTACGCCAAAGAAGCCGAAGACGCTTCGCGTCATGTGCGAGGAGGGAGCGAAGAAGCTCGGCGTCAACTTGAAGAACAAGGTATATCGTGAGCGGCTCGACAAGGAGCTTGCTATGATCGATGAGAAGAAGTTCGAGGATTACTTCTTCATCATCGCCGACCTTATGCAGTTCGCCAGAACCAAAATGGTGGTTGGTCCGGCGCGTGGTTCCTCTTGCGGATCGTTGGTCTGCTACCTCCTTGGCATAACGTCCGTTGATCCTATTCCGTATGGATTGATCTTTGAAAGGTTCATCGATCGAACTCGAGCGGACCTTCCTGACATCGACCTGGATTTCTCCGATGCGCGGAGACACATAGCTATCGAATATATATCGAAGAAATACGGCGCGAAACATGTAGCTCGCCTGGGGTCAGTATCGATGCACCAGAGCAAGTCGGCACTGAAAGCCATTGGTATCGCGCTCCGCATCCCAAGTTGGCAGATAAATGAGGTATCGAATACGGTCGTCAAACGGTCTATGGGCGATTCGCGTGCATCCTCTACCGTTATCGATACTATGACCGAGACCGAGGTAGGCCGAAAGCTCCTCAAGGATTTTCCACAAGCGGTTATCGCCGGTCGTCTGGAACGCACAAAGCGCCCCACGAGTTCCGTATCCGACCAGCCCGGTTTGACGGTGCGGGCCATCCAGCCGTGGCGCGCAGAGTCCGGCCTGAGATTCAGCGGGCCGAAGGCGGCGATACCGACCGCTTCGAATGACCAGCCAGCCGCCAGCCAGCCGTCAAGCACCGCCTCGATACCCGCCAACGTGGCCACCGGATCCCGGGTCGGCAGCTCGCGCTGCTCCCGGATGTCGTGCGGACCGGTGCCCAGCACGCAGATGCACTTGGTCCCGCCCAGTTCGACGCCCGCCAGCATGTCCTCAGCTCCCGCTTTGCATCGGCAACACCCCCGTCAGCGAGGACTTTGACCTTGCCATCGGGACCCCTTCAGTGCATGCCGGAAACGCTGGCCGTCGCAGGCGTGACGTTCCAGCCGCGCAGGGCGATCCTCGCGCCGCCCTCCCGGTGCCCCCGCGCCGCGTAGCGGATCTCGACATGCCGCGTCTCCCCTGGCAGCAGCGACACGTAGTTGTCGCTGTAACGCGCGGGCAGGATGCGCTCGCCGTGATCATCGAGCAGCGTGAGTTTGGTGTTCAGCGCGGCTTCCCGCCCGCGATTGGTCAATGAAACGCTGATCACGCGCTCGGCGCCCTCGGAGTGCGCCGCTGCGCTCGCCGAGACGCGCTGGGCGGTGAGGTCGTTCAGGTGCCGGTAGGCGGCATCGTCCCTGCCCTCCCAGTAGAAGTTGCGCGAAACCTCCCTGCCCTGCGCATCCGCCAGTGTCAGCACCACGAGCACCATCTGGCCGTCGGCGATGTGCTTGGCCAGATCGATGGCCGGCAGCCAGGTGATGCCATCCGCGGCCGCGGTGACCTGGTCCGTGCGGTCCTCCAGAACCTTGTTGTCCAGCGAAATGACGCGCGAATGCAGGGTCAGTGGTCCGCTGGATCCACGCGTGGTGTTCACCACCGTCAGCCGGTGGTCCGGCAGGTTCAACTGCGCATGGATCGGCTCATTGGCCTTCTTGACGCCGTAGTACGGCGCCGCCGTATCGTAATCGGAGCTGTAGATCTCCCAGGAATTGCTGGGCCATGCCGGCTGCGTCATCCACAACAGGCGGCCGGTGGTCTTCGTCCAGAGATTGGAATAAAAGCCCTCGAAATCATTTCCCCTTTTTATCATTTTCTTCACATCATCATTTTTTATTCATGTCATCATTTTTATATATGTATATATATATACATATATATATCATCTTATCATTTATTCACCCAAGCATGCAGGCATTCACCAATAACAGGCATAACAGATATACGATATCTCCCCTCTGTCGGGGACAGGAAAGGGATAAAACACCGGATTCACTAGTTGGGTGCGGCAAACGAAGCATAACTAAAGGAGATATGCGTTTGTCGAAAGGTCATCGCATAGCCCATGCATGTGGTTTACGTCACAATTTTCACCCAAGACTACTTTCCCATGGCATGAAAATGCAAATATGTAAGCAATGGCCCTTAAATATAGGGATGTGCAGACGCTCTAAGTAACACTGCAAGATTACTTTTCCGCCTCCACACACATTTAGGCTTTCGACTTTCAGTAGCTTTAAACATCCCCCTTGTTTATTTTGAGATCTGAATTCTATCATTCGGCGCGAGTCTCCTCATATGTCTCAATGGGGATTCCCAGTTATTAGGATTCATCCTTATTATGATTTATCACAGACTTCACCAGTCGGCGTGAGTCTCCTCATGTGTCTCAATGGAGATTCCCAACTACTGGGATTCATCCTTATTGTGATTTATCATAGACTTCACCATTCGGCGCGAGTCTCCTCATGTGTCACAATGGGGATTCTCGGCTACTTGGATCCGCATTTCATTTATTCACTCTTTTTTTCATTTTTTTCATTTTTTTAGAGGGGATAGGCAGCCTTTCCATTGTGATCACCCTTCATGTGAGTGCAAGGTTTCGAGTATCCATAGAGTGTTAAGAAGAATTTTCGCCATTCCTACGACCAAAGATCATTGGTCACATTATGCGCGAAGTGTGGGAGCATTATCTCAAGTATATCTTATGAGTTACACTAACGGCATAGCTATAACTATTCCCCTCAATGTATGCACTCACCGAAGTTCGGTTTCCCCTTAGTATGCATCGTGGCGCCCATGCATCTGGAGTCAGGGCAACATTATCTAACAAAGAAGTGTACTAAATAGATTATTAGCATTCATGCAAACAAGGCAGACACGCATTCAAAATCAGACTCACGCAAGAGTATTTTTCTTTCTTCCTCCCGACGAAGCGCTCCAGACCGCGGGCGGGACCGGCTACATGTGCGAGTTTCCGTACGAACGCATCCTCCGCGACTGCCGGATCAACCGCATCTTCGAAGGCACGAACGAGATCCTCCGGCTCTTCATCGCGCTCACCGCGATGAACGATGTCGGGAAGAACCTCACCGACCTCTCGAAATCGCTGACCGGGATCTTCAACGACCCGATCAAGGGTTTCGGCACGATCTCCGAGTACGCGCTCCGGCGCGTGAGCCAGGAGACCGGCGTCGGCGCGCAGAAAGCCGCGTTCACGAAGCTCTCCTCGCTCCTGAAGCCTCAAGCCGAGATCTTCGAGGAGAGCACGCGCGATCTCGCGCGCGCCGCCGACAAGATCCTCCGAAAGCACGGGAAGAACATCATCGGGAAGCAGTTCGCGACGAAGCGGCTCGCCGACATCATGATCGATCTCTTCGTGCTCGCCGCCGTCGTCCCGCCGATCATCGCGTTCTTCTTCCTGCGTCAACAACCGGTCTCGCCCGCCGCGAACCCGTACCTTTTCGCCGGTCTCCTCGGCCTCTCGGGCCTGCCGATGGCGTTCCTCGACCATTACACGAAGAAGAACAAGTCGATCTACGACTGGAACCTCCTCGACGCGGCTCTCGTCGGCATCGGCAGCGCCGCGCTGGCGGTGCCGGAGATCGGCCGCACCACGGGCGCGTTCACGTTCTCGGCGCTCCGGAACTACTCCCGCGAGGGCGCCGGGAAATTCATCCTCTACGTCGCGATCCCGCTCGCGGGCATCGCCGCCTGGTATAACCTGAAAGGTCCCGGCGCGGTGCTCGCGGTCTCGGATTTCCCGCCGCTTTATTTCTACGTCACGCTTCTCGTCTCCACCCTGACCGGCATCTTCGCGATCCACGTCTTCCTGAACCAGCTGAAGCACGTCACGCTGCTGCGCTACGCGATTTACCGCGTCCTTCTCGCCGCGGCCGTGATCGGCGTCCACTTCTACCGCGCGCGCGGCTGAAGCAGGCCCTTCATGAGCCAGTAGTCCCCGACCAGGCAGAGGAGGAATCCGAAGAAGAGGAGCCCGCCGAGCGTGCGCGGCGGGGAGAACGAGGCGCCGAGGAAGACGAGGCAAGCCAGGGCCATCGTCCCCCGGCCACCTGTGCCACTGGGGGGACCTCCCCCCCCCCCAACCGCCTGCCTCCGGGGGAACCTGCCCCGGTCAACCGACCTGCTGCACCTCCCGGGAGGGGTTTCCCCCTCCTCTTGCTCGCTTCTACACCACCGGGGGGGGAGGAAGGAAGAAGAAATGACGAGGGAAGAGGAAGGGCCAAAGGAGTTACCTCCTCCAAGCTCCAGGGGGTCCCCTCCAAGGTCCACTCTGCCTCCTATAAAAATCAAGCTTTGGTTCCCGCAAGGGAGATGAAGAGGAGAGAATTTTCTGCAAGGAGAGAGCTTTTGGTGGCTGAAGAAGAGGAAGAGAAAGAGAAGAAGGTGAGAGAAGGGCGCCCTCCTCCCTATGAAGTCATATTTTTAAAGTTTTTTTAAAAGGACCCTCAAGTGAGGGATATTTGTAAAAATACCCCCATCGGTGAAGTTTATATTATTTAAAACAAGGAAATGAAGAATTCTACAGATTCTTAAAGTATTTTTGAGATGTATATATAATCAAAAGGGGGGCTCACGAAAATTACAAAAGTACCCCTTGCCTTCTGGAAAATTGTAGAAATATCGTTTTACTGTTAGGAAATTGCACAAAAGCCTCTCGTTGTCCTTTCCAAGAATGCACTATCTATGCAGAAAATTTTGTAAATAACACCAATGGTGTAAAAGATTATGAAAATATTTCCTACAATGGCAGAAAATTACAGAAATGCCCCTAGTCACAAAAAATTACGAAAATACCCTTGGTGACGGGAAAATTATAAAAATGTCCCTAATGGTTGAAAGTTGCAAATATACCCTTACAAGAGAAAAAATACAAATATACCCTCGAAAGAGGGGGATTTACAAACATGCCCTCAAAAGGAAAAATTATGAATCCACCCTCGAAAGAGGGAAAATTGAGGATGCATCCCCGAATAAGGAAAAATTACAAACACACAAAAATATTCCGAACGTGCCCTATCTCAAGGCGTAGGAGTCCTTCAGGGATAGACCCGCGACATTAAGGCCGATATTGTAGTCAAAATCCTTGACATTTAATCAAAGGTGTTCGAACTAGTCCGATGTAAATTAACACCGACTCCGTTCGGTGGGAATAAGTCCTATACACGTACCCTAAATTCTCCATGGCCTCCATCACCGTCCTCGGCGGCACCGGCTACGCGGGAGCGGCGATCGTCGCCGAAGCCGCGAAGCGCGGCCACCGGGTCACCGCCGTCAACCGCTCGGCCGTCGACGCCCCCGTCCCCGGCGTCGAATACGTCACCGGCTCCGCGCTCGAGGGCGCCGTGCAGCATGTCCGCGCTCTTCTGGTCGAAGTCCGCCTTGAGGACGCGCTGCCACCAGTAGACGACCCAGCCCACGGCAGCGGTCGCAGCAGCCGAGATCAGCGGCATGACGAAGGCCAGGGCGATTTGCAGGCCGATGTCGGCGAACAGGTTGCCACCCTCGCCCATCAAGCCGAACGGCCGCGGGTGGGGCTGCGGCGGGCCGAGCAGCGACACTTCCTCGCCGGACGATACCTGGCCGCCGAAGAACACCGCGACGCCAACCAGCGCGGCGAGAACGAGGATCATCGCCAGGGCGAGCCACGACGGCGCAGAGCGCGTCGCCGGTGCCGGGGCCAGCGGCTGCTCGTATTCCTCGACGAGCGGCTCCGCGGGCACCGTAGACGTATTCAGCGCATCGAGCGCAGTCTTCGCCCATGCGACGCGCTTGTCGTAAGCCTTGACGCCGGCACGCTCGAACGCGAGCTCGAACGCCTTGACCTTGGCCTCCAGCGTCTTCGCCGCCTTGAGCTTGGCGATGGCACCCTTCTCGGAGCCGATCAGCTCGACGAACAGGAATTTGTAGTTCGCCTCGTCGCTGGCCGGATCGAGCTTGTTGCGGTTGCAGTAGGCCTCGAAGGCGACGCGGCGCGGACCGGTCCACTGGAACCAGCCCCAGCCGCCGCGCGAGCCCTTCACCGTTGGCGCCATCTCCTGCAGCTTGGTGAAGCCGAGGCTTTCATATCCCGCATTGCCGAAGACAGCGGCTGCATCGAGGTCGGAGGCGTCGAAGTCCTCCATGAAGAGGCGCATGTAGTGCGGCGCGACGGCGCGGAAGTGCGCCTCGGCCGCCTTCGCGGTCGTGGTCATGATGGTCTCCGTTGCTGGAAATGAAAGAGCCGCCCGGAGGCGGCTCAGTTACACATGGGGAACATGTGGAGCGCAGGCTAGTCCTGCGCGTTGGTATAGTAATGGTCGGGCTCGATATGTATGTCTTGACGCAGTATGTGCCCTTCAAGCCCAACGGGTCGGATTCGTTCAACGGGTCGCCGTTGGCGTAGGCGTAGGGCTGCCCGGTCTGTGCCAGGTCGGGGTCCACCGAGAGGAACTCCGCTGACGTCGGTGTGTAGTAGCGGTTGAGACAGAAGCCCGACGCGTCGTCGAGCCACCAGGACCTCGCCCACCCCTCGTGACCAGGGCGGACGGACCGAGCGAGGGCGGCTGAGAAAGCGCTGTCGAGGGCGCGGGGCGCGTACGCGTGTTCGGTGGCCGCCTCGCCCGGCGCCGGACCGGCGTGGTCCTGGTCGACAGTGGCCCCCCGCATCCGGCCAGTCTGCCAGGCGACGGGGGCTGGGCTCAGGGACCGGGAGGCCGTGTCCCAGCCGGCTCGGGGAGCAGGTCGAGCATGTAGGTGAGCTGGACCACGTGGGTGGCCTCCCAGGAGCCCGGCCGGTGGCGGACGAGCAGCCCGGTGGCGAGGTCCTGGTCCACCTTCCAGCCGCCGGCGAGCAGGTCGGCCGTCTCCTCGTCCTCGTCCACCAGCTCCCTGGCCGCGAGCGCCAGCGCGTAGGACAGGGCCTCGGGGAGGTTGGCGCCGGTGGTCTCACAGGCCCACCAGGTCCGGCACAGGGCGGCCGCCAGCTCGTCGACGGCCTCGGTGTAGTCGTCGTGGTCGTCGTCGGTCATGGTCGTGCTCCTCTCGTTGGTGGGATCGGTTGTCCGGCGGGGACGGGGACGGCGGGCGGGCGGTGGACGACCGAGCGGCCGGGACAGGGCGTGGCCACCGCGCGGTGGTGGGGGCGCAGGCGGTGGTAGGTGAGGTGGCCGCCGACGAGCGCGTAGGGCTCTGCGGTGGTGGCCGCCACCAGCCGGCCGCAGGCCGGGCAGCAGAAGCGGGGCACGGGCCGGCGGCCGGCGGCGCTCACCGGGCTTCCTCGGGGGCCTGGCCGTGGCAGGGGCAGCCGCAGGGGATCTCACTGCGCAGCGCGGCCGGGCACCTCTGGTGGCGGTCGGCCGCGCTGGTGGCGGTGGCCGGGAGGCGGGCGGCGGGGTGGGTGGCCCGGTGGACGGCGGCCAGGCGGTCGGGGGTGACGCGGGTGTAGACCTCGGTGGAGTTGAGGTTGGAGACATGGGGTGATTCTTCCACACTTAAACTCTTAAGATTGTAGACTCTATAAGCCCTAGATCTATCAGAATAATCAAGAAATATGCCTTCAGCACTCTTGGGCTCAAACTTATCTAATTTTCTTTTATCATTGTTATGAATAAAGCACTTTCATCCAAACACTTTCATGTGAGAAAGAGAGGACTTTTTACCTTTGAGCAACTCATAAGGAGTCCTTTTGGTTAATGGCCTTACCATTGAGCGATTGAAATCTCCTTGAAAGTTATCTTTCAGCTAACATTGTTCTAGTCATCTCTATAAGTGTTCTATTTCTTATTTCAACCACCCCATTTTGTTCAGGGGTCCTTGATGATGAAAACCTATGAGTGATTCCTTCAGCCCTGCAAAGATCATCAAAATTAGCATTGTCAAATTCACCACCATGGTCAGAAAGAATATTGGAGATTTTAAACTCACCATCTTACTTTACCTTCATGTAAAGTGCCCGAAACTCATCAAAAGCATCACTATTATGTGTAAGAAAGAACACCCAGGTAAACCTAGAGAAATCATCCACTAACACGTAGCCATATCTTTTATAACTTAAGCTAGCAATTCTTGTTGGCCTAAATAAGTCCATATGAATTAGTTCAAGCGGTTTAGATGCAAAATTTTCAGTTCTGCTTTAGAAGGATTTCCTAGTTTGTTTACCTTGGGTGCATGCATCATAGATTTTATTATTTTATTTAAAAGAGAGTTCAGGCAAATCTTTTACCATTTTATGTTTCAAGAGTTTATGTGGGACATTGTAGCTAGCATGTCCTAGTCTACGATGCCATAAACATGCAAGATCAGATTTAGATGCAGTAGGACAAAGATTCACAGGAGCTGGATCATCTAAGTCAATCATGTATATATTATTGAATCTTTTACCAAAGGATTTGGTTTCATTAGAATTTGATTCCAAGATTTTACATTCATGAGAGTCAAACACTACTGCCATGTCATTTTACATTCATTTGTATCATAAAGTTGAAGTCATGAACATGATGCATTGCATATAATGTAATATCATTCTTGCATGACCATGGTATATCAAATGCTACAGTATGGAAATGCAGGTTTTGCCTATCTAGAAACGCTTACCATGCGTGAGTAACCCATGGAGGAGAAACATGTGGAGATGACTAACCTGTCCCCTGCCCCCTCCCCTTGGATGAATGATTGTTGTGATCATATGGTGAAGTAGGCGGTGAAAGGAAGGGAAGGTGTTGGCATTTAGAGAGGGTGGAAGCTTAGAGGGGGCTGGTGAGCCGGTCACCAGAGTGAAGGCTGCTTTGTCATCAAAGGTGGACTGTTTGAAGACAGACCCTGATTTGGGTAGCTTCAGGGCTTTGTGAAGCAGTGGCTTGTTGATGCCAATCACCACATCCTTCACCACTGTAAACACCTGGCCATCTACGACTTGCAGATTGTGGAAGAATTTCTGAACAAGGCGTGGATAGTACCTTGTGTGTGAAGACATAAATGAAGCCTACCCTTGGGGTTCCATGACATCCGTAAGGTCAGGAAATAGTTCCAGCAACTTGGAATCGGTGAAGTCGACTATTCTAGGTGGCATGATAGTCTGTGGCTTCACGATACTGGAGATAGGATGGATGGTAGACTCTGCAACTGACTCGGCAATCTTAGCTTTTGATCTTCCTTGGAGCCATCTCGCAGGCCCTTGTGCTCTTTGGCTGACGATTTCGCTTTTGCCTTTGCTTCATTCCTCTGGTGGATGGGGATGACAGTGCCTCCGTTTTCTTTGGTTTGGCGGATGAGGACCTCGGTGCCATTGCCGTCGACTACTTGGAGGATAGCGATACTTGTGGCACTGCCATCTTCTGTTTGGAGGACGGCGACGCAGGTGCCACAACATGCTTGACCGGAACAGCAGAGCTTGGCGGATGTGGATCGTGCCGATGCTTGGTGTGCTTCTCTTGCCGGGGCACCTCTGGCACAGGCTCAACTGTCGCCTTCTGCTTAGCCACGCGGGTGAGAGGAGTGTCCATGCTAGAGAAGGGGAGAAGAAGCAGAGGGCGAAGCCGACTAGGTGAGAGAATGGAGAAAGGGGGAGTCAGCTACGAGATAGGGCTGGGAGGGGGGTTTAGGAAGTGAGAAGGCCTCCCAGGAAGGATATATAAGGAAAAGGAGCACAAATTTCAAATAAGCCCAGCAAAGAATAGAAATTGGGGGATTTTAAGTTGAAGCCCATTCCTCAAAGAAACACCTTGAATAACCCATCCACTCAAATAATGGAGTTCACTCTGTAAATAAGCGATTTAGATTTGGGGCTTTGATAAATTATTTGTTTGTCATGACAACAATAGACCCACACAAATGGAGTAATGTTCTTCACATGCACTAGCACCCTTATAGTTGATTTTGTAAAAGTTAGTCTAACCAATGTGCCAGCTGAAATTGATTTCAAAGAAGATTTAGTTATCATGATGTGCCATGAGTCAACTATATATATATAATTTTTTTTAAATTTGCGGTTAGGTTTATCACATACATTTCTGCACGAGGAGACACGCTTTTTACACGCCAGAGACCCCGGCTACTTAGCATGCCTAACCATTCCACTTTAGAATTGGTGAGCACCTTTTTTCGTGAGGATACACGTTGATTAGACGCCAGTATCCCCAGTTACTCAGTACTCCCAACCAACAATATTTGTGAATAGCAGAGGTAGCTTGGCTCTTCATGACACACATGCCTCTACCTTTATTTTGTAATATTTTTATAGAGAGAGGCAGCAGTTTCTCAGAGGCCATTCCATTGCTCTGCCTGACAGTCATGGGTATAGCGTATTCCCAAGGCATTCATGAGTTATGTGATTTTTACTACCAATTGTCAACATGAGCACTTTGACTAGAATGACTTCACTACTCTCAATCATAAGACCTTAAGTGCATGTGATTGGCATGTGTCCGTAAGTTGAGTTTATTAAAGCAGAACAAAGCAAACTCATATCACTGCCTGCCAAATCTGTCCTCACTATGCTTACAGAATTATTCTCACTATGTAGTGGGATAGGGTTAGCTTGTGACAGCCCAATGTTTTCAAGGAAGAATGAGTGTATACTTTCCCTCCCCCTTAATTTATGAGTCCTTGCTCAGAAGATTTGAAAAATAGTGAGATGTGGGTTATGGAGGGTGTAGAAGGCTTTTGAGTGATCAAAACAAAATGGACGAAACAAGAGGCTGTATAGGAGTTAGGCTTTAGGATACATAGGACACCATGTTTTAGGAAGTCGACTTCTGCCTTGCTGGCAGTCGACTATCAGCTTATTCCAGTTGCTGGCTTTCTCTGATCTGCTGTAGGGGTCGACTCATGGCCTATTCATAGTCGACACCTGGCTTCTTCCAGAAGCTTGCATTTTCTGCTTGAGATGCTATAGCCGACTCTACGCCTGCCTGGGGTCGACTCATGACTTCTTCCAGAGACTTGCTTTCTCTGCTTGAGGTGCCATAGCTGACTCTGCACCTGCCTGTAGTCGACACATGAGACTGTCCAGAACCTAGTCAGATACTTGAACCTGTTCTGATTTACTTGTACTTGGCCATTCTTGGTGCTTGCTCTTGAAGACTTATTGAGCTTAGTCTGCTCCATTTCCTCCAGTTTCAGCTAGACAGCCAATGACACTTCTACTTAACATGTGACACAATTTTTACTTTTGAAGAGGACATGCTAACAGTGCTACACATATGCTTACATGCTGAACTACATTAACTTAGACTCCCCCTCAATGTGACATTCATCAAGGTGCAAATAACTAGGGAGCTTGAATTCAATCACAGTTACAGGAAAATCTGTTAAGCATTTTCAGAGGGAGATCTACATAACCCCAATTCTCTTCTTAAGGTTGTGAATCTATCATTATTGAGGGGTTTGGTGAAAATGTCAGCAAGTTATTTTTCAGTCTCAATAAAATGTAGCATAAAATTACCTTTGCTGACTTCATCTCTTATGAAGTGATGATGAATCTCAATGTGTTTAGTCCTAGAATGTTGGATTGGATTCTTAGACAGATTAATGGCACTCGTGTTACACACAGCATTGGTGCACATCCAAGATCTATGTTGTAGTCCCGGAGTTGATGTTTGATCCATAGAACCTGTGTTCCACAACTCCCTACTGCGACATATTCTGCCTTAGCCATGGAGAGTGCAACAAAGTGTTACTTCTTAGAGGCCCAAGTGATTAGACATCCACCCAAAAACTGCCAATAGCCACTGGTGCTTTTCCTATCTATCTTGCATCCAGCATAATCCGCATCTGAGTATGAGATGAGATCTAGCTCACAGTATGTGGGATACCATAGACCCAAATCTTGAGTGCCGGCAAGGTATCGGAAGATACGCTTGACAACTCCTAGATGTGATTCTCTAGGGCATGCTTGGTATCTAGCACACATGCACACACTAAACTGTATGTCTGGTCTTGAAGAGACCCTTAAATATCAAAAGATTATGAAAATACCACATTTGTGGGAGAGTTGCATGCAAGTCATTGTTCAGTCTAGAAATTGCACAAAGTGCTCGACTTGTATCAAAATTTTCAAAGAATGCTCATGTTCCGGTTGGCGTTGTTTGCACGATTCGGTGGAGTGAGACCACGCCCCTTCCCTAAAGTGATGTGCGCTCTCCTGAGTTTGGCCTATAGCTAGTCATCCAAATTCATGAATTTTTTTCATGGCCAAGAGCTATCATGGTCAGAAACTCAAAAATGGGTAAAATTGCAAATAAGCCTTGAAAAGTCAAAGAAATTATGACGAGGAATATCCAATAAGTTGAATGACGGGGTTATTTCCGAGAAGTTTAGAAATGAAGACGAGGAACGCTCAACAAGTCAAATGTCAGGGTTTTTTTCGAGAAGTCAAGAAAGGAAGTCAGGAGCGCCCAGGAAGTCAAATGAGGGGACTATCTCCGAAAAAAATCAAGAAGTGGCCGATATGTCCAGGAAGTCAAGGCATGACGGGGCTATGTCCGAGAAGTTAAGAAATGTCAAATATGTGCCAAAAAGTCAAGAAATGGTATATATGCTCAGAAAGTCAAGAAGTGACTAGGCTATCTCTGAGAAGTTAAGAAATGTCAAATATATGTCGAAAAATCAAGAAATGGCACATATGCCCAGAAAGTCGATCAGTGACGGACTATCTCCAAGAAAGTAAGAAATTACAAGAATATCCTAAAGTTTGAGAAAATTGTAGAAATACTCTCATGGTGGAAAATTACAAATATACCCGCCTCAGGCGAGACTATCCTTTATGGGCACCAAGCCAACTTAAGAGTCCAATCACAATTAGATGAGTGATTATGACCACGAAGTAATTCCGACGAACCGACAGTGATCATCTTGGCGATCCAACGGTTCGATCGTGACGGAATTCAAATTCAACAATCTGATCATGGGACAAAAGTAAATTCAACGACCTGAGCTGGACGAAAGCAAATTCAAAGATCTAAATGCTGATTGAAGCAAATTCAAATGTTCTTGTTGCAAACGGATGTTATCCTGAAAACCCGATTACATAGTCGGGACCATATGTAAAGGTCTTGAAAGATCAATTGTAATTCAAATGAGTGGGGCCATCTTCATTATACTTAATCTTGTATATCCATTTAAAATCAATAACTTCTTTTTCTTTCTGTTGCTCAATTAGCTCCCATTTGTGATTTTTCTCAATCATATTTATTTCTTCGTCCATAACTTTTATCTATTTCTCATTTTTAACTGCCTCCTCAAATGTTTGTGGTTCACAATAAAACTAAGCCACATGACCTCTTTCATATATTTCTTTGAGATAGTGTTCTTTTTGTCGTGATGTGTTTGAGTCAATACTTGACTCGTCTTGCTCTCTTTGACTTTGTGGAGGAGAATGAGCTTCTAATTCTTCATCTTTTACTTCATTTTCTTTTATAATATTAGGTACTCATTTTTCTTCTTCTTCTTCCAATTTCAATGAGGTTGTTTCATCAAATATCACATCTTCTACTATTTGTCTTAGGTTCAAGTAATCTGTATACTTTTGATTCCTCACTATATCTAATGAATATATATATTTCTCCTTTCTTATCAAATTTATCTTCTCTAACTTGTGAAGAAATATGGTCATATGCAATGCATCCAAATATTCTAAAATGACTTACCTTAGTCTTTCTCTTCAACTAGATCTCATATGGTGTTTTGTTTAGAATTATTTTTGTTGGAGATATGTTTAAAATGTAACCTATAGTATGTGCAGCCTCAGTCCAAAAACTGTTAGGGAGATTCATATCTTTTAGCATACTCTGAGCCATCTTCAATATTGTCATGTTCTTTAGTTCGACTACTCCATTTTACTGAGGCGTATATCTTGTTGCTAACTCCTTCTTTATTCCTTCATTCCTGCAATATTCTTAAAATTCTTTTGAAGTAAACTCCCCTCCACAATCAGTGCTTAAAATCTTGAGCTTCTTGAGAAATAATTTAAACCGTAAGAACATAGTAAATGCCTCTGATTTCTCTTTCAAAAAGTATATCCACATCATTCGGCTATAATCAACCATAAATAGTAGAAAATACCATAAACCATTAAGTGAGACATTCTTTCTTGGACCACAAATGTCAGGATTGACTAATTGCAATAGTTTTTTAGCTCTCCACGATGTTTTAGCAAGTGAAGTGCAATCAATGCATCTTTCCATAGATGCTTCCTTCACAAATTTTATTTTCTGCATGACCTGCATGAGCATGTTAAACTGTAATTGACTTAAAGCTAGCTTGGAGCTTGAGATATTAAGTCCTACTGAGTGTTTGCTCACCCAGTTTATTTCCAATATTTTTCAGGTAATGACCTTAGTGACAACGAGACCGAACATAATGGGTAAGGGCAAAAGTGAAGAGTACTTCGGTAAATTTAGATAAACCATCTAGTCTTGTTATGTAGTGTCCATGTCAAGATTAGCCTAGTCATGAGTCTTTTTTATAATTATTCTTTTATTAAGTTTTTTTTTATTTGGGTCCAAATTGTAATAAACTTATATTGAAATAAAATTTTATTTTGTTCAATTATTTCTTATCTTATGACTATGCTCTATTTGACACGACTGTTTAACTGTCACGCTCCGAGCAAACGAACACGTTCCGCTGTTATCGGTTCGGGGCGTGACAGAAGGTGATATCAGAACTTAGGCTTTCTAAATCCTTACGTCATTAAGTCTAAGTTGTAGTTTGAGTCGTCTTTGTGAGTTACCCTATAGGAACCCCATGAGATTTGGGTAGAGCTATGGGTTAAACAATAAAATATGTTTCTTCTATGCTAGATTAGTGTCAAGATATGAGTAATCATTAATTTAAAACTTGCATTGTAGGCTATTAATGGCTGCCGAGCAAGCTCAATGGAGAGAGATGCAATGCCCTATCCAAGGGTTAACACAAGCTTTACAACAAGTTACACAAGGAGGAGCACAATATGGTGTTGGAGATTTGCATAGAAAGTTCCAATAGATGAATCCCCCTAAGTTTAGTGGGTCTACCGACCCGGATGAAGTGAAAGATTGGGTGCAAGAAATAGAGAGAACTTTTACGATAATACAATATACCGACGAAGAGAAGGTACTATTGGGAACCTATCAACTAGAAAAGGATGCCCAAACTTGGTGGGGATCTGTGGAAGCGATCTTGCCCAATGAACAAGTATCATAGGTTGAATTGTTAGAACACTTTAATGAGAAATATTTATCAGAAAGAATCAACGAGAAGAAGGCTATGGAGTTCGCGGCATTGAAACAACGTAGCTTATCCGTAGGGGATTATAAGGCAAGGTTTTCTAGATTAGCCCGATATGCACCACACTTAATTTGTATGGAAATACCACATATGTGGGAAAGTTGCATGAAAGTCATTGTCCGGTCTAGAAACTGCACAAGCTCACGGTTTGTCTCAAAATCACTAAAAAATACTCTTATTTCGGTTGGCGCCGTTTGCACGACTCGGTGGAGCGAGACCACATCCCTTCTCTGAAGCGATGTGCGCTCCCCTGAGCTCGACTTATACCTAACCATCCAAACCCATGTATCTTTTTCATGGCCGAGAGCTATCATATCCGAAAACTATAAAATGATGACATAACAAATGAAACAGGAAAAGTCGAGAAATCAAGACGAGAAATACCCAAGAAGTCAAATGACAAGGTTATTTTCGAGAAATCAAGAAATCAAGACGAGAAATACAGAAGAAGTCAAATGACGAGGTTATTTCCGAGAAGTCAAGAAATCAAGACGAGAAATACCGAAGAAGTCAAATGACGAGGTTCTTTCCGAGAAGTCAAGAAATCAAGACGAGAAATACCGAAAAAGTCAAATGACGAGGTTCTTTCCGAGAAGTCAAGAAATCAAGACGAGAAACACCGAAGAAGTCAAATGACAGGGTTGTTTCCGAGAAGTCAAGAAATCAAGACTAGAAATACCCAAGAAGTCAAATGACAGGGTTATTTCCGAGAAATCAAGACATGTAGATGAGGAATGTCCAAGAAGTCAAATGACGGGACTATTTCCGAGAGGTCAAAAAAGGAAGTCAGGAGCGCCCAGGAAAGCAAACGACGGGGTGATCTCCAAAGAGTCAAGAACTGGCAGATATGCCCAGGAAGTCAACACATGACGAGACTATCTCCGAGAAGTCAAGAAATGTCAAATATATGCCAAAAAGTCAAAATGACAAGAATGCCCATGAAGTCAAGAAGTGACGGGGCAACCTCCAAAAAAGTAAGAAATTGCAAGAATATTCCAAGGTTTGGGAAAACTGCAGAAATACTCTGATGGGGGAAAATTACAAATATACCTCGCCTCAGGCGAGAATGCCGTTTATGGACACCAAGCCAACTTAAGAGTCCAATCACAATTAAAAGAGTGATTATGACAATGAAGCAACTTTGAGGGACCGACAATGATCATCTTGGCGATCCAACGGTCCTCGTGAAGGAATTCAAATTCAATCGTTCGATCACATATAAATCTTGATGAGATTGGTTTAGTAATGCTCAAAAGGATCTCAAAGGCATCAAAATTCTATTCTAATGCTAGGTGGCATCATGGAGAATGAATATACATTGAAATGCATTTGTTTATGTGTTTGGCAGTGATTTTGGTCGACCAAGGATAGGATTCGGTCGACCTAAATAGCCCAAAACAGGATGGATTGCATGACCAGTCGACCTGAGTTCAGGAGAGGTCGACCTGCTATTCTGAAACATTGGCCAAAACAGAACCCCAGCAGGACCGGTCGACCTAACCTTGTGAACCGATCGACCAGTGCTTACCGGTCGATTAGTATTTCTGAACTGGTCAACCTGTATTTCTATGAACAGGCTAAATAGAACCGTTGTCAAGGCCGGTCGACCAATTTCCAGAACTGGTCGACCGACGATTCTCTATTTCGTGAACGTGGCTTCATTCTCACTCTGGAACCCACCTGAATGAGGCCCAAATGGAGTGTTCTTTTACCACACTACCCTTGGTCTATTGGCTCGCCTATTGGGGTGTTTTTGGAAGGATCTAGAAGGGTTTTATTTGTCTTTTGGCCACTCTCATATTTATATACATGTGAACTCTAAATTTGAGAAAAGAGAACCCTATTGAGCTTATCTTTCTATCTTGAAGGAGAAGTCCAAGAACGAGAATAGGAGAACGTGAGAAGGGTTTTGATCTACATCAAGGCATCGTTGGGGTTCATGGAAGAAGAAAAAGAGTAGCGTATCGAAGAGAGGAAGAAGATGACACTGATATCGTGTTCGTCCATCTTCCCTTCGACCTAAGATTGAGGGAACATGATCAACTGACCATTGGAGATCCAAAGGGGGGAAACTCTACATCTTTTATCTATCCATTTGTGATGTTATTCTTGGCTTATACTTTTTTTTGAGCATATATTGTATATCTTGCTACATTTTGGCACTCAGAATACTGTGTGTGTGCGGAGACTACACTCTCCGTGCGGGCTGGATTGCCAGGTTTGTACCCCAAGTTGTGTGTGCATTGTTGGGGCACGTCCCCGTGTATGTGTTGCTTTGATAGAGTGTGTGTTAAGGTTTTTACCACGTGCGTGTGGGGAGAAATCCCCGTGTTTGTTGCATTCGCAACGTGCCCGTAGAATCCGGCGTAAGGTTGGCTGCATAAGAATGCCCCCACGGGCCGTGCCATGCTGTAAGATCGTAAGTGGCGCCCATACCTTTTGCCACCTGTTCAGGCAAAAGCTGCGGAACCGGCCCTTGTACAAAATGGCCAGCGAGCACAATAAGACTGCCGTCCACACACACACCCTGCAAAACAAATCAAGCACATAGGGACTCAGTGGCAGGAATTTGGAAAGACCAAAAGTGCCAAGTGTGAATCTAATTAATATGCATCTTTAGGACACCCATCACAAAAACATACCATCCAGTCCATGCCAGAAAGACTTTTGGACCCAAATCAGGTCTATCCTTGGCAAAATTAAACATGAATGTATACATGAGCACTGTTGGTTCCGCTACTCCAAGAATCAGCAAAGGCTGACCACCTATTAGGGAATGTATGATCCCACAAAGCGCCGTGGATGCTAACGTCTGAACAGCAGTTAGGATCCCATCTGCCAAAATTAGCAATTTTTCCATGTAACCAGTGAGATGCTCGATCATGTTCTACACATTGGTTTCATGTGAAGCCCACACTAGAAATTAGAGTAAGGTTTTCTTACCGGTGTTTCTCTCCAGTTGTTCTCCAAATGATATGACAGGGATTGCCGACGCAAAAAATATATATGTCGTGGGAGCCAGAATCCTGGCAAGTTTAAACAAGTTTGCATCTTTCCATCAATTTCTTTTCAAAAGCCATAGTATGAAGAAGCGTACGGAAATGTAAGGCTGGAAAAGTGATAAAATGAGAATTTAATTAAGTTGCATCCACGTATAACACAAAAGGGTATATAAAAAAAAAACAGAAACATGCCTTCAGTTCTAACATGGTTAAGTTGTGTAATCAGTGCAGATACTGAGGGGAAAAAGAAAAATGACCTGATGCCAGCTTTGAATCCCCCGGTCCAGTCTTGCTTGTAACATTTCAACCTTGCATCAAGATCATTCTTGATTCCGCGAAAGGGGACAAATGTCTCGTCCATGCTGGTGCCAGTGGTCGATCGACAACCGCGCGCGGAGACTTCGAAAACAAAGAGGTAGCAGAATATATAATCACAGGTCGATCGGGGAGGCCGCGCGCACTACTCAAAGCTTCCCTGTTGGGCGTCACCCATTCCATGGGCGGCATCCTGCTGCGGGCGTGGCTCCAGGAAAACAGACCGGAAAACCTCGGCCGCGTCGTCATGCTCGCGCCGCCCAATCGTGGCTCGGAGGTGGTCGACACATTCGGCGATCTCGCCATCTTCGCCTTCATCAACGGTCCCGCCGGTTCCGAGCTCGGCACCGGGCCGGACAGCCAGGCGAACTCCGGGCAGATGGCGAATTTCCAGATGATCCGGTCCGGCCAGTTGACGTTGCAGCGGAAGACGGGCGCGGGTGGAGATGCCGAAGGATATTGCTCGACGCGATACGGAACGCAGTTCTGGCGGTTGCTGCGACTGAACAAGGGCGGGCCGAGTGTGGCGGTGACTGATCCGGGGATGTGCGTATCGGGGTATGCGAAAGACCAATTCTGGCCGTGGGTGTATGGGGTATGAGCGGCCCGCTGGATGGTGACATCGCGGCGTTGTTCGGCTCCGTATTCGGCGCGATATATCTCGACGGTACGATTACGCGCGTCACGCTGATCGATGACGGGTTCGGGGGGTTGACGGAAACCACGGCAACATCGTCCGCGAAAATTCAGCGCGATGCCTGCACCGAAGCGCAGCGACTGGAGCAGGGATACTCGGCATCGGACGTGCGGCTGCTGATCCTCCAGGACGGGCAGACGCTCATAGATACGAACGACCGCGTCACCGTGCTGGGAATTGAATACCAGATTGGGCCAGTGATTACGCAGGACCCGGCACGTTCGTATTTCGAAGCCAGAGGCGTTCAACGTTAGGAGAATAATCACATGGTCGATCTCGTCATAACGCCTACTGCCGTCATCCCCGGCGCGAACGCCCAAACCCGGCGCGGCACCGCCGGCGCAACCATCGCTGCGGGCCAAGCCGTCTATAAATCGTCCACCACGAATACGATCCTTCTGGCCGACAGCAACTCGGCAACGGCAGAGGCGCGTACTGCGGACGGCATCGCGCTGAACGGCGGCGCGGCAGGCCAGCCGATCGAATACCAGACCAGCGGCGACCTGACGATGAATGCGGTGCTGACGGCGAATGTGGCGTATTTCATGTCGGATTCTCCGGGCGGAATATGCCCCATCGCTGACGTTGGATCAGGGGAATATTTGCCGCTGGGCTACTGCATGCTCTGCGGCCGCTCGTGCCGCCCGCAGTTTTGTCATGCCGACCAGGGCAAGGGCATGGGCCTCAAGACCGATGTGCGCCTCGGCTGGCCAGGCTGCGGCCCCGGCGAGTGGGGTCCCGGTTGCCATTGGCTGGTAGGCACCAGCGGCCACTACACGAAGGAAGAGCGCCGCGTCATCGAGAAGCGCCTCGGGCGGAAGACGCGCGCGGCCGTGAAGGCGGCGGGGACGTGGCCGGCACGGCTGCCGATGCTGGTCGAGCAGCCGGACGGGAGCTACGCGCCGTGACCCGCAAGCACACCAAGCGCCGCGTCCGCCCTGGCATGCACCCGCTGGACGCCATCGCTGCATGCCAGCCGTTCCCGGAGTCCGAGGTCACCCGGATTCTGATCAAGGTGCACGAGGCCTTCGACTCTCTCGCCAAGGGTGGAAGCGACGTCGACCAGTTCGACCGCATGGCCGCGGTGTTGAACGTCGGCATGGTGCGCTGCGAAGCGATCGGTCAGGATGGCGTCGACGTGTTCAAGCGGGCGCAGGCCGCGCTGATGGAGTGCGACGCGCTGTTCGGACGCCACTTGCGCTTCGGCTTCACCGGCCCCGGCCTGGAGGCGATGCGGGATGCGATCGCGCTGTACGAACAGATCTTGCGAGCGAGCACGCCGAAGCAGATGCACATCGCGCAGATGGAGTGCATGCGGCGCGTGCGCGCGGGACAGTTTGAACAGGCAGAGGCCGCGACGGCGGCGATGGAAAGGACGGCATGAGAGCAACCCAACACCACACCAACAACGATGTTCTGCGTGCGCCGCCTGGCGTCCCCATCGAGCAGTGCGCTCCGCTGGCGATCACGCGCGCGCAGTACCCTGACGGAACGCCGGTGGTGCAGTCCTTCTGGCAGCCCAGCGAGGCAGAGCGCGCCGCCATCGCAGCAGGCAAGCCGGTGCTGTTCCAGTGCTGGGGCCGTACGCACCCTCCGGTGTACATCGGTGTCGATGGGGTCGATGAATGAAGTGGCTCCACAAGCTTCTCGGCGCTGACTTCCCCAACCCGCAGGTGGGGCAGGTCTGGCGAAGTCGCAACAGCGGGCGCTGCATTCGCGTCGCCGCCATCGAGACCAGCGAACGTGATGCCGATGTAAATCAACACTGACCGTGGTCAGTGGGGAGAGGTCCAGCACTCGAACCCTCATCGCTTGATATGATGCGCACTCCATGGAATGGACACCGGTTATCCGTGTAGTCTTTACATGCACGCCCTCATCTCCTCAGAGAGAGTCTATCCCATGATCCTAGGAACTCCTGAACCCTAAAATGCACAAGGTTTTATACCTAAAGTTGTCTAGGGGTAAAAGAAAGCAGAGTATCCGCAAAACCCACTTCGTTTGAAGTGACCAAAAACAGTGGTGTGACAACTTCACCTTAGCAGAGACTTTTCCATCCCTATTCGCCATTGCAGGAGCTCCTAGAGGGTTAGTGGCTCACTTCTTTGATGCTGAACTTGATGGCGGTATTTGAGCACCCACCTCCAAGAGGAGATGGATCAACTTCAGCTGCTATTGCTCTTCCTTCTTGACTTCAGGCTGGTGAGTGACAGGGCGAACTCTTGGTTGTGGAGATGGGTGTCGGAGGGAGCCTTCTCAGCTCTCATCTTGGAGGGGGGTGTGAGGTACTCTTATGTTTCCCATGTTTGGGCTCCCAGGAGCCCTCTGAAGGTGATGGAGTGTTACTATGGAGAATTTCACATGGCCGGCTCCCCACCTATGATATGGTGGCTCCTTTTCTTCGTCACATCTCTTCCTTGTGTTGCTTGTGCGGGGAGGAGGAGGACTTGGACCATCTATTCACAGAATGTGGCTATGCTAGAGGTGTACAGTCACTTCGTCAGCAGCCAATTGGCCAATTTGGGGGGGGGTACAGCAGCTCTTCACCAAGTGGCATAGATCCTGGAACTTGAAGGGAGACTTCATCATTTGGTGGCTGATCCAACATGCCACTCTGTGGGCCGTGTGGAATGAAAGGAACAAGAGGATCTTCAAGAGGGAAAAGAGGCATGAGGATAGCTTAGTTTCTTTTGTTTTGGCGACAGTGGCCACTTGGGCAAGAGAGCTTTGTAAGGTGGAGTATCACAACTCCTCTCTTTTTTTGTTGTTGGGGAGCTGATGGGGTGTGCCAAGTAGGCGGGAGATCCTTTTTGTAAAGGGGTTTTGAGAGCTCAATATTTTACTTGTGCATTCCTTTTTCTTTAATATACTGGTAGTACCACCCACTTTTCAAAAAAAACTTCTGCTAGTCTTCACAAGTGACAGTAAGGATGGGATAGGTTAGGAGCATTTGTCCGATCTTTGTGAATCATCTGGTAAAATGCCAACAAGCTGACGAGGGCGTACGAGCACTCTTCACATCCTAATAACGTTTCATGAACTTTTTATCTGTTTGGTCCTTCTGTCCTCATTCGTCTTTCCTTTTATTTTGGTAAGAAAAGTTCTCAAATGGCATTTTCATCTGGCAGAGAGAAGTGACCAGTAATTAACAATTTAGCTTTTTTGCATCTGTACCTCCTGTAAAAAAATGGAAAACATGAGAATCCATCCTACATTCGCATTTGCTTACAGACCTTGCTAGATGAATTGCATGTTGCGTATGCCCCTGTGATAAACTTCCATCAAAATATTTATGGAATATTCCTTCTTCTTCTTCACTTTATTTAGGAGATTCTAATAGTTTGTTAATGGGAGGTAATGACAAGAGTATGTGTCACTTGATTTGCATACAAAGGTATACGTGCAAATGCAAATCCTAGATGGATTCTCATGCAATGTTATTTCTAACAGGGTTATGCATGTGTCGTGACCTGATCCAATCTGTGTGAGATATTGTCTACTTTGGACCAAAGTCCGCACAATCTTGTCCACAAAAGGTGCCTCACAAGTTATGAATGTAGGCCTTTCATATATAGTCCAGTAACCATTTCCCCTTGACATGGGACTAATCCTATTCATCCTTGTCCCGACCCTCATACACAGTGGTAGCTCCATGCTGTAGTGGCTCCACACTGGCACGTTTTCACCCTTACGTCTTGGTAGCCCTTTTCACTCTCCCTTTGCAATGTTCAGGACTGGGGAACTACAGGCTGACCAGCTTTAGCCTGGTTCGTCCTCAAACTAGTCTGCATTATACTACGCAAATAATGTTTTGATACCATATTGTCATGACCCAATCCACTCACCCTTGTGAGGTATTGTTTGCTTTAGGCTAAGTTTGCACAATTTTGTCCTCAAAATGCTTCTTGCAAGTTATAGATGCAAACCTTACGTATATAGTGCAGCAACTTTTTCTCACTTTCTGATATAGGACTGATTTGATTCATCTCATCCCCAACCCGCATGTAAAGTGGTAACTCGACATTGTGGTGGCTCCACATCAGGATGTTTTCACCCCTACATCTGGGTACTATCTTCCTACGGGTAGATCTTTCCCTATACGGCTCACATTTGGGTCACTACAATATGTCAAGAACCTAACAACTTACGTGTAGGACTAATGCATTAATGCCACATGTAATTGAAGAGAAATAATTTGGAATATGGTGGATGTATTAATGGTCAGTTCAGACTTAAGACCAACAAAGAAATCCACATCTCATCCATCTAATGACTTTCTAATATTTCTATACAACTATACATAATTCCAACTATATCTGGTCATTGACCAAGATATGAGAATCAATATTGCTCAAGATTGTATAACATTCAGAATCAAATATTACTAAATTAAGCTTTTCCAAAGTGAGAATTAGATATTTACTATATTGCTTGTGTTGGCTTCATAATCTCTTTCAGAAGAACAAAACAAAATCACGTGTGCAGACATGGCAAGTTGACGAACTCTCCCTTCCCCTCTTGCCATCCCCAAGCGTATACAACTCAAATACTTCTATCAATATTCCCCTCCTCCCCACCCCTCTCTTTTTAAAACATGTGCACTTCTCTTTTTTGGAGGTGGCAAGACTTGTAGCATGTGTCATGCTTCATGAATGCTGCCTTCTTGTTCCCAATCCCTCATTGTCACCCTCGATTTCACAATTATCATTTGTTGATCCTGGAGTTCCCTGAACCGTGCTAACGGCAAGGTTTCCCAGGGGCCAAAGCACCAGCTCAAGTTTGAGTATGGTAATGAGCTTTCTTCATCCTCATAGATATGTGATCGTGTTAGCCATTGGCTGGATGCCTACACTTTCCTTCAGAATCATTTTGTCTCTTTCATTATCCTCCCTCTCTCTGCTTCCATTTATCTTCTCTTATGATTCTTTGGAAATTGTATCCAGCTTGAATAGATGCCATGGGTTATGTCAAGTATCATTCTGTGATGGAACTAGGGTCCGACCTTGGTCAGTCCCGGGCTGACCGATGAGACCCTGTCCTGACTTTTTCTATACACCTTCCTTACGTGTCCTAGATAATTTGCTAACCACGAGAGTACTCCGCATTGAGAACGAAGGGGAGGAAGAACACGAGCGCAACCACGGAAGCAAACTTCTCACTTGCAGCCATCCAATTAAAAGAGCAACAAATTAGCAAAACGAGTTGATCATATCTTCTTCTTCTCCTTTGTATGTACGTATGTGTATATATGTACGTATGTATGTACGTACGGGTATACAAACTAACCTCTTCTTCGGGTAGCTAGGCTTGCTTGCACTTCTTTGTTGTCTGCGAGACTCCTAATTTATAAGGTGAGCATTGTTAGCGAGTGTGGGATCGGTGAGGTAGACAATTTAAGGGTAAATGATACGTCCTTAATTAGCAGATGTCATATTTAATTAGGATAGATAACGGATAGTTAAACTATATATTAATTATTCGGTAGCAATTAATTAGTGTCAGAAACTGGGAGCCCTCTCGGATGAAGGCTATAAATGCGCGCGATTAGATTCGTGGTAGACTTAATTATCGGTTTGGCTGGTGGAAGACAGATGTACCATTTGAGATTTACGGATTATAACATGGTTTAAGTTTGATGACGCGTCTGATTAAAAATTTACATAAAGTCTGATGTTGGGTCTGGATTACAACATAGTTTAAGTCCGGCGACGTGTCCGACTTAAAAAACATAATATCCGGGTGACATCCTGTCCAGCTCTTGCGTCCAACGTGCGCGAATTGAAACTTTATTTAGTTATTTGTTGCAACAGTTTGCTATGTGTAAGGCAATAGCCAGTTGTTTTCTTAGACAGAAACTGGGAGCCCTCTCGGGTGAAGGTTATAAATGCGATTAGATTCGTGATAGGGAGACCTGTAAACGGATCGGATACGGAGCGGATAGTGTGATATCAGAATTCGTATCCGATTAATAATCGAATTATCTGATTAATAATCGAATTATCCATCGGATACTTTATTCAGATAATTATCGGATAAATACGAATTCGAATTCGATTTGAATTTTAAATGGATAATTACTAAACCCACTTAGAGGTGAATCGTGTGAACCGTGTAAGAGCATCATATGTTGTTTTCTCAAAAAAAATATTTTTATTTTGAGAGATATTATTAAAAGATTAGACTTCATCTTAAAAAATAAGAGATAACTTACTAAATGAGAGAGAGAGAGAGAGAGAGAGAGAGAGAGAGAGAGAGAGAGAGAGAGAGAGAGAGAGAGAGAGAGAGAGAAGTGACTTAAGATTCTTCTCTTAAATGGCACCTATGGGCTAACTGCTGAGAGATTCATAATGCGCATGGAAATTGACTAACACCTTTGTAGATGAAAGACTATCTGGGTCTTTAATTTTTGATTAGACATTCTTGGATCTGATTCCCACTAACAAGGCTGTGGGGGCTTGGGCTGTCCAAATGGATAAATATAGAGCTGCGGACCCGAACGCGAGAGCTTTGGGTCTGAGTGGAGCTAGCAATGTATCCAGTAATTAAGAGACCGATTAATTCGTCTTAAATAAAAATTAATGTCCTCAGATTTCCATAAATATGGGCCTAAAATCATTTTCTTCGTCAAGTATGTAAAAAAGTTTAAGATGAGTGAACGATTGTTTAATCAGGACTCGTTGACTTAAATTTCAATGTCAAACAAATCCATAGCTTGATACGGGTGTCAATCTATAGCTATCAACTTTTAAGTCTCGGTATACCTAGACCCATATAGTATATAATTTACAGCCCTTGTTAGAGGTGTGGATTTTATTGTGTCGGATTGTTTCAAGTAATTAATTACTATCATCATGCCTGCACCAAATTGCAACTGCCTAATTAAAGCAAACTTCATATGTACATGCAAGTTTCTGATTTGGATGGCACAACCACAAAGATATTAGATATGTAGATGTCACTCACAGCTATATATGACACATGGGTTTTCTCACATATATGTTAATGTTGTTAATATTAGGTAGGTACGGACCTGCTATACTGCAATAGCTTCTTGCTTGGCAACATGTGATCTGCAGATATATATGCCCCTCTAATTAAACTAACTAAACATTGCTGCTGACCGACCTCCCTTGGAATTAATGTTCCAAACATTTCGTAATTACCAACTTCTGATGAGCTAAAACATCCTTCTGGAAGCTTAGCAGGCCAAGCTTGATCTGTTTGCCTTTCATAAATGGCGTTACGTACTTGTCATTCTTAATTATAAGCTTGTGGTAATATCGCTCACCCAGAGTACGTATATGAATAGTTAAGCATGTAGATTAATACATGCATATATACATTGTCATATCATGCACAGAGGCCTTTTAGTATGTATTCAGTCATTTTCTATTCCATTTTCTGAAACTCAGTAAAAAGGGCGACCTTGCCCAGGGTGCCCTATTAATCAAATGACTTTACATATAGTCATTATGATCTTTAGTAATTAGTAAATTCATAATGTTTAAACTTTAATAACCGTGAATCCTGATGTCTAAATTAATGCATGAGTACACTGCTAGAATCCTGCTATTTTTCTCTACCTGTCCATATATTCGTTCCTGTAAAATTCTTTTTATTGAGAAAGTGACACTATTCATGTTAGTTTATAGAAAGAATGAAACAACGACTGAACCCCTACCTTCTTTCATTATAGCGCCCCTGACCTGGGCACTATATCCTGAAAAGGAGACTCTGCCCACGGCGCCATGTACCCTGAGTATGGTTTTTCCAGAATTTGTTAAATATATGTATAACTATGGAATTTAGATATAACGACCTAACAAGGGGACTCTATTTAATCAAGTAGAGGCATGGTCTAAGGCACCATTCACCTGAGTCCTATTTTTTTTTGAGTGTTTTACTAGTGACCCATACCGAGGGTTTCCATTGGCACTATATCACAGTCCGTAGATATAGTCCCGTGTTTCTCTACGTTTCACGTTCACCCTACAATTTCTCGGTGATGAATGAGCCCTCTACGGGATATTTCTTCCTTTGGACTGGTGATTTTGTCATAGAGACCTCTATAAGTCTACGCGAATCCTTGGATTCCCTCAAGGCCACCGAGCAGGTTGTATCATTAAGACCCATGAACACTATTTGAATTGCCATGTCACTCTAAAGAAGCATGGTAGAATGGCCCTCACGGTATGCTCTTAACTTCCGTGAGAATATCTCTTTGAGCACATGGAATGGGCAACCATACCATTGCCATCAATTAAGGATTGTGTGCCTATATGTAGACATAAATTCTTTCTACCTTGTTATGTCCACAGAACAAGCAACCATATACATATGGGCGCTTATTCTAGAAATCATGGCACCCAATAGGGAGCTAATTTCACCCAATTTTTCAATACATATTGTGATTGAGCAGTTTTAATTGTAGTACGTCCCTACATGAAAGTTCTATCCTTGGAATCCTATTCCACAAGATCTACCTTCATCGTGCCAAAGGGGCCAGATTTTGATCCTTAGAAGCTTCTGATCGATTCTATGGATAGAGGGGAGTATTATCTCTGAGATTTATTGGGTTTCAGGCCTATTTTCTTGCTATTATCCCTTTAACTCGGGCTAGGATTTTGGGGGTCTATAAATAGAACCCTTGATTTCATGGCTTGAGGGGGAGATTTCTGGAGTGCACGACGAGGTGCTGCTGCATTCTGGAGCCCGTCGCAACCAGGGAGAATGTGTTTTCTATGTCCTTAAGTCGTCTGGTCTAGGTAGTAGCCAATTTTTATTTGAGTTTTGTGTCTTCTTTCATCTAGTTTTTGCTTATCTTTGTATCATCATAGCATCAGTTCTTTCCTTCTTCCACATTCTTTTGCATTCACAACACATTCACATACACCCTCCTACTGTTTCCACATCCCATAGGGGTTAAACAATCACCAACCCCCAGGTATCGGCCCATCCTTTTATGCATATTGCTCATATTAGTTTTGTGGATATTACACTTTCTCAGGGCTGATTGGGTTGTTATTTTTGTGTTCTACACTCTTTTGTAGGTTCACAGTACTCACCACACGAGGCCCTTCCACTCTGGTCGACTAGGAGGTTGGGAGGATCAAGTTCTCACACTTACTGTCTGGGTGCTAGTTACGGTCACATGCAGATCGTTTCTGGGTTTGGCAGCCTTTCTGGAGACCATTTTTGTTCACGCTTCAGGCTTCCTCTCTGGGTGCAGTAGCGGCCACCCTGAGACCGTCTCGTTCGTTTAGTGGCCCATCGAGGACCGTCTTTATTTCTACACCTGGGTTTTCTCTCCCACTCGCGAGTGTGCCTTCACTCGAGTCTTTCGCAAGGCATGTAGTGTTGAGCTTCCCAAGGTGATTTTGATGATGACAAAATCTCAAACTTGGTCTTCACCTCGTGTCATGCCTTAATACTCAAAAGCAAGCATTAAACGTGAAGCTAATTTGTGAAATGTCAAATACTTTACTGTGTTAAGCCTTCCAAGTGCATACAAATTAATTATGTTCTAAACATACCTAGATTAATTCAAACAAACATCAAATTGATTGGAACAAAATGTAGACACAAAGTCATTTGTATATGGATATGATTTACCGGGCTAATACTAATTAAAAGAAAATGTTAGAATTCACATGTCTCCCCACATCCAAAAGGTATCTATCTCTCACTATAACTTTTCATTTTTCATTGAGGTCCTCAATCTCTAGCGATCACATCTCTATCCCTCATCTCATAATTGTTCCCACCACCATCATATTTTATCTTATGCATATTTTTCATTTTTATAACATCTATAAATTGACGATCACGGTGGGACACCTCATGTGTTTTTTCATTTTTGATTACCCACTCCCTTCGTCACCCATGTGCGCATCTCCATATTGCACCCATGCATGCATCTCCTTTGTGCTCCACGTAGCACTTTTTTTAATTATTTGTCATCCCTTGTGCATCATGTGCACTTCCCCTTGATCCCTTAGTAATTTGCTAATTGTGGTGTTTTCTAAAAAGTTTGAAATTTGAAGTTATGCTCATATTGCCTAAGTGGATTGCCTTGTGTGGATTGCTAGCCTTTTATTCCATCGGGTTTTTTAGAGTTACTATTTATTTTCTGTTCATAGGTTCTGAAAAAGTGACTGACCCAAAGGATGCATTCAGAACACGTCTAGGTGACGCGTCGTGATTCACTCTGAGTTGCGACTTTCTTGGCGACTACATTCTTAGTTTTGTTTGCTTATTAGCGTCCCTTCCAGAGGGCACATTTCTCTAATTTACGTCACCCTACTTAGGCATGTTTTTCCTCAGATGTAGCAGTACTGCATATTCCTATTTTCTTTGTATTCTTGCATCGTTCATATTGTTGATTTTGCTTTTCTTTTGTATTTAGTCTTTTATCTCTAAGGCATCCTTGGCTTGGGAGACCTCCTCTTCCCACACTTTTAGGATATTATCACCCCCTCTTGGTGAAGGAAAGACCCTCCGATTGAGTATTCCTCTCATCGGATCAAAATCACCTCCATCAAGACCTTCGTAAGTCCCCGACATCAAAAGATTCTCTCTTCAATCACTAGGTTGGTTGTACCTTGAAGTTCTCCAAGTTAGTTGCCCTAAACATGGTGAGAAGTGTGAAATCCTAGTTAGCATCAAAGTCTAAATCACATTAGAACTAGGATCCTTAACCTTGATTGAGTGAACTTAGAAAACTTGCTAAAAATCACTAACTCATATAAGGAAAGTCGATGCCGTTCAACAGCCGCGCATTGCCCAGGATGGCGGCCCGCGCGTCCATCGCCTTGGTCGCGACGATCGCGAGCTCCGGCGCCCGAGTGAGCTTCTCGCCGGCGTCGACGTCGGCGGTGATGTCGCCCCATCCTCCGGTCAGGCGCAGACCTCCGGCCTGGATGGCCGCGAGGTGGTCTCCGCGAGCGGTGACCTCGACATCGTGACCCGCGGCAGCCGCCAGTGCGCTCCGCAACCGACTTGCCGTGGAGCCAGACCGGCTTGAAGAGCAGGTATTCGATGACGATGCTGATGGGGCCGACGCAATCGATCACACCGCCGCGCGACTTCCGTGTGCTCGTCGATGGCCGGCCCACGCGCGTCAACGAACTGTCCCCGAACCAGGATCTCAAGGCCTACGTGGAGGTCGATCGGCCGATGATGGCGCTGGAGCCGGCCGATAGCGGACAAAGTCTGGTGATCGTACCTCTGGTGGCGGAAGGGGAAGTCGCCGAGGAGGCTGACCGGACACGATTGGCGGAAGCCGAACCGCAAATGCCGCGCACCGCTGGGCTCCCGCCCACGCTCGCAGCTTTCGGACTGCTGGTTGCTTTCGGCGCGCTGCTGCTGCGCCTGGGCCCGCAACTGCGCGGCCTCGTCGTCGTTGGCGACCGCGGCGAGCACCACACGGCGCCGCGCCCGCGAGACGGCGAGCGCGAAGATGCGCAGCTCGTCGCCGAGCACCTGCTTGCGCTCGTCGACCGCGGCGGAGTCGACCCCGGTGACCACGCGCACCAGCTCCGACACACCAGCCCCTGTGCCTTATCCCTTAGCACCTGTAGCCAGTCCCATAGTCGTCTTCTACTCTTCATTTCTCCAGGTTCTCTGAGGTTTTACCGAAGGTGTTGCCGCTCTCGGGCGCCTACCTCCAACTGTTAGGTTCTGCCACTCCATGTGGGCGCGTTCCCTGTATCTCCCTTACGCTTAGGTCAAGGGAAGATGCTGTCAAAATTTTGTTAGAAAATAATAACATGGTAATGGCCAAAGGGAGCAACAAACAGATGAGTCAATAACAAATTAATGGGCAAAAGGCGAGCCGACAGGGTTAGCGCCTGACGCCGGCGATCGTCGCCGTGCCCCTGCACTCACCAGTGCTTCTCCAATCTCTGAGCCTTCAATCTATTCCTCAATTTAGTGTGCACAAGACTGAAGGTGCTCCGGTTTCTCTCACATTCATTAGCAGTTGTAGCCTGGCTAAGAACCTGAATAGCAATATTTGCTAATGCATTCATACCCATACTTCTTGTCATAGTTGTCCACCAACCAACTATTATAAATGAAAAAAAATGTTATGTTAGCAGAGAAATTAGTGTAACAAAGTAAAAACTTATCTCGTAATATATTTATACCTAGACTATACTTCATAACAATAGTTTGAAGCACTGATAGGCCAAAAACTCCCATTTTCAGCTTGAATTCATCAATTTGATTCTCTACTTCAAATCTCATGTGCTCATTTCTCGACACTCGACATATGACACTTAACAACCCTTGCATCACCTCATCATCTGCATGAAATCTTGCATTGTATTGGTAACGAGAGTTTAAGAAATATCCTGCACATATTTACCACAATCACAAGAATTTGAGATCTTAAATTGATTAGTTATTGTAAAATCAAAAATACAGTAAGTGTGCATACATCTTACTAGTTGCATGCAACTCATGGTGCAATGTACCCTCCCACCTACTATAAATGATATCCCACCATCTCTGATATGTGTTTAGGAACCTTTTTGGATTCTTTCTTCAGCCCTACCCATAGCTTCATATAGATATTCCATGTCATTTTTGTCATCCCCATCTACCATCCTCAAGACTTGCACAATTGGCTCAACCAACTTGAGATACCTTTGGATATTTTCTCAGAAGCTCCATTTATCCACAAGTGTTTACACCACTTTTGCAATTTTCTTCATTTTGACCAAGAGCTTTTACACACTTTACATACTCTATCTTTGATGAGTTCTCTAATTGTCAACCTGTGGTTAGACAAACTCTCCAAAGCCAAGAAATGTGTGGCAAATCTAGTAAGCCTAGATCATATGGTCACCTGTCTTCTGCCAAAACATGCAAGGATGCGATGGTGGCCACAAATAAAATTGTTGATCACCTGTGCGTCATGAATGAGAAGTCCAAACTCTTCTTGAGCTCCAATAAGTTATAACATTAGATCTAAACTATGTGTTGCACATGGAACCCAATAGAGATGTCTTCATCTCTCCAACAACGGCTACAGCTAGCTTCGCCTATCACGCTAAGCTGTGGAGCTATTTTTTCAAAGATCTGAGACCCGTCGACCATGCATATCTCTCCGACCTTAGCCTATAAAAGGGGGTCACAATGACCTCCTCTAGGTACATAAGAAAAGATAGAAAAATATTCTCTTACCTGGCCAGAATCCCCTCCAAGGGAAGCACGAACCCTGTCTGGCGAAGCCCCCGAGCTCTATGGCTACCCTTGTGTTCCTCCCTCAAGTCAGCTCCTTTGCCTTGACCCCTCTCTGTCTCTTGAGAACTCCACTCCTGTCTCTCTCTCATTCTGCTAACTTAAGCATCGGAAGATTCAACCAGATAAAGAAGTTTGTACAAGTTGAAGCTCGACAAGGTGCACTCAAAGGGATTCCTTCTCAGATGGCCCAGTTGGGAAGCTTAGAAAGACACACTCACGCCAGGTAGACAGCGTGAGATGCTCAACCATGCCCTCAATGTCCAATAGATCGATCTAGGCTAGCACCCACTGTCTAGATTGGGAGTTATCAAGTAAGACTCCAGAAGCTCCGCCCCACATTGCACCAGTTGTAATACAAATTGGTGCGATAGCCCGAGTCCTCTTCAAGGAGAGGTGTCGCCACATGGTTATCCGAGAGTTCTCGATATAAAGGGGGATACCATCAAAGAGGGGATATCTCCAGAACTGTGGGCCAAATATTATTTCCTTGCCTTCGTAAACTCATGTCTCATGAAGGGTGAAAAGTAAGCACCCTCGGCCCATGAAGGAGTGGTCAATCTCACCATCCTTTCCCATCGCAATGTATCCGTCACGTACGGGCGAGGGGGACACCAGGCAACAATGGCCAACTCCAAGCAAGCGTATGAGACTACACCGAGGGAGCTTACAAAACCCATGGAGAAAGATATCGACTAGAAGATTCAAATTGAGTGGAGCTCGATTGACACTTAAAGATCAGCCCTCTGCAAACAACGGCAACACTCGTGCCCCCAGCACTACCCAGAAGCCCGTGAGCCAACAAATGACAATTTTAAAGCTCGGCTCGCTCTTGAGTATCCAGACAACTCTTTCTAAGACTCTGCATCTGAGCCTTCCCCCTTTTTCTCAAGCTTTATACTTTGTCATTTTAGACTTTTATAAGAGGCTTTCTCACCAAACTTCATCATTCTATTGCATCCATTCTCTCTCCAACATTCTTCCCTAACCCTAGAACCACAAACCTCCACCCCTCAAGCCCAAAAAAAACCTCATCATTCTTCCACTCACACAAGATCTGGTTCGTTCGTCACGATTTCAGGACGAAACCTCTACAGCGGTTTGTGTGACCATGAAGCTGTTCCCTAGGTTCTAGATTGTGGAGAAGATCATTTCAAGCCTTTGGTGTGTCTCTTGGTCCATCTTCCTCTCCAGGGTTGAGATCAATCCTTTTAAGGGTTTCCACAGCGGGTTTTCTAGTCTAGGATGCCACCTAGAAGGAGTTCTCGACATTCTACCCAAGGGGAACCTAGCGCTCGGAGACGTGAGGCTCTGGCTCCTCCACCACAGGGGGCTCCTACACCTCCTCGTGCACCTCGGTTGCCTCCACAGCCCATTATTGACCCTCGACTAGTCGATTTCAATGAGGTGAACAAAATTCTGCCCGATCTTTGTGTAGTCTTTGAGATTCAACAGGGATGGATTGATTTTGTCACTAGATATCCTTGATACTATCCCAACCTAGTGCAGTAATTTTATGACAATTTGGTTGAGAGGAATGAAGAGTTATATACCGTTGTTTAAGGTATTGTGGTTCACATTACTCTGGACCTTTTTGAACATGCCTTAGGAGTTTTAGATAGGGGTGCAAATATGACTTTTGGTCATGGTCTCCTTGCAGACACCTTTCTTGCTATGACTAGCTGTAAATATGTGGATGGTGTCAGTAATTTGCTTATATTAAATGCCAATTATTTTTCTCCATTACAGCGAGTCCTGCACCATATGTTTACTACACTCATCTATCCAAAGAGTGGAAGCTGAAATGAAGTGACAGATTTCATAAATTCCTATTTTACTATGTTATAAATGGAATAATAGTCAGCATGGGTCGGCTTATGATAGATTTGATTGGGTTATGCCATACCCAACTAAGGATATCCTTGCCGTATGCTTCACAATTAACAGGAGTGTTCATTTCTGCCGGGATTAATCTGGCTGAGGAACTTGTTATTCGAGTACGACTGGATGATGTGTATAATGAACACAAGATCTTCACAGATTTTGGATACGTCCAATGGAAGCATGATTAAAAAATTGATAGGACATGAAGATTGGGCTATTTACTATCAAAAGATAGGTAACTTAAAAACTCACATCATAGCATGGTCAATTTAAAGATTGGACTACGATTAATCCATATCAATCAAACAGAATTGATGATAGTAAAACCCTAATCACATGCTCTTCTAAAAATCAGGAATACGCTTAATGTAGACGGCCAAAATAGGGCAAAATGGACTCAAAAGAAAGCTATGGACAAGAGCTACACATTCATATTATTTAATTAGATTGGGCCTGAGAGAAACCTACCTTAATCGATGAAAAGAGGAAGAGAAGAAAGGGTTGCCGGAACCCTAAAACGCCACCTCCAACGCCCAAAATCCACCAGACTCCGGCCGCTATCGCCCACGCCGCCAGTTAGGGAACCAAATAGAGAACCCTACTCTTAGAAGCCCTCTACTTATCGAACCTACTGAAGCTTCTAGAGATCGAATTCGTCCCAAGAGTCCTAATTAGGAGAAATCAGCGAAAAACTAGGGACCGATCAAATCCGCCACCGTCGTGCCAAATCGAATGGTCTAGGGTTAGGGTTTTCAGAGAACAAAGGATCCTCCAAGGTTGGGCTAGGGTTAGGGTTCAATTAGAGCCCATTAGGATGAGAATTAAGGTCCAATGAGGCGATTTAGGTTGTTCATAATAAAGTTGTAGTTTTTTGCTTTAAACGTGAAATTGGGCCTAATCCAATTTTATTCTAGGTTCCTTTTTGAAGACAAAGTTGCTGGAAATCACTTTTTACACAAGATACATATTTTTCCACATTTTTAATAAAATTTTGAAATCTAAGCTAAGAGAACAATTAAATAATATGGTGTTATTTAGTATAAAAATTCAAGATGTTACACTCTCCCCCACTTTAAGGAATTTGATTCTCCAAATTCATCGAATCTTACTAACGAAAATAACGAATACTAACCTTTAGAACAAATCAGGATACAACTTTCTAATCGCTTCTTCAGATTCCCACGTGGCTTCTTTAGTTCCACGCCGACTCCACTAGATCTTGACCATTGGGATGGATCAGTTCCTGAGTTGCTGCTGTTTGTAGTCCAAAATCTTGACAGGTTTCTCCTCATAGGATAAATCCTCTTTCAATTCTAAGTCTGTATATTGGATGACATGTGAAGGGTCGTATACATACTTCCACAACATAGACACGTGGAAAATATTATGAATGCCCGATAACTGCGGTGGTAATGCCAGCCTATAGGCAACCTCGCCTACCCTTTCTAAGATTTCGAATGGGCCAACAAACCTTGGGCTCAACTTGCCTCGGACTCCAAATCCCTTCTTCTGTTATCAGCATAGCTCTTCTACCGGGACTGAGCAATCTTCAAGCGGTTCCTAATGACTTGAATATTCTTGGATGACTTTGAAATAAGATCTGGTCCGAGCCATTACTTCTCACCGATCTCTTCCCAACAAAGAGGGGACCTACAGCTTCTCCCATACAAAGCCTCAAATGGTGCCATCTGTATGATGGACTGGTAACTGTTGTTATATGCAAATTCAATCAACGGTAAATGTTCATGCCAACTACCTCCAAAGTCGATCACACAAGCTCTCAACATGTCTTCAACAATCTGATTTGTCCTCTCAATCTGTCCATCAGTCTGAGGGTGAAAAGTGGTACTAAAGTTTAAACGAGTTCCCAATAATGTTTGTAGACCTTTCCAAAAATGAGAGGTAAACCTAGGATCTCTGTCAGATATGATGGATACAGGAACTCCATGCAACCTTACTATTTCCTTCATGTACAGGGCAGTCAAAACATCCACAGTCCATTTAGACTTAATAGGCAAAAAGTGCGTGGACTTGGTCAAACGATCAACAACTACCCAAATTGCATGAAAACCGCTAAGAGTTCTAGGTAAACCCATGATAAAATCTATGCCGACACTCTCCCATTTTCATTGTGGTATTTTGAGAGGTCTTAACTTCCTAGTAGGCCTAAAATGTTCAGCCTTGACTTGCTGACATACTAAGCACTTGCTTACAAATTCGGCCACTTCTCTCTTCATGTTCAGCCACCAAAAGGTTCTTTTCAAGTCTCGATACATCTTTGTAGCTCCTAGATGCATTGTATACTTAGACTTATGAGCTTCCTCGAGAACCTTTTTCTTTACTTCCACAGAATCAAGGACACAAGTTCTACCATGGAACAACAATCTACCATCATTGGCTAACACAAAGTCTGGTCGACTAGCCATCTGCTCTCTAATTTCTACCAATAATGGGTCATTGCCTTGCACTTGCTTAATGTCTGTCAGCAACTTTGAATGAAGCTGGACATGAGCAATCATGACTCGATCCCTCTGTTTGGTGACATTTAGATCTAAACTTACAAATTACTCCAACAACTTTCATTCTTGAAGTATTAAGCTTGCAATGAGATAAGTGTCCATTTTCTATGGTAATTCACCGCATGTACACCATTTTATGTGCATATAATTAGGTAATTATGCATATTTCATAGTTAACCTCAACGCCACGTTTAAATTGGAACTTTCACGTAAATTTAATAATTTGGTGATATTATTTAATAAATTAAAGTTGAAGACTATGAATATTAATTCTCCATTGCATAACCATGAGCATTTGAGATTTATGTGTATATTGTGATAATTTTTATGGACTAAAATGTAAATGTGTGTGTGCAGGACACTAAAGGTAATTGCAAGAAACTCCGGGGGCAAAACTGTCATCACCACTTTGACCAAGTCAAACTCCGAAGTTTGTATTTTGGTTGGAGGGAAAAGAAATTTCAAATGTTTGAAATTGAGAAAAAGAAGCACATATTTTGGTTGGAGGGAAAAGAGAATTCAAACTTTGAAATAAAGGAGAGGAATGATGAGTCTTGGGAAGAGGGTTGTCCAAAGCCCAAGGAGAGGGTACACCACCTTTTCCTTCCCCCCATAAAGCATCTTTTACCAAATCCTAGCCATCCATCTCCTTTTGATACAATCTCCACCCTCCATTGACCAATCTTTCCCTATAAATAGCCCATGACAAGGAGGAGAAAGGAGGACTTCATCTTTGGGTATTCTTTCTCTCTCTCCCTCTCTCTCACTCAAGTTAGGGCGTCCGTTTCTCCCTCTTCTGCTCCTCTTCTCCTCTTGTGTTCTTCATGAAAGTTCTTCATTTTTAAGTTCTCTACAACTTCTTCTTCTACATCATCTTCTAATTCCTTCTTGTTTTCAAGTTATTTTATATTTTCCACTGTGCTGTCCTGTGCAAATCTGAGGTAACATTCTTCTCTGTTCTTCCCTCTTTTTCTCCTTCCTCCATCCACAGTTCTCTGATTACAGCTGATGCCTGGGAAGCTGTTTGTTGAGAACTCAAAAATGTGGCCGGTATCCCATATTTAAGATTCAATGTGATGATTTGATCTTGAATGAGTGAAAGTAGAGGGCATACAACAATTGTAACGCCAGGATGAAGAGTTGCTGGGAGCTGTAGATTCCAGAAGATGTGGGGGAGCAGCAGACCAAGCATTAGGAAGCAAACAACTAAGGAAAAAAGGATGAACAGTTCTATTATAATAATATTCCGGCATGAAAAGGTATGACATGCCAACTTAACTAAAGGGGGAAAAATCATGCGAAGGAGTACACTCAAACCCTGACAGCTGTCACCAGAACATGCACATTGAAGAAAATATCTAATTATGTGAACAGAATATGTGTTCATTTTCATTGTCATAAACTATACAAAATTATTGTTCAATTAAGTTAGTAAATTGGTATCATATGGAAGGTGTTTCATCTACTGGAATCTAAATGGGAGATTACACCAAAGCTTGCCAGCAGCTAAGAAGATGAACTGCAACTCCCTTAAGGGATAACCTTATACTTGCTGCAAGATTACTTGCAATGGACGGTCAACATTTACTGATTTAGATTACCAGATTATATCTTCTGTCATCTGCATAATAACCCGGTATCAGAAAAATGAAGTTCTACAGGATGATTCAAAGCCTCCAAAGTCCAGAAGAGCCTTCACCCTTAAGATGAATCTTTCAACTAATGCTTAAATATGATTTTGTCAACATTGTGCCGAAAGACAAAATAGAGCATACACCAGCAGCTTCCGTCATGTTGAGCTAAACATAAGTGTTGCATTAATAATAAGTCACAGCAACATAGGTTTTCAGGTCCATTCCAGACTTCCAGCACACAATGCATGAAATAGAGGCATGTAAAAACACATAAAAGAAATTTAAGTTTTTCAGGTCCATTCCAGACTTCCAACATACAGTGCATGAAATAGATGCATGTAAAATAAAGACAGACATAAAAGAAAAGCAAATCAAGAAAAAGAATAATCAAACAACATAATATTTAAATTTTTTTGTACATGTGGTGTTAAGAAGGTGGTCTAATCAGGTAAAACTTGGATGACTGCAATGTATCATCGCATCTTAAGTTACCATTTTTCTTGATAAAAATAAACATGGTTTTACCACCTGTTCTTGATTCATGGACTACAAAATATTCATTGAAGCAACATTTGTGAGTTAAGTGATGTCCACCATGAATTTGTTCCTGCAATTCAATATAGTCAAGGTTAATGCATCAAGAATAGCACAAAGACCTTATTCATTTAGAATAGGCTTTGAAACCTCTTTGACAACCCAAGTTTGCTCAACCAAAACAACTTCCTATAGCCATGCATTTAATCAACTTATATGAGCCTTAAAAATTTATTTACCATCTCAACCATATTAGAGCATCAAGAACACAAAGGCTCAATGTAACACATGCAAGGGGTACAAAGGCTCAATGTAATACATGCAAGGGGTCGACTCCATCCTTTGATGGCTCGACTCCATGTAGAGGCAATCAACAAGAGAAACCATGAATTACTTTCACAATGGACTCCACAGATCACAAGTCCATGTAGCAAGTAGCAAGTCTTCTAGATTCTGACACATATGAATCATAGCAATGATCATGAATGCTCACTCATACATAAAGTTGAGTTATCACCAAAAATATATGCAAGGCACATAACAATCTCCCCATTTTTGATGATGACAAACTATGAATTCCTGCATTGCCAATGCCAGAGCGTCCGGGTCGGCCACTGGAATTTGGATTCCATGGGCTTCGTTGAGGTCTTTTCCGATTCCGACCGGAGTCGTGATGGTTGGTAAGCCGCTAAGCCATGCTTCAGCGAGTACAATGCTGAAGGTTTCATACGATGAGGTCAATACGAAAGCATCGTGCTGACGCATCTGAAACGCGATCTCTTCCCAGGAAAGCGGCCCCATGAATGTTATATGTTCTTCAATTCCGAGCGAAACCGCCAGCTTCTGGCATTTTCCATACGGCTGATCGGAAATGACCGTCAGGTGAAGATTGGTATAACCGTTGCTGATTGCCTGTGACACGCCGCGCAGCAATGTTTCCGGATCTTTCACCGACTCGTCGAGTGTTGAAACGTGGAGGAAACGGTTCCGGGTTCCGGACGGTACTTCTTCGGCAGGATAGAATAGCTTAGTATCGACGAAATTCGGAAGAACGGTGCTTTTGGTCGTCGGGAAAATCGCCTTCATGTCCGAATAAATCAGTCCAACCTATTGTCTATCAATTTTTTTCCATTTATCTGCATATGTCTATTTTTTTTGACAATTCACACATCTATCTATTTATACATTTCTCTATCATTAATTTATATATATCTATGTCTACTTACGTACACTAACTATTTAACTGACTATCAATTGATTCTTTTTCCACATTGTGTTTGCCCAAATTTCTTTTATCTGCCTGTCTATCCACCTACTCACGAAGAACAATGACCATACATGTTAGAAAAATATCTTTTCTTATTAATTTATTATTTTAGATTATGACAATAAAAATAATTACTCATCCCAATTTTACTAAATCAGTTTATAAGCTTAACATAATTCAAGTCTTCGTAAATTTAAATCAAGAGTAATTAAATATCTGCGATCGATAGAATTAAATAAATTTGAATATCATCTACGTAAACAAAAGGCTTAGTGATAGATGATGCATCGTCTATTTAAACTCAATATACATAATATTCCGTTTAATAAGTAAAATGACAAGAAACTAAGTTAGACGATCTTCCGTCTGAGTCTCTAGGATAGATCGAATGATAGATAATATATCGTCTAACGTAAATGGGATAGACAGAACATTAGATGATATATCATCTAAGTGAAAACGGATAGACGATACTCCATCTAAATGAGCAAAGTAGCATTAGACGATACTTCATCTAAAATCTATAGTTAGACAGAACATTAGACGATATTTCATTTAAAACAGAAAAGGCAGATGATGCGAGAGTTGATATATGCATTCTCCGTCTAAGGGAAAAATGACAAAAAATCATAATAGATGATACATCGTCTAACTAAAGAGAAGCGTTAAACGAAATTTCATCTAACTCACGATAGATGATGAGATAGACGATATTTCGTCTAAGTGGAAAATGATAAAAGTTACGATAGATGGATCTTCGTCTGCCATATCAAATTGAAGCATTAGACGCATAGATAGATGAAGTGATAAATAGAACTTCATCTAATCTATCAAGTTGAAGCATCAGCCGATACCTTATCTAATAGAACTACAGATAGGCGAAGTATTAGACGATACTTCGTCTAAGTGGAAAATGACAAACATTAAATATAGACGATGCTTCGTCTAATATAAAAAGCCAGGGTGCTATATACATACGCTCATGCGGTCTCACCTCTAAACAAGGAGCGGCGTACACACTGGGCAGTCTCGCCCGGTTCAATCATGATCAGCCATTAGGATCTTCTGCGGTCTCGCCGAATCTCGCCAAAACTATATCATCCGTGGTCTTGCAAAAATCTTGAGAAAGACATACACGCGCACGCAAACCACTGTAAACCACAGTATAGCACTACGGATGCTAAGAAAACTACCCACGACTGGACGACAGAAACTAGTGGGTACCGGCCCATTAAACTCACACAAGGACTACTTACTGTGATCACAGAACTCACTTGGGTATGACCTTTCGCCATCATAGGACTCAAGCAGGATATAACACACTACGGGCGTGCAAGCCACGTGAAAATTAAGCTATGTGGATACAGCTAGACCCACCATAGGGAATCCGAGAATCTCGTATTATGTGAATTCATTCTCAGGTGACCGCCACCCTCCTATGGCCGAAATGGCCCAATTTCCAAGTATTTATGTGAGTATAATGTTAATTTTTATGTTCCACGATGAAAATCCACTTACGGGACTCGAACGGGCCAAAAATCCCTCATCCCAATCGACCTAGGCCACAGGTCGATCGACCTGGGTCACAGGTCAGTCGACCTGCCCAGCAAGGGTTGGTTGACTGGCCAAGAAGAAGTTTGTCGACCGGTTGAGAATGTGGTTGGGGACCTGGCCGTGTTAAGGTGATCGCGATCTCCCCTGGGACCGTGATCAACTAAGTCACAGTTGGTCACGAGACCGCATCCATGACCGCCTCACCAAGGACTTCCCAGATGAACGCAGTGTCTATTCACACTGTGTCCATCATCCAGAGGCTTAACGAGGTCGAGAAACTGACTGCAATCATGTTCCGATCTGAGCTTTCATGATCCAGCACGAAATCGCCCGTTTCACGCTCCATTCATCTCGAGCAAAGGGGAATACATGCAAAAACGCATCATGTGCCTTCCACACATCGGAAGGACTCAAAAATGCAAAGAAAAGACCCAAGAAAAGGGTGATTCCATCAATTGCCCAAACACACACCCATGCGATACACATAGCTCATTTGGCCTCATCCCAATCTCAAATTGTGAGAAAACTTGACCAAAGTGCCAAAGAAAGAACTACAACTATATGGGACATACTCCAATACGACGGTTACTGACAATGGCAGGACACTAACTTTGTGATACTCCAAACGTGGTTGATACAAGGAGCCCTCACTTGAAAAATGTAAGGGTGAGTCTCACAAGTTATCAGCTCAGTAAGGATCTTCTGATCTCGCCTGAATGTCCAAAATCAAGTAATAGAAATAACGACAATGAACTAAAAGAGAGTATATACTAATAGAATATTAATTTATATCAATTAAATTAGTAAAGGGACTATGCCACAAGGACGACATTGTCGAGTCTACTCACACAGAACTCTCAAAAATTGGCACAACACATTGAAGCATCGAATATACTATATTCTTTAGCGAAAGTAAAAGGAAACTAGACTGCTATTACCTGCCATACAAAGTGAGTCACTCAAAACCTTGCACTACCCTGCACAACCCTTGGTCTTGCCTTACCTTAGCTTCACGTGACAGGATGCACTCACATTAGTCATGTAATCTGGTGCACCCACTGGTGGCTTGCTACCAATTGCAGTCTTAAACTTGATCTGCCTCTATCTATTTGAGTGCGGCAACCGAGGACAATAAACTCTCACAATCACTTTCTCCCAGTCAGACCTAACCACGGTCCCACACACGATCTATCTTTACAAGACTTTGAAACTAAGTAGAGTGCAGTAAGTGGGAAAACAACAAGATTAGTTGGGGTCCGTGAACCTACGCACTGTAGTTATAGCGTCCGCACCCCTAACATGTGTGCACAGAAATGGCCATCTCTTCCAAGCCACTACTCTTGGCCAATTTTACCCCTAGCCCGAACTCAGGCTCTCATACATAAGGGGTGTCTTGGAGGTTGGGTCAGGACCAATCAAGTAAAAAAAGCCAAGGGATTGACCTATGACTTGCTCCCTAGGCCGTATTGAGCTAAAAGTCAGGGGACCTACAATTAATGGAGCATCACCCTTGGATCTCTCAAGCCATAACACGCTTGAAGGTCACACAAGTATGGGTATACAAGGTAATGGATCTATTTACCACACATTTACTAGTACGAGAATCACTATACAGTCCAATAGTCCCTCAAACTCCAAGAAAACCTCACAATCATCTCCAATAGTCCCTCAAACGAGGTTTCACTTTCAATGTCTTCTTCTTCATCACTCCATGTGCAAACCATGGCTTGAGGCTTCTTTTTCTGAACCTTGAAATTCTTCCTCATCAACTCGGGGTAGTCTCCCTTCATGTGACCTACCTTTTTACACTGATAACAGATAATTTTTTTAGAATTTTTATTCTTATCAGATTTAAAATTTGGACTCTTACTAGTCTGCTGTGGCCTTCTTTTCTTGAAGGTCTTACCTCTGGTTCTCAAGAACCTTTGGAACTATCGGGTCAACAGAGCATGTTGACCATCATCTAGATCTGAAAAACTTTCATACTCTTCATTGCTCTCTGCATCTGACACTTTGAGAGCCACTGACTTACCTTTCCTTTGCTCCTCTACGTTCTTCCTAAAGTTGACTTCATAAGTCATTATCGAACCAATTAATTCATCCACTGTCAAAGTGGACAAGTCCCTGGAATCTTCGATCACAGTTGCCTTAGTATGCCAAGAAGGGGGAAGGGACATGAGTATTTTCCTAACAAGCTCACTGTCAGTGTAATCTTTTCCTTTAGCTTTCAGATTGTTAGTGAGTTGAGAGAATCTGGAAAACATTTCGCCAATGGTCTCATCGGACGTCATTTTAAACAATTCAAAATCAAAGACGAGCATGTTCACCTTGGATGCTCTTACCTGGGATGTTCCTTCATAAATCACTTCCAGCTTATCCCACATTTGTTTGGTAGATCTACAGGCTGACAATCTTGAGTACTCATTTGGATGTATTGCACATTGCATCACGCTCATGGCACACCAATTTATTGTGGATAGACAAATTTGCTCCTTTGTCCATGCACATTCATCCTCTGGTAGCTGAACTGGCCCATGACTGACTACTCTCCAGATTTCGTGGCTTTGGGCTCACAGAAAAACCTCCATCCCCTTTTTCCAGTAAAGGTAATTAGTTCCGTCAAAGAATGGCGGTCGGTTAATAGAATGTCCTTCAGCTAGATAGCTGCAAACATTGCCATTTTCATTTCTTCCCTGGTCGTTGGACCACATCATGGGAAACCTGCTTTGATACAAATTGATACAAATAGAGAGGTAGATCTAGAAGGGCGGATGAATAGATCTACTACCAAATATCTCAATTTAAAAACCGTCTCCTCGGCGAGAGGTATGGTCCCCCCCACTAACCACAATCAATGTTGATTTATATCAGCATAACGTCCGAACACCCTTGATTAATTGTCAAAGAAAGTCTTGAAGTCTGTTACATAAGTTTTGATGTCAAGGGCATAGTCGCTTGCATGGCTCGTAATGCACCTCCCCTATACATCATCAACAACAACTATTGAAGAAATTAGGGTTTTAGCAAAGGCTTTAATTTAGCAGAACCCTATGATTTGAAGGCACGTGTGATTTACAGGAGGCCAGAGACATATTAGGACGTCTTGACAGTCTCTGAATCCCCAAGGTATTCCGGTGATTTTATGGATTATAGGGATATTTTGATAATTTGTTCTCCAAAGGCCAGTGGCGAGGATTTAAAAATGTTCGAGTGTGAACATAGTTAAGCAGTACCCACGAGTGTAAGAACAAGTTGGTGATTAGAAGGAAGTGCACACATGATCATCCCTAACAAGATAAGCGCGTGTACACAATTTTGTTGACAGCCATGACTTGCATGCAATCACACAAATGTACACGAACATAGTTAGTGTATTGATCATTCGTGTGAATACAAGGGGTTGTCGACAGATTGTCGACTATTATAGTGAATTTTTGCACAAACGCGGCATATAGGGGCATAGCCATATTTTGAGAAACTTGTAGGGTATAACTGTAATTATAGGACTTATGAGTTTTCTTGCTATTTGGGAAGGACATTTCTGTAATTCTCCATTAGTTCGAGGGATTACGTTACTCTACCGCCCAAAGGCATAGAAAACAGCCATACAGAGCCGCTGGGGGCATAAATACAAGACCCGAGGTATTTAGTATTATTTTTTGAATACCCAAGGGCGGGCCGCATAAAAGAACACATAGCCGCTAGGGTATTGACATATAAATACAAGGCCCGAGGTATTGATATTTTCATACCCCGAAGTGGGCCAAACAAAGAACAAGTCCCGAGCTCCGACTCCTGTGTGCGCACCTCTTCTTCGTGTGTTGTCCATCCATGTCCTTCTAAACCCGGGGGGTATTTATAGAAAGTGTGGGACCCACCCTGACAAAGTGGGTTAAATTTTCCACCCCACCTTGAGAATGTGGGTTTTTCCCAATTTTTTTCCTAACAAAGCCCCTTCCTAGCCAGTGCCAAATTCTTGGTTTATAGTTTTTGCTTTTTTATCTCTCTGCTCGGTGTCCAGAGTGGAACCGAGTGTTGAACTCTTTAAATATTTCTTCACTAATTTAAAGAATGATTATCGTTACAGCTAGCACAATATAAATGGTCGGAAGTGACGAAGGCTCTTTACCCCGGACCGAGCTCCATTCACGATTGGAAGAGTTGATTTTTTTTCGTGGAGAAGATGGACGGGTCTTCTTGGGGTTCTTGATTGTTTGGACGAGCAACGATCCTCCGAGGGGTGAAGCTTTTCTACTGCCATCAAACGGGGACACGATCTCCATTTTGCAGAATGGGGGGCTGCACGATCTGGGCGCCTTGTTAAAGGATTGGTCCGATGTGAAGCCCAGACCCAGGGTGACGCTGGCCGAGCCTAGCTCAAATCTTCTCAAGGGTGAGTTTCCCAAGCCTTTTTCCTTGTGCTTTGCGTTCTCACTGAGCCTCGTTCCCCGTATTTTGCAGCGGAGATGGAGTTCAACCTAGACAAGATCGTTGCTAGTGTACAAAAGGAATGCTCGGCAGCATATGAGGCAGCTGCCCCTACCTCGACAAAGCAGAGAGGGCCGTCTCAAGAGGCCAAACCATGCTCAGCCATGAAGACGCCCTCAAGCGAGAGCGCTAAGACTACCAAGTCCCCATTGGAGCGGAAGGGGAAGAGGGTAGTGTTCGATGCCCCAGAAGCCCCCGCACCAACCGCCGAGCAAGGAGGAGTGGAGATGATTGATCAGTTGATTGATTTGTCTAACATCTTAAGCCTCTCTGTGGTCGACATTGGAGAGTTGATACAAATCTTGATGTCCTCGACCGAGTTCGAGTGGACGAGAAATACGCCTTTCCCGTACTTTTCAAAGTAATGCTGTGACAAATGCTCAATGCCATGACATAGGACTTTATCCTCAGCTGCCACCAAGTCAAGGAGGTGGCGGCGACCATGGCCAATTATGAGAAGGCTTAGCCAACCTTGACAAGGCTAAGAAGTGGGCCCAAGACTTCAAGGAGGAGCAGGAGGCCAAGAAGGAGACCGGGCAGCTAAAGGTCGAGCTTTCCAAGACCAAGGATGAACTGACCCAGACCTAGGACTCGATGAAGAAGGCTCTTGATTGGGTCGCAGAGTTGGAGGGGTAGGTGGAGGAGGCCATTCGGAACACCAGGTAGGCTTACGAGCTTGCTAGCAAAGAGGCGATCTCGGAGTACAAGAAGACGCCCGAGCTTCGCTCGGACGTTATGCATGCATCATCCAAAGCTTGCAAAGAAATGTGGAAGAGGGCGTTCACCATGATCTGGCAAAAGCATCCGTAGGTGAAGCAGGAGGGAAGTGTCCTTTAGACTAGGGGAGCCCACTTGATCTTTTTCATTTCTTTTTGTACTAGGCCTCTTGGCTCACCTCTTGTATACTTTTCTTGAACATATCAAACACTTTTTGTCTTTGGGCCAAAGCATGTGTTGAATGTCGTATTTTGGCGAAGGTCATCGCTCGGATGAATTTAAGGCCGTAGTGTTAAGAGATAACCGGGGCTAAGACCATCGATCGATTGAGCCTAAGGTTATACATTGAGAGATAACCGAGGCTAAATCCATTTATACATTGAGAGATAACCGAGGTTAAAGCCATCAATCGGCCGCACCTATGGTTATACATTGAGAGATAAGCGGGGCTAAGGCCGTCGATCTGCCACACCCAAGGTTATACATTGAGATAACCGGGGCTAAGGCCGTCGATCGGCTGTGCCCAAGGTCATATAGAGAGATAAGCGGTGCTAAGGCCGTGTGCCCATGGTTATACATTCAGAAATTCGTGACGAGGTTGGTTGGATGGAAGGGAAGACTACTTTCTTATGGGGGAGGGGTAGTTTTGTACAATTTGGTATTGGAAAGTCTCCTGGTCTACTTCTTGTCCATGTTCCAAATCCCTTGTTTGATGCCTATTCAGTGCAGATTTTTTTGGCAGGGTGGCATAGAAAGAGTGAGAGGATGGCGTGATGCTAATTAGGGCCGAGTATGTCAATCCAAGAGAAGCGGGGGCATAGGCTTTGAAGATGCGTTTAACTTTGCTCTCCTTGCTAAAATGGCTGTGGAAGATTGGAATTACGGAGAATGGCATTTGGCCTCAACTTATAAAAGATAAATATTATCATAGAGGCTGAATTTGGGATCTCACCCCCTCACAGGCATATTTACTGTCACCTGTCTGGAAGGGCATTCTTCAAGTTGCTGATGTTATCTAGGCATCCATACAGATAAAACTTGGGGATGAGCATGTGTGTCTTTTCTGGCTGGATAGATGGTGTGAGGGAACCCCCCTGGCGAGCAAGTTCCCCAAACTCTTCCACATTGCAACTAACAAGCGGATGGTGATAAGAGAGGCACATGGCCCAATAAATGGGTGGTAACCAGCTTTCAGGAGGAGGCTGAAGGAAGAGGAGATTTCTGAAGTGGTTGACCTTTTTCCTTTGCTTCATGGCGTCACCGTAGACCACACATTCAGAGATCAGTGGAGACAGAATCTCGCGGGAGTATTTTTAGTTTGATCAGCATACTCCTTTATTGCTGACCGAGGGACGAGATACCCCCTGTTCCATCACGTGTGGAGACTAGTCAGCCTCCTCAAGGTGAGGGTTCTCATGTGGAGGATGTCCTTGGCATGTCTAGCGGCAATGGATAGGGTGGCCAGATTTATAGATGGAGTGGATACTGTGTGCAGCATGTGTGGGGAGGAGTCGTCCCTGGACCACTTGTTCTTGGATTGTGATTTTGCTACTGAAGTCTGGCAGCACATCTTCAGTAAGTTCATATGCACCAAATCTGTTGAGGGACCGGTGGATGAATTCATCAGGAAATGGCCATTGGCAAGTGCGGTGGAGCACCAAAGTTGATTGCCAATTGTGGTGGCTGATCTTGCATGCGACCTTTTGTATCATTTGGAGGGATAGAAATGGCAGAAGCTAAAAGAGATGCCCATCAGCCTGCTAATTGTCTGGATTTGATTTTCTTTTTCATGAAAAGTTGGGGATACACTTTTTGTAGATATGACAAACGTAAATCCCTCATCTTACCCTTGCTTCTAGGGTAGGGAGGACTTTGCCTTTTCTTTTATATGAGGGAGTTTTTGGGAGCACTCCCTTCTTACTTGTACATTCTTAATTTCACTTTTATAAATGATGTGGTACCATCCACTTTTCAAAAGAATATTGTGCATCATTTTCTGAAGCATTTTTATTGGGTTGACACTAGATGGTGGCATGGTGCTTGTGTCTTTTGTACATGCCTGCATGGGTGTTTCCAAGTCACTTTCTTCTGACCGAGTCGGAGCCGCTGATTCCAAATATCGGGTTTTTGGTGCCATAAAGGGTCGTGGGAGGGGCGGTGAGCGAGAGAGCTCGGAGAGGCGGGTGCGGTTGGATGGTCGGCTCGAGGATGAGGGCCGACGATATTAGCCTCTACCACAGGGCCTTAGGCAGGGAATTTCGGCGAACGGGTGGAAAGTGCCCAAATTCGTCGAATCGCATCGGCTAGGCTCAAGCCTAAGCCTAAGGCCAAAGAAATCATCGCAACCAGGCGGAAGGGCGGAAGTCGAACATTAGTGAGCTGGACACGCGATGATGCGCCAAAGTCGCAGACGGCGGCCATTCGGGAGACGGGAAGAAGCATCAATGGATAACCGTGGTGTCTCGATTTTCGAATAGATACGGCGGCCTGCGGCCGCCCGCGGTTAGATACGGCGGCCGCAGGCCGCAGAAGCCTAGGGCGCAATGTTAAACCCGCGCCGCAATGACGCAAAGTTAGTTTGAAACGTTTGGCCGAGGCGTGGCTGAGGAGAGGGGTGGGTCAGATTCCCCCTCGCCCCTCGCGCCTAACCCCTAACCGAAGCATCTGGCTACTCGACGAGAACTGGGCGGCCGGCCAGCCGACCGAGAGCGTCCGAGAGCCGATGCGCCGATGCCGGCTGAAACGTTTGCGCGGGCAACAAACCAACCAATCAGAGGCAGAGTCTCAACAGATCGCAGCTAGACTGCTTTGCTGAATACAACACCTTGACCAGTGATCAAGTCGTATGCAAGTGATCTTGCGCCCCCGCGTAACCGAAGTGATTCGGTGTTGGCAACTCCCCGGGATTCACCCAGAGAGCCAGGCCATCTGATAGGGCTTATGCAGTGGTGTTGCCACCACTTAGAAGTGCCTCCCGACACCGGGAGAGCAAAGTTATCGCTGCCTTGACTAGGTGGGATTCTAACTTAGAGGCGTTCAGTTATAATCCCGCAGATGGTAGCTTCGCACCATTGGCCGATCGGCCAAGTGCATGAACCAAATGTCTGAACCTGCGGTTCCTCTCGTACTAAGCAAGATTACTATCGCAACAACAAGTCAACAGTAGGGTAAAACTAACCTGTCTCACGACGGTCTAAACCCAGCTCACGTTCCCTCCCCCCCCCCCCCCCCCCCCCCCCCCCCCCCCCCCCCCCCCCCCCCCCCCCCCAAGAGAGATGTTCAGGGGAGATCGGAGGAGCTCTCCTGACAGTTTCAGAAGGGGTTAGAAACCCCCCTGACAAAATTCAGGAGGGTCTTGAAGACTCACATGGCGGAGGCCTCCGATAGAGGAGGAGGAGAGGGGGGGGGGAGTTTCTGACGAAAGCTTCCCCCACCGGATGTTCCACAAGGGAGAAGACTCCTTGCGACCAGAGGAGAGGATGACTCGGCACGCAGCTCCCTCCTGGGGTGGGTTATTCATCTGATTATTACTCAATATCTTAATAATTTTGAGTTGAATGATTCAACGTCTAACAAGTTGAATATGATGATATTAGAGTCAAGTTGTGATTTGGCCTCCATCACACACTAGAGCAACACTTGTAACTTTTACCATTACAAGCAAGAAGGTAGCAACCTGGAAACAAGTATGTCTGTTGGTGTCTCTATCCTCTCTGCCCCATACTTCCATCACACTTAATGACACCACGTACGGACACAGTGCACATTTCGAAAGTCGAGTCAAAATCTTCTTTTAGTGCCGTACTAGATCTTGCTAGTAGCCTCCCATAGAAGATTGTCACATGTCCCATTAACTTTTTTTCTCTTATTTACTTTTACCCTTTCAACCGATTTCAAATACAACCTTGTGCGGATAAATACAACATTACAATAACATTGTTGTCGTCTGTTCAACGTCGTATTTATTTGATTACGTACAGTCGTATGTACTTTTAAGTACATAGATATATACATCACTAAGCACAGAAATACAATATTGTTGAGCTGAAAAATAGAGTTTTGACATAGCGTTGTATTTGTCTACTCAACACGTGTGTTTCGACTGGCTAAACTGATTGAAGGGATAAAGAGAATTAGCTTGAAAAGTTATAAGAGGACATGCGGGCGGCAGTTTTTTACTGGAGACTATTGGAGTCCGATCCTCTCCTACTCTGAGAGGATCCGGACACTTTCAAGGTGATAGAAAATAATGTTGACGAGTAGAGTTTTTCTACTAGATTTATGCACGAATATTAAAGAAAATTAAGATTAAGATGAGTAAACAGGGGTCGAAAAGCGTAGTCATTTTTTGCGCTCGCTTACGCCTATCCTACGCTCAGCGAGAACGTGAGCTACACCCAGGCCGTGGTCTCGGGGAACGTCCACGGCGACATCTTCGAGGGGTGGGGCGCCGGCCCGATCAAGCTGGCCGGCGGCGCCGAGTACCGGCACGAGCACGGCGACGTCACCCACAACCTGCAGAACCAGCCGTTCTACAACTCCTTCGAGCTGAGCTACGGCCTGGACTACCGGGGTTCGATCGACGTGGTTGAGGGCTACGGCGAACTGAACGTGCCCCTGCTGAAGGACATGCCGTTCGCCAAATATGTCGAAGTCGACGGCGCCATCCGCGAGACCTACAACAAGGCCACCAACGAGACGGTCGAGCCGGCGCCCTTCGCGCCGTCGCGCGAGGCGGGCAAGTCCGCGTCGCACAGCTTCGACACCTGGAAGGTCAGCGGCATCTGGGACGTGACCGACTGGCTCAGGTTCCGGGGCACGCGTTCGGAAGACGTGCGCGCGCCGCAGTTCCGCGAGCTGTTCCAGAGCTATTCGGTGGCCAGTTCCGGGCCGTTCGCCTCGGTCAACAACCCCTACTACAACAACACCCCGACCCCGACGAACATATTCACCGGCGGCACCCTGGCCCTGAAGCCGGAGACGGCCGACACCCTGACCGCGGGCGTAGTGCTTTCGCCCAAGTCCGGGTGGCTCGACCGGATGCGCTTCTCGGCCGACTGGTACGAGATCGTCATCAACCAGCCGATCGTCGGCCCGCCGTTCGGCATCGGCGCCCAGAACATCGTCAACGGCTGCTTCGAGGGATCCAGCTTCTTCTGCTCCCTCGTCACCCTGGCGACGGTGCCCAACCCCAGCAACCCCGCCACCACCATCACCACGATCACCTCGGTCAACAACTCCGCGGCCAACCTCGGCAAGTACACCACCCGCGGCGTCGACTTCGAGGGCGGCTACGACCTGCCGCTGGACACGCTGAGCCGCGGCTGGAAGGGCGACCTCAACTTCCGCATCCTGGCGTCGTACCTGTACGACATGATCATCGACACCGGCCTCGGCGGTCCGATCATCAACTACGCCGGCCAGTCCGGCCCGACCGGCGCGTTCGGCGGCTACAACACCTCGCCCTACTGGCAGGGCAACGGCTGAGACTTGCCGAATTCTTGTTCCTTAGAAACCTCACCAGATCTAGTTGACCACTGAATGATAGGATAGAGCTTATGTTAATGATGACAATCATGATGAGGACTTATGATAGAAACTAACACTGTAGTTACTTGATCCTGTTTGCCTTTGAAGTCAATGATCGTTTTTGCCTTAAACATTCTCTTGACATGTCCACAGATTACTACATGTTCAGATCACTTATTTGGCAGTGATGACTTAGATATACCCATTACTTATGTGCACTAGAAGACCATCAACGTAACATACGAAAGAAAACAGTTCAAAAAATGGGATGAGTCAGGGGAGAAAGAAAGGGAGTAAAGATTGGAAGAGATATGGACGGATAGAAAAATTGTGGGGGGGAGAGAGAAATGATATGCAACTTATTAGGGAGTGCGATGAGTCACCTAGGTGGGAGACAGATGGAAAGATGTGATGGACTTTGGAAATATGACAGGTCACTTCCATTGTGGCACGGCATGGCTGGAGAATCCACACATGAACACAGTTTTTTTGTAAACGATGGGTTGGCCACATGCAAGGGTACTCTCCTCCTCCCAAAGAAGAACTTAAACAGCTGGCCCTGCCCCTTGCCACCATGCGAGGACTCTTGGGTGCGATGCATCTGGAAAAGGCGACCAACCCCAACGTTCTCATCTCCTCCCCCCCCCCCAAATCTCTTCAGCCATCCCTGTGTCTGTATTGGCCACACCAGTGGGAGAATGTGTAACCCTCAGTCAGCGCATCGGCGAACCATATGCTATCGTCCTCGACGTCCAGTGGGACGTCCCCCACCGATTACCCAACAGCAAATTCCCAAACCAGAGGGCTGAACCATGATGGTGTAGCTGGAGCTAGCACAACCAAGTGGAGAAGTTTCTAGGTAGAGGTACCCCATCATTGTTGTTTATGTATTCAAGTATGCACTGATAAGTTCCTACTTAGTACACCCCTCGGAGGAATTAGCTAGAGGTACCCCATCATTGCGCGCAAGTATTTGTGTAAAAATGTATTGTGCAATCAATGGAAGTCCACTTTAAAAGGATGTGGAATCTTAAAAATAGATGAAAATTGGTTTCATATTGTAAAGAAAAATTACATGTGTTGTTTATTTTGGAGACTGGAACTAAGCCATAGAAATGCCCCTATGGTGAAGGTTCACACTGTACTGGCCCCGAGGGTAACGGGGATGGATTCATTCATTTAATGATAATCGAAGCTCCATGTTCATATTATCATATTCATTTATTATGCTTGTGAACTTGGCTAATGTATGTTAATGCAGTTGCAGCGAACAAGTGGCTATCCAAGCATCAATGCAATGTCATCAGCCGTTATCTGCATCTTAGGTAGTACACCGGAGGCTAATAGCTTCAGGCATATAAATCTCGAGTTCCTCTCTAATAAAAATCATGAAGGCTTTATACTCCTTAAGCTATTCACTAGCCACATGCACCGACCACGGGATGATGGACCTCCGGAATTCTTGACTATACTAAATGGCAAAGTGGAATGATGGATCTCCATCAGGTTTCGGACCACGTCTATCCCCAAGCACGGGATGACAAATTTCTTGAACTCCTGACCGATCAGTTCGGAGGCAAGCAAATAAATCCTCCAGCTTTGCATTATAATAGGGCTTTTCTCTTTAAACCCAGCACGCATCCTATAAGCTTTTTTTAGTCCCACCATGAAAACAAAACTAAAAAAAAGAACAAAATAAGAAAACACCAAAAAAAAATGCATGCATCTATGTCATTTGGGGAATTTGCAAACGAAGCAAGGGGCACCCCCGTTGCTTTGACTACCCAGTGATCTCTTGGCTCGCGTCGATTTCCCGTGTTTTCTAATTTCACCGAACTTAGATGAATGTGACTATGTGATTCCACTCTGATTCAACTAGTTAAAAACATGTTTTTTGCATGACCGTTCTGAGTATTTCGAGATTCGATAGGTCATTGATTCTCATATCCTGATATTTTCCTTACCCTTGTTTTTAGGTCTTGTATCTCCTTGAGCTGGATTGCATTCATCCCCTCAACTCCCACCGCACTATGTTAGGGGGTCCCATGTGACTGTAGATGCAAATCCTCTTAGATTAATTTCCCCTTCTCCCTCTTTTCAATGACTTATCCAATTTCTTAATGCTTATGCAGCCCTACATGAAGCTCAATGATGGGGGCATCTCTCGCCCTTCATATTTTTTCAAGACTCCAGTTACTCGCCAGCATGGCTCCATTGTGTCCGTCAGAGCAAGTTCTAGACTTGTCTCTACTAAGTCTAGTCCTTGGGACTTCTTTTTTTTCCTTCTTCGTCCAGTTTGATGTATGTCACTCCTCCGTGTCGAGGAATCCAGCCCTTTGCTCTCCTTTCATCTTTGTCCTGTCAAGCAAGGAAAACAAAGCTACTCGTGCTCCCCAAAGCTCGTTGATTAATATCGCGTCAGGATGTTGTTTTCACGCTATGGATTTGCAAATGTATCCTTTATTTTGTGTAAGAATATGTTATCATTATTGTTACATTTATTTATGCATACGATTATAATGCTGGTTCCTCAACATGGATGAGTGGCTTTAGGCCTTAGTTAGTTTGCTTAATCAAATGAGTTTGTCTCTGCAGTACCTTAGGCTGGTGATAACTCCGCGCTGGGAGTCCAGTTCTTTCCCCGATCATTAAGGGTGACCTTTTGAATATGGGTCCTTCACACACTACACAGTAAGCCATAGTCGATCTCCTCTCGAGCACATCGTTGCTGCTTTGGCCATATCTGGGTATCCACAAAGGCCTTTTCTCTTCTCCGCTCGGTCAAGTGTAGGGGCAAGAGACTGATGGACAAGATGACCGACCTAAGTGCTCCCTAATACAAGAGAGGTCTCAAATAGGGGTAGTCTTGACCCTCAGAAGTGAGCTTTAATGAGAAACCCAGTCAGTAAGGGCTCTCAAAATCAAAATGAATCAATGCAAAATTACGAATCAAAGGCATGGCAAGAGTGGCAGTACAGTTCCCCGCGGGACGTCATGAGTCCGGAACCATGCGTGCCTAAGGGTCCTAAAAATCAAAGACACAAAGTCCCGGCGCAACAGATTGTATCTTTGAGGGGTAGTGCCCTGGAATGAAGTTAAATCCTGATATCTCCCATCCTGTATGAAGTTTATCTCTAATTTTTCTTTTGCTTCTCCCTCTTAGGCTGGGTTGAACCCCAGGTATGGCCTTAGTTGGGGCACCATTCTTTAGAGGCTATTGGTTGTGGTAAGCCACCCTCACATACACGCCTTGCTTATAGGAAACCTTTAATGAGAGGGGTAGGAACGACGATCCCTGGCCAGTAGTTTTAGCCCGTCTTTGGTTACTGCAGATTGTTTTGTCAAAATTATCAAAAAAATCTATCTCTTGGGTTCTGTCTTTTTCTGTTTTTTTTTGCATCTTCTTTATTTATTCTTTTCTTGGTCGTTTTTGCTGTTATTGCTGCTGGTTATGTGCTTAAAAAGGTATTAAAGTTGAAACATTGATTTTTTTCTATGATTGACATTGATAAACTGAAAAAATAGATAGAGTCTACTTATTTTGTGATAAACTGAAAAAATAGGTAGAGTCTACTTATTATGCTTCCTCTTATTTCTCTGGTGACATACAACATTACATGATATTGGCATATGTAGGGATTGGAGGATCCAACAAGGAGTAGATACAAGCTATTCTTGAGCTGTTCATTAATCATCACTTCTGTAATTCCTCCTGAATTGCCGATGGAGCTATCAATAGCTGTAAATACATCTTTAATTGCATTAGCTCGCCGTGGAATATTCTGCACTGAACCTTTTCGAATTCCTTTTGCCGGGAAGGTTGGTAGAATGATTTATAGATCATGTTGCAGTTATTTTAGTTTCATCCCAAACCTTGACTACTTGCATTTATGCAGGTTGACATATGTTGCTTTGATAAAACAGGGACTCTTACATCAGATGATATGGTATATCGAAGAAAATATATAATGAGTTTGTTAACATATCCAGCATCTGAGACTAACTTGCTTTATGCTGTGTCCAGGAGTTTAGAGGAGTTGCTGGTTTGAATGACAGTGAGAATTTAGAAACGGATATGACGAGAGTTCCTTCCCGTGCTGTAGAAGTGCTTGCTGCCTGCCATGCTTTGGTTTTTGTGGACAATAAACTGGTATGCTGATGTAATCATGAGAAACAGTCATATCCATAAAATATTCATTCATGGTGATTAAGCTGAATGGCTACCATGTAAAACATGTTGGAATTCTTGATTATGATCCTATTGATATGAGTCTTTTCACTACCCTTTCTCTTCCCTGGTTGTAGGTTGGTGATCCTCTTGAAAAGGCTGCGCTCAAAGGAATAGATTGGGTTTACACAGCTGATGAGAAGGCCATGCCCAAAAGGTAGGTTTTGCATCTTTCTCCTATTCACTTACGTCAAATTTTTTATAGGGTGTTTGGTAGCATTTTTTCCTGGATATTTTATTCCTTACAATTTATTTTGAGGGAAAAAACATGCATGGGTTTCACGCATTATGACAAGAGAATTTCTTTTGATTCAATTGGGCTAAGAAATTATGCATGAGTGATATACTAAATCCATAGTCCTATGTAAAACATGAAATTCTCGATCCATAGTACATGAAATCAAGTAAAATCAGAGGACTTTTAATCCTAGAACTATATTTTAGCCATTCATGAGATAACCTACCTCTGAGAGCACTCTTAGACTCCGAATTTGGGGTTGGAAGTTAACCCTAATTCCTATTCATTCTGAACCAAACTAGTAACTTCACGCTCTCCTATCTCTTGATTCCCTCGACCTAAGAATGTGAAATTTTGAGAGTAGATAGAAGATACAAAGGAGAACAAAAATTTCTAAAGGTGTAACTTCTAAATATCTTATTTTGGGTTCCTAATCTCTGGATCTTCACTAGTCCTTTGCTCAAGTTCCTGGGTTGCTAGTGTAGAATCAGTAACTTTGGACACTTCTAGCTTCCTGTAGGCTTGATCTCCTAGAGTGAAATTTAGAGGAGAGTTAGATTTAAGTATAAGCAACAACTTCCTAGAAGAAACTTACCTCTGAAACTTCCTCTTTATCTTAGTTCCATGCGAGCCAAACGTAGGGGTCGCATAAGTGAAATCTAGGGTCTATTTATGAGATTTTGCTAGGGTTTTGCGGATTAGATCAATTCTAGAGTCCCTATTTGACATAAAATCAACCTCTGAGAGTCCCAAGCATACTCACAAGCCTTTACACCTCGGTCTCTCGAAGTTAGAATGTCCAAAAATCTAATCTTTTTACTCTTTCTTCTACCCACGAAAACTGCAAAGATAAGTTGTCTATTCAATGACCGTTTGATGGACGTGTGTGATCTTACGATAGGCCGCTTACGGATCTGGGTGTCGAATTTGAATTTAATTCAAACTCTATTACCTACTTATCCCCTTATTTATCTAAATAAGGAGTATTTATCCCCTATATTCTGTAAATAGACTAATTAAGCTTCTAGAATATGGGCCAAACTTCATGGGCTTGGTCCTTAAATTTTTTGGGCTTTATTTAAATAGACTAAGTTAATTGATTATCATATTTAGGCTTTAATAATGACTTATTTAACCTAAAAATTAATTTATTAAATCATTTAGGGTCTGAGTTCCCATTTCATGTTCACATATAAAAACTTGAAGATAAGAGGCAATTCTCAATTTAACTTTAGTCCATTGTGGGAAAGTGGTGATAATGTCCAATAATCACTTCATGTTTCCTCATGATGAAAATACATTCCTTTTTGTAGATTTCATCTCATATTCATCAAAAATCAAAAGATATAAACAGCATCCAGAAAGCTTACATATGTCAGAAACTAACTAATAAGACTAGTCTTTTTCTTTTTTCATGAGTGGCAAAGTTGTTTTAATTAATGAGACCATAGGAACATGAGTAAGAAAAAAATATATGTTGCTTGTTGCAGATACATGCTAAAAAAACAAGTAAAAGATTTTGTATCTTCATATATGCATAGGTTTGCCATGTGAATGTGTCATTGGCATACACCTATCAAATTTTTGTACATCTCATGTGCAGCAGAACAGAGGTTATGCTCATCAATGTCATTCACATGATAAGAAAGTTATCTTTCGTCTGAAGTTGATGAATCTCAAGAAAATAAGCTTAATCGATCAAAACAATGCAAGAAGAAACCTGTTGACCATCCTTTGGGCAATCACCTTTACCAACTTCTATATCCAGGTATATAAGTCCTGAGTCACGCTTTACATAGCTTTCAGAAGTTACCACCTTAACTTGGAATCCTGAAACACGATAGAGCAAACTATTAGTTCATGTATGTTACGAAATTTTCTGTTGTCTCCATTCTGATGAATTAAAGAGAAAATATTGTCCTGAAGGAATACAGTGTAAATGAGAAAAATAATAAATTTCTTGCACATTTCCTGGGAGTCATCAGAAGTGCCTAAGTTCATGTTGACTACAAAATTTTCACTGTTACCCATCTGTTCAATGGATAAAAAAGATGTTGCCCACAGGAAAAATGTATAATGAAGAAAGAGAATCGATGTAAATGAGAGAGGAATAAAATTCTTGTACATTGTCTAGGAGTCATGAATAGAAAAAAGAAGTGTTAGTCTACCCAGGCAGAGATCCATGATAGTACACTTGCATGTAATGGCAATTATTAAAAAAACTTTGGAGTCGATGGAGACCTACATAACTAAGCACTATGCATTAATAACCAGAAACCTGGACCAATGTTGCAGGTTGAGAAACAGAAAGGTGTAATGTTGATTTTGTTATAATAAATAGTGTAAATTTTCTTTATATTTCATGATAACGGTACGTGTGTTATGCTCGAATTGTGTGATGATTTGGCTAGCGATGTCGTAGCTCTCTCAAACTCACAGTGAAGTGACGTAGATAAGGTGAGTGTCTTTAGACCTATTCCGTGGGATCCAAAAAAGAGGCACCACAATGAACCCCTTCCTTCCGTGAAACCTTCCCTTCGGAGAGGTTTGTTCCCCTGGCTCTCAGCTCGCTTGCTCTCCCATTCCCTTTGATTTTTCATCCCCCTTTTGCTTGAAGATTGCCAGCCACCGCCCTGCTTTGCAAACCGCGTCAGCAAAAGCTCTGCCTCCCCCACTCTAGTGTTCTAGCTCCTCTCGGTCTCTCTTACTAGCTCTCTGACGCTTTTCCTTCGGGCCGTTTGTGTATCACAGTTTCGTCGTATCTGGAGATTTTTCAGAATTAATTGCCACGACATTGACATTGTTTACGTCCAACGTGCATTTATTTAATTCAAGTCAGTCGGATATTTCGTGTTACTGCACATAATCTATGTCTCTTACGGTGGGTAACATGTTATCCTAGAAATTTCTATCTCCACGGCTGTGAAGATGGTGAATAAAGATGCCAATGGTTGGCGGGAGCTCGTCTGCTAATGAGGATGAGGAGGATTAGACTTCCTCCTCTATGTCCACTATGTATATATCATTAGAGCTGCGTATTATCTTCAGTCTTGCCTATCAATTTGGGCCTTTGGGTATGACCCATTTATAGGTCTAGTGAGGGGTTACACCTATCTCCCTATACATAAAAGTTCAAGGGTTAATGAAAGCTTTTATATTCTGACAGTGATTTTTTAAAAAAAAAAAGAATATTTGAGCTGCTAAAATTTGCCCTTGCCTCCGATTGACCCGGACGTGACTCGTGGAATGCCTTCGTAATTGATTGAACTGTCCCCACCAATGGCCAGCTGAGGTCCCCTCATTAGTGGAGGGCGAGCGCGCCATGGTGGCTTCCAACTAGTTGTACATGGCCGCATCAACTTGTCATAATTTGTGACAAACACATTTAATAATAATAATAATAATAATAATAAGAGAGAATACATCAACGTCCTCGATGTGATGGCCTGTGCCAGTCATCACCTACTAGGTGCTCCTAGTGGGAACAAAATTAGCAAGACTTTTCTTCAATCGTCTCACCATCGGAGTGTGGTATTCTCCAACCACGAAGCTACGCACGTATCCCTCTCACTCGCAGACATCTCTCACCTCAAGGCCATCAGCTTGAACATCACGGGTCCTTGGTGTACACAGAAACATCATATCAACCGCACCACCTCGCCATTAATTAATAACCCAATTAAACGGATCCTCTATCTGTCTCTCTCCCCTCCGCATGGGTTTGCTCTTGCGCACCAATTCCCCGTTGCCGCTAAATGTCATGCAAACAACAAGACCTGCATCGGACCATCGGGAGCTCCGTCCTCGCACAGCTCACGCCCCCCCACCCCCCCACCCCCGGAGGGCCACCCGGCCCACTCCCGGTAGAGCTCCCCCCCCCGGGAAGAGAACTACCACACCGCCATCTGCACCATGGCGCAGTTCACCATCCCCCGCAACTTGCCTGCAGTACCCCTCACGACCATTTGCTTGTACCTGCTTCAGTGTTTCACTGCACCACGGCGCAGACACCCGGAACGGCACCTTCCAAAAAAGCTTTGCCGTTACGAGGTGCTGCTGGACCCGAATTATAATAACAAAAATCGTCCTCTTCTTTTTGCGGTGCTACGGCCAGCACGCACCCTGGAGCTAGCGCCTCGGCGACACGGGACGGGTCCTCCCCCGCACTGTTTGCACACGCGCGCGCGCGTACGCAGGGGGCGGGGGGGCGGGGGCAGGGGTACTGCTGGTACCCTCTCCTGAGTGTCCTCCCCCGCCCCCCCGACCAGAGCTGCAATGGCTTCGAGGGTAGCGCACACAGTCGACTGCTGAGGGGCCTGGCTCTCTCTCTCTCTCTCTCCTTGGTCCTCTCTCGGAGCTTCCTTCCCTTCAGGTGATCCCCTCCGGCCATGGCGACAGAAAGCAAAGGCGGTGACCGCCAGAGGAAGCACCCCCACTTCTTCAAGGTCTTCCTCCCGGGCCTCACCTCCGAGAAGCTGGTAAATCAGCTAGCTGATCCCCCACTACTGTTTGTTCTCCGCAACATCTTCTATATATATACTTGGGCCGGGTAGCTTGGTTTGCGATCCAAAACACTGCTCCACACTGCTGCTCGATCCTCTTTGCCTAAACGCTAGCTAGCTTGATTTTGACTGTGCTTGCAGGAAATCCCACCCGGGTTTCGGAAGCACATGGAACCCACTCTCCACACCTGTTCTTTGATGGGTCCGAGCGGGAACATCTGGACGGTGGCGCTCGGGAGGAGCCAGGCCGGGGCGCTGTTCTTCACGCACGGCTGGAAGGAGATCGCCCAGGACCACGCCATGGAGACGGGGGAGTTCATCGTGTTCATCTACTACGGGGCCGCGCGCTTCCGCCTGCTCATCTTCGACACCAGCGCCTGCGAGAAGCAGTCCGCCTTCCGCGCCTCTCCCTCCCAAACCACCGCCGCCGAGGAGGAGGAGGAGGAAGTGAATGACGAGCAGAAAGGGACGACAGAGGGATCACCTGATGCTATTGTTGCTGTTGCCACTCCCGATGCTTCCACGGAGCTCGCCTCCAAGCCCAGGAGGAGGTGGAGCCGCTGCAAGGAAAGGGGTGGCGAGGAGGACCCCCATGCAGCTGGGTGCATGTTGAAGATGGAAGCAGCCGCCGGACGTGGTGGTGCTCCGGAAGGGAGCCTCCCTCGCGCCGGTGCTCCTAAGAAGACTTACGAGCGCAAACGACGCTGTGAGCAGCTCCTCTCTTGTCTACATCTGCTTTCCAAAGTTCCGATCTTTGTAAGCTTAATTTCCTCCATGGTTAGATCTGGGTCACGCAGACACCATGATTCATATTTTTGTGCTGGAAATTTGGTCGTTATTTTTTCTTGTTTGATTAGATCGGAACTGATTGAGAACATCTGGGTTTTGCAGCCAGGGGGATGTTGGTGTCCCAGCGGCGCCCGGTGACCAAGGAGGAGATCGAGAGAGCTCATAGAGCAGCATTGGACTTCACCTCTGACAACCCTTTCCAAGTCGTGATCATGCGCAAGTCTGGTGTTTATCTGGGTCACAGCATGGTAAAATTAATAAAGACTTATGCTCTCTCTCTCTCTCTCTCTCTCTCTCTCTCTCTCTCTCTCTCTCTGGCTCTCTCTCTCTCTCTCTCTCTCTATATCTCTCTGGTTTCAGCCAGGATGTTCCAACAGCGAATAGTAATTTGTTCACTTAGATTAACCTTTGCACTAATCAGCGGAGAGACCCATGTCCATAATTCTACCTCCAGGTCACCTTTTATAAATAAGTGATTGAAGTCCTCTAGAGCTAGAGATTTGCAGCAACTGCATTTTGATGTCAATGAGATACCACACTCTACCACCCTGCTATCTACAGGCACAGCACGGTGGACCAGTTTTCAAAAGAAGTTAGCCACCCTCGGAGCAATGCTGGAATGCCAGAGATTAGCCCATGGACGTCTAACAATACCTATCGGCTTAAGCAAGTTGCAAGTTGACTTTACCGTGAATATACCTCCTATTGTGCCAGTCCAGACAGAGGAGTCAGCCTCACCTCTCAAGTGAATATTGGGTAGATAGTGGCCATTGTTAAGAATGGACCTAGCTGCATGATGGGGGTCTAGAATGACCTGCCTGACAGAGGTCTTGGGAAATTCCTGAGTCCTACTGATCTCGCCTTGCTGAATAGAGCTAATGAGAGGCCCCCATCCTATCCAGTTATCCTTCCAAAAATCAGCTCCATTCCCATCACCAATTATCCATCTAGAATTATTTATGATAAGCTTCTTAGCCTGCTGAAAGATACCAGAGGACATGCCTACTGGAAAAGGCTTCGTGCAGTCATAGAAGTTGGTTTTAATGAACCTCTACCGAGAATATGTAGACCAGAGAGAGGAGCCATGGATTATTGTCCATAAAGCTTTAGTAGGTCTCTGTATGTGTTCGTGAATAAATGCTTTGTCTTTAAGGAGCGACGACTTCGTTGGGTCAAAATATACTCCCACATTGAATGTTTAAAAGATAATTGTGCATCTACCATAAGGCTGATTCTTACAAACTTAACCTAAGAGAGCTCCAACATAGAGTAGGAGTAAAGTGCCTTCCTCTTGTGTCTCGATACCTAGTCTGGGGATGACACACTTCACACTTACACATTGTGAGTTCGAAATATGTGTAAAATATAAAATATTAAAGGTCAAATCATCTAGCGATTCTAAAAACACAACTATATTATTTTCATTACATAAACATACATGAATACATCAAATGCAGCACTAAAGTGTTTCTCTATTCACAAAACATACATATGTATATAGTGTATGAGTATGGAATATATAAATACATAAGTATATGGTGTATGAGTGTGTAACATACACACACATACATTCATGTATATAATGTACATGTGTGTAACATACTCACAGACACACTCAGGTGGATTACATGGAAGGAGCTCCTAGAGTCCTTTGACATTTAAATCTTATGTTTCCTAAAGGAATATGATTCTGAACTTTCTGAGCTTCAGCACTCTAGAATAAACTGTCAAGGTCCAAATAGAAATGCAGTTAACTTTGAAGGGAAAAGAGACGAGAGAGGGAAGGAGGCAGAGAACACTGGTTGAGGGAAAACGGGATTGAAGCTAATGGTGAGGGCCGATCCTCACCTCTTTCAATTATATTTGTAAGGGTTTAGTTACAACTAATACAGAGGACATAAATACCTTGTCCCAACGGTCCGTGTGAAACTCCCATAGACCTATACTTGATACAATAATTACATTAAGTGCCTTTACAAAACAATGACCAAACTACCCTGGACTACACTCCCCCTCAAGCTGAGCATAGATATTAACCATGCACAACTTGGATAGAATAGAGTAAAACTGATCCTTGTTGAGCCCTTTTGTAAAAACATTAGACACCTGATCCATGGACTGAAAATAGCTGAGGTAAATCTCCCCAGAGTCAGAGCTTTTCTCGGATGAAGTGACGGTCCATTTCAATGTGTTTCCTGTCGTGCTGAACTGGATTACTAGCAATGTTGATTGCCGCCTTGTTATCAAAATATAGCTGCATAGGAAAATGCACCTGAATAGCAAGATCCTGTGGGAAGAGCTTTAACCACAACATTTTTGTGACACCCTGAGCCATGGCAGGGTATTCAGCTTTAGCAACTGAACAAGCACACACAATTTGCTTCTTGCTTCGGCAAGCCACCAGATTTCCACCTAGGAAAGCACAAGATCCTGTGGTGGACCACCGATCATCACGAGATCCAGCCCAATCAACATCAGTAAAGCCTTCAACATTGAGGCGAGCAGCCTTACTATGGCAGGTTTTGATGTAGTACACCACCACTTTCATATGAGGCACCTGATGGGCATACATAAATTGACTGACAATGCTGACTACATAGGCAATGTCAGGACGAGTGAGCCCCCCCCCCCCCCCCCCCCCCCCCCCCCCCCACCCCCCCCCCCCCCCCCGCCCCCCCGCCCCCGCCACAGAGAGAGAGAGAGACAGACGAGTGATGCTAGTCTGTTATTAGATAACAGAAAAAAATATGAAATCATGTTTTTCACCATTGGATCTTTTAACTTGGACGTCCGTGTATCGAGCACCTTTGGCGTCCCAAAAAATCACGGGGGTAGTTAGTTGGACAAAAGTAGGGGAGTGAACGAGATTAAAATGAATAAAAAAGAACTTTCTAATGAAGATAAGGATGCAAGTTACACGGATACATGAAAAAGAAGATAAATAAGCAAAGTAAAGAAATGCAACCAACCTTGCTGAGGATAACTCAGCGCTGGGCAAATATCTTGCCCATGCATGGGTGGGATTCCGCCTAGTGCTGGGCTCTTGCTGTGAAAGTGGTGGGCCACGCAAATCACACACTGGGCCATGAGATTATAGTGGACGGGTTAAATGCTTGGTAACAGAGAAGTTTTATGTTATCTAATAACATAAAATATTTTCTCATATATATATATATTGTATTCCCCCACCCCGCTATTAGGTAATAGGTAATAGGAAACTTGCCTGTTACCACACAATACATGACAATCAGATTTAAATCCTATGGTTACATGGAAATGGAAGTTGAGGAAGTCATTGTGGAATTTTCGTCAAGGACAATGTGAAATTTCACATGGTGCAGAGTGGATTTTCTGCCTGCATTGGGGGCAGCAACCGACGAGGGTGCACGCTGCTCCCTGCTCTGCTGCACAATACTTGGTAATGGGCATCCATCAGATGGCCCAGTGTCATCCTTCTCTCATTCAACCTGTGATCGGACGATCAACGCTCATTGCCCTTGCACTACAGCTAAAGAGAAATATCTATCCCCTAGGGCCAGGCATAACCACCCTGTGAATTTTTGGTGCTGAAGGTGGACAACATAGGATCATTATGAGGTGGGACCCAGTATGTAAAATTAAAATTACTGTTTGATCAAGTTTTGTTTCAATCAGATGGCTCGAAAGTTGTTAACCGAAACAGAAATGTCGCCTAGGTTATCTAGTTATAGGAAATCCACCCCCTTCTCTCTCTCTCTCTCTCTCTCTCTCTCTCTGGTGGAGGCGGTCCATGCCGTCGAGAACAAGGCCTTCGACCTGATCCTGATGGACGTGCAGATGCCGGTGATGGACGGCCTGACCGCCTCTCGGCGGATCCGCGCGGCGGGCTGCGCCACGCCGATCGTCGCCATGACCGCGAACGTCCTGCCCGAACAGGTCGCCAAGTGCCGGGAGGCCGGCATGGACGACCACATCGGCAAGCCCATCAATCCGGCCCGCCTGCTGGAAGCCATCGGCCGCTGGACGGCGCCGGTCGAAGACGCGCCTGCGACCCACGCCGGGCAGACGCTGAGCGCTTAGAACGGCCCGCAGGACCGGCACGGGCCGGCCCTCCAAGGTGACGTTTCAACGTGGTCACCGGTTGCGCCTAGCTTTCGCCGCGCAACGCGCCCACATAGACTGGTCAGCATCCGGTTCGTCCGGACGAGCAACGGAGTCGCGTCATGCGCCGCGTCCTGGGCCTTGCCATTGCCCTCAGCCTGTCCGCCGGCGCGGCCGCCCTGGCGCAGGAGGCGATCCCCACCGCCGGCGGCGCCCAGTCGAACGTCAGCCCCAAGACCACCCCTACCACCGATCCCAACGCCGACCTGAGGCCGCATGACGAGTTCGCGGACGGCCCGCTCGGCCCGAAGATGGGCCCGTGCGGACCGGTGGAAACGCCGGACGGCAAGCCGGACCACAGCCCGCACGGCGAGGTCCACGCCGGCGTCGGCACCCACGGCTACCGCAACATCGGGGGCGCCATATGCAAGCCGATCGGCGACAATGGCGCGATCGCCATCGCCATCGACAAGACCGACGGCGACTATGGCTACTACGGTCGTCACTATCGCTAGGACCTAGAGCATCGTGCCGAAAAGTGGCCACCGGTTTTCGGCAATAACGATGCGAAATCAAAAACTTAGAGCGATCTGCGCGCTTCCCGAATCACGCTGCTCGCTCTAGGCTTCCTCCGCCGGAGCCCGGCGCGCGACGCCCGGAATGAAGATGAAATAGAGCGGCCGGCCGTCGGGGTCCTCGAGCATCAGGCTGATGTGTCCTTCGGCATTGCGCTCCAGCCCACGCCGCACCTTCAGACCTTCGCGGTCGGCAACCCCAGCCACCGCCGCTACATCGCCCTGCCAGAAGATCAAAGAAGACATTGCAGATATTGAGAAATCATCAATTGTATGCCAAATTTAGTAATTGTGAATTCTGGTTGTAAGAGGTATCATTTCTGGGTCATATAATTTCCAAGAATGGAATTGCAGTAGATCCTTCCAAGGTTGAGGCAATAAGAAATTGGGAGAGGCCTGTGAATGTGACTGAGGTCAGAAGTTTCTTGGGTTTAGTAGGGTATTATAGAATATAAAGGACTTCTCCAAAATTACAGTTCTCTTTACTAGATTGACCCGTAAGGAGAATCATTTCGAGTGGTCGGAAGATTGTGAGAAGAGTTTCTAGACCCTGAAAGAGTGTTTGACCACGACCCCTTTGTTAGCCTTACCTTTTGTAGAAGAAGGATTTGAGGTGTATATGGATGCATCGGGTATTGGTTTAGGCTGTGTGCTTGATGCAGCAAGGGAAGGAGATTGTTACTCTTCTAGATAGCTAAGAAAGGATGAAGAAAATTATCTTGTCCATGACTTGGAACTTGCTGCGATCATATTTGCCTTGAAGATATGGAGGCACTATTTGTATGGAGAATCTTTTATAGTATATTCTGATCACAAGAGCCTGAAGTACTTATTTTCCCAAAAAGAGCTTAATATGAGACAGAGAAGATAGCTCGAATACCTTAAAGACTTTGACTTCTCCATTAAGTACCACCCAAGAAAAGGAAATGTGGTAGCGGATGCTTTGAGTCGGATGCCAGTGGCCAGGTTGCCAAGCTTAATAATTTAGGAATGGTGGATGTTGGAGAAACTAGCAAGCCTGGATCTTAATGTCGAGGAAAAGGGAGATCGGGTCATGCTTGCCCCCATTAAGTTTCAATCGAATTTTCTTTCCAAGATCAAGGAGCTTCAAGGTAATGATCTGTTGGATATGGAGATTAAGGAAAATCTGAGTAGATGGCTGATTACTTTTTTGTGGGAGAACTTGTGTTGTTGACTTTGCCAAGATAAAGAGAAAGATTATGTTGAGTCTCCTTGAATGATTTTGATGATAACAAAATCCCGAGTTAAGGTTCTACCTTGATCTGTGTCAATGGAATCAAAACACGAGTCAAGGGGGTTTAAGTTTGAGTTTGAATATCTTGTGGAAAGCACAAAGGTTCTATTCAAACACAGCACTGAGCCTACCAAGAGGTAGAGTGGTCAAGAGCCTCGCAGTATGAACCAATTGCATGCCCAGCAATTTATCAATCTCCTTTCGATAATCCCTCAGCTCCCAACCCCTTACTGGGGCCCCAGCCACTGGCAATCCGATCAAGTAAGCCACATCCTCAAGCGTGGGGATCATATGCCCCCACGACATAACAAAAGCCTGGCAACTATCCATCCACATCTCCCTTAGTGCTGTCAGGAACATAGCATCAATCGGGAAGGGTGTGATCTGGAAGAATGGAGCAAATCTGAGCCGATCCACTCTCTATCTCTGCTCTTGAGGAAGGGCATGGTACCATGGCCACACCAAATCCCATGAAACGCGGGCTCTGATCCTCTGCCGGCCCTACAAAACACAATAACCACCAAACATCAGCCATCAAAACCATAAATGCATTTTAGATTAATCCCCAGCCCTAAGATCAGGGAGACCATAGCCCTAGCTACCTAGTCTCCCAGGCGGCTAGGTCGCTGGCCACCTAGACCTGCTGGGCAGCTAGGACTCTGGCCGCCTCATCCTGTTGACGGCCACAACCCTGGCCACCCACAAGCCTCACCGCCGTCTCATGCACCCACCACACCATCTCCATGTTCAATCAAAACAAAACCAAATAAAACACAAAAGAATACACATGGGTACCCATGGGTGTGGTGCCTTGGCCTCTGCTTCCCCAGCCTCCGTCGTGGGGGAGCTTTCTTCATCCTCGGAGTCATCCTCACCTTCCTCACGGCTAGGGTGGCTGCCCTTTGAGGCCTCGGCTTCTCCTTACACTCTCCGCTACTTGAATCAAAGGGAGGAGAGTTGGAGGGGCTGGTTGAGGCCCCCTCCGCCTGCTCGTCCTCGCTTGAAGACGTCGCCTCCACTTGTTGCCTCAATGGAGCTCGCCGCAGGCCCATCTCACCAAAGCCCACACTTGGGAAGTCCGAAGGAGGATCTAGCAACAACAATTAGAGAGAAGTAGCACTGGAAGGCTCTTGGCACATGTAAGAGGAGAAGGGGCGTCAAGTGGCGTGGCTGCCCCGTTAGAATGGGCCAGTCTTTTCAAGCCCCTCTCGCGAGTAAGGGTGGCCAGAGTGTTGGCCACCTACATCAGTAGCCAGTTGGTGGAGCGGTTGGCATGGCCCCAGCGCGCCTGCACGAAAGCGAGGCCGCTGTCGGCCAGCAGCGCCGGAATGGTCCGGCGCAGGAAGTCGGCGGGCGGCACGAAATCGGCGTCGAATACCGCCACGAACGGCGCGTCGCTATGCGCCAGGCCGAAGGCCAGGTTGCCGGCCTTGAAGCCCTTGCGGTTGCCGCGCCGCAGAATCTGGAGATTCACCTCGGCCGGCACGGCGGCCCGCACCGCCTGGGCCAGCTCGTCATGGCCGTGGGCATCGCCGTCATCGAGGATCTGGATGGTCAGCCGGTCACGCGGCCAGTCCATCGCCGCCGCCGCCCGGGCGACGCGCACGGCCAGTGGGCCTTCATTGCAGACCGGCAATTGCACCAGCACATGCGGCAGCGCAACATCCTCGGTCTCGGCCAGTTTCAGGTCCGGTTTGCGGCGAAAAACCCGCACCCAGGCCAGGCACGCGAGCTGAACGGAAAGTGTGCAGACGGAAACGAGGACGATGCAGAGGGCGAACTGCAGGAAAAGGGAAAGACCGTGCATGGCGATCGTTCAGGCCCCCAAGGCTCGTTTCGCAGGACCCGGCCTTACGGGTCGATTCGGCGGGTCAGACTGGCCCTGTTCGGGACCATGCCTTGCGGCAGCCCGCGCGGCAAGGCGACCTTCTTACGCCCCGTTCAGAATGGCAAGGGGCAGGTGCGAAGGACGCCGCCCCTCTAGCAGCGAAAAGGGCGTGCGATCAAGGCCATGGCGGGGCAGCGGGGACACGGGCGCGTGGCGGAACTTGGCTTTGGCGGCCGCCGTTACCATATATGTGTTTCAGTGAGGGGCACTGAACCGGAGCCTCGTAAATGACCGCGATTAACCAACATTTTTCCCGGCTTTTGCCGCGATCCGCCCGGCCTGCGCTGGCGGCGGCCGTGTTGGCCAGTGCCGGGCTGGCCGGCTGTGCCAGCCCCACCGTCTATGGCCCCCGGCTGGAAGGCCAGCAGACCGGCTATACCGACCGGGAGCTGACGCCCACCCGCTACCGGATCACCTTTGCCGGCAACACCGTGACACCCCGCGAGACGGTGGAGACCTATCTGCTGCTGCGCGCCGCCGAGGTGACCCGCGCCGCCAAACATACTAACTGAATATCTTTGAGTGCTGCTCTTTTATGCTAGCTTCTGCCTCCCATGTCATCTCCTCCGACGTAGAATTCCGTCACAATGCCGTAACCATGGGATGTCACTTCCTTCTAAATTGTTAAACCTTCGTATCCAAAATCTGAATTGGCTGAACCTCAAAAGTCAAATATGGATTGATCTCCACCCGTGGTTCACTCAAAACATGGTAAAGGGTCGTGCATGTACATTCTCAGCATAGATAAATAGAACACATGGTGAGCTCCTTCCATAGAGGGTGACAATGCTAACCTGTAGACGATCTTCCCAACTCTGGATAAACTATCAAAAGGACCAATATACCTAGGGCTCAATTCACCCCTTCTGCCAAACCTAATCACTCCTTCGGTAGAAATTTTTTTTAAGAATATATGACCTCCTACCTGAAATTCTAGATCTTTTCTTCTTTAGTCAGCATAGTTCTTTTACCCACTGTAGACTGTTAATAGCCTCTCCCTGAACATACCCATTTTCTCTAAGGTCCGTTGAACAATCTCTGGTCCTGTCAACACCTTCTCTTCTACGCTAATCTAACATGCATGTCAAAGATCTGCAATGTCTGCTATATAAAATCTCAAAACCTGTCATATATACCCTTGAATGGATACCATAACTAGTTACTCATCTCATCCACTGCCCCAGTCCAAGTTACAATGTCGAGTATTATATTTCAGCGTCTGTATTGTCCTTTATGGCTGTCAATATCTCTGAGGGTGGCATGTTGAACGAAACTTTAATTGGGTCCTAAAACTAACAGCAATTCTGTCCACAACCCTAATGTAAATATGGAATATAGGTGGATGGATAAAAAGATTATTTAGATGTAAATTGCTATAAAATATATTGTTAGAAAACTACTTTTCAAAAAGCAATACCAAGTAACACTTTTAGGATAATTTTATAAATAATATTATCACATGAATAATTGCCAAAATTTTATTATTACAGTGCTATTATTATTACTACCCTCGCTATGCTATCATACTTGACAAAATACGCTGATTGTCGTGTGCCACTAGCGTTCACGTAAAATCTCTTATTTAACTCTAATTAATACATTAGTAAATTTTAAAAAACTTAAAATATTCTCACTGAACAGGGTGGCGGCCAATGTTGAGGGCTTCTTGTCAAAGTATTGCCGTACTGCCACTACAGCGAGCCGAGAAAACCAGTCGATGACCACTGACTTCAGTGCTTTTGATAGGCAAAGGAGGGAGGAGAAGGAGGCAACTGCCCCTTTAACCAATAAGTCTGCCAAGCAAGGACCCTCGCTACAGAATAAAATGAAAAAGTTTTACTCATTTTCAAAGGATAAAATCGGGGTTATCTTTGAATGGGCCTGCCACTATGGCAAGATTACCCTCCCCGAGCCCAAGAGGACAGATGATGTCAAAAGAAGCAATAACCCTTGATTTTGTCCCTATCATCGGATGTTGGGACATTCCATCGATGATTGTTATATATTCAAAGATATTGTTCAAAGCCTAATTAAGAAGGGCGAACTGCAGATGGGGGAATACAAGGGGAGCTCATATGATCTCGATCCATCATCAGACCCCCAAAGATACATTAGAAGCCGACCAAAGGAGGCTTCAAACCTGAAAGTAGCCATCTAAGTAGCATATATCATTTATGAAAGAAAAGAAGAATAATCACTCTTGTCCCACTGCAAGGGCATATAACCCCAATTCCCCAGCCATGGGAGTCTCAAATCTAGTCAATGGAGTGATGGAAGAATGCTATGAAGTAGATATGGTCCCCCTCTCCACCCTCATGAGTGAAAGCCCTCTAGAGGTAGTTTATGATGATTATCTGGAAGATCATGAAGAAATTCTGTGGCCTTTGAGGGCAGGAGATAGCCCGCAATCCCAAATGATAACATGTGAGGGGTAGGAGGCTAATGTTCCCTACAGATGTTGGGAGTATATTGCCAAACAAGTTGCTACTACCCTTGGCAGTACGGTGCTAGAACAAGAAGCTAAAGAATTCCATTCTACCCCTAGGGGTGCTTTATTTACGGGCCGATATCCAAGCTACCCAGAAGTCATACTGCCAGCATCAATGCTGCTCCCACAGGAAATTCGAGAGCCAGAGAAAGAAGCAGGCAGAGTCCCGCCGCTAGGCGATATGAGACAAGAAGATGCCTATGACGTCCTCGAAGCTGAAGAAGATGGTGAAGACTTCATTGCTTTGCAACCGGCTCCCCCGAAGATAGTAGCAACTTGAGAGACAGAGAAGCAGACGTGCGACCAAACTCACCAAATCCATCTGCCGACGACCCCAATAACTTGGATCCTGCAACTTGAGCCCACTCATGTATGGCGTTGGCATTCCCAGCATGTCCCCCCTCCCCACCCGCCGCCGTTTCTTCTCTTCCTTCCCCACCATGTTGTACGGCAACTTATTCCTTCTTAACTTGCATGAGATTTTTTTGGCTGCATGGCAAGTGGACCAGTTGAGAGAGAGAAAGAGAGAGACGAAAGCTAAGGGCACCACGCCCCAACAAGCAGGAGACAGCAGGTGGAGAGGAAGCGGAGGAACATCATTAATGTGAGAGACGCGTAGGCCGCCAGCAAACCTTCCGTCCTCCTCGCGTCCCGCCGTGGAGATCTCTCAGTCTCAAAACCCCCGCTCCTGGCTGCGGCGGGAGAGGGGATGTGATCCCGGGGCTTCACGGGAGGGTTGAGCCTTCCCGACGTCGGGGCGGCCATCGACGGGGGTGGCGAGTAGCGGCGAGCACCAGATCCCCATTCCAACTGAGCCGGGCTGAGCCACCGGGCAAACGAAGGAGGGAGGAGGAGAAGGAAGCAGATCCGTACGTCTCTGTCCTGGCCGTAACACGCACCAGAAGCTTCGGACACCTCGATAACCCCGCCAACCTTCTTCCTTAATGCACCAACCTCTCCACTACCCGGATCCACACATAGATAGATGATAGCCAAACTTGATGAATATATCTAGCATTAACCTAGGTTTTTCACATGACATGGCTAATTTTTTGGACGTAACGATCAAATAACACTGTTAGGCCCTCTTTGATAATTTGATTGTCGGGGGATGGTTGGCCGTTTTGTGAGACGGGTCGTATCTCACCCTCACACCCAACCCCTTGTTCGAGCTTATTTGATCTTGTTGATTGAATAAGTTGACCCCAATAAATTTTCAAAGGGCCCATTATAGAAGGTGACGGTGGACGGTGGTTGACAAATCAAAACGGTATATTTTCTACCATACATATTTGACCGTATTAATCAATGATCGATACGATCGATACACGATACGTAATCGATATATTATTTATTTTTTAAATATTATATATATTATTTTATATCAAATATTATGTTATATGTAAGTTGATCTCTAATTTTATTGTGTGTGAATGTGGAATTTTAAAATTGTGTGCCCGATGTTTTTAACGACGAGCATCCACTCGCATCAGTCGGTGATCTCCACCGGAACTTTCGAGGCTTGAATTCCCCACATTTTGGTGGCTCTACAGACCCTGACGAGGCGGAGCATTGGCTAAAGGAGATGGATCAGAGCTTCAGAGTTATGCAGCGTAGTGACCAGGAGCGAGTCCTCTTTTCAACATTTCAGCTGGAATGTGATGCATGTGCTTGGTGGGATGCCGTGAAAGCCACGCTAGGAAATAGGCGTGCAACGTGGGAGAAATTTAAGGCACACTTTAATAGCAAGTACTTCTCAAACCGTGTGCAAGAGAAGAAGGCGACGGAGTTCGCGGCTCTGAAGCAGAGAAACTTATCAGTTGCTGAGTACGAGGCGCAGTTCGCTAGACTGACCCGTTATGCACCGCACTTGGTATCTACTGAGGAGATGAAGGCCAAGCGATTTTTGAATGGGTTGAAGCTTCAATACATCAACCAGCTGCTGCCAATGGAGATCCACAACTACGCCGAGATTATAAGAAAAGCCCAAGTTCTTGAAAATACCATGGAGATAACGGAGCGGATCCGAGGAAGAGACAAGACGAGAGAACAGACAATCAATTTTGAGAATTTCAAACCCACTAATGGCAAGAAGAGGCCCAATAGTGGGTCACGTTCATCGAAAGATAAGAAGCCAAGGAATGGTGATAAGAAGGCAGGTTCGATCGCCCAGTCTAAAGCAGTTTACAAGTATTGTGACCGGCCGGGTCACAAGATGGAGGAGTGCTGACACAAGCTAGGCGTATGTCTGCATTGTGGTAGTAGGGACCACCGGATCCCTGAGTGTCCTCTTATTTCTGACCAAGCTACACTAGAAAAGTCGCAAGGAAGCCAAAGGCAGTAGGGCAAGATCCAAGCCCTTCAGGAGATCAAAACGGAAGCCACCAAGGATTGTGGATTGGTCGAAGGTACTCTTACTATTCTCTCTAAGCCAATGTTCGTTCTTTCGACATAGGAGCAACTCATTTGTTTATTTCTCAGAATTTTGCTAAGTCTGTAACTGTGAAACCTGTGTTGGTTGATTATCAATTAGAAATTTCAACCCCTATGACGCGCCTCCCCCAGGCCGTTATGCTGACCGGAGCAATGAAATGAACACAACCTCATAGACATTCAGACCATAACGTGCCATCACTGGGGCATTATGGTCAGTATGACGTGCCTCCCCCTGCACGTTATACTCACCCAAACAATCATTGAAACCACACGAAACATAACGCACCAAGACTGGTGTGTTATGTGACTATAAAGCACCGGACTCGGTCTGTTAAAGTCACCTGAACGCATAAAACCTCTGACAAATCCAAAGTTTTTACACCACATAATGTGCCTAGAGAAGGGCGTTATGTGGACATGACGGACGGGACCTATTCCGTCATGCCAAACGACCTATAAACCAACAGGGATAGCAGTCACATAACGGTCCTAGGCAGTCTATTATGTTCAACATGACAGACTAGGGATGGTCCGTTAAGCTGAACATAATGTACCCCCAAGGGTCCGTTATGGGTATAACGGCCTCTGGAAGGCGTGTTATACCAGCTGGGAAACGGGAGGGACAAGTTCGGAGCTGAACTCCCCTCCAGTCGAGTCGGATCGGCGGGAAACAAAGAAAAAGGAGTAGAGGAAGCTAAACTATGAACTTTTTACAACTACGGCATGCATCAAAATGAAAATACAATGGCCATGGTGAATTTTACAAACATTTTAGCCTAAAAATCCCAAAAATGTAACTTGCACGAAAAATGGTGAAAACGCGTATGCATGGATGTGCATGTGGTACCAAAGTGATCCTAGCGAAGTAAGGAGTCCATCGCCCTACCTTGATCGCGACGATAACCTCGAAAAATGCGCATGCGGACGATGGAGCTCTGCGACCTCTCCCGACCCGTCCCGTTCCCACGCCCCACGAACCGCGGAATGGAAAGCACCGGCGTGATCCTCACGATGAGCCGAGTCCAACGGCACCTCCTGCGTCACAATCCGGGGTCGACACGGCCCGAACCGAGAGAGAAGGTGGCGGAGGAGAGAGAACGTGAGAGAGAGGGTGATGGAGAGTGAGAGGAACGGTTCTCTCCAGAAGTGTGAAGTGAACCTGGGGTCTCTATCAGACACAATATTGATTGGTATTCCATGAAGTCTTATAATTTCCTTCATATACAAAGCAGCCAAAACATCAACTGTAATTCAGACACGGGTTCGGCATGCATTGGAAATCACTCAAAGTTCTAAACTGGGGCTCGGAGGCTTCGAATTAAACATCTCGGAGGCGGTGCATTACAACTAAAGCATTGTGGGAGTGCAAGTGTTTGCCTAAATCATCACGAAGTTGAGATGAAGTCGAGACGAAGTCTCTTGACACATAAAGTAGTGTGGCCTACACTTAAACTGACGTGCCCCTCCTTTGGCCTTAAATCGACATGCCGCTCCAAGGGGTCTTAAACTGGCGCGCCCCTCTTCTCCTGCTGAACCAGCGTGACCCCTTTAGCATTCTAAATTGGCGCACTAAAAGCATGGGCCTAAATCGGCGCGCCTACCCCACACGCCATTTTAAACCAAAGATATCTCATCCTCGACCTGATACCCTTTTTTTCTCTGTGAAGAAAGGCACCCTTGCCCGAAATGGAGAAACCTCATGCATCTGACCGATGAGCAACCGCCTGCACGCCTCAAGCTCCCAAGAATGGAAGTCTTCGAGCTCCACACCGGGCTTCCCATCTCCACCGATCACCGTTAGCCAATCCTGGGTGGACACCCCTCCGTCTCTACCAACGCCCCTATCCGCAAGCCACTTAACATCTTCGAGCAGGGAGAAAGAGAAGAAGGAAAAGAAAGGGGGCTTTATCTTCGAAGGGTCCTGATCTCCATTGATATAAAAAGTGAGGCATACCTCACTAGAAGAAGGCGGTGGTTGAAGAAAAGAGAGGTTGGTGAGAAGAGAAGGCCTAGAGTCCCCTCCTTCCCTGAGCTCTCGGACATCCGAAGGAGGAAGAAGTTTCATCCACTCATGCCTGGAGGTGAAGAAAAAGAGAGTGTGTGAGAGGAGAGAGGTGAGCTTGGGGAAAGGAGCTTGTGCTCTACCTCCTCCTCTCCCACTGATGTATCTGTTTCCTTTTTATCCTGGTGTTTCCCTCTCATTTCGGTGTAGATCCCCTTTGTGTATTTGTTCTTCCGTTGCCCTCCCCTAGCCCTTTATGGATGAATAAAAAGGAGAAAAGCATTATGTGTTTGTGATTTTTCTTATCCATCTCATCAGTTTCCTTCCCTCCTTCCCTATCTTCTAATCACCCAGGGCCCTTGGAAGCTTGCCTCTCTATGGATTACCAATTAGATCTATCAAAATCTATTACACACAGCAGTTCCTTGGTACTATGGCGGAGGTATGAATCTTAAGATATTGCTCATGTAAATTGTTATCATCTTGACAAGACTAGCCTTGTCAATTCGAACTCACCTTTTGATATACCAAAGATCTAATGTCGAAATGATAGATTATGCTAGATCAGATTGATGAAATATGAAAGAAGTAATATGCGTGTGTGCTAGCATAGAATGGGGGGAGAAGAAAAGGACCAAACTACAAAAGAGACAGTGATTTTTAGGTGGTTCGGATGCAACGACGGTAACCTACGTCCACCCCTCACAATCTGTGAGGATTCACACACTATCTTGTAAAGAATTACAAGATCAAAACACACACACACACTCGTAAGGAGTTTAGAACTCCCAAAAGGCACAAGGGCACCGAAACACACACGGATCTAAATGAAACCACACACACACACATGGATCTGAGTAGATCCACAGACACACACAAATGTTTACAAATTACAAGGAACACACACTTGAAGCTCAAGAAATTTAGAAGAAGAAACATAAATGAAAATTTCTATTTTAGGCTCCCCCTGAGTAGATGATGCAGATTTTGGACAAAGCTTACTTCTCCACTTGAGTTGAGGTTGATTGGAATTAGATTGATCTTGAAATGCTTTAGGTTTGATGAGGAATGGCTAGATGGATCACTGTTCATGTAGGTGTTGTAGTAGCTTTCTTCCTCCCCTGATAGTCTCCCTTGACTCCTCTTAGTTAATTAGGATTTCTTGGCCCAAAGATATGTTTTTATATCACTTGGGTTAGGCAAGGGAAGGTCAAAAATGGCATCCCACGTTTCCTGGTAGAAGTGGAAGCTTTAGCACTCACAAGTCCAAAAGAGAGGGCTTCCTACATTGATGAAATCAAAAGTCATCAAAAGGGGCTTCGAATGGGTCAGTCGATCGAAATCTATCGGTCGGTCGATCGATCTCTGTAACTTATAAGAACTTTCAATTCTGGGAGAATTGGTCGACCGATATAGGCCCATCGGTCAACCAAACTCTGTAACTTTCTAGAGTTCTAAATTCTGCAAAATTTGGTCACCCGATCAGAAGCTGTTGGTCGACTGAAATATAGAATTTGAGCCATAACCTAAAAAAAATAAAATAAACAAGACCTCCATTTAAGGAGGTCTATCATTGCTCTTATGTAGATCTTAATGTGTTGATGATCAACAAATGTTTCCTTCTAAATGTGCCACCCGAGAATACTTTCTGTTGCATCCCTTCCACAATCCAACAGGTAGCATGAACCATCTTCCAAGAGAGGCCTAATAAGCCAACAGCCTACGGAAGAAACTGTGTTATTACAGGTAAGAAGAAAATTCCAATATCTTCTTTTTCCAAAAATAGTGTGTGGCTTATACTAGCAATTGCATTACTAAAATAAACAGAGGTAGTCCAATATATCCTTCTTTTCCACAATTTTCCTTGGTCAGAATATCTCACAACCTGACCTCCACATGGAACGTTTAGTCCCCCGCAAGGACTGAGCATTCCATACCCCTCATTTATCTTGGGTAACACAGTTAATATCAAACAAGGGAAGATGGTTGAAAAGATATTCTAATTCTTGCCTTTTTCAGTGAGTCTCAATCACAGGAATGTGGAACAAGAGGCTTGTGATTGCCGCCCCCCCCTCTCTCTCTCCTGAGAAAATGTGGACTACCACCAATTTTATACCAATAAACAGGGGCAGTACAATGGAAGAGGTGAGGAGAGGTTCCTCATCCTCAGAACAGAAAAGAAAGAGGCTTACGATTGTTATGATCACTACTATTACAATTTCCAAAACTGGTTGCTTTAGTGGCTGAGTAAGCCAATATTCATTGATCAAATGAAAATGCATCAGCAAAGCTTGCAACTGAGTGAAAGGAACAAAAGCATTACCTCACCCAAATTGCCCAACTTGTTAGATGGTCCAAAATCATTGGTCTCAGTTTTCTCCTCTCCGTTCTCCATTCTGTGTTTCAATGTAGCTTCAAGTTCAGCTTTCTCCCTCTGTACAAAAGAAATGATACCAAAGTGAATAAGCAGATAATATCAAACGATTACATGCAGCAAACATCCTTTTCTATTCATTCTTGCATTTAGAAGTACAATGATTCAAAACAGACAAAAAGGGGAAAAAACCAAAGTTGCTTCGTGCACCAACCTTAAGCTTTGTGTTCTCATTTTGCTGGGCCAAAACAGCCTGTCTTAATCTGTCTAAAGATTCCCATTGGGCCCATTAAGCCACCCACCATGAGTCCACCTAATGCCGTGCTGGCTCAGAACTTTGCCCTATAGAGCAGGTGTTTATTCCATCAGAGTTATCCCATCATTGGAGCATCTGCACCCAACTCCCAGTTTCCCTAATAGGCTGTTGATCATGAGGAGACGGACCCTTTGTCGGGTACCCAATATGACTTGCTACATCATCTGGACCGGATGCCCGCAAAGATTTTAGTTCTGGAGTTGATGAAGCGGTCCATGATCCACCAAGATGCACTATGAGATTTTTTGCAGAAAGTTATGGCTAATGAAGACATGGCAGTGGATATAGAGTTTACCGACTTCCCTGGCTACAATTTCCAAGGGGATGGTCATTACATTCTCATAAACTGAGCTAGCACCCCCTGAGGCTCGTCAAATGCCGCTATGTATTTCCATCATTTTGAACAAAGTAAGCATAGATGCGAAATTAGTGGACATTGGGGCCTCTATCAATATTTATCCTTTGAGCACTTTGAGAGCATGCAATATCTCAGAAGATTTATTAAGGCCTACCCCGGCTACCATCATAGCATATGATAATTCGAGAAGGTCGTGTCATGGGGTTGTTACTATCTAGGCTGAACTCGGACAATTGATGATGCCCATCAAGTTTTATGTGCTCGACATCGACCCTATGTTCAAAGTTATTCTGGGTCGTCCGTGGATTGATAATCTTAATGTCATGCCATCTACTGCTCACCAATGCCTCAATTTCCCATTTCAAGGATGGGTGGTAAACGTCAAAAGCATCTCCACGGTCCCGTCGGTCGAAGCTATCTTAGAGAAGATTTTACCAACGCTATGCCCCAGTAACAGGCCTGTTATCTCTATGCTGGATCTAAACTTTCCATGGGCCTATGCACCACGCAGGCCCACTATTGCATCGATGAACATCAAGGAAAAGCCCAAGATTAGAGATTCTAAGGGCTGGAAGATCATACTAAAGCTAGGATATCAACCAGGAAGAGGTCTCGAGGCTCAGTTGTAGGGGTGGACCAAGCCGGTCCCCAGGGTCTGAAAGATGAGCAAAAGGGGCCTCGGCTATCGAGAGTCATCATTATCCATCCTGGGTGATTCGATGCCGCTGACTTGGGATTCCAACTCCCTTTTTTTTTAGACACAGTCATGTGCCCCCTGCCTAAGGACTGGGGTCATCTGAATCAAACTCTGCCTTATGGTAGAATTGGGAGTGTTTGTAGTCATTCCTTGGATGGAGACTTGTTTAGTTGTTTCTAACTATCGTGCCAACCCTGCTATTGGGGAGGGAAACATCCATCAACCCTATTTGTTTAAGTCCTAATGGATTAACCTCACTCCGGGTTCTAGGGGGTCTATCGCCCTGTCACATGTTCCCATGGAAGCCCCTTGCACAAGGTGAGACATGAAAAGCCATTCACTTGGCTACATTCTGACCCTGCGTAATTTCTCCAGATCACCACGAATCCGTAGCAGGCCAGCCCTAAGGATTCAGTAAGTGTTGATCTTGAGTTCTGAGACGGGCCCATTGGGCCTCTCAGTTGATTTATGGACTTACATCTGTTAGTTTTAATTGGTTCCTTTCCCATGGATGTGATGAGATATGAACAAGGTAATATGAATAATTCAACTATGAACAAGTATATCACCTACTCAAGCAATCAACATGAAATAAGAACACATGGGCATGCTATCTTCATGAAAAATAAGCAAAGGGAAGTGAAAAACAATCATCGGGGAGTGGAGCAAAGGGAATAAAATAAAAACACACACTGTAGGTGTGGAGCAAGTAAAATAAAGAAAACAAAGAGAAATATGAGAGAGAGAGGAAAGACAATAGCCCAAACTAAGGAAGTGTGATCGCCACCAAGGTAATTAAATCAGTAAAGCTAAGAAAAATATCTTGAAAAGAGGAGGATGAAACACTCACCCATGAGAGAGAAAACCAGAAATCTGCGAGCAGAAACAGTCCAATATCAGGCTGCCAACAGTAATATAGCGGTCTTACGATAAACTGCTACAGAACCGGAAATGCTCTTATGTAGAACCGCCAGAGCACACAGAGCAACAACTTGGGACTTGTATATCTACTTCTCCTGGCCGGCCAGAAGACTTGGGCCTCGTACTAGGAACCCTATAAATCTGCAAAAACGTGTAGGAACAAAGAAACAAAATCCAGATCAGCCCTAGAGCAAGAGTAGTATCTATAATGCAAGGGAACTTAAAAACATGCAAAAGGAAGGGTGGATACCTGGGTAACTGGGTCAACTAGTCATCTACATGAGGTCTGCTCTTCTGGCTTGATGTGGCTATTGCATCCTCTTGCTGTGGTTTTTGCTACATATGAGCATTTGAAAAAGAAATGTGGACTCAATATGCCTTAGACTTCCAATAGTTGGTCATAATCAGAGGGCTTAAAAGACCTCAAGGGTACCACTGTCCATTTGTATCTACTGCATAATGGAGAAGCACCTGAAGGAGTGCTGGCGCCTAGGCCCTTCTTCCTGAGGAAGGAATGCAAGCAGCCATGCAGCAGTTAATGATGAAAGACAAGGTGTTGACTCTGAATTCACTAAGGAATGTCAGAGTACCATTTGCAGTGCATCATAAAGCCAGAAACTTGAAGATTACAAGCTTGTGCCTCTTTTCAGTCTACTCCTATTTTAGATCGTAGAGGAAGATGCCACTGGGGATCTAGTTTCACTTCCCACAAACCACTGGAGGCAAATGAGTGTTCAAAGTGAAACAAAGGGTGAGAGAAGACCTGGTGAAGGTGTAGATCAATTCATCTTCTAGCGTAAAAAGTCCTTCCACTTTGCAAATGCCTCTACTGTAGTACTGAGTGACCAGGGGCTTTGGTCTCTGGAGGAATAGTTGCTCAGTAGTCAGCTGTGGGATGGAGAATGAGATATCATTCAATTCTTGGTTAGTTGTGGCTGCTGACCAGGCTGACTGTTGCAATATACGGGAGTGAATGTCAGGCTCTGACTCAGAGATGAGACCTCCACCTGATCCAACCTACCTTATGCTATACATGAACAACTCTTTTGGCTGTCCCTATTGTTTTGTATTTTAGAGGGTGTCATCAACAGGGCTTAGGTTCTTACCACATGATCTTCTCACTCGAGATGTCAAGGAATAGAAATAGTATTTTGTTTTCCAAAGAATGATCAAAGTTGGCATTACTGGAACAGAGGCAGATTTCAAAATGTAGGGGTTCTTGCATCCCAGCTTCCAAAATACAAGGTGAAGCAGGTTAGTAAACAGGTGCACTTCAAAACTATAAAGCACCTCTAAACTCTGGCTTTTCAACCTCCATTTGCAGGGACAGACGAGGTGTGGCTCATTGTAATCAGAACATTTCTGTTGTGTTTTTGTCTGCATATATGTAGTCATGTTCGGGGCGTGACAGGTCATGTCATCTTCTTCCTCTTCTTAGTTTGGCTAAAAGGTAGGTTATCTTTTAGGCCCAAGTTAAATTAATCATTTAAACATGTTCTCCTACATGTCTAAATTATCACTGCATTATTTTCTCCAATTTTTATAGACTAGATCACATATATTTCGAAGATCTTAGGCGAGGTATCATCATCTGTCACTGGAACGACTTCTCTGTTTAAGATCGCTGATGCCACAGTAACCGCGTTATGAATATGGTGGCATGATAGATAGCGACTTTACATGTTTATTTTTAATTTTTAATAAATTAATCAAAAACATGTCATATGATCTGGATGCATCCTTATCAATGCATCCCCTACGTACGACACGTCTTTGCATTAATGAATTTTATTTAATTGTAATAAATAATATGATCATGGTTTCCCATCTGATCGCGTTCATGGACGCGGCCAGGCTATAGACCACGTTTAATGAGGATGTTCTTCTGGACTAATGCCAAATTTCTTGCTTTTGTATAAAACTATTGGCAGAAAAAGTAAGTTCTTGAACAATAATAATATTTCTACATAAATGATTCTTGTTATGAGCATGCCCTAGTTCTTCTTCTAAGTTCCATCTATTCGTGATCCCTTAAATCTCTATGTTCTTGTTCTAGCACTCTAATTGTTCTCTAAAAAAATTTCAGCATGCTAAAATATGGAATATGACAAGTTTTCTCTTAACAGCCATGTTTTAAGTAGCATGGATTGTTTTAAGATTGGCATGTATAGTTTATCGAATGTTTGTTTGAAGACTGTGTCACCCCAGTGACATAGGTCTACCACTTACTGGTTTCTGATGTTTTCCACACCCCAATTCTTGGTGAAGTTAGAACCCTCCGCCGGATATTCCTTCCGTCAGACTGAAACTTCATCAAAGCCTTTGTAACTCTCTGCGAGTCTTGTATTCCCACAAGGACACTGAGCTAGTCATACCACAAAAACTCTAGAAAACCTCTGGAATCACGTCTTACTGGCTTAAGATGTGGTTCCACCGGCCTTTGGAACCATGGAAGCGAGGTTCTATTCGGTTCTGTTCACCCTGTTCTGATCGCGGTTGACTTGGAGACTGTGCTCACCTCTATTGTGCATGACTTGCTTGATTGACATTCCACAACTCGTGCTTGACTTGTACTTGACTTGACATGACATGACTTGCATGGCCCGGAATAGGTGATTACTTGCTTGATAGCCAATTCACGTGACATGACTTGCAATATGTACATGCTTGACTATCCTTGTGACATATCACTTGAATATGTTGGACATCTTAATAATTCAACTTTATTATCTCATGATATACTCTCTCTCTTGTCAGTTTTTTACATACGTGCATAATTAGACTTGCATTCATGTAACATGTAAATACTTAAATGTAGCTTGTACTTGAGATATAATTCCTACTGAGTGTTTGCTCACCCTATTGTTTCTCATATTTTCAAGTAATTTTGATGACGAAGATCACTCGGAAGGGAACGGCCATGAGTGAAGAGCTTAGAGCTACTTGTCTATCATAGCATCTATCTAGTCGTGCCCTTCTTATACTTTTTTGAGTCAATCATTGTAATTTCTTTTATTGATCAAGGGATTATGTAACTTGATGGTTTTATTTGAATAAAGGATTTGGTTGTCTCTACTTTTGCGCATCTCTATCTATGTGTCGAGTACACTTACGCTCTGATTGACATGAATGATATAACTCGTCATGCATACCGTGTTCCTTCCACACTCGGGGTGTGATAGTTTTTATGGTATTAGAGCCTAGGTTATTCAATTCCTAGGAAAAACCCAAGTCCAAGGATAGGTTTATATCTATACCCGGTGAGATCGAGTAGAACCATGGGTTAAGTTAACTTAGGGACATAGACTCTTGGTTAATTACATATTGATATAGTTTCTTTTTGTAGGACCATGGCTGCCAAACGTGCTCAGTGGTGTAATATGCAACGCACGGTTCAAGGCCTCGCACTGGCACTACAGCAAGTAGCACAAGGCGGAGCAAACTGTGGAGCGGGCGATCTCCATCGCAGTTTCTGGAATATGAACCCGTCAAAATTTATTGGCTCGTCCGATCCCGACGATGCTGAACACTGGCTCAGGGAAGTAGAAAGGATATTCCATGTTATGCAATGCACGGATGAAGAGAAGGTGTTACTAGCAACTTTCCAATCGGAAAGGGATGCCTGATTGGGAATCCGTTAAAGCTACATTGCCACAAGATGTATCATAACAATAGGGACCCAAAGAGTAAGTACCTTATTGTCACGCCCACCTCAACCAGCGCCTTCTTGACTGGTACCGTGTAACCGGGTTCAAATTTCTGCAGAATTTTTTGGTAGTCAGTAATCTAATCTCTGGTTCGGGGCGTCAGAAAGCGGGGTGGAATCAGAAAGTTTAGAACTTCAGGCGAAGCAGGAAAAGAGAAGCAAATGGGAACAAAACGGATAGCCGAACTTGAGAGATAAAAACTAGTGGCCAGCCCAACTGTGTGCCGAACTGGTTGTTGCAAAGCCCCAATCCCATGGTGATGAGGCCATGGATAAGCAGATGGTAGGGCAGGGTGGAGCGTTGCCAAGACCCGATTCAGAGAAACTCGAGCTTAGGACAAGCAAGTTCTTAAATTTAGTGGGAACAAAGAGACGTACAAAACCCGGCTCAATACAGAGGTCAGCCAATTAAGAAGAAACTAGCAGGGGGCCTCGGTTGTGTGTATTTATATGAGAACATTATCCGCTCTCACCGAGAAGGGATTATGAGAAGTTTAGATGAACTTGACAAACAGAGCAGGAAAGGGAGCTCTTGGACGGAAGAAGGTTTTACTCGGCGAAGAGGAGAACTTGACGTGGTTTTTGTTGGTTGGGCTTGTTCGGATGCGAAGTGCCTGAAGCAACTACTAGCAACTGATGAGAAGAAAGATATAAACCCATCTGCCAACTTGTGATAGAGAACAAAAAAAGAAAAAGCATACAAGTTCTCCCTGGTTCCTTTCGTGGGGATTAAGGTGAAAAATCCAATGGATAACTGAAAATCCCATCAGCAGTATCGAGAGCTCCGCTGTTCTTATGGTGTAAATATTTGCTAACAGGGACGATGAGTTTTTGATCAGAGAGAGAGAGGGAGAGGATCGATTCTGGCACCCCAAAAACTACCGGACGCGAAACCGGAATACGAGATGCAGAGGAAACGAATAACAGAGGACTACCAGGGCAGAGGGAAGAGGAGACGTCGTTGAGAGCAAAGACGAAGAAGAAGGCGAAAAGAAAAATACCCAACTTAGGAATCCAGCAAATTCATCTACAAGAAAGAAACGCCAGATTTTTTTGTTGGAAGTGTGTGTGGGTGTGGGGGGGGGGGGGACAATATTTTTTTTCTGAACTCAATTGAAAACGGCCCGATAGGGGACTGTGCATGTAAGTTTTCCAGGGCCCTTAGAGCCTATAAATAGCCCCATGGGGGCCCCATTTGGGCACAAAGAAACTCTTGGCAATGTTGTTGCTCCCTCTCTCTCCATCACTTAGGTGAGAGCCATGGCCTAAGGCCTAATTTGGCTACGTCTCACCCATGGCCCAATGGCCCAATAAAGCTCAATAAGGCTCCATTAAGGCCTATTAGTTTATGTGGTTCAGACCGCTTAACTGATAAGGCCTGATAAGGCCCATTAAGACTCAATTAGGTCCATTTAGCCTAAGTGGCTCGGACCACTTAACGAGTAAGGACTAATAAGGCCTAATAACGCCCAATTGGGCCCATTTAACATAAGTGGCTCGGACCATTGAGTCCATTATGCCCACTTGGCTCATGATAGGCCCACTTATGCTCAATTAGTCAAATTGACTTGGGCCATTGAGTTCATTATGTTCACTTGGCTCACCATAGGCCCGATAAGTCCAATTGGCTCGGATCATTGAGTTCATTATGCCCAATTTGCTCATCATAGGCCCGATAAGCCCAATTAGCTCGGACCAGAGACCATTGTGCCCTATTACTCACCATGGGCCCAATAAAGCCCAATAAGCCCAATTAACTTGGATCATTGAGTTCATTATGCACAATTGGTTCGCCATAGGCCCAATACGGCTCGATAAGTGCAATTGGCTTGATCACTGGGTCCATTATGCCCAATTAGTTCAGACCATTGGGTCAAACAGGTCGATAAGGCCCAATTACCTCCATTGGCTCGAATCATTGAGTCTATTATGCCCAATTGGCTCATCCTAGGCCCAGTTAGCCTAATTGGTCTGAACTACCAAGTTCATTATGCCCAATTAGCCTATCCAAGTCCATTAGGCTCAAGTGGCCAAAAAGATTAAGTCTGGAGAGCCCAATTGGGCCCAATTAGTCAATGCACCCAATCTTTCCATATATATTGGCCAATTCGGCTTAATTTTGATGTAATTCCTCCAAAATGATGAATAAAAATTGTGATTTTTTTTATTCATGTGCCTTTCTATGTGTGTGCGGATGTATGATGCCAGTCCTATGGGTAAAATGTTGTGATTTTATAGTCGAAAGATTTAGATTTGAATTTGGACTTTAGTTGACCTTTGGGGTTTGTAGCCAAGGGTTCGAATTGAAATTTGGATTTTAGCTGACCTTTGTAGTAGCCAAAGGATTTGGATTTGACATATGGAGTTTTGGCGGATCTTTATGGTTTATATAGCCAAGAAGTGGGATTTTTGGATTTATGGTGGCTGACCTTTGTAGTTTATAGTCGAAGTTTTTGGATTTGAATTTGGGCTTTTGTGAGATCACAGAAATTATTTTATCGTAGATAAAATAGGGATTTAGACAATGTTATTGTTGAAAAAAATATTCCCTCTATGTATAGAGGGTTATTCCGTGGGTGCACATTGTATCAGACGATTTGGGTTCGGGTGCTGGACCTCTCCCCACTGGCCAGAGTCAGTGTTGATTTATATCGGCCTAACATCCGAACACCTTTGTTCAACTGTCAAAGAAAATCCAAAGTCCTTCACATAGGTTTAGATATTGAGGGCACTCTTGCTCGTAGAGCTCACACTGTCCATTCATTCACCACCAACATATTGACTAGGTTAGGGTTAAGTCAGGGCAAAATCCTAAGATTTAAGAGTAGGGATGCAAAGGTGTGAAAGCCATAGGCATTTTTGAAGTGAAGGGAGATTTTCTGGACCCTGAGGATATTTTGGTAATTTTACCAATCCAGGGGTATTTTGGTAATTTTATCAGGCGGGGGTATTTCTGAAATTTCTGGGCTGGAATGGAGATAGGATAAGGTTCCCGACTTCCCAGGGCATTGAGGCCGTTTCTGGAGGGTTTCGGGGACTACTAGGCCATTTCTGGATCACAGGGATATTTTGGTAATTTTACCACGCCCTTTATGCACCTAGGTTTGAGGTGGCACCCAGATGTCGGACTGAGTTGACGACGCTTTCGGACTGAAGGAATGACAAGGGGCTTCATAGGAGGCACGCATTTGTCGATTCTGTCGAAAGAGGGGTATGTGTAATTTCACAAGTCGGAGGGGTTTTCTTATAATTTTCCCCGATTGACATATAAAGGAGATTTGTAAAGCACACTAGATTCATTTATAGCCCACATGGGTGCAAGGGTTTTCGGTGAGTTGTTGACTGTACAAAGGTCCGCAAGTTTACTTGCATAATTTACCAATTATCATGTGGGTTTCTAATTTACTAATTACCAATTAAGATACTAACATGAATCTCGTAGAACTCATACTAAGTCATGTTCTATGCAGATGTGCGGTCGGTACATGACCTGCTATCTATGGATGTGTGGTCAGTTCAGGACCTTATATCTAACCTGCAGGATGTGTGGTCAGTTTCGAACCTTACATCTACTGGACTTACAAGATGTGCGGTCGCTTATGGACCTTATATCTACCTGTTGGAACAGAAGATAATATATGCATTATAGGCTGGGCAGTTGGGCGGCTGGGCAGGGGCCGCCCATGGGTTGGGTGGCTCTGGCAAGGCCGCCCAAGGGCTTGTGTGGCTCTGTTAGGGCCGCCCTAGGAGGGCTGTGCGGCTCTGTATGAGCCGCCCATCTCGAGGGCTTTCTGGGCGGTGTTGGGCAGTGGGGTTGTATGGTCATCTGGATGGCCGCACATCCCAGGATGTGTGGTCAACTAGATGGCCGCCCATCCCTCAGGGGATGTGTGGTCAGTAGAGGGCCGCCCATCCCAGGGGTTATATGGTCATCGGGATGGCCGCCCAAGGTGGTTGTGTGGTCTATCGTAAGACTGCACAACTCTAGTGAAAATCTGATTTAACCCTGCCTTGCCCGCCTTCGGCGAGGTTTCTACTGTTACATTTAAAACATGAAATTTGAACGATAGACTGCATGGAATTTAGAGCTTTTTTTATCATTGGAAAGAGCACGAAAAACTCTACAATCTAGCATGATCAATTTAAGATTTACAGTCTGGAATTGCTACTGAAATCAAAGGGGAACAAGTTCTGCCCTAATTCTGACATGCCTCTACTAAACAATTAAATTCTCTCAGGATACTCAAAAAAATTTGGGGCTTCCTACGTCAAATGAAAGAAGACATGATGCTGCTTCTATCAATATATAATAATTAGGATTTGGTCTGTTAGAACCTACCTCAATCGAAGAGAGAATGGATGAAGAAAGGAAGAAGAAGGGACGTCGACACGTCTCCACAATTCCTCCGAGATCTCCCTGGATACCTAATAAAAATTAGGGCTTTTTAGCTCAATGGAAAGAGCACTCGATGCTGATTCCATCCATATATAATACGAATACGTCACCGGACTGGTGGCGGGCGGAAAGGCCCGCGAGGCGATGGCCTACATCGATGACCAGCAGCTTGCGACCGAAGAACATACGGGCCTGTGGTCCCAGTTGGACAGCAAGACTCGTTCCGCACTCAAGAAAGCAAAGGACCAAAAGTGAGCGAAGCCAAATTCATCGGCGGCCTGATCGTCAAGGCCCCAAACGAGCGAGCACCGGAGTACGTGAAGGCACGGCTGTCCATCAAGCGCGATGAGCTGATCGCATGGCTCCAGACAGAGCGCGGGGAGTGGATCAACGCGGACATCAAGGTGTCGAATGGGGGCAAGTGGTACGCCTCCGTGGACGACTGGAAGCCGCAGGAAGGCCACCAAGCCACGACCCGTGGTGGCGCGCCCACCCGCAATGCCCCGCGACCGACGCAGCGCCAGGCGCCGGCTACGCAGCGTGGCGACTATGACGACTTCGATGACGCGGGCATCCCCTTCATCCGCCAGCAGGCCCACTTCTGATGACCAAGCAGGAATACGAACGGGCCAGAGACGCAGGCCGCCAAGCCAGGGAGCGCGGGGTCGGCATGTACGATGGGCCTAAGTACGGCATGGGCGCGGAGGGCACCATGCTCCGCGAGGCGTGGCGGGATGGGTGGGAGACTCGGGATCGGGAAATCAGAAGTCCGGGAAAGGTCCGGCAGGGGGGGTGAAATTGGCAGAGTACCGACCCACGCCCTTGGTGACACGGAAGTCATCGATGTATCCATCTGTGCCGAATGTCCCCGGAACGTCGCCTGCCGAGTTCATCAAGCACCGGGACGAGACATAGCTAGTCGCGTCAGAGAAGCTGCCAACGTTCACGCCATTCACGAACATACGGGTCGTTCCACTCACACGGCTGATGGCAATGTGGTACCAGGTGTCAATCGCTAGGACAGAGATGCTCGTTATTTGGGCAGCTCCGTTCACGTAGTAAACGAGATAAGGGCTGTTTAGAAACAGGCACGGCTTTGCCTCATTGCCCGCGCTTCGCCAATCTGCTATGAAATAGAAGGGCGGGAACAGGCTAGGGCGAGTTGGAATCACCCCGATCCGAGCTCGAGGGCGTCCGCAGTAGCCATTCTCCCAGGCCTGCGCAGAAGCTGCCAATGGCATTTTCGTAGTTTTTATCATTTTGTCTCAAAACTGACCCCGATAGAATCCTGACGTTTGGTACAACCTTGGGTTTGATGAAGTAGACTCAGAGTGTAGATTTCTTCATTTTTAGGCCCCGATTTGTAGTTTTCGATGATTCTGGCATATGTCGAACTCGTGTCGATTTTCTCAAATTTTGTCCTGATTCAGCCTTCGGCACTGTAATTCATGCTGCTGGACCTTCTTTGAGAACATGCAGAGCTTCTTCGTTGGGTGGGCCATCCCTTGAGGCATTTTCGCCCTGACTGAGTAGCTTTTCAGTCACCTACAGACCTTTCCGGTGTAGCCTGTACCTGAATCGGGTTACCTAGGCTTTCCCCTGATTCAGCCTTCGGTACAACGATTTGTACCGCCAACTTCATTTTGTGGGCACGTGGAGCGTCTTCATTGGGAGGGCCATCCCTCAAAGCATTTTTGCCCTGAATGCACATCTTTATGGTCACTTACAAACAATCCTGGCATTCCGCATGTGTGGAGCAGACTTCTCAGGTTTTCTGGTGATATTGCCATCGACACTAGATATCGTGCTTTCAGGCCTACTTTATGCCCGTGGGTAGCGTCTTCAGTAAGTGGGCACCCACTCTGGGGATCTTCACCGTCACGGAGCAGCTCTTTGGTCATTTACGAACCACTTCGGCACTTCGGACATCCTGATCGAATCACATGGGTTTTCCACTAATTTGGCCTTCGGCTCCCTATTTTGAGGAACCAGGGGCATTCGACCAAAGTTTATGACCTACAAAAACAAAGCTCAAGAAACATTATAAATATTTTCACTGTCAACTGATAAATGCTATATTTTACATCATAAGTTACATCACATTCATCATCTTTGTGCATTAACATGAATAAAATTGTGCATTAACATGAACAAATCTCATTCTCACCATTATTTGAATCTTCATGTATTTTATCATGTTTTTTAGCTAAAATGGTCATGTGAGAAACATTCAAGAATTTGCACAATTAATTGAAAGTTATTTCTGGATGAATTACATTGATATTTTGATTTTTTTTGTAATTTTAGGAAATAGCGACTGGGTTCAGGGCGTTATTTAATAAACGCCCGTTTGAGGAGGCGCATATTTCGATCCGGGTTAGAGGGGGAAACATATCTAGCCATAAGGTTTCCTTTGCTTCCTTTTATCTTGAGGGAGAGGCTTTACAGTGGTTCTGGCACTACACTAGCAATAGAGATTCAATCTCCTAGATGGAATTTCAGAAAGGTTTGGAGTCCCTGTTTGGCTCTCTTAATTCAGTGGAAGCCCATGGCCAGTTGAGGCTCTGTGGCAGACTATCAACGTTCATTTGAGACATTGTGTAACAGGATTATGGGAGTTTCTGAAGATCATCTATTAGGCATATTTCTTAATGGACTCCGGGAAGAATTGGCATGCAAGGTCCGGTCTTTTATGCCCCACTCCCTCTCCCATGCTATGGAACTAGATAGAATTCAGGAACAGAAATTTTCCTTCAGGCGTAGAAATTCTTCCAATTTCACCTTCTCTACTACACAACCTTCCAGACCGACGTCCAACGACTTCACCCCTTCAGTTCCTCAGACCAAAATTCCTCCTCCTATACGCAGACTATCTACACAACAATTACAGAAGCGACGAGTTAAAGGTCTTTGTTATAACTGTGATGATAAGTGGGTTCCAGGCCATATCTGCCAATCCCAGAAACTATTCTTACTACAGCTGGTCCCTGATGCAACTGATTATGAGTTGGTACAAGTAGAAGATTCAGAGATAATTGATAATTCATGTTACTACTTCTGAATCAGAACCTTCTATATCATCACATACAGTGCCTCATTTAGCTTCTCTTGGCACCTTTCATCTACAAGGGTATATTGGCTCACTATCATTGCTTGTACTCATAGACAATGGCAGTACTCACAATTTTATGGACCCCATGGTGGTTCAGAAATTAGGATTATCTCTAACATCATGGGATGCTTATCCAATTAAGATTGCTGCGGGTTTACAACTTACTTCTCAAGGGTTCTGTCCAGAGGTTACACTTAAGCTACCATGGATTTCTTTTACACTGAACTTCTTAGTATTACCTCTGGGCTCTGTGGATGTGGTCTTGGGTAATACCTAGTTGCAGTTGCTGGGTGATATTACTATGACTATTTCTCAGATGATAATGAAATTTTCTCTGGAAGGTCAAAGTTTCATATTACATGGTCTACCACCACCCTCCCTTGAGATAGTTACATGAAAGAAAGACCAAAGCATAAAGCAAAGCAGTGACAATCGAGTAAATAACTAAACAGAGAAAAAATCTCATGATCATGGGGAGAGCATGCTTGCATGTGTAGATGGTTACACATTTGTGTGATTTACCGAACAAAAGGCAATTTGGGGTCTGCAGAGAAAGGGGTCGACTCTGGGGGTTGACACCCACTAGTCCGGGCTCTGTCCACAGCTTTCATGCAATAGATTTGCCCAGGGGTCGATACCCTGGGCCGACCTCCTCTAAGCTTGGCTACTGCCCAGTGGCCAATTCTATTGAGAAAAAAATCATATACCTTAGAAGCATCATGCAATTCACATTAACTCTTATTGAATCTCCATGGGCATAATCAAACCACTCCCTCATGCATTCCTTAATCGTTCAGTAATTCATCTACATTCATATCGAATCATGCATATGAATTGAACTCCATGCATATGTTACCCATGCATGCTTGAGTGTCATGACTTGCGGTATATTAAATGGTGGGTGGAAGAAGGTTGGGTTATACACAATTGGATACTCCCACTATACGTGAGTACATAACTCTACCTTGTACCAAAGTCTCATTACATAAATGCTTCATTTAAGCCCTACATATAGCCATGTAGATGCTTACAAAACCATTTCATGCATTTCCAAAGGGGCCTAGCCTTCTCGCTAAACAAGTCATGCATTAATTCATTTTATATACAAAGAAGAAATAAAAGCAAGAAAATTGAAAGAATGAAGTTTAAAATAAAAGACCAAAATTCAATACCCCTCAAGCCCCCAAGATAAATCTACAACATGAACAAAGCGAACAAACAAATGGAAAAAGAAGGAAGTTTTTGCTCACCATCAAAGTGAGCATCGATGCGACTTTGTCCTGCGTCGACGCAGTTAATTACCTACGGTAGCCCCACCTGGGCCTTGTGTGCCGACGTAGCTGTGCCTTGCGTTGATGCAGCAGCTTGCGGTAGCCCCTATTGGGCCTTATGCATTGGCACAGTCTCTCCTTGCATCGACGTAATGGCCTGTGCTAGCCTCTGGTGGGCTTGGTGCGTCGACGTGGCTTGGTCTTGCGTCGACGCTACAACCTTCATGGGCCCTGTGCACTTAAAAAAAAGAAAGGTTTCGACAGAATTTTTTTCGTCTGAAAAAAAAATCATTTTCGACGTATTTCTGACGAAATATTTTTCATCGAAAAATTCTGTTGGCATTCCTGATTTTTCTTGTAGTGTACCGGACTCGTTGAAGTATGCCTATTTGGGCCCCGACCATACTCTTCATGTCATTATTGCTTCCAATCTCACTACTATTCAAGAATCTCAACTTCTAGATGTCCTTAAAGAGCATAGAGGAGCAATAGGTTGGTCGGTGGTGGATTTGAAAGGAATCAGTCCGGATGTCTGCATGCATCACATCTATTTAGAGGACAATGCCAAGCCAAATAGGGAGATGCAATGCCGGCTAAATCCAAATATGAAAGAGGTGGTTAAGAAGGAAGTTGTGAAGTGCCTGGATGTCGGGATCATATATCCCATCTCAGACAGTAAGTGAGTCAGCCTCACACAAGTGGTGCCTATGAAATCTAGACTGACCGTTGTAAAGAATGAAAAAGGAGAAGAGATGCCAATGAGATTACAAACAAGTTGAGAGTATGCATTGATTATCAGAAATTAAATTCTATGACAAAGAAAGATCATTTCCCTCTCCCATTTGTGGACCAAATTCTGGAAAAGTTGGTTGGACAAAAGTACTTCTACTTTTTGGATGGCTACTCCGGGTACAACCAAGTTGATATTTATTTGGAGGATCAAGAGAAAACTACGTTCACGTGTTCTTATGGCACGTTCGCATTTCAAAGAATGTCGTTTGGGCTATGTAATGCCCTTGCCACCTTTCAGCGATGCATGATGACAATCTTTTCTGAAATGGTGGGAGAATTTTTAGAGATATTTATGAATGATTTCTCTGGGTTCGATGCATCATTTGAAGAATGCTTGGAAAATTTGACTAAAGTGCTAAAGAGGTGCATAGACTCTAATCTGGTGCTTAGCTAGGAGAAGAGTCATTTTATGGTAAGAGAAGGCATCGTGCTAGGCCATATTGTCTCGGGGAGGGGGATAGAAGTAGACAACACTAAGGTGGACCTGATTTCCAATCTTCCTCCCCCGACTTTTGTCAAGCAAATCTGTTCCTTTCTTGGCCATGTCGGATTCTATAGAAGATTCATTAAGATTTTCTCTGTCATTGCTCGTCCGGTTATGTTACGTCTTGCACTTTGCATTGTATTTAGGGCATTCAAATAAAATCTAGAATTTTGCACTCATAATGCATTCTGCATTTTACACTGCACATTGCATATCTTCCAAATTGTGAGCTTGCATGTTATATATGCTATTCACCCCCCATCATTGGAATTTCTATGACCTTATGCTTTCTTACTAAATAATGTTGCATTTGAGTCATCATTGATGTGTTTCTTGTCATACAATCAGGGAGAGTAAATATTTGATAAATATATCTATTTAGGGGGAGCTGCATTGTTATGTGTTCATGAAATTTTCGGTATATATGCTGAATCAAATTCACACACTTCATACATAAAAATGTGAAAATGAGTGTTAAAGATAAGGATATAGGAATTTCCTTTCAACACTCTAGAGATATTAAATTTGATGCATGTATGTTGAAGAGGTAGTTGAGGAAAAAGCTACTTGTCTATTTTTGTAGAAAGAATCTGAAAAAGAATGGCAGAGCAATGCTCAGTCACACTGATTAAACTGGATACATGTCTCCTAAGACGTGATGTGGTTCATTTCTGAAAGGTGTTGTACCATAGTATCTCTATTCAAAATGAGGTGAAATGATTCAATATTCTGAGTAATTGGAGAGTCTGGCATGTGCTTCATGTGTCTCCTCGCGTAAAAAAGAATTATTTGAACCTGATCACTCTTGAAAAATTTTGATTATCAATGTGATATTGCTTGAGTTGAAAAATTCTGGTGAAAATTTCTTTGTGACAGAGTGTAGTCTCCAATATGATGTTCTCATAAATTGAAGTGCAGCCTATATAATTTCTCATTGTGTTGATCTGAAAATCTGAATATCCATATTGTAACAATCTACTTTCATGTTATTCACTTAAACACTTGAAAATTTGATTTAATATGTATTTAGAAAATTGATTGACTACTTTGGCTATTGCATGACTCTTCTGTGTGCTTGCACAATCTCCTAAGTGTTATACTTGAACATTCTGGTTATATTAACTCACCTTCACTTTTCGTGCATCCATTCTATCTCTTTAAATAAAGAGGGGGAGTTGTGTTGCATGTATATATATGTATCTATTTGGTTACATTTATGTGTCCTCATTTGTAAGCATCTAGCTTTATGCATAATTCCTGTTCTCTCTCTCGCTCGCATGTATACCCCCCCTCTCCTTAAAACTCCCCTCTCTCCCACTCTCTTGAATTAATAATTCCACACACACACACACACACAACCCGGAATGTAAGGGAGAAAGATAGTCTACGGCAAACCCCCTTACTCTCTCGTGGTCTCGTGTCTGCCGCATTTGCGGGGATTGGTCCTTTTTAGCTGTTGAGCTGGCAACGTCTTTGTCTTGCACATTACCTGTTCGATAGAATTACTCCGAGACCAACAAAGCCGAGTTCCGGGTGTGAGGATGGCCATCGCGGCGGCTACCTTTCCTCCCTGGCATACAGCTTTAATGGGTTCCTCTCCTCCGTGCAGGGGAAAAGCGAACCTATTCAGTGGCCACTGCTACCGTCCCTTCGCCATGCCCCTCCGGGGTCGCTGTGCTCCTCAAAGGGTCGAAGCCAGAGCAAGCCCTCGGAAGGAGAGTGCCAAGGTCAAGAATCGCAGGACGCGGAGGAAGGTAAATCGTATCCCTTTCTGTAGATGGTTCGTGTGACGTAGATGGTTGACATATGCTGTGCATTTGTTTCAATCTCACTAGCTTCAGTTGATCATCAGCTTGAAGCTTATCCATCTGGTGATGTGGGTTCTGTCGAATCAATAGTCTAGGAGTCTTCATTGTTTTGATTCAGAATTCTGAGCACATTAAGCGTTAGAAGTTTCATCAGATTGTTGACACTGCTGGTGTCTCCGCAGCTTTGCTGCTTTTGAAGTTAAAATGGCTATTTCGCTTGACATTTTTCAGAACTTTTATCTTTTTGCATGACATTTACGACCACCACTGCTGTCTGATGAGAGTGTTTATCTGATTGCGCTGCTTTAGTTTGATTGCGGTAACTATTTGGACAGAGCTCTGTTTGGACCATTCTTCTGACAATCGTTGAGACCCATCACGTACCTTTCGTTTTTCTTCTACTTATTTCGCTGTTTGCACCAACCAGTTGAACTCTTAGCCGTTGCTGGGCTTGCTGTAAATGTTGCAAATGGCCCATACGGTACCAATTTTCACTATGTTCCTGATGTTTGGTTGGCTGCGAACTTGCGTTTTAGAATAAAAGCTACAGTCATGAGACTCACTTTTCTCCGTTTTTCAGACCAGAGCCACTGTCAACCAAAACCCAAGGATTTTAAAACTGAAAGATCATGAGATTTACAGCACAAGAAATGACACTTCGATGGATTTATTCTCGGAGTTTTAGGCCGCTCAATAGAGGAATAAGGCAGTCTCGGAAAATTGAAAATAACTTCCAAGAGCATAGCAACTATGTCTGTGATGCATTGTTCGAATGTTCGCATCAATGCTTAAGGTTCAAGGTGTGCCTGCTAACTGTGTCTCTCTGAAAGCCACCTATTTCTGTTAGCACCTCTGAACATGAGTGACTAGTGTCATCCTGTTCATTGTTTCTTGTTTTGCGCACCGATATTCTTAACTTCTGAGAATGCATGATAAAGTAGGTTTATTGTTTGTTGGGAAATATTTCACCATTATTCTTTGAGTGCACATTCTTCCACTTCCTATAAGGGATTACTGCAATATTAGTGTCATCAAGTTGACTGATTTTTTTCACTAATGTACAAGTATTACTCAAGTAACTTTCATTACTTGTATGTTGATATTGACATCGTATGAGAGCAATTTATTTTGTCGCTAGTTCAATGGTACTCCCACTAAACCGAGACTCTCAGTCTTCTGTTCAACCGATCAACTGTATGCAATGCTCATTGATGATCAAAATAAGAAGATCATATTCTATGCAAGCACATTACAGAAATCTATTCGCCGGGACCCTCCCTGCTCCACCATTGTAAGTGCCCACTCCTTTCCTGGTCATATTCATCTTTTCTTCAATGAAATATTCCATTTCATGTGTTTCTACTTCTCTGCTTTTATAAAGACCAGTTACAGATAGTCTCCATGACATAGGAGGTAATCATATTTTTGTTTATTTTTACATCGGCAATGATTGAAAACTCGTCACACTTGTACAGTTTATGTAGCTTACATGATAAAGCTAATTACTTAATTTGTCGCCTGAGCTCAATGGTTCAGTGGGGAAAAGACCAAAGCATTATTGAAGCGCATAGTGCTACTATGCAAAGATTCTTTTAGAGCAAGAAATTAAAAATCTAATTCCAGAACTGGGTCAATCATGGCCGGTTGTGGTACTGGTAAGGACAAACATGTTACTTGACATCTGGCCTGATCTTGCCAATTTCATGCGAAGAAGAGGTGGAAAATGTCCTCAATAAAGAAGTAGAAGAGGGGGGGAAAAACACTAGCCTACTCTTTTGTTGTTGAGTTGCACCAATATTTCAAGCAAAATGGAGGAGGTTCCTTGAGTCATTGAGGTGAATGGCTCAAGGTGAGGTGCCAGGAAAATCACCTTGAGGCATGCACCTCTAGCCATGCATACTTACTGTTAACTGAGGCTGTGAGATGTGGGGTGTTTTAGAGGCATAGCATAGGCATGCGTCTCTTTCATTCCCTAAATGTTACACAACTGCGAGTATTTATTAGAAAGAAAATTATGATTGTAATGGAAATCCAGCTCCTGTCTTCAACAGCAAAGGAGAGGATGGTGATCATAGCACCTGCCATTTCTCAGTGTGAAGTGATGAAGACAATAGCTGTGCCTGCCCTAGCACCCTCTCATGAAAAAACAGATGTTACTAGAATCTTTGGCATCCCCCAATGGCATCTCTGATGTTTTGATTTCCATTTTTTATTATCTCTTCTTCATCTTCTCTTCCACATCCTCTTCCTCCCATATATTACTGTCATTTTTTCTCTCTGCTGTTCCGCAAGTCACCCCATCCCCCCTCTCTTTATTGTCATTTATTTCTTTTAACCAGTGAGGCATATGCGCGCCTCATGAAGCTTTCGCACAATGCCCCACGATTTTTGAACTATGCTGCTTTATTTTTTACAAGCTCGTTGTGAATCTTTCGAGTATATGTTTCCTTAGCAAAGGAAAAGAATAGAATTAGTTGTTTGGTACGTAGACTATGTTGTGGATACTCCATTTGCAACTTTTTTTTACACTGTTCACTTGGCATCTATCAAAGAAGGATATTCACATCACGCTCCACTGCTTCCAATTTGCTCCGAGAGCAGGAAGCTGCACAAAGGGTCGGTGAAGAGCTCATCAAAGCCTGCACGGAATTGAATGTCTCTGAAATATCATCCTATGATCGCAATGGATTTGCTCGCGGGGAGAGGATGCGGGCTTTTGATATTGCAATAGCTGGGCATGGATTCCTGCCGCGCTAGTCCATCTAATGGTCTTTCCAATCAAGGATGATACTTCTTGCCCGGATGTCTGATGAAGGTGAGGCCAGTGCCGCTGGAAATCTGCTTGTCTTGTGAAACTCCGAGAGGAAGATCCAACACGTTTGGGGGTCGGTGGTGTCCAGAGTGACCGCTCTCGCGAGACTGCATTGCTGCCATTTTCTGCAGGCCAGAGAGTCTTTGCTCGGGGCGTAACTCCTGGCTGGGATGTCAAAATGTGTTGGGACTGGCTTCGTTGGAAAGGGGGATGACCCAAGCTTGGCTACACCGAGTTTCACCTCGAAGCCCGTTTGTATGACAGGATGGGACCTTCTGGTCGCTGGTTGGGTATAATAGAATGTGAGAACAGGAAAGTAGGCCCGAATTACTAGCGCGGTAACTCTCTGATCTGGAGATGAATGGAGTCAGAGCCATCCTTGACAAAAAGAGGGGCGTCTCAGGGATGCTCTAGAACTTGAATGGCCTCGTTCTACTGGGAGAGGTGCCAGAACCATCCGTTCTCGCGAGGTTGCGTAGTCGGGGTCATCAGCTGGACAGGGGAGCCTAGTTTGGGTTGGTCCTCTTAGCCTCATCACCGGATGAAGCTGAAACCACTGCCATTGTGAAGAGGGGAGACCAAGGTCGACGTCCAGCAAAGGTGGGCAACTGGGGATGCCGGTTGGGGAGGAGATGGCTTCTGCAATCCGGTTGGTGCAGAGCTTCTTGAGCACAGGCGAGCAGTCTGCACACGCTGGGGACGACGGCCGGAACGGGGTGCTCCAGTATCCGAATGGCCTCCTTCTTCTTGGAGCTGAAAGAGGTCTAGAGGAGGACTGCCTTAGACGAAAGGCATGCCAGGAAACTCAGAAGAGCATTCTTGGGAGCTTCTGCAACTCATCTCTACCTCCAACCGGAGTCGATCTGCGTAGCCTGATGGAAATGGGCTTCCTGCCCAACTCCAACCTCGGATGAGGGTGCACGACCACTTGTTGGAAAGCCACTTCAGAGTAGAATCTTCAGATGCTGGGTTGGATGCCAGAAGCTCCTCAAGGAAGGTAGGGGTGTCACTGCAACATGGCATCTGATCTGCTGCTGTGTCTGCCTGGGTGGTAGTAAGAGAAAGGGATCGGAAATGGGGAAGAGGAGAGGGGAAAATGGGGTGGAAAATCTTATGTTAGTGGGAGATGATTATAGTTCCCTTGATTATAGTTCCCTAGGTCTACCTTTAATCTCACTATGTAAGAGAGTTTAATGTGTTTAGTTCAGATTTCTAGTAGCAGATTCAAACGATGTGTAAATAATATCTTTATATTCTCTAAGTAATGATGTGGTGATTAATTACAATGGCCTTTAAGAATGTGATAGGTGACCTCACTAAGAGTGATAAGTTAAACGATATCAATTATGATATTTAGCACTGTATGATCTAATATCTCTTAAATGAGCAAGAGTTACTCGACCACTTGGAAACTGTCATGCCACAACCCAAGGAAGGCGTCACTACATAGCATCGCCGAGACCAGAAGGCTTGCCACCTTTTGATGGAGGCATCACCCACGACTCCTTCTGGCTCGGGTCGTCGCATCATTCCGGGGATGTTTGAGCTTGGGTGTCACTTTGGGTGAGCCCAATTATGTACTTTGAGCCTTTTATTTGAGCCTTTTATTATATTTTTTATTTTATTTGAGTCATGTCCCTAGATCTATAGTTATTTCCCAATGTTTTGAGTCATGTACCCCATGATTTGCTTCATTGGAGAGCAATGGTCAATATGTGTAAAGCCAAGGACAGTTTGGTCCTGTAAAAGGTTGGGCCCCTATAAATAGGACCCAACCCCCCTTGAGAAAGCTAATGAATATTTGTGCATTTTCTGAAATCCAATTTGAGTGTTTCTTTGGTGAGAAGCCAAGGGCGAGAGTGAGAAGCCCTAGGGTAAGAAGCCCATACCTAGCCACCCCTCTCTCTCTCCTGTGCCATTTTCTCTCTCTACCCCTCTCTCTCTAGATCGCCCCTGTCACCTCTCTCCTCCACCTCATCAGTCACATCAACTCCTCCCTCCACTTCACCTAGTGACTCTTCACCTCTATAGAGAACAATAACTACCCCATTACTCCCATCCATCCCCCTATGCACCCTTTCATTCTCCCACACACCTCTTCACCATCCCCAAGTGACCTTTCATTCTCCCAAGAACCCCTCCACCTTCCCTAGACAACTCTTGACATTCTCAAAGCCAGCCATCAAGGAGAGACCTCCTAGCCCCAAGGCTAGGTGTGCCCCACCCCTCCCCATTCTGCCAAGGACGCCATCGTCGCCGCATTCCGGCAGGACATGGCCGCGCTCGACGAACTCGCCACGGGCGAGTCTCCGGCCGGAAAAAAGTAAGCCGGTTTGAAATCCTCCGGCGACGGGCTCCGCGCTTCCGGATTTCCCCGCTTTCGTCGTGCGAGCCTTCCTCCGGTGTCTCCCGTCCGTTCTCCGATTATCCGGGTTGATTCGTTCACGGCGCGACGTAGCACCGGGACCGTCGCCATGCGTGTGTCCGTCGTCATACCGTTTTACAACGAGGAGGGGAACATCGCGTCCCTGCTCGACGAAGTCCGCGCGGCCGTCCCGTACGCCGAAATCGTCGCCGTGGACGACGCGAGTCGCGACGGCACCCGGGCCGTCCTGCTCGCGCGTCCGGACACGGTGACCTACACGTATCCGGAAAATCTCGGACAGAGCGGCGCGATGTACGTCGGCCTCACCCGGGCGACCGGCGACGTGCTCGTGATGATGGACGGCGACGGCCAGAACGACCCGGCCGACATCCCGGCGCTGCTCGCCGAGATGGCGAAACCGGACGTGGACGCCGTCTTCGGCTACCGGCGCAGACGCCGCGACTCGCTTTCCAAAAAAATCACCTCGCGCCTCGGCAACGGCATCCGGCGCTCCGCGCTTGGCGACGACCTGATCGACACCGGCTGTTCGCTCAAGGCGATCCGGCGCGAACACGTCCGGTTCCTCGTCCCGTTCAACGGCATGCACCGGTATTTCGGCGTCTTCTTCGCCCGCGCCGGACTGAAGGTCGCGCAGGTGCCGGTGAACCACCGGCCGCGCCTGCACGGCGTTTCCAACTACACGAACCTCGGGCGCGCCTGGCGCGGTATCCGGGATCTGATCGGCATGTCGTGGCTCATGGCCCGGCGCATCCGCTGGCCCCGCAACGAGACGATCGTCCGCCATGGTTGAGCTTCCCCTCCTGCTCGCCCAGGCGAGGCCCGACGCCGGTTTCATGAACCGGGAGTTCCTCCTGCTCGCGGGCGTCGTGCTCACGCCGTGGAAATGCGTCGGCTTTCTCGGCACCGGACTTTTCGCCGGCCGCTGGTTCGTCCAGTGGCATGTATCCAGAAAAGCAAGACGTGTCGTGATGCCGCCGCTCTTCTGGTACGTCACCGCCGGGCAGGTCTTGTCCTCGGCCCATGCGCTGGTGAACGCGGGACTCGCGAACCACGGCTGGTCCTACGTCAACATCGACGACGGATGGCAGGGGCGGCGCACGGCGCACGGCCGCGCGCTGAGTCCGAACGAAAAATTCCCCGACATGGCGGGGTTGTGCGAGGAGATCCACTCGCTCGGCCTGAAGGCGGGGCTCTACAGCACTCCTTGGGTCATGTCCTACGCCGGACATTGCGGCGGGTCATCCGATCATCTCGACGGTCGTTTCCAGCCGCCCGAGTCCACACACTGGCACGACCTGAGCAAAGGCCAGTATCACGGATTGCACGATTTTTCGGCCGAGGATGCCAGGCAGTGGGCCGGCTGGGGAATCGATTATCTCAAATACGACTGGTTCCCGAACGACCGCGCCGCGATGGAGCGCATGAGCGCCGCGCTGCGCCGGAGCGGGCGGGACATCGTGTATTCGCTCTCGAATACGCTTCACGCGGGCCTCGCCTCCGAGGCCGCGGTTCTGGCGAACGCCTGGCGGACGACCAATGACATTCAGGACTGCTGGAGCAACGGAACGGGATTCGCGGAAGGGCCGCAGGGCTTGGTCGAGATCATCCGCCAGCATTCGCCTTGGGCGCGGCTCCAGTCGCCCGGCGCATGGAACGATCCCGACATGCTGGTCCTGGGCCGGGTGGGATGGGGGGACGGCCTGCGGTCCACACGGCTCAGCAAGGATGAGAAACTCACCCATTTCGCGCTCTGGTGCCTGTGGTCCTCCCCGCTTCTGCTGGGTTGCCCGCTCGACCAGCTGGACCCCTTTACGCGGGGGCTGCTCGTCCATGACGAGTTGATTTCGCTGAACCAGGACCCCCTCGGGCGTCAGGCGGCGGTCTGCCATCGCGACGGGGACCGCTGGGTCTTTGCCAAGGAACTCTTCAACGGAGACCGGGCGGTCGGGCTGGTGAATCTCGGCGAGCAGCCGACCGACATCGCGGTGACCTGGCGGCAGCTGAAAATCGACGGCCCGTGGTCGGTCCGCGACGTCTGTGAGCGGCACGACCTCGGCCTGATGCGGGACGAGATCGGCCGGAGAGTCCCGCCCCACGGCATCGCCGTCCTCCGGCTCTCGCGCGTTGATTTTCAGCAAACTTCAGTCTGTCTGAAGCATTCCATTGGGATCGATCCTCTGGAATGTTATACGGACTGTGTGAAATAAGTATCCAAAGATTTGAATCAATCGAGATGACATAGTCTCTGAACTTCCCAAACTAGCAATAAAACTCAGAACCAACGAATTGAGGAACTTCAGCCATTTAACCAAATTCAAATCAGATTATGAATAGCAAACTAAGCAATTGAGACAAAATGTGTCAAAATAGAGTCAAGACCAGATATGCAGGTTTTTGGACCTTCTGTTGCAAATACCTGCTCTGACACCAATTGTTAGACGCAGTGATATGCTCTGATACCAATGATAAGACAATGGAGTCGAAACAATCGTGGATCCAGAGGAGGGGTGAATGGATCCTTTTAAAAAAATTTAATCAAATAAAGTAAATTCACTAGCTCAGAATATCATCAAACACTCGGTGTGTGAATGTGGTACTCAGTCTAACCAACTGTTAACGATCACACTAGCAGAAGTGATCCAAGTGAAAAATAATAAGTTCAAGCAGAACCACAAACAATCACATGACACCAGATCTTTTAAGTGGTTCGGTCCTCCAAACCCACACCCACCCTACACTCAAATCCGAGTGTGACTTACTACTGGCAAACAGCTTGAAGACTGCTGCGTATCACAGCTTGCGTACAAACCGCTGGGCTTTACAGTTTAGCCGATCGCTGACTAACAGCTTGACCATTGGGCATTACAACTTTACCATCGCTGAGCATTACAGCTTAGCTAACCGCTGATACACAGCTTGACTGCTGGGCAATACAGCTTCGCCACCACTGATACACAGCTTAACAAAGATTTGAAAAGAAAAATAGAAACAATAGATCTGAGAATAAGACGATAGATATAGATCTAACACCACTACAGCTCTTTACAGAGCAGACAACCCTAGATCTAATCTACTGGTTGTAAGGACGCCTTCAACTCTCCTCCTCAATCTCTGAATACCGATCCCCTGTTTCTGCAACTCTTCTCCTTCTTACTTTTCTCAACAGACTCTCACGATCTCATTGAGGCAGATGGACTGATCTTCTCTCTCAGGTGAATTTGAGCCTTCGTCACTCACCTCTCCTCTGCATTTCCTTTCTCATGCAGCTCACCTGACTGTAATATTTAAGAAGATGAAAGTCCCCTGGAAGATGAGAGATTTAAAGAAATTCTTAGAGTAAATGTCTATAACATTGACTTTATCAACAAGTTCATGAAACTTAAGCAAATTGTTGCAAGAGCTCAAGGTCAGTTGCAAATGACAGATGAGCAGCAGGCAGAGCAGTAGCAACAAGAAGAAGACCAGCATCAACAGGAATAGCAGTAAGAACAGCAAGAGTAGCAAGACCAACAGCAACAGCAACAGCAACAAGAAGAAGAGCAGTAGCAACAGCAACAACAGTAAGAACAACAAGAGCAGGCAGCAAGAGCAGCAATAGGAACAGTAGCAAGAACAGCAAGAGCAGCAGCAAGAACAGCAACAACTAGAGCAAGATCTTGAACAACACCCTAGAGACCTAGAAACTCAACAAGCACATCATATATCACTAGCCCATGAAGTGCATGATGAACAGGCTGCACATAAAATTTTTGGTGGTATAATGGTCTCATATGGGATACTTCTACCACTTTCACCTCCTAGAATTTATGGAGCATTGGAAGCTCCACCTAAATTTCATACTCAGGCAATCAACATCAGAAGGACCCAGCTTAGCTCCAAATGTGTATGAAATTAATCCCACCTTGGTGAGACTTCTGCTAACACAATTTGCAAATGTAAATTCTTCCATCATGCAGCTCAACAAGAACATAGAATAGATGAACTTGAGACTGACTCATGTGGTGCAAACTATGAATTGTCGATGGGAGAAGTTTAAGGCAGATAAAGCAAAATCTGATCAGAGGATTCTTAACTTCATGGAATCTCTACTACAAGTTTGTGAAAGAGCAGGGTCAATAATGAGAAGGCTGAGGGAGATTCATACAGAGACACAAGAGAAAACAATAGAGATGCTGATGCATGCCTATGATATCCGAGAAGAGCAGCAAAGCTTATCTCTTAAGTGTGCCAAGTTAATGGATGAATCCCATAGCATCATTGCTCAAATGGGAAAAGTGTATGCTAAAACTGATTCAATAGGTGATGAGGTTATAAATATGGGCAGAACAATCAGGGAAAAACTCTCTACACCAACTGAAGGCACTTCAACATCTATGCCACAGACATAAATCTATCATGAGTTTCATCAATTAAACAAAATTATCATCTTTGTTATCAAGGTTGGGAATTATACTGGCAAATATAGTCTAGATGTATAGTGATAGTAAACCGTAAAATTCTCCTCGTATAGTGCATGAAATTATGAGAAATTAGAGGACTTTTACTCCTGACATAATAATTTAGCCTTTTCATGAGATAACCTACCTCCGATTTAATCCCTAGACTTCGAAATTTGGACTGGAAAGATGACCTAGTTTCTGCTTATTTGTGTAAAACCAGCAACATCCCGTCCCTCGTTCTCCTTATCCTCTTGACCTAAAGGCATGAAATTTTGAGAGAAGGTAGAAGATACAAGGATGAACAAATTGTTCTAAAGGATGAACTCCTAGATACCTTGATTTGGGATTCCAATCTCTAGTCCTTCATTGGACCGGCATGCAAGTTCCTAGGTGTACTGCGTCGGAATAGCTACTTCAGAAGCTCCTAACTCTCTGGATGCTTGACCTCCTAGCATGAAATTTTGAGGAGTTAGATAAAACTAAGGTAATCAAAAAGTTCTAAAGAGCTAACCTGAAATATCAACTCCTTACCGTCGAACAACGCGAGCCAAAACAAGGGTTCGCACAGGTCAAGATCAGGGTCCTCTTATAGGGTTTGGAGTTAGGGCTGAGGATTTGATCGAATTGAGAGTCCTAATTTGATGTAGGATCGATCCCCAAGAATCCTAAACAGGCTTATAGGTCTACACACTTCGATCCACGAGGATTTGGATGCCAAGAATCCAAGCTTTTCACGTTTCTTCATCTCACGGAACTGGAGTCGCTTAGCGGTCATAGACGGACTGCAAGGCTGAGTTTGGCGGTCAAGAGAGGACCGTTTGCAGGAGCTTAGCGGCCTCGCAATAGACCGCAAGGCTACGGTAATTTCGAAAAATCCAGATTTTCTTCCTTATCCACCATTATCTCCTAATTAAGGCATTTATCCTTATTTGGAATTTCGTAAATTACCAAATGTACGTTTTTAATAATAATCTTGAGTCTAAGGCCTTAGTAATTGGTCTACGGGCCTATTTGAGTTGGGCTTAATCCTTTAACAAATATAGGGCCTTTAAATGAGTTAAAAATAAATCCTAATTTCGTTTAATAGTCCGAGATGATAGCAAAGGATTGGATTCCTTGAAATAGAGGAGTGGGAGACACCAAACTGGATGAAGAATGATAAAAAGGAAGAGAGACGAGAGCTAGAAGTCCCTCGTTAAGGCACAAAGACCCTGATAACAAAGAACTAAATATAGAATAAATAAGAATTAACTGAGATCAAGGTGGACTAAAACCTCAAACACAGCAAGGAAAAGGGTGAGAACAATGAAAGGGTGAGACAGAAGGAATAGAAAGACAATAGGGAGATTGTTGCAAAGGTAAGGAAGAAGAAGAATAATCATCCAACAAAATTGGAGAAGGAGAGTAGGAGTCATCCGACAAGGTTAGAGAAGGAAAATTGTGGACATCCGACAGGGTCAGAGGAGAATCAGAAGCAGAGCATGGAAATACTTGGGGAGGAGAATCAGAAGATATCCGAAAATCAAGATGAAAGGATGACATAGGTCGAGCCCTAGAATTGTGAGAGGAGGGAGATTCTGGAGGCTTCTGATGGGGAGAAGAGGAATGGGGGTTTACAGACCCCGGAAGAGAGGAGAAGATCATAGAAAAAGGATCAAGCGAGGGGAAATACACCACCCAAAAGTGGGAGCTGAGCAAGAGAAAGGATGAATGAAAATAAGGGGAAAGAGAAGTGGACCCCTGAGTGCACATCCGATAGCCTTTGAACTTCTGTCGCCACCTCTTCGTGGCCAAAATATCTCAAACGTGGGCCTGGCTAGCACGGACTCAGACCTTCGGGCTTCTTGACTTTTTACCTTCTCAAATAATGAGCCTATCTAGCAAACGGACTGGCCCGATTATGAACCTGTAACCTTGGGGTGGCTGCCCCTAGACACCCAATGTCAACAATAGGTGGACATTCTTGGACAGATAACTTCTCAGAATGCTAAATATCATAGAACCAAGGAGTCTTGTCACTTGGCACCAAGACATGGAGATTTGGCAACTCCACTTGGTGGTCAGGCATGAAGCACAACTCCCTTCATAAAAGAGTGGGATAGAACTGAGGGAGAGTAATACACGACGTTGATGTGGCCGGCGTACTGACGAATCAAGGGAGATTGCATAAAATGTGTAGAATGTCCTTTGATAGCATGGAAGATACAACAAATTGCCCCTTGTACACTCTCTATGGGATTCCGCAACTTATATAAGGGAAAAACCCGTGTGGATTGTAAAACATAATTCGGGACCCACGAAAGCACCCCAAAAGCTCTCTGATTCCAATCCAAAGGATCTAGGGTATTACATCCTCCCCTCCTTTAAGAAATTTCATCCTCAAAATTTAAGGAGCCAACAAGGGAAAAGAAAAGAACAACCCAAATGCTGGCAACGCTCTCCGAGCTCTAGCCAAACTTTGAACCCAAAACCCAGAAGCATGATAACACGATTCTCAAAAACACAATGCAGAGGAATACTGCTAGACCCTGATCACAAGCAAGATCATCATGCTCTGGATCTCAAGGCACACCGATCCACAAAATGAGTACGACACACAAAGGAACACAAGTCTGGCATCTCCACAACATGGCATCATCGCTATCGTCTCATATAACAAGGTGACACGACCCATGCCACGAAAAAGCCACCGACAAAAACTCATACTCGACAGACAACACAAGTAAGAGCTCCCACAAGGAAAATAATCATCTCAGTTGACTGCTCAAACCATCGACTTCCACGCCATAACCAACAATCAAAACTGGCACATAGAATGCCAATGATAGCACTGGACCACAAGCACAATCAAGTCGATTCTCACTTAGACACCATATCTGACTCGAGTTTCACGCCAACTCTACCCTTTCAGAAGAGTATAGCAAAACCAACCAACAATAGCACAGTCCACACAATGCCAAACTCAGTGATGCGGGACGACAATGAGACTCGATATGCGGAAATGAACCGTGTCCTCACCACTCAGACTCACAGGGAACTCCTCCCATGCTGACCACAAGCAAACCAATACACAATCTCAACAACACCTACAAATCCCTGGCTCTGTTCTCAACACAGAACCACGGAACACATCTGCAAGCTGGGTCACATCAAGGCACAATCACAGCTAAACACATGGCTAAAAAGGAACTAGCCATGCACAACTTACCAACAAGGACCCACAACAACCTCTCAGAAATGCATCTCTAGGACAACAACCACATCCCGAGAGCACAACTTCCAAGATATACAGAAAAACAAAGGGTAATCAATCAGCATATCTGCCAACATATTTCCCCAATTCTCAAACCTGCCAGTGCCACAATCATTAAACATTATGTAAAAATATAAATTTTCTTACAAAATTATCAAATATTATCTATATACTTTTCAGATGTTGATATATCTAACTTAACCTCATCTTCGTCATCCTCCTCAGAGGACTCCTCCTCCCTTGTAACAACAACATTTAGCTCCGTCGGATCGACTTCTTCCACTTCATTTCCGACATGTAATGAAAGTGACTCATCATATTTGTCCAAATGAAGATTTGTGGAATTTACAATGCCAACTTCGTCTGATTGAGAATATTTGGCATTGACATCCTTTGAGATAGTTTCACTTAGATTCAACTCATAATTAGGAAAAAGTCTTGCTTTAACCCTACAAACTGCCCATCACACTTTATTCCAAGATGATGAATAACTTGAATAATATACTTGCTGGGCTTATGCGACAAAAATGAATGGCTCATATGTATTCATTTTAGACCTATGTTTGATATCGACAATCCCATATGTTGTGTCATGTTGAACAGAATTAAGATCAAACCAATGACACTTAAATATGAATACATGATTATCTTATCCTAGATATTGTAATTCTATGACTTCCTCAAAAATACCATAGTAGTTCAATTCATTTTCATTGTATGTACTTCCCTTAACACTTATGTCGTTGTTCATCGTAGACTTATTTTGTCCATAATCTCTCGTGTGAAATCTATATGCATTCACAATATATCCTGGATAGGCACATGCAACTTTTGAGGGGGCATAACTTGTCTCCTAGACTCTTTCATCTGTAATAAGACCTTATTCAACCTATGCGTAAATTAGAGTTGTTTAAATATTACCCTTTATCTCAAGAGGAGTAAATAGAAATGTATATATTCAATTATTGACACTTACTCGATATCTCAGCCATTTGGCAAAATACTTCTCTTATTCTTTTTCAACCTCTACAGCTTGGATATTTGGATATCTTATTCTGAATCAAATTATCTTTTTGCCTTAAAAAAGGATGGTCACTTGATAGAAACTGTCGATGGCAATCAAACCAGCATGCTTTCCCACCATGTCTTAATACAAATGATTTAGTATTTTCCATACAGTAAGAACATGCTAACCTCCCATGTGTATTCCAACCAGATAGCATTTCATATGTAGGGAAGTCAACACTCACTCCTTCAGCGAAGGGATGAGGGAATCACTTCACCACGTACGCATGTGGACCGAGATGCCTGAGTGGGGGTTTAGTCATCGGCACAGGGCGGATATCGAAGCAAAAAAATAAAGTTAATGCGTCAGCCTCGACAAGAGGCCTAAGCCGACCGGATGAGGTTGATCCCGAGAGGGAGTTGGTAACTCATGCTAGGTTTAAGGAAAGTCGTTTATTCATCGACTCAGACGGATGGTTCGAGCCGAAGCAAAGGAGGTTTCTTTTTGTTCATCGGTCAGGACGAAAGGTCGGAGCAGAAGCAAAGAGGGTCTTTACTGTGTCGGGGCTGCCGACAATATGAGGGATCTTTTGTTCTCTAGCCAGACGAAAGGTCCGATCCAGAGCGGAAGGGTTAATTTTTTCGTAACCTCGGATGAAAGGTTCAAGACGTGGGTTTATTCATCGGTGGGACTAGAGATTGTAAATTTGGGGTGATTTATTCATTGACATGGAGTTAGTGCCAAAGTAAGGGTCTTTTTGTTCATGGCTTCAGATGAAAGGTCTGGGCCACTGGTTTGTTCATCGATGCCGACAGGGAGTCAGGGACCGATGTAGTTTGTTCATTGACACAGGGTTAGTGCCAAAGTAAGGGTCTTTTTGTTCATGGCCTTAGACGGAAGGTCTGGGCCATTGGTTTGTTCATCGATGCCAACAGGGAGCCAGGGACCGACGTGGTTTGTTCATTGACACGGGGTTAGTGCCAAAGCAAGGGTCTTTTTATTTGTGACTTCAGACGGAAGGTCTAGGCCACTGGTTTGTTCATCGATGCCGACGGGGAGTCAGGGACCGACGTGGTTTGTTCATTGACATGGGGTTAGTGCCAAAGCAAGGGTCTTTTTGTTCGTGGCTTCAGACGGAAGGTCTGGGCCACTGGTTTGTTCATCGATGCCGATAGGGAGTCGGGGGCCGACGTGTTTTGTTCATTAACATGGGGTTAGTGCCAAAGTAAGGGTCTTTTTGTTCATGGCTTCAGACGGAAGGTCTGGGCCACTAGTTTGTTCATCGATGTCGATAGGGAGTCAGGGACCGATGTGGTTTGTTCATTGACACGGGATTAGTGCCAAAGCAAGGGTCCTTTTATTCATTACTTCCCAAAGAGAAGACTAGGGAGTGCTCAGAGAGGTGAAGAGTGCTCAGAGATAGAGCTTGGGTTGGGGGAATCAGGTGGAGAACTCTCAATCTTCTCTTTTTGTATTGCTTGCCCTCTATGCCATTGGAGTCTTCTATCTGTATGCATCTACGCAACTACATGTGCACCTTATGCCCGTTTGGGGGCCTATTCATACCAGTTGTAGTGCCATCATCTCTTCCCTGACTTAGAAATGATGTGGTTAATAGAGTGGTGTCCTGCTTGATTGTGGGGATCATTCATTGCCCACTCGCCCACTCTCAGAGGAAAGGTATTGTAGCGGGCATCTCAACAATGTGGGTGGGATCTGAAGCTCATTGGAGCAAGTCCTATAATGGCAGCTTCAATGTTCATCTGTTGGGGAGTCTTTTGACTTCTGGAATGCACGAATGTGGAGATCTTGCCTGTGGGCTGACTAGGCCTTGATGGGTCCCAACTAGGCCGTGTTTCAGGGCCATTAGTCAACTGGAACGAGTAGCTACAGGCCTGGGTATCCTGCACCATTATGGGCCTAGTGTTACTGGGCCATGCTGGGCCTGGCACATTTCTTCTCCTCGCTAGCCCCCTACTCTCGAGCATCGAGCGTGCTCGATGCTCGAGAGGAATTGTATGAGGCCAAATGAGGGGAAAACCTGACGGAGCCTTTATGAACCTTCTTGTACCTTTGACATAAGGAATCTCGCTGCCTATAACTTTTCTTGGTGAGCGAGGCACTTCTCCTGTATGTTGGGTGATGTCACAGTCATCATGGAGTTGTCATTCTGTACCTGGAGAAATGGAGCGTTGCATACATTTGTGTGGCTCTTGGTTTTCCCATTGAGTACATTAGCAGTGGTGGTTTAGCCTTCCACCATTCACCGATAATGTCTACAGATGTTGGATTGTGTATCTGTGCATTTTGGATCTTCGTATCCCCAAATATGAAACATTAATTTATTTTGGTCACCATGGTGTAACAAGTGAGTCATGCATTTTTCGAGGATCGTAAGGTTAAAATTTACTGATTTTTTTTTCAAAATTTTAAACCCCCAAAATTAGACCCTATAAAACCCCCACCCCCTTTCTCTCTTCTCATTCTCTCCCTCTCTTCCCCATTCGTTTAAAGTGTGAACTACAGGCACAGGTACCGGAAAGGACAGAAAAGGAGAAAAAATGACACAAGTACACAAGTGCTCAAACTCAGGTAACAACAAGATTTTCATATATACATATAAATATCTAAGTACAAGATATGCAGGTGGAGGAGTACAAGTCTCTCCCTAGCTCGCCTCCACCCTCTTCTCTCCTACTCTCTACCTCGTCTTGATGGCTCATCCGTGGAGGGGGCATGGACCCCCGGGAAGTTGATGGAGCTCGAGCCTGCTCCTCTGCCTCGTTCCTCGGTCGAGTCGAGGAATCGGTCATGTAAGAAGTGCTGGCGAAGGCGCTTGAGTGTCCCACAGCTCGTGCACCCTCTCGGCCCCTCTGGAGGCACTCCTCGGTCACTCGGAGTCGCTCCTGCATGACGCCCAGCTGCATCCTCAGGTCCGCAAGCTCGCGCTCACGTGCTAGCTACTCCTCTCGCTCACGAGCCCGCTCCACTGTCTGCTCCTCCCTCTCTCGAGTGCGCTCCCTCTGCTCCATCTCGAGGAGGACTCTTAGCTCAGACACCTCTCTGGGCAGCTCCTCCTGCTGCCCCAGCATCTGCTCCAGCTCCGTAACTCGCTGATCGTGGGTGATGATCTCTGTGTGCCCCAATGCTATCTGCCTCTTCGCCGCCATTAGGTCTACGGCCAACCAAACATCACATCATATCCACATCGTTGGTTTTTGAAAGAAAAGAAAATAATACACATGAATATTATTTTATAAACTAACCAATGCACTCCAATCACGATGTTCCCTCGCAATACTGGTAAACGCCTCTTGAAGCTCTGCAGTCTGAACATAATGAAAAAGAAAAAAGAAAAAAAAACATAAGAGCACATAATGATATAATGAATTGAATTTGAGTTTGAACTTACCCGTGCGGCGAGGTCGCACTCCGCCTCCTCCGCCCGAGCAACTACTCCTGCAAGCTACTCCTCCAGTGCAGTGGTCTCCGTACTCAGCTCTCTCGAGCTGGAAGCCCCTCCTACACCTCCTGCCGCCGCTCCCTGCTGGGCACGCTGCATTCATTAAGATTGTCAGTGGGATAGATTGCACTCACCATGTCCGCTATGCTTTGTTGATCTGGAAATTTTGGAAAAACATAAAACCTGATGAACATATTCCATAATATTCTAGGGATTTATTCTATAGTCCCAAATATTTGCATATATATCTTTTAGATATATTTCATGTTCCTATAAGTTCCAAGTCATCCGTCAGAGATAGTATGGGAGAGTAAGGGACTGGGAGGTGACCCTAGCCTCTTCGCACAATCTCTTTCCCATTTAGAGGGGTATCTTGCAGTGCAGGGATATCATTTTGGCTAGTGCACGAGTCTGACTGGGGAGTGGGCATAAGTGTCTGTTTTGGAAATATAGATGGTGTGGCGACTATACACTAGCGGACACCTATCCATAGCTTTTTGCGATCGCTTTTGCACAAACGGCATCTGTTTCCCAAGATTTTGATCCTTAGCTATCAGGGGATACTTGGGTTCCATTCTTTAGAAATAACCTTAGGGTGGAGGTGATTGAACAGCTAGAGAAACTCCTTTCTTTTTCCCTAGATTTTACTGCAGAAGCTAGGAACGTTGATAGGTGGTGGTGGAGATGGGATAAAGAAGGAAGGTTCTTTGTCAGCCAACGCACAATCTTATTTCAGATGGAGGAGTGAGGCATAGACTTACATCGCAGATTTAGAACCCTAGGAGTCTCGTTAAAGTGAAGCTGTTTATATGGAGGATCTCACATGGGCATCTGGCGAATGGTGATAGGTTGGCGCCTTTCCTGGCAGGTATCCCCACATTGTGTGGTCTTCGTGGAGAAGAGGAGGAGACACTGGATCATCACTTCAGAGGATGCTCCTTCTCTAAGGAGATCTGAACACAAGTTATGAGCAAGTTCCTAAGTGCCTCCATCTTTCTAGACAATGTGCAGCAATTGATCGCAAAATGCCACAAGAGATGGACTCTTAGCCCCACTTTGATAGCGACTTACCCTTAGCCCGGGTTAACCTAAGTGAGGTAACTTAGCCCACTTTTATCGCACTTTTGCTTTGATAGCAAATGGGTTAACTTTCTATTAATGAGGTGGGCTAATCTATTTTAACACTTGTGATTTGGTATCAAGTAGGGGTAACTTTGGATTAAAAATAGTGATTTTTCATAAATGCCTCTACTACAGTAGAACGGAGAGAGAGAGAGAGAGAGAGAGAGAGAGAGAGAGAGAGAGAGAGAGAGCCAGAGATGGCTTCTTTGTGTTATCATAGGCAGTGACTGTAATAGTAGACGATCAAATTTGACTGTCTGGAATGCCACACATTTTTAAAGTGCTGGGAGGCAGCACATTGATGGATGCCCTAGTATCTACCAAACATTGATTAACGGCCACTTTATTAATATCAATAGTGATACACAAGGTATATTTCCTGGCCAGCTTCGGAGCTAACTCATGCTCATGAACTACAATAGCCGGTTGTTCACCTGCCAGAGTTAAGGCTGAAGTAATCTGTTCAGCGGGAATGTCTTCATTGTCCATCACCTTTTGTAGATACTACTTTAAAGCTTGTTGGTGAATGGTAGATCTCTTAATCAATTCCAAAATAGAAATCCATGTCGGGTTTTGTCCAGATGCTTTAACAAATCATATTAGGTACCCGATATGGATTCTTGTTCTTACTCTTGCCCCTGTGCAGGCTCTTTCTCCCATTGCGGCAACACATGGTGGAATATCCATCCAATGTGGAGCACCATAGTTTGTGACAATTGTGCCTTCGTTGGGTTTTGGGTAAGCGGAGGATTTGTAGATGTAGAAGGGATGTCGGGATTGACAGGTGTTGGAGGTGGAGCGACCGAAGTAGGAAACCTTATGAGGGGTTACGTTGGCTGAAGGTTAGAGGAAGCTAGAGGGATAGGAGTGGGAGCAGGATTAGAAGGGGCAGGCGGTGCCTGGGTGGTTGGAGGTGGTGTAGGATAGATAAGGAGGGGCCTAGGTGGAGGTGAGGGATTTATGGAAAGAGGAAGGGTTTATTGTGGTGTGGGAGAAGGTGGAAGGCGAATAAGGAGAGGCCTGGTCGGTAAGGGGTTGGTAATGGTTGTGGGAACTTGGTTGGTGGTATGCAATAGGGGACGAGAAGGTTGAGGAAAAGGTGTTGGTTGTGGCGTTGTTCTTAATAAACATGGTGGTTGATTTGGAGTTTAGTTTAAACCCCGATAGAGGCATTTTCTTCATGCCACCCTTGCCTCCTCTCCACTTCTGGAAGGAGGTGACAGGGTTCAACTATTGATTTGGTGGGTGCTCCACTAGCAGATTGTGGACAATCCCCATGTCCGATTGTGGCGCTAGAGCTTGTTGCTGCTGAGGAGGTTGTTGAACCTAATGCTTATGTTTCTCTATCTTGTAGGAGAAGAAAAGGAGGAAAGGAAGGAGGAGCTCTTGCAAGGAGGTTTTGATCTACTTGGAGAGGTTTTTGGAGCTCGTGGAAGAAGAGAAAGAGGAGCGACTTGAAGAGAGAACGTGAAGATGTCAAAATCATGACCATCAGATAATGAGCCAAGAAGAACCGAATTATTCCTAGAAGGGGGAGCTTCATACATGCTATATCTTCTTTGATTCAGTCTCTAGAGTTTTTTTGGAGTTTATTGTATCTATTTGTCCATGTTTCATTAATTTCTGAACGTATACTTTGTGTGTGTGTTCAGAGATTTGATCTCCGAGTGTGTGTGTTGACACGTGTGCGTCGTTTATGGTGGAGGAACTCCGCGTGTGTGTTTGGGGATTATTCCTCATGTGTGGTTGGGAGTTTACTCCCGTGTGTGTGTAGGTTCTACCTACGTATGTGTTGGAGCATCGCTCTATGTGTGCTGTCTTGTAAGGGTCGTTACAAGATAGTGGAAGCCTCACTTAGTTGAGTGAGGTGTGGATGTAGGGAGCCCGTCATGGTTTCAAATCACCTTAAAAATCTTTGTGCCTCATGGTTTGCTTGTGGTGTGTTTGTGATTTGCATTCTCTTATTTTAGTTATTCACTATTCGAGGCATTGGCACAACGTTTCATACACACACAGTTACATCAATTCTAATCATATATGTGTGAGCTGTGAGAGCGTTATCCAAATTGCTACATCTTGCTTGTTGTTCATCTAGGCACAAAGGGTTTAATTGCTTACCTATCTATTGTTTATCAAAAGTGGTCTAAATTGTTTGGAATAAATTTTTAGAGGACCAAACAATACACCCCCCCTCTTGATTGTCGTTGCCCCTAGACCCAACAAGCACGTATTATCTTTTTAGGATCTGATCAATCTATTCAGCCTTAATGATCCATAGTATGTCATCATTAAAACTAGAGAATACAACATCTACAACCCTCCAAATTTCATTAGATAGATTTACCTAATGTAATTTTCATTTTAAGTTGAATATAATCATTTAAACTCGCGTTCCACCTAGAACACAAAATCTTTAATGTGTAAAACTAAATCTCTCTGTGGATTCGACTTGGACTCGTCGGATTGAAATCTTTTTGTTCTTCATCCATAACTTGGTATGACATTTTCCCCTTGAGTTTTCTCCTTTTTGGCTTTATCCAGGACTTGATTGGGAACCTTGCTTGTGGAGAGACACCTTTTTTCGTTTACCTAGGAATCTGTCTCGAGCGTTGGTTGGTGCTTTGTTCGATATGACTGTCGACTTGGACTTTCGGGTTGATCGGGGATTTAAGTTGAAACATTGGCTATTCCAACTTGTAGAAGACAAGATCTTTCTTGTGCAGAATTTTTGCGAGGCGGCTTTGACTTATTAACTCTTCAGTTGCCTGTCTAAGACGTCTCTTTTTACGCAATTTCCTTAGGTATCTCTCCCTTTTGAATAAGGGTTTCAATGCAGTCTTAGATTTCCTTGGATTTTCTTGGCATTCTCCGATAGGGCTGGATACTCTAGCATGATAGTCATACTATGTTTCCTCAGTCTTCTTTTTAAATCTTTTTTTTCGTTCTTCACCTGCCTTCTAGCTTACACCAGTTCAATCATAGGAGTTTCCACCTTTGCCGGCGGTTGGGATGTGCCTCTAGATTTGGAGTTGTTCAATCAAACCTTTCTTTTTAGAGGGTTTAGGGTGACCATGCTTCTTCGGGATCGCCTTGACCCAATCAGTCTCTTCTTTGTGTATTTGGCGGGTGACATTAAATGCTTGCTTGATTATTTCGGGTGACGGTTCTTGAAACTCGGTCGCATAAAGACTAGAGTTTTGAGATGTTGGTACTACTTCGGGCTTCTTACATGTTCATTCCTTGATTTATCTAGGACTTAACTTGGGGGATTCCGTCTTGGTCTCGCCCTTTTTGGCTTTGCCTGGTGTCGGACTTGGATTGCTCCCACTTAATGTCACCTTTTGGACCTCGTCTGGAGCTTGATTTGGAGTTCTTTGGCTGGGTCCTACCTTCTTGGCTTTGCTCGGAGATTGGTCTTGAGTGCTTCTTTTGAGACAGAGGACTCACTGAGCCAACACCCATTGCTGCTTGAGTTATATTTTCACATCAACATTGCTCGTATGATTTGAACTTTCTTGTATACTAATGTTTTTATTTGCAGGTTCTATTGAAGGGATCCTTCTAGAATTGTCATGTCAGGGTACGGAAATCAATAGAGATTTTGGCCTGAGTTTTAATTTTTCAGAAGGGCAAAGAAACACTTAAATTGGTGAAAAAATTGTAGATGTGGGTTTTGGTGGAGAGAATACCCAGTCCAAATTTCAGATCAGTCTGAAATGGGGAAGGGGGTCAAATGGGTCAAGAGGTGGGTTGTTGGAACAGAGATCTGCACAGAAGGCAGATTGCTAGGGGTGGAAAGGTGGAAATGGGAAAAATAACTAACGTAGGTTTGATGGGCTGAATTTTTTTGTGGAGAATGGGGGGGACGTGGGGGACTCACCCTCCAATTTTGGACACGACTTGAGCTCCTGATGGAGAGCTAAAAATTAGCCTTTACTATTCTATCCAGGGGTGGACAGAACTCTGAAGAAGCGACGGCGACGGTGTGATGGCGGCTCGATGGCGGCGGTGGTGGCGGTGGTGGCGGTGCTGAGCTTCTCACTCAGGAAGGGGGTAGAAGAGAGACTTCACACCTTAGAAGAAGGAGGCTTCACACTTTGGCAAGGGGGAGAGAGGAGAGAGGAGAGGGGCACCCTTGGGCTCTCTTGGGTAATTTCCACAAATTCTTTCATTAATTCCCATAAAATAGGAAATGCAAGGTATTTATATGAAATATAAAATGATCTAAACTATCCTTAGATCTAGGGTTAGGGAGGGGCAAATGGGGTATGGGATATTAATCTCCCATGCGGTCAAAATAACCATATTAAATAAATCTACAAGGAGAGGGATGTCCCCCTGACTTAAGGGGAGGAATATGGATTTTTTCCTTCACTTGTCCCCTTGAATGGTCAAGCTTCTAGAAGCCCACCTTGGGCATTTAACTAGCCCCACATGGGCCCTAGAGTCTAGGTGGACCAATGGGGAAGAAGGTGGGGGCCCCCTGTTGGACCTACTAAACTTTTACAAATAAACCCAAACATCCTTAAGGACTAATAAATTGGCTTATAAAGTCTTACAATTGTAAACCCATTTTTCCAAGGATATAAATGTAAATAAAAGGACACAAATGTAAACTAAAAAGTTAGTGCTCGGTGTTGATTCTCATCATCATCAATACGCTGCAACGGATATTTGTTCTTAATTGTAAGTTGATTCAGTCACCTGTAGTCGATGCATAGCCTGAGAGATGCATAACACATGAACCGGTTGAAACCTGATAAAGCAGGAAACTTAAATAACATGAAATTTAGTATAGATGTTACTATACATAACAATAAAACATGAAGCTTGATTTGATCTCTAGTTGGAGTAACAGAGGCCAGATCATGGTTCTCCTACGAACGCCTTCTGGAAGTCACGGTTGGTCGAGCGATCACTGCTTGGAAGTCACGGTCTCTGCAAGACTGCCATCTGTGTGCATCAGATAGAGACAAATCTCAGCTTGCAGAGCCTATTTCTAAGGCAATTAACGATGCAAACTATGTAAAATAGAAAGAAGAAACATGGTAGCATGTAACTAATGCATGAGAAAGCATGAATTAGACTAAAGTTCTTATTTCTTTCATTAGAGTTTCATGGACTGCATGAACTAAAAACCTAGTTGCGCATTCAAAGTAAAACGTGAAATACTCTATGCATAATGCATAAAATCAAGAGATAGGAGAGGACTTTTGTTCCTAACATTAAGTTAAGCCATTCACGAGACAACATACCTCTCGGATTTCTCCTAGACTTGGAATTTCTCGCCAGAAGAAGGCTCTCGTTCCTGCGCGTCCTGCGTCAAAATAGTAACTTCCGATCGTTCTAACTCTTTAACCGCTTGATCTCCTAATATGAAAATTGAAAGGGAGTTAGACAATATTAAGGGGAACAAAATATTCTAAAGGAATAACTTTAAACAACGGCATCTTATCTCTGCTACATGCGATCCAAAACTAGGGTTCACCCAGAACAGATCTGGGTCCTATTTATAGGGATTGACCAAGGGTTGAGGGTTTTGATTGAATTAGGAGCCTTATTGGAGATAGAGTCAATCCCTAAGAGTCCTAGATAGGTTTTCCTTTCGAGATAGCATTGATCCATAGCCAACTCATGGATAAAAATTTGAATTCTTTCGTGTTCATCACTTTCCATTTTCGGAAGAAGGTCGCGGTCGAGTTTGGACCACCTTCACCAGGTAGCGGTCGCGCGATAGACCGCGACTTGCCTGGCTTTCCGAAAATTAAATTTTATCCCAATTCCACTTCTAATTATCCCTATTTATCCACTTTAATTAGGGAATTAATTTCTATTACGTCTCTAGGGTTTGGGCTTGGGCTAAAAGAATAACTTTTTAATAATAATTTAATACTAGATTGGTTATCACCTTTTTAACTTTCTGTCCCTAGGGCTGACGAGTCCGTCAACTACTTTGAGATGTTTAAAGTCTTCGTTTCTTCTCACCATAAAGCATCTGGAGAGGGAGAGGGGGATGCCAGAGGGCGGTGACAGAGTCAGAGGGAGGGGGGACGTCGACGGTGACAAAAGGTCAGAGAGGGAGAGGGAGAGAGAGCAAGAGGGAGAGGGAGACAGAGAGTGAGTGGATGGGGTGAGAGAGAGAGTGCTAGGAGGGGAGACGCCTCCGGCATCTTCCCCTCAGGCGATGGTGACAGAGGAAGAGTGGGAAAGGGAGAGGGAGAGAGAGTGAGGGAGTGGATGGGGTGAGAGAGAGAGTAAGGGGAGGGGGATGTCAAAGGCATCTCCCCCTTCGACAGTGGTGAGAGAGAGAGAGAGAGAGAGAAAGAGAGAGAGGCGCGCCTGTCTTGGACAGGGAGGGGGCGGGAGCTTGGGTGTCCCCTTCCCAACCGCAGCCTTGGGGAGCTCCTCCCCGCCTGGTGCGACCTTGGACGTGCCCGGCTTGTTCTCCCAGGCGAAGGGGACGTCCCCTGGGGCATGAAAACTGCGCTTGCTCATCTCTCTGCGTTCTCTCTCCTTTCGGATGGACAGACTAAAAGGGGGGTGGCTTCGGGTTCTGGGGGCTTTAATTGAAGGTGTCATCGTCTGGGTAGTACATGCCCCCCCTCCCCTCGAAAAGAAAAAAATAATAAGGCCAGATTACAAACAGTACATTTTTTATTTGTTCTCCTCTCTCTCAAATGGGGGAAGCGTGAAGGGAAGGGATGAGTGTTGGGGACTGTTACCTTGGTTTCTACCTCTTTAAACTTCGAGGAAGGTAAGTGTACGGTGGACAACAGAAATGGAAGACTGATGTCAGTCCACGTTCTAGGGTTTGCCTGGTTAATTTAATGCAGATTGCAGACCGTCTGAATGTCGTATAAAGACTAAAGAGGGACAGGCAGAGCCGTAGAGGAGAAGGTCGTCAAGACGTTACAACCACGTCCATGGCACTTGAGACATTCTCAGTAATTAGAATATAGATGATTCCTTTGGCGTCCTCTTTGTTCGCATAGTGGGTTAAGTACCTCTATATAGTTTGGTGTCAACCAATTTACCTTTTGGGTCATCATCAAGACTAGTTGATGTGCCCATAGGTGCAGAGATCTCCTTGAGGTTCTCCAGACTGTACTTCTTCAACAGGTCCTTTATGTACTTAGATTGGGTTATAAAGATTCCTTAGTCTGAATAACCTGTAGTCCAAGAAACAACTTCAGTTCACCCATTGAACTCATCTCGAATTCACTTGTCATTAAAGTAGAAAACTCCTCACACATAGATGGATTAGTTGAACCAAATACAATATCATCCATATAAATTTGAACAATGAGAATATCCTGTTTACATACCTTGGTAAACAAAGTTTGGTTAACCTCACCTCTAGTGAAATGCTTTTCTGTGAGGAATCTGCTCAGCCTGTCATACCAAGCTCGGGGAGCTTGTTTCAATCCATAGAGTGCTTTATTCAATTTACAAACATGGTTCGGATAATCAATGCACTCAAAACCAGGAGGCTGTCTAACATATACATCCTCCTTTATTTCACCATTCAGAAAAGTAGACTTTACATCCATCTGCTATAAGCTTATTCCAAATGAACATGCATAAGTTAAAAGTATTATAATGGCCTCTAACCTAGCTACAGGGGCATAGGACTCCTCAAAGTTAATTCCATATTCTTGGTTGTATCCCTGAGCTACAAGTCTAGCCTTATTTCTAACCACAGTGCCCTGCTCATCAGATTTATTCCTAAAAATCCATTTGGTGTGCCTATGACAATGCCATGGTCAGGTGGAGAAACTTGGTGCCATACCTTGTTCCTTTCAAACTGGCTTAACTCCTCGTGCATGGCATTGATCCAATGTACATCACTTAGGGCGCTGTGTACATCCTTGGGTTCTATCTGAGAGACTAATGTAAAAGAATTCAGTTCATTTTCAGCTCTAAAGAAGGATCTAGTCCTAGGGGGTTTATGCAAATTATCAATTATATTCTCTATAGGATGATCTCTATGAAATCTGATATTGATAATTTTATTACCTTGATTCTCAATTACCTCCCCCTGAGCACCAGACTCCTCTGCATCATTCTCTTCAGCAGGTTCTGCAGTATTATCTTCTTTTAGAATATCTTCATCATTCTCCTCCCTGCATAAGCCAGACAAAACAAACAATCAACACCAGGGAGCGCCCGTATAGCCACAGACTAAATGGGTTTTAAGCAACGGAGCCCTGTACACTCACGGGGTGACTTATTCTCCACCCTGGGAGTGGTTGAGAAGTGCTTAAGTTCATGTCCATGACAACAAAGAGATCGAGGGGAAACAACAAAAATCATGAACCGAGTGTACATTTTGGCAGCATCTCCCCTGCCCGAGGATATGTCAGGGGATGCATATAGGAGGTTCACCCACGAAGGGTTGAGACGAACTCCGAAAGAGTCGAGCATGCTATAATAACAGCTCAGACCCCGTAGTGGATGACAAACCTCCAAGGATGTATCCATTGGGAGACCCGCACTATCCAAGGGTCGCAAACCATAATTGCCAACTATATTAACCCCAAGGCCATCGCAACATACACATAAGGACTCCGGAGAGTGCCCGTATAGTCATGGACCAATGGGTTTGGAGAAACTGGGGGCATTACGCACTCACAAGGAGTGACTTACTGTCCACTAGGAGAGTGGTCAAAAACTCGATCGCATAGAGTGAGGGAAAGACCCACTATATATGCCCAATTTTATCCACTGAGGGTCATGTTGCGGAGCCCCACCAGAGCCGTGTCAATGCTGGACAAGGATACAAAAGTTTTGGCTCGGACAACAGGGGAAACAGGTAATCCGGCGGCTTATACATATGACAAATTGTGACCCAGCGGCCAACCCTGTGATCTGGCGGCCAGCCCTGTGATTCGACGACTGGGTAAGGCAAGTCGGTGGCTGGTCCGTGTGAGGCCAGAAGGGGACATGTGCGTGGGCAATATGGCGACTAGAGGAGAACAACCCGGTGGCTGGGCCCATGCGGGTGAAACGACAGCATCATAAAATAACCGAAAATACATTGATCCGGCGGGGAAAGTGGGGGAGGGTGTGACCCGGCGACTGGCGTGATCCTAGCTGATCGCTAGATCACTTCCTTAAACCCTGTGAGAACAGAAAAAAAATGGCAGGCAATAAGGGATCGGAGGGGGTGAATCTGGCAGCATCACAACCCATTATCTCGATCGTTTAAGGCATCCATGGGACCCATATGATCAGTATAACTGGACCCCTAGCCCTAAATGTGCTGGGAGCCGAAACGGACACCGAACTGAAATGACGACATTATCAGGGTCGCTATTCAAAATGACGCCATTTAGAGAGCCGTCAATTCCTGAATTTCCAGATTATTTCCATATTTTGAATATAAATCAACGACCGTCAGACAGGTGTCATTCTTAAACAACGCCTCAATGAAATGCGTTAATTCAAGGAAATTATCCAGATAATTTTCATAAACACAGGAAATATCAGGAAATGATGCCTCTTCTGAAAGGCGTTGATTAATGAACTGACGACCCTCAGAGTGCCATTAATTAAAACAAATGACGCCCTTCACAAAGGTATTAATTATAAAAATGAAGAAAAACTCCATATTAAGCAAATATTGAAGTCTAATTTGATTATCGCAAAGTAACATAAGATTTAGCCAACATAACGTCAAATTTGGCGTGCCTACAGCTGCCCCACCTTAGCGTCTGCTTTGCAGGGGAGTGAGACGGAATGAAGCGAAAGTGTAATAAGTGGAATGAAGGAGAACGGACTGAAAAGTAGATGTCAAGGTGTGATGTGACACGCCCCCGACACTAAGCCACAGAAACCTTTCATGGTTCTGAATGAAACTGTCTCGGATGATTACTCGAAAGCATTGAACGCCGGATGAAGGAACTAAGCTACCAAATGAAAATGTGCGTGAGGGCACGATAGGAAAGACACCATTGGAGAACGATTACCAGCCAACGTGGAGGTGCTGCAACCAAGGTGAGAGTGCAAGAAAAAAAAAGAGAAACGAGATAGGAATCTAACGAATAAATATTATCGAGGAACCATCCTTAGCGGCTTCAAGGAGAACACAATACTTGGTTTGGAAAGGAATATCTCATCAACTTTGAAAAACCAAAACGGACTTCATTATCGGCGTAATATGAAGATTTCATCATTAAAGCTCAAAGACCTACATGATGCATGCTGGGCTAAAATAAAAATTAAAATAAACTAAAATAGAAAGTAATCAAGGATAATATTACTAAACCATCCAGATTTTGTCAAGAATCTAGACTTCTAAGCTGACACCAAGCTCGTCCACGCATCAACTTAGAAAGCGGGAACTTTCGTCCCAAACCTTTGGATGACCCAACGGCCTATCCGTGTGATCAAGATTTTCCTGGAACATCAACAATCTATTTTTCTATTTCAATGAAATGTAATTCAATTTCTTTTTTATTGACCTCATATCTTAAAAAATGATGTCTTATCTTAATATGCTTAGTCCTAGAGTGTTGGATGGGGTTCTTTGTTGAAATAGCACTGGTGTTAATTCATAATATTGGGACACATCCAAGATTTACATGATAATCTTGGAGTTGATGTTTAATACAGAGTACCTGGGTCGCACAACTCCCTTCTACAACATATTCCACTTCAGCTATAGAAAGAGCAACAATGTGTCACTTCTTGGATGCCCAAGACACTCGACAACCCCCCAAGTATTGACAATAACCACTAGTGCTTTTGCTATCTAATCTACATCCAGCATAGTCAACATCAGTGTAAGCTACAAGGTTTAACTCACACTGTGCAGGGTACCATAATCCCAAATCATGAGTGCCAGCTAGATACCTAAAGATTCATTTCACTGCACTCATAGGGGATTCCCTAGGACTAGCCTGAAATCTAGCACAAAGACATACACCGAATTGAATATCAGGACGAGAGGTAGTAAGATATAGTAAAGATTCGATCATATCTCAAAAAACTTTAGTATCTACCATTTTACCTTCCTGGTGAGCATCTAGACTTATTGTACCCATTGGTGCTGAAATTACTTTGACATTTCTCATTTTATATTTCTTCAATAGCTCCTTGAGATATTTTGATTGTGATATGAAGCTCCCTTATGATGTTTGAGAGATTTGCAATCCAAGAAAGAATTTCAGTTCTCCCATTAAACTCATTTCAAATTCATTGGTCATTAGATTGGCAAACTCCTCACACATAGATGGTTTTGTTGAACCAAACACTATATCATCTACATAGATTTGGACTAAAAGAATATCCTTCTTGTCAAATTTGGTGAATAGAGTTTGGTCAACCTCACCTCGAGTATAACCTTTACCTATGAGGAAGGTGCTCAATCTGTCATACCAAGTCCTGGGAGCTTACTTCACTCCATATAATTGTTGACACCCGTTTTTTACCAATAATTCGGATCAATTCTTTCGCAGCATTTATCGATGTCCCAAGCAGCCAGTCATATGAAGGCTTGTTTCTCTCTGACATTGTCTTGGGCTTTTCCCAGTAACTAAGATATGATTATCTATATATACATAGCTAGCACTGTTCTTGGCCCCCACTAACTCCCAAAAGAACCCAAAAACAAAAATAAAAAAAAATTGACAGGCCAGTTTTACCATTCAAGACAAGAGTTTGCTGAAGAGAAAAAGGCAGCTAGCACGTACGTACGCCATGCCCAAAACCATTTGCATGGTTCTCATTTTTCGTTCATGAAAACGAGAAACGCTGCACCCCTGGTGGGACAGCGGCCATGGGACTTGTTTGATCCCCGAAGAAAGGGGGGCAGCGCGCAGAGAACGTTGTGAAACAGCTTGGTTGGTCCTGTGTGCTGTGGGCTCGGGTCATCCGGACTCCCATGTCAAGTAGCATGGAATCGTCCACATAACTTCTGGGCGTACCATCAATCAGATAGCGTGCATGTTGGTGGTCACCTTGCTGTATCCAATGTCGCGAAACCATTACCTCCCTCCCTGCCTACACCGCTGTCTTCTTTCCAGGAATGACCCAGATCAGCAATGGGGCTTTTAATTAATTTCCGTTGCAATTAAATATAGATATATATATATATGTGTGTATATATTTGATACGTGCTTTACATAAATGATTCGATTGATCAAATATTCACAGTCTCGTCGTCAATATATAGGAAGAACTTGGTTGATTTCGAGCGTCGGCGACTGTTCATCTAAAGTGGGACTTTCTTCTTCTTCATATTACTGTGACCTTACAAGGAGTAATTATATGCTTTTGCTAGGGGGGGGGTCAACGAATGCTCGAATATAATGTTATGTACCACTTCACAAGGGCCCCCACCTTTTACAGGTTTTTCTTCACGTTTGTTGTTCTCCCCCGCGCATCTTTTCCTACACAATTCAGAAGGGGAGCAGGACTGTGGTACGTACGTGGGGCTGAATGTCCTGGTGCACCTTAATTTACAAGCCATCCAAGAGACAAGTACCGCAATTACAGTGGATTATACATTAATATAATAATAATAATAATAATAACAAAAAAATGCTCACTCCCTACTCCTCATTTCCTTCTCACTCTCTTTTTTTCCCCTTCTTTCAACTTTAACTTTTTTTTCAGTAGAGAGGACTCCGGATGGGGACGCCTTTTCGTTTGAAAGAGGAGAGCGGGTGGTGGTTTTCTTAAACTTTCTAGTTAGCATAGCAAACCCACCTGAGTCTTCTTCAGAACTAGAAAAGCTATGCTCACTCAAAGACCCTTTATTGCTAGAATTTACTTTAAGCGCCAGGGGCTTTTTCTTCTTCTCAGAATCATCGACCCTCTTGAGATTCAATTCATATGTCATAAGGGAACCGATGAGTTCATCGATAGTGGTAGTCGCCAAGTTTCTAGACTCTTCCATTACAGTGGCCTTAGTATGCCAGATCGATGTCAGAGATCAGAGAATTTTCCTCACTAGCTCGTACTCACTGTATACCTTGCCTAAACTTCTTAAACTATTAGTGAGCACCATCAACCTGGTATACATCTCTGAAATAGTTTCATCAGATTTCATTTTAAAAGCTTCATACTCAGAGACTAGCATGTTCACTTTGGTTTCTCATACCTGAGATGTTCCCTCATATATTACCTCCAATTTGTCCCACATTTCCTTAGCTGTGGAGTAGGAGGATACTTTGGAAAACTGAGTGGGATGTAGAGCACATTGCATAGCATTGACAACCCTCCAGTTTAAGGTTGACCTTCGAATCTGCTCTCAAGTCCATACATCTTCATCTTCAGGGAGCTCGAATGGACCTCGACTTACTACCTTCCAAATCTCATAATCCTTTGCTCATAAGAAAACCTGCATTCTATTCTTCCAGTAAGCATAGTTAGTTTCATCAAAGAATGGAGGCTTACTTGTGGAATGACCCTCAGCTATAAGACCTCGGGCATCCATTATCTAGATCTCTCTGAGATGTTAAGCCTTTGAGGAGAGTTAGGCTCTGATACCACGTGATGAGAAATAGATGAGCTGCTGATCTAGGGGGGGTGATTAGATCTACCGTAATTTTTCACACACATAGCAGAATTAAAATGCAGAAAGAAAAGAAACTGCCGTGAAGAGAACTTCGCAAACAGCTAGAAGATCTAATAAAGACTAAGCATCATTCACATCAAATTCCAATTAATGTGATCAGCTAACGTAGTATGGTACTAGGCGGAGGTTCGACTCAAGAATCTCCTCTCGCAAGGGTTAGTTTTTCTAGATAGGCGTAACCTATCCTTTTAACTAAATCTTTTGAAATACCACTATGTTATCGATCAACGCTAATTTTTAGGCGTCAATATTATTTTCCACAGACGGTGCCAAAAAGTGTAGAGATAAAAAAATAGTATCTCGAACCTCGTACCACACTTTCAATATTTATTTGTTTGGAAAGAACACCCAGCCACCTGTGAAAGTCTGCAAACACCATGAAGATGACGGCAGAAGGAGCCTTGGGTGTTACCCCAGGGGACAACCCTCCGATACTTAAGTAAGGACCATGTTATGTGGGGATCAACAGAGGATGAAAAAGAAAAAAGAGGATGCGAGTAGAGTGATCAAGCCTAGAGTTGGGATGGAGCTTCTGAGGGTGCTCGCTGTGTCCAGCGAGTGCTCGGGGAGTGCTCGCAGGGCTTGAGGCATGCTTGGAGCAGGTCTGGGCTCTTCTCTGTGGTTGGCTTTCTTTATGGATGACTCTCTCTGTGTCTCAGCAAGAGTGTTTGGATGTCTGTGTGACTGTATGTGTGTGTGTCTCCATCTGTGTCTGTCCCCCTCTCCTTTTGATCGAAGGTCTATTTATAGCGGTTGTTCTGTCGGTGGAGACCCATCTCTTAACAAGGAAGGGCATAAGTAGTGGGATAATGTCTCCCCGTGATCGTGAGAAGTTTCTCATTGTGCGCCCGTTTATCCAGGCTATGCGGCCTTCAGGTGAGTCTTACGACACTCTTGAGGTGTGCTCACCTTTACTGGAGTGTAGGCCGGAGATGACGGGAGTAACATTCGATCATCGGAGGGTCATCTGGCGTCTGATATGCCTTGGTCGATGCCCTTCGTGGGCTGGCGAATCCTATGCCCATCTTTATTGGGCTGCCTAGTGTGGGCCGTGAGCTGTCAGGGGTCCGCTATGTACTACGCAGACCTTGGGCCGGCATAGGCCTGACGTTTATAGGCCGTACACGGGCCGCATTACTTTTACAATCCTCACTAACATTTTTTAATACTCCTATTCATAATTTAAAAGTATAGAATTATCAATTACTTGTATGTGTAGTGCATTTAGAAATTAAGTTAAGTTGAAAACTAAAGAAATCAGATTCGGGGTGCCAATATCTGAAATATCTATCTGATCAATGTGCTGATTATTCCAACACAATCGGAAATATGTGAGTGACCCATGGAAGCTGACGGAATCCAAAATCACAAATACGAAGTATACGAGATCGATCGCACTTCAAACATTCAACTACACATTACTTTCCTCTTCTTTGTCAATGTTTTCCCGTCCAGTAAAATGAGAAGACATTGAAATAAACAAAATTGTCGCTAGTTCAGGCAATGTAGTAGACACATTGTGAGGAGCCAAAACCTGAAAACCAGGTGACTCCGGACACTAACAATGAACAGTCGCCTGTTGAGTATGGTACTTTGTTGTGAAATGAGTCCTAAGCTTCTTGTTTAAGATATTGCACCACGTCTCCAGTAATCTCTTCGAGGAAAGAAACAAAACCCGTTACACTGGCAAAGCCGGCTCCATCAACATCCTGTTCTTCGATGAGGTAGTTCTCGAATATGGTGGCATCATCCTGCCCTCCACGTAGAAACAGAAGCTTCGGAGTGATACTTCTCTCCTGCTTCAATTTGTTGATTGTTGTCCTCAATAAACCTACGAAATCAGCGGGATATTTTTACGCCGAGAGAAACAGAAACAGATATACAGGCACAAGGACCTTCTATTGCAAGATCACGGAGCTGGTTCCCGCTTACAGTGCCGAAGGTTTAACAAAAGCAATCCGAAGCTGTGCAGAGGACAACTTACAGTCTTGTGGAGGCGGGAAAGGAACTGAAGGATCCGCCGTTGAAGAATAGTACACAATGAGATTAGTGAACGCATCAAGAAAGAAAATTGGGCTTCCACTGGTTATGAGAGCAGCACGACTTAAAGAATGGCGTGGAAATGCTTGCTTGTCTGGAGAAGCATATGAAGTCAATAGTGGATATATAGCCCGTTGAAGAGATGCTGGCTCCAGGGCACTGCACAAAATGACAAATTAATTGCATTCTCTGTCAGGATTCCTTTTTGAGGAACCATACTGTAGGATTTTGAAAGAGAAGATTAAAAAAAACATATACACACGGGCTTGTTGATGTCCTCTCACCCACCCCAGAAAAAAAAAAGAAACTTATAACAGTGAGTGGGGCAGAAGATGGTGATTTCTCCTTAAATCTCAGAGATCGCGTATAAAGTTTGAAAGCAATGACTCATAGAGATCTGATGCAGGTTTACTTTTAAGTACCTCAAAAGGCATTGAAGGTATATACGGTAATCTCCCGGAAAACATGCATCATTAAACACATAATTAAATGAGGAGAAATGCATCTAAAATCTGCAATGAATAAGTGGTCGAATAAAGGGCCACTTCAGTAATCTGACGGTCTAATGACTGATTGTGAAATGGATGTAAGCGGTAGAATACAAGGCTGCTTAAGTAATAAATGGTCGAACGACTGGCCGCGACAAGGATATAAGCAGTCTGCCAATGGGCCGCGAGGCTTACGCCACCTTACAAGGCGAAGGGGCATACGCGGTCGAAGATTGGACCACGAAAAGGTTATAAACGGTCGCACGATTGACTGCCCAAGAGGGGTGAATGGTCCAAGTATGAGCCGTGTAGCTTAACCACCTTACTGGTCAAAAGTCATACGCGGTCGAAGGGTCAGTTGTGAAGTTCACTAGATGGTCTATCGATGGACGGCTACTAAGTTAGAAATGGTCTAGCCCTAGACCGCTAAGGTCCACCGCCTTTAAAAATGGTCTCTGGTAGGACCGTTTGCCTACCAGAGGGCTGAAAATGTGGTATCTCCAATGGGATACCGTCCCAATCGACTCAATTCGATGGGACACGAACGTTTAACCTGTTCCCTGCCTTGCCACCATCATTCCACAACAAGTAAATGCCTAAAAACCCAGCGATAATGGCCATAGATGGATTTAAAACATAAAAGATAATGTTCATGCCATTAAAACATAACGACGATGTTCGAGCTGTTTAAGATATAACGATGATGGGCATGGGTAGGAAATCGATCCTAACGAGGTCGGGTAACCATCCCCCTACCTATTTCGCGACAAAAACGACGTTAACCCACCATGCAAGCCGAGGGGAGCCACGCCTTCAAATGCACATTCCCACCTCCACGCGCAGCGGTTCGCTTCCACGTCGACGACAACGCACTCCTCGTGCCTCGAGCTCACCGATGATGCCTCTCGCGCCTCTTGCAGTTACCTGGGGTGGCCGCACCACCGAGAGGGTGAGAGAGGGGGAGTGTGCATTCGGGAGAGAGAGGAAGAGGAGAGAGAGAGGAATGGGGAGAATGCTCCCCACGTTAAATTTTTTTGGTTATATTATTTTTTTATTTTTAACTTTTTATTGCTATTTAACCCCCAAAGAAGTAATATTGTGTAAATGAAAGGAATGGGACATCAAGCTATAACCTGGAATAGATGAGAATAATCCAGGGTTTAATAGCATAAACCATCAATTGCTCTGCCACCGAAGCACACCAGAAAGCACGAGAATGAAGCTCTGGAAATTACACGGTCATAATAGCGCCGCTTATAACATAAACGGTCTTATAATGGACCGCGAAAGATGAACTGGGCTAAACGAAAAACCCAGCTCGATGCCAAGGTTAAACGGTCCTATATGGGCCATGTGAAGGATGGAACGGTTTAGAATGGGCTATTTACATGAAGACGATCAACCTTCGGCCTTTCAGAACAAAATGAATCGAAGCCCACGACAAGAGGTACACGGTTTGGTTGGTGCCGCCCTAACTCTAAATGGTCCATAGATAGTCCGTTCAGTGGGTGAAATGGTCCAGGGATCACCGTGTGCCAAATGGGCCAAGTTAGGCTAGAATATTCAATCAAATTGGGCTCTCAGGCTGCCCGGGCATGGTGGAACCAAACCAGAGTTCAGCCCACAACTCACAGGCTGGTCTGGACGCCTTAGGTCGACTTAACAAGGCTAGGTCGAAGAAAAGTCAAGGATAATCAACCAGTTAGACCTGGCACTTAGCTAGTTAAACACAGTCTCAGTTGAGCCGCTCAATGAGTAAAATGGTCCGACTCGAGCCATGTATGGACTCAGATGGTCCCATGAGGGCCGCAACTCTAAACAGAGACAAACACGCGATCCGATCGAGTTAACAAGTTCAGGATTTGAGGTACAACCTACCCGACGTCCTAGTGGGAATCCCAGTCTCGCGGGCACTGACGGAGGTCTCGTAATGGAGGTCCTAGTCTGACGAAAGGAATATTCAGCGGAGAGTTTCAGCCATTACAAGATTAAAGGTTTATAAAACATCAAAAAATGGTAGGTGATCGGTTAGTCAGTACCACCGGAGTGGAGTGACTTGATAACTCGGAAGAACGACGAGCTAGAAGGGGAGGGGCTGAATAGATCACCGATTTAAAAGAATTCTTACGCGATACAACCACGCACTCGCCGAAAACTAATCTGGGAAGATAAGGAGCGGATCTAATTAGTAGTCGATCGATCAATTGATGCTCACAGTAGGCAAGAGAACCACTCAACAACGGCCATGCACGATGACAGTCGGGATATGGCGCAAGCCATCTATCTGACCAAGCAAAGGTTGCGGTAAAAAACACTCGTTGCACAGATAATGCAGATGTACCTTGAGCCTGGCCACCATCGCCTCGTCATTGGCGGCAGCGCCCGCAGACGCTTCCGGGATCAGCCGCATGATGGCGGCTTCGTAGGCGTTCCAGCGCCTGGCGGCAGCGACCGCCTCTGCATCCTGGCGCCCGAATATGCGCTGGCTGTAGGCGTCCAGTATCCGTTCCTTTTCTGCCATGGACAAAGGGCTCACGAAGTCTTCCCAGGCATCCGGGAAAAACTGCCGCACATCGTATAGGAACCAATTGATCTCGGCCGGGCTGGCCAGGAAAATCCCCCTCAGCAACAAACCTTGGACACGCTCCTTATATATAGATGCATAGAACAAAGCCAGGGCACTGCCCCAGGAGCCGCCGAATATCAGCCATTGCGCTATCTCCAGATGCTCGCGCAAGCGCTCCATGTCATCCGCCAGATGCCGCGTCGTATTGTCTTCAGTGCTGCCACGCGGCAAGCTGCGCCCGCAGCCGCGCTGGTCGAAAAGTATGATGCGGTAATGCGCAGGGTCGAAATAACGGCGCTGCCCGGGGTTGCATCCGCTACCCGGCCCACCATGCAGAACCACTACCGGGGCTCCATCAGCATTACCGCACTCCTCATAATAGATGGAATGCGTTGCCGAAACTGCCAGATGCCCGCTGCGATAAGGTTCCAGCTCGGGGAAAAGTGGGGCGCTCGCCTGTGAAATCATGGGCTTTCGGTGCGTTTGGGGAATATTTTCAATTACTTTCATCATAACATCGCTACACCACCTATCGGGCATGAAAATAAATTTGTAAATGAGTATTGCAATTCGATAATGACTGTTCTAGTATCACGTTAGCTGCATATCAATGCAGCGGAGCCGAATCTTTTCTATCGATCTCCCTTATGTATTCTTAGTTTCTAATAATAGGGGGCTTGGATTGGAAGAGGCGACTTCTCTATAACCCTTAGTAAGTAAATCACTACGGAGATTCAACATGGAGATTAACAAAATCAAGTTGGCCCTCGGGATCGCAGCTGGTATGTCCATAGCTATGCCTATGGCTGCTGAGATCGGGAGTTGGCCGACCTTGGTCGGTATGGATGTTCTGGAGGTGGATCCGAGGAGTGAGAGGTGTCGGTATTGGTAGGGAGATCCAGTGTGGATGTCGTGTTGTGTAGTCGAGGAAGTCACTGGATTTGTTAAGCGCCCGGTTGAGATACGGGTTATTGCGTTGGTTGCTCGGTGAGCATGAGGCTCGAGATCGATCGAGAGAGGTGGCGGTCATGGATGGAGTCCTTGTCTATGGCAAGACTCGAGAGAGTTTGGAGCATGATGCTTCGGTGGTGCTGTTGTCCGTATTATGGTATTCCCTTGGCTCGGAGGGAGCTATACAAGGGATCAATGTGTATGCATGGGTGCTGAGAGGTTGCTTGTTGGGCATGGTGGTTTTCGGTTGGTGAAGCCCTGACGATGGTCGGTAAGGTGGCCCTTGGTGTTGTTGGTGCCCGGTGAGGCGTTGGGTTGGGACCGACGTTGGCCGGTGAGTATTGTGGCGTTTGGCTCGAGAGCGTGTGTCGCTGGAGGTGCAGAGCTGATGGAAGAGTTGTAGCCAATGGTGCTCGGCGGTGAGGTTGCCATCTAATGATGAGGTGTGAGGTGCTCCTCGTAGGGAGTGCTCAGTGTCCTATAGCTGGAGCACCTGTTGACCCGAGTGGTTGTTGTTATGGTCTTCCTATTGAGGATCATGTGGTTCTCCGCATGCGGAGTGTGTTGGGTGTGCGGTGCCCTTGTAAGTTTCAAGGAGGCTGAGGTGATGCTGGACTTGTTGGTCTTGTGCACCCCGGTCGGTGTGGGGTTTGGCATGGATTGATGTGTTGGAGCAGGAGGGCTCCTGTGATTGTGTTGGTCCGGTGGTGTTCCTCAGTGTCGGGCGTGCGGTCTGCAGCGTGGTGATGCTGTGACCGTGAAGTCCTTTCCGTTGGGCGAGTCCTTTCCCCTTAGTCCTATGTTTCGTCATAAATTTCGAAGATGAAATTTCTGTAAGGAGGGAGGGGCTGTAAGACCCCGAACATTCGGATATGGTTTTGTGGGTCGCGGATCATGTCCGAGTGGGCTCCAGACCTTTTATAATAATTTTTTGGACCCTTTGTCGGTGTGTTTATGGATTATTCTGGGTCCGTGGTGGCACGTGGAGCGCCCCCCCACCTTCTCCCCCTCTCTCCCCTGGGCACACCCTCCCTCTCCCTCACCCTAGCTGCGGTTCTAATAGCCTCCACACCTCCCTCCATCACCCCAGACCCCTCTAGCCACATCCCCCACAAGTTCCAGCCCCCATTTCTCCCTTCCTTGGTCGTCCATCCTCACTACCCCTCCCTCATTACCAGCCTGCCAGAGCCAGTTCGCAGGCAGCAAGCAAGGTCCTGGAAGCAGTGTCCTATCTAGTCCTTCCCTGAGTTTTCTGGTGGCAAGTCATACACCTCTAGGAAGGTTGTCCAAATAGATTTCCAAGCAAGGTGGCTTCGCCTCCGTCCGAGCTCTGAGCTGCCTGGGAGAGCTGTTCTTCTTCGATTGCGCAGGATTGGTCCAGCCAGCAACCAGAAGTGACTTCCAGGAGCTCCCACGGCCACATCCCTCAGCTTCTGGAGGCGCCACTTGGTCGAGAGCTTCTACCACAAATAATCTTCCACCACCAAAATGTGGCGTCCCGTTCGGCATCCGGAAGAGTGTTTTCCAAATTTTCTTCCCCAGGTGCTATGTTCTGTCAGCTCCTAAATTGAACAGACACCTGTTCACTGTTCAGACTGCTCTGGTCTGCTCTGACCTCCGCCGGCATTCCCACAGGCGTCGTTTCGAAGAGGACTCGATGACAGTTCCAACAAATCTGGCCACGCTCAAATTAGAGTTTGGGAGTGCTTGCGGCAGCCTCTTCTTCCTGCTGCTTAGGTATCTTTGCTGTCAGAACCATAAATCAGGGGCCCCGTTCACAGCCAGCCTCTGACCAGCACCGGTGGCCAGAGAATTCAGCAAAATTCAGACGTCATCCTGAGTTAGCTACGAAGCTTTTCCAACTGGTATCATCATCGAAAAAATTTGGGAGCGGCTGCAGCAATGACAACTTCCACTGTCTATTTGCTGTTCCAGAGAGCTGGCAGAACCAACATCGCCCACCCGTTCGGTCTCATTTAGGCTTTTCCCTTCCCCGCCTGGCTGGCTTACCGCCTCTCCCTGCGTGGAGTTAATTTTGGTTGTAATTTGATTCTCCCTACCCCTAATTCACCTCCTCTGCAAGGGCGTCGTGCACTTATTAGCAGGTTAACAATCCAAGTTTCATCGGCTGGACTAGTGTATATTTAATAACACTCTGATATATATAAATATTTCAATTACTTCTGCTCTTCAGTTTATAATAACTGTTTTAATTTAATCTGCACATAGTGTAATTCTAATTCGTTATACATTCCCTCGACTAACTCTCCCAACCCTTTAGGGGCCTCATCAGCCTCTTGGGTGACTTCCCCAGTTCCTGGTAGCGATAATTAGATGCTACATCGGGTTATCGGTATCCGGAGTTCTAGGTCGTTACAGTTGGTATCAGAGCGGTGTTAAGGAAATGTGTAAGGAATCGAAATTGCATGGCTATTGTCCAGAATTAGTTCAATTACACTGTCCATTGTTGGCTTAAGATGTTTTCTGGGTGATTAATGAGTTTGTCTGTCTATTATCTGTTTGCTAGTCATTTCGAGATGCCGCCTCGGTGTCGGAGAGTCCTGGTTCCTCAGGAAGCGAGCAGTGTGCCTACTCCAGCTCCCATTGTCCCGACACAAGAGGATGCGCCTGGCAGTCATGGACGGGCATTGAAAGAATTCTTGCTATTTCATCTGTCGACCTTTGAAGGCCAGACCGATCCGGATGCTGCTAGAATTTGGCTGGACGCCACCGAGCGTGTGTTTCGCTCTATGGAATGCGTAGAAGATGAAAAGGCGATGCTCAGCACTTTTCAGCTCCAGGGCATGGCTTTGACTTGGCGGAACACCGAGTGGGAAGTCTCTTTTCAATCTCGCCCACTCCGTCAAATTTCTTGGGCCGAGTTCATCGCTACTTTTGAAACTACTTTCAACCCAGCTTATCTCCGCATGGATAAAATACATCAATTTTTACAGCTTGTCCAGGGAGGGATCTCGGTGCTCAAATATCAGAATAGGTTCATGGAATTGGGCCGTTATACACCCCATATTCTTGCAAATGAGGCATTAAAGACAGAACAATTTCTGCGTGGCCTCCGTGCTGAGTTGAGACAACCACTGATTGTTGTCCGGGTTACCACTATGACTGAAGTATATCAGGCAGCAGTAGCATTAGAACTGGATTTGGCGAGATCTCTTGTCCCTCCTCAGGCATTATCGATTTAGCCGACAGCTCAACTTCCTCCGAATTATCTGCCTCCTACTCCAGGATTTCCTTCTGCCACTCCTGCAGCTAGTGGTGCAGCTTCTTCTGGCAAGTCCCAGTTCAAAGGATTCAAGAATAAGAGGAAATATAAGAAGCGATTTGATCGGCAGGCTTCGTCTAGTGCTACCCAGCAGTCAGCCCCTTCTTTCCAGCAACACCAGAGTTCTGCAAGAAGTCAATCCAAAGGATGTGCGCAATGTGGTGGCAGCCACCTAGGCAGACCATGTTCATTGCCGGTGGTGTGTTTCCTGTGTGATCAGCCAGGGCATGTAGTGAGAGACTGTCCGATGCGAGCAATTCCAATGCAGTTTGCTTCAGCAGCTCCATCCCAGCCATCTCGGTCTCAGTTCAGGCCTTCACTTCCACCACCGCAGCTGTCTCAGCCGTTTCAGCAGATGCTCCCTCAGGCCTCAGCAACATCTTATCAGTCTTCTGCAGTCGCTAGTAGGAAGACGAAAGGCAAGGTGACTCACATTTCTCAAGCAGAGGCTATAGCTTCCAATCTCCTCGAAAGTATGATTACTATTTTTAGTTGTGCAGCCCGTGCTTTATTTGATTCTGGTGCTTCTCACTCCTTTATTTCTGAAGAATTTATTGCATGTATTGAGGAGCCCATGATTGAGATAACATGTGATTTAATTGTTGAACTATCATCTGGGGATTTCATGGCGACCCCGTTGTGTCTCAAAGACTCACCCGTTGTGGTTAGTGATCGGTAATTGCCGACGAGACCCCGCTATCTCCTAGAGAAACATGTCCTCTCCAACCATCTGGCTCGCTGGCAAAGTTTCTTATTTCAATTCGATATCACTTTCATCATCCAAAAGGTAATCAAGGGATATGCCATTGCCGAGCACTTGGCTCATTCTCCGATCCCCTGTACTGATTCAATTCGGGACGAATTTCCCGACAAGCACCTTGCTACGATTTCACACCATCCCTTCTGGTCTCTGCACTTTGACGGTGCACTCAATTCTCAGGGCCGTGGAATCAGCGCTGTCCTTATCACTCCTGAAGGAGTGACCATCCCCGTTGCTTATCAACTCTCGTTTCCTGCTACCAAAAATATAGCCGAGTATGAGTCTCTCCTTACTAGACTTAAGCACGTATACCTTCTAGGGGCGCGCTATCTTAACATAATAGGAGACTCTCAGCCAGCACAGAGAGTTATAAATTTTGGCTCTAGCCTGGGGTTGAAGCTTTCTGAGAGAGTGTTCCAATAGTACCAGCCACGCGTCGATCTGACGTCGGGGCAGATCGCAGCAGCAGTTCTCACCTGATCGCGTGCTGCAGATCAGTAGGTCCAGCTCGTGGACAGCAAGCAACGACCACCCCCGGGTCGGCCGCCTCGCCTTCCACACGACGAACCAGCCAGTCGCCTTCCCTAGGAATGCCCCTCCAGGAGCCACCGTCACAGCAATACCACTCTTGGTCCACTAGGCCCGTCGACCAACATGTGGGCCCCATAGTTACCGACACACGTCATCCCTGGAGCGGCCCAAAATTACTGCCCGTCAACCCGAACCAGCTACTCTCGAGCCCACATTATAGCCCTTTACCTCCCTGCGTGGAGTGGGCAAGAGATTTCATTTCTATAATTTATTTGGTAATTGTCTTACTGGGAGTACGAGGTGTTGGCCGGGAAGTCTTCCCCACGCCCGGAGCGAGGAGGTACACTCGCCACCCTCCCCTCGTAGTCGTAGTTGCTTTCTTAGTATAGGTTCTTACTGCCACTGCATGTGCTTAGTTAACTCCTAGCTTGTCTAAATCAATCACCATTGTGAGTTGTGAGTGTGAGACTCGTCCCGTGACCCGACCCGGGCATGAGAGTTAGTAGACCACCCTTGACTCACTACCGATTTCTCAACCTTGCAGGTCCGAACGCTTCCCTCGGTAGGGACGAACTCGATCTTGCTAGAGTCCAAGGCTTGCACATCCAACTTGGTGTCGAGTCCGCGTCTCGTCCCACATCATTGAGATATGAATCTCTGAATAAATTACAAACACCTAATCAAACCTCGAAGCTCGGTGATGTTCTTAGGTGGTGGCATATCCATAACGGCCTTTGCTTTGTTCAGATCAATTTGAATCCCCCATTTACTAACTATGAACCCTAGTAACTTCCCCGATGACACTCCAAAAACACATTTCTTCAGATTCATTTTTAATTTATACTCCCTAGCCCTTTGTAACAACTTAGCCAAGATCGCGGGGTGTTCTTCCTTTGAAGAAACACCCTTCTGTGAAGAAGAAGACTTGTGGAAGTATGTAGTGATAGTTGTGGATTTTGTCTGATGCATCAATAGACTTGTGGTAGAAGACTTGTTTTTCACAATAGACAAGAAAGTAAATCAGACTACTCTTAGTGATACCTGACCAACCATCATATATAATGGTGACAGCAAACTTCTGCCATTTCTTCTTGAAAGAAAAAATGCATTCCTTTATCTCTTAAACTTTCTCATCAAGATACCTCCTAGCCAAATCCTTCGGAGTAGGAGACTGGACGTGCAAACCATGTTGTTACACCTCCTGGAACATTGTCTTGTAGTATGGACTATTTGCTGCATTTAATGATAACCCTGTACGGTGCCAAAACTTTGCCACAACCCTTCCTAATTTGTACCGTGATCCTTTCTTGTTGTAGACATTCTCCATTCTTGTTTGCTTCCCATACTCCCTAGGAAAAAAAAAACATTGGGATCCACTCCTTCAATTGTCATACATATGCTTCTTTTTCTTTGACTACATGCCCGGAGGAGGAGGCTCTGTGAAGTAACTCCTGATACTGCTTGTTGAATGACGACCCGGGGCCGATCTTGATGAAGGAGCCCTTGAACCTCCACCTTCTTCATATTGATGAGCTCTCTGAGCTCTCATCTGATCCCTCTCCCATGCTTCAACCCGACTTTTATGCATAGCCAAGCGAGTGGCATGAGAAGGTGGAATCCCTCTCCCTTCCCTGACCTCCTAGACATCTTCCTCATCAGAACCTATCCATACCTCATCATCCTCTGAATGTAATGACCCCCTACCGCTCATCATCCGCTCAGTTGCAGCTTTTTATGTCATCTTCCTTTGTTGTTCAAGTTTTATGTCTTTTAAATGTTGTGCCATTAATTGTTTGACCTCTCTAGGCACACTCTTACACGGATGGATCTCATTGTACTCCACTGTCCTACCTCCCGCAAGATGCTTCTTCAAGCAAGAGACCCCACCCCCCTTTGCAGTAAAACCACAATAATTGTACTTGAAATGGTGCTTATTTCCATCTATTATGACACCATGTTGCCATCCAATATCATCGCTTTGTGCTCTCGGAGGCATCTAAAATCACACAAAAAGTATAACCACGTTCATGTGACTTGTTTTATTATGTTTTGATCGATGTTTTATCACGATCCCTTCCCATCTATAGTCTTTCTTAAGCACATGGTGCGTACCCCGGTGTGTGGCCAATGGATACACTTTGCACTTATAGGCACACATTCTTGGACTTGAGATCCTCTCCGTTGGATATTCTTTCAACTGAACTATGTGATCTTATTTCAAGGCCTCCGTAAGTCTCTGTGAGCCTGGGATTCTCACCAAGACGTCGAGCTGGTTGTACCCTCAAAACCCAATTGTCTAGAAGGCACTTACACTACTGGTGTTTTTTTGAGTTTTAGATAGAAACGGTCCTCCTACGATCGCTAAGGCCCATTTAACGGTCGGCCCATGACCGCTTCTATTTTTAAACGGTTAGCCCATGACCGCATAGATCTGTCTAGCAGTCTGGACTTGACCGCATGTGTTTCTTAACGATCTAGGAAACGACCGCATGGTTCCTGACCCTATTTAAACCCGAGGTTTGACCTAAGGGTTGATTTTCCTAAGTTCCTAGATGGTCTATTGAGTATCTAGAACTTGACATCCAACTCCGAAGATATCAAACAAATTATGAAGATTAAGGAATATGTCGTTATGCTGTCGGATTCCTTCTGTGGCACAACCTTGTCATTAATTCATTCTTTGAACTCTCGTGATTTCAATTCGGTTCATTGTTACCTTCATATTTGTTATTATGAAGCTATAGTTTGAACTTATACATTATTGGCCTGCTTTATTATTTCTCGTGGAAGTAACTTGACTTATAACTTGAAGATGCGGATCGGACATTGATTGTGTCTAAGGGCTCGACACTAGCCCCCTCGACTGATTGCCGGAAACATGTTATAAACAATGGGATATGATGAATACTGATATCGCATTGCGCCGGGAGTACTTTTTTTATAAACAAGTGAAGATCACGAGGCTCTACATGAATTTATACGTTCTTCAATTTGATGACTTTCTAGAACATGACCTTCATAGTTGTGAAAAGTACATTCTTGATACATGCTAGTACATTCTTGTTACATAAAAGGTCATTATACACTCTTGATTGATCATTATCTCAAAATTCTATATCAAATCTTTACCTCCACAATCTTATCTTGTAACTGACGTGGTTACTTTGGCGTTGGCCGCGAACTGGTGGTAGCCGTAGTCGATCGCCACCTTGTCCCAGTCGCCGATGTGCGCCTGGTAGGCATCCGAGAGGTCGAGGCTGCCGTCGGCGTTGAGCTTGGCCAGCGGATGCGGGTAGTCCATCACCGAGATCCGGCCCTTGCTGCTGTCGTAGTAGTTGTGGCCGCTGCCATCCGGCGGATAGCCGGCGCCAATGGTCACCGGACCATTCAGAAGCGTACCGCTGAGCAGGTTGTTCATCTGCGAGAAGGCGGTCAGCGAGCTACTCTCGACATAGTAGTTCGACGTGCCGTTCGGCGTGCGGTTGCTGGAATAGAACAGCCCCCCAGAGAAGTTCAGGGGGCCGGAGAACGACGACGACAGGCGGAATTCCTGCGTCCATTCGATGTCTTCCGAGGTGCCGTAGTCGAAGCTGTTCAGCTTGTTCGAGGCGCCGGTTTGCGGGTCGCTGACCACACCGCCCGGGAACAGGTGATGGTAGAGATAGGCGTAGGTTCCGGCGCCCAGGGCAGCATCGACGGCGGCGCCAACGCTGCTGTTCGGGTCCGGCGTGGCGTTGAAGCCGATCAAGGGAACCAGCCGGTTGTAGTCCTCCGCGGACGTGCCCCAGGCATGATTGTACCCGGTCACCGAGCTCAAGGTCAGATTGTCGGTGATCCTATATTCCATGTGCAAGTCGACGGTCTCAGAGCGCGCCTTGTAGAGCGGGTTGATGGTCGATTCGATGTCGTGAAGATTGGTGTTCTGCAGGGGGTGGTTGTCGAACACGTCGCCGCTGGTCAGGCCCAGCAGGTTCGCCAGTTCGCCGCCCAGGGTGCCGTTGCTGTTCAGCGTGCCGTAGGATGCAGGGTTGTACAGCGACCCGGCCTGGCAGCCCTGCGACATGAACTCACGGTCGAGCGCCGTCGTCGCAAAGCCAGCGACTGAACTCGGACCAGGATCCTTGATGCAGAGTTGCTTGCCCACGCGGTTGCGGGTGTCGTCTTCCTCGTAGTGTTCGTACACGAGGTAGGCGTTGAACTTGTCGTTCGGCTTGAACGACACCGTGGTGCGGATCGAGCCGACGTGCTCGACATGGCCGAGATCGACGCCGGCGAGCTGGCGCTGGACATGGAGGACGTGCAGAAAGTAGGACATTTCTTAGCAAACTCTTGAAGATAATACTCCCAAGAGTCCATAGAAACAAACAGAAGGTTCTAACGATGAGATTTGAGGGAGAAATCAACAGATCAAACTCTTAATTTGACCATGGAGTAGCAGAGAAAGAGCAGTTCTGCTAGAACACTCTGTCTGGTGTAACGCTCACACGATAAACCACCACAAGAATGTAATACACCTGGAATGGACCATCACAGGACCTTATCCACAGAGAGATAAGATGAACGGGCAAAATTTTCATGAACAAGACTCTGAAAGCTTGTAACGGTAACAGAAACATGTGTTAGGATGATTATGATGGCTAGAAGATAATCCGTCAGAGAACAAAGATGGTAAATGAGACGGAAGATAAGACGATGGGGAAGACTCTGGCTTTAGACTATGGGATCACGTAACGGTCAAAAGAAGGTGCGTTAGAAGATGGTGACAGATAGAAGATAATCCGTCAGAGAACAAAAATGGTAGATGAGACAGAAGATAACATGATGGGGAAGACGCTGGCTTCAGACTCTGGGATCACGTAACGGTCAAAAGAAGGTGCGTTAGACTGTCATAACGCGCCAGGAGAGATGCATTAGGGACCATTAAGTGGAAAAAAAAAGAGAGTTTGCTAAGCAACATCCAGCGGATAAAAATGAGGAACTAGACCCAATCAAGGAGAAAATTACCCATGAAAGAGACCTCAAAATTGTCCAAGAAGACTTAACAAGGGGGAACAAACCGGAGCATCATTTAAATGAATAAGGAGATGACCCAACTTATCGGTCATAAAATGGGTGTCAACAGATGCCCCTCCTTAACATCCTCTTTGTAGGGGAGTGAGCGGAGGTATAGCGGAAGCGAAATAGAACATGAAGATGAAGCGAAAATGGAGTAGAGTGGACTAAAAAGTGGGTGTTAAGACAAACGACACCCATCCTTAACCAATGAGCGATAGGAATCTTTCGGAAAACTTCAGACTAATCCACAAGGAACGGCAACCAAATGACGCAAGCCTGGAGGAACTAACTAACTAAGGAAAAGAAAAACACGGTTAGCGACCAGAGCAATGGAAAGGAAAGAGACGATTAACTAAACTCCAGATAGGAATCTTCAGCTAAATACGTTTAACTACTGTATGCTCACATCTCTAAAATGCAGTTTTGGGCTTTCATATACCTACCCGGGATTGGCTGAGGGGTCGAGCTATATTCGGAGCGGATCCCAATCGTGAGGCGGTGGAACATAGCTCGAGGCACGGGGTTAATTCAGAGGTTGACTCGGACGATCCAAGAAGATCTTGACTCATACCCGCATGCATCGGTGAAAGCCTGAATTTACACCTTTCCTATATGCTTCTATAGGTTTGACAAATGCTGACAAATGACTGGGATGGCCCTTTCAGGTGTGTTGGACACCGTACGGGGATTAGGGACATGCGGGGTAGCCATGGGTAGAGGCTTCCCTGGCCTATAGGGGACGAGATATTTGGCCCCACTGCATCAATGTGATCGAGCCGCTTCATTATCGCTTGATCATGAGGACGCGGGGAGTGCATCAGCCTGTGGTGACATTCCCTCACCGACACGACGAGCGTCTGGGAAAATCAACAAAAGGGATTACTAGCGACATAGATTGGAGAGGCCGAGCCAAAAAATACGTCCAAGATTGGAAGCAAAAGGGTTCGGTGCTCCTAGAGTCGTGTGTAGCCTATTACCACCCTGCAGGGAGTGGGCCATCATTTTTATTGTTGTAATTAACTTTCACTATTGTATCGGGAGTTACTATCTTAGCCGAGATCGTCTTCCCTACACCCGGAGCGTGGAGGTAAACTCGCCTCCCCCTAGTAGTCGTAGTTGCTTTACTTTCCTAGTATATGCTTGTTTGCTGTTGCTAAAGAGCATGTGTTAGGGCCATTAGCTAGATATATTTACTTCACCGCTACGAGAGAGAGTGAAACCCATTTCGTGACCCGACCCAGGCACAAAGTTGAGAGCTTGATCACCCTTGACTCACTGCCGGTTTGTTGACCGTGCAAGTCTGACGCTTCCCTCGCTACGGGATGAATGTTAGATTGCTAGAGTCCTAGGTATGCATTAAAACTTGGTGTCGAGTCTGCGTCTTCGTCCCGCATCATTGAGGGGTGGACATAGGATTGCCGTTGTTGCATCCGAACCCCCTAAAAATCATTGACTCCTGTGTGGTTTGATCATTTTCTCCTATCTTCATTCTGTGCAAGCACACATGTAGATTAATCTCAGGCGTCATGAGCAGTTGGGGGGGGGGGAAGAGGAACCATGAGCTGCATCCTGCCCCTCGATTGTAGGAAGGACACCAGGCGCTCCACGTCTGATCCCGAGAGCGGTTGCAGTCCACCTACCCCCGCGGGGGTGACTGGTTCCCTCCGCTTCGCAACAGCCTTGCGAGCTCTAGTGGTGCGCACCTCGGGAAGCCTTGCCTCCTCCTAAAACATAGAAAATGGGGTCAGTCTTTCACCGATCGAGGCAAACTACCCAAATCTTGAAGAGATGTAGGAGAGGTCCCGTGGCCCCATATTTACCTCAGTCATCGAAACTATGCTGCTTTCCAGTGCTATCTCCCCCTCCTCCAAAGCCTCATCCACTGATATTACGGTCCCCGTGGATGCTTCCTGTCGCAGGAACTCCAACAAGGTTGCCAGCTTCTCCAAGTTGGTGTCGACCCCCCCGGGTCGCTCCACTGATACGTCCGGGGCAGGCACCTCCATGGCCTCCGGCTGGATTTACCCCTGCGAGTTAACTAAATAACAGAAGACAAGATCAGAGGCTGGCCGCAAAAGGGGCCCCACATGAACAAGCTTACACTTACAAAATCCTCGCCTGAAGCCACCTCGTCAGAAGAGTAGTCATAGTCTACCTTCTCGCCCGATGAAGACTTGGTCGGGGCAGGCTCCTCCCTTTCCGGTGAGGGAGCTTTCGTCTCAGAGTCAACAGCCTCCTCTCCGCGCGAACTTGACGATGGTGACTTCCCAGATTTTAGCCTCTTCCTCGAATACGCCTTCGTCAACTGGGGAACCTTGTGGGCCCGCACCCACCCGGGGAGGGGTGCGACAGGAGCTGCCAAATGAAGGAGCATCTGGATTAGATGAAAGTCTTTGGGCTCCCAACGAATAAAAATGTTAGCCACGCCAGTGAAAATAATTACCCCGTTCGGTCCCTGCGGCCGAAGGCGGTCTGGGGATTATCTTCTCGACGGAAGGTGCAACCTCAAGTGCAGCAGCGACGCCCACGTCCGGAGTAGGAGCAGGTGCTGGTTCCTCCGCGGGGGCTGAAAGAAGAAACCCACATAAAGGCATTATCCCACAAGGCGAAAAGGTGTTAAGTGGCACCGCCAACCGGAGAATCTAACCTGTTCCGGTGGATGAGGGAATAATTGGTTGTGGAAGTTAAAGGCTATCGGGATGTGTGGTGGATGCACAAGACCCGACCGTCGTGTGGGGTCGTTCTTCAAGTTTCTTTACTATACCACATTCTTAAAAAGGAACAAATCTGCCTACCAGACCTGATGCTTCAGAAATTTGAATTTCGCAGAACACATAAAGACAATGCCCTTCCCTATACAGCCCACATAACAACTCTTCTTGAGCTAGCTGAAGTTGATCTTTTGTCAGAAGTATGTAAAGTCATCCCGAAGAGGAATATTTATTCCTTTCACTTCATAAGCACATTCATGAAATTTTCCATAGACGGTGATGTTGTGTCCAGACAACCACCCTCAGCCAAATCCAAGCAAGAACCTCCACCACTATCCACTCCTCCACTTCAATCTACTCCTCCACCACAATCTACTACACCACAGCCTACTCCTGACATAAGGACTCCTCCACCTCATCCTTTGGCACTCACCACCTTTCAACCCCCTACAGGGCAGACCTCACCTCATCCTTCCTCCTTACTACCACAGCCAGACTTAGCTGGGCCTTCCTACCAACAACCACAAATGACTCCTACTCCTACTGAGCTAGTTCAACTCTTCTCATCCCAATTTGCCTCTTTGTAGTCTTCCATTTCTAACCTCTCTGCCACCTTCACTGAGAAGATTAATCATCTTGAAGCCAAAATGGATGCCCACTAGGTAGAATTTCAAAAGAGCAACCAGGATTTAGAGAGAAACTTTTAGAGACTAATTACATCTCTTCAGGATTTGTGTGCTGAGGCAGGAGAAATGATAAGGGGTGTTGAAATTAAATCAGATGACAGTTTAGTTCAAATTCACCATATGCAATCCAGACTGACACAGATCGAATCGAACATCATTCAGCTCAAATATACTCACATGACTGTGTCAGGAACTTTTATTGACTCACTTTAGTGTCTACACTCCAAGGTTGAGAACTTGAGCATGTTAGTTGACCATCGAACTGAAAATCTTTTCACACCAATTAGGAATGTCACTAACAAGTTAGGTTCAATTGTTCAAGACTTGTAACACATATGGACTACACCCAAGCTGCCTCCACAGGATTCTGCACCTCCCACAGATCCCTCATTTTGGTAGTATCTCCCCTTGCCCCAGAATATGTTAGGGGAGGTGTATAGGAAATTTGTCCACAGTGAGCTAAGACGGACTCCGTAAAGTGGGGCATGCCGAAATGATGACTCGGATACAACAGTGGGTAGTGAACCCTCTGCCTATCGATTTGACCCGTTTTGGTACCACAGGGTTAAGGGAAGCCGGCACAACTATGGTCCGAAGGGTCTGAAAGGATAGGGGCATTGTTCGCCTTTAAGGTAGTCAATGTTCTATTTCCCTGGCGGGATCATTAGAGCTTACATTATAATGTGTAACGAAGCCTCCTGATTCAGTGGGACGATTGGAACACTCGTGAAGGCATGGGATAACATAGCCTCCCATTTAATTCCGACAGCATCTCCCCTTGTCTCAGGGTATGCCAAGAGATATATAAGATACTCGTCCACAGAGAGCCGAGATGGGGTCCATAATCCATGGGCTTCCCGTCCACAGAGAGTCGAGATGGGGTCCATAATCCATGGGCATATCGAAGCCCGAGGGTTTAAAGGGACAAGGAACAATGGAACACTATTCACCATAGAGGCGGTTTATTCATTATTCCCCTAATGAGGTCATCGAAGAGCACGCCGTGTTATACGGTGGATCCCCGTGACTCGATGGGGCAAGTTAAAAAAGCACGATGTGATATTATAAAATAACCCCTTGAATTAATTTTGGAAACATCTCCCCTTATGTCGGGATATGCCAAGGGATGTATAGGAAACCCATCCACGGAGAGCCGAGATAGGGTCCGTAACAAATGGCCATATCAAAGCCTGAAGGTCGAGAGGGCCAAGAAGCTACAAGACATTGTTCGTCATTGAGGCAGCCTTATTCACTTTTCCCCTAATGAAGTCATCGGAGAGCACACCATAGTAAATAGCGGATCCCTATGACCCGATGGGGTAATCTGAAATCTTGAGAATAAATCATAATGTAGGGGTAAAAACCCCATTAATATAGCTCCTTCACATCTCATGGGGCCGATATGGATCAACGAGCAATGGAATAATGAGGAGGGTCATATGACAGGGATGGAGAGGACGGCCCGCTACTGAGGACACATGGATCACACATGGCGAGTTGCAGCAGATTGATCCAGACCTTTTGCAAGTTGCTACAGGAACGTTGATGGCGAGTCAGCATTAAATGGAAACTTACCCCGGTCTTGCCTCTGTGCGTGGGAATGCTTTGCGTGTCGGCATCACAGGGCGACACCTCAGCTAGGCCCTGGGCTATCCTGACGTACTTCCGCTCCGCACCGAGGGCCATAGGTAATGGTCGGCATGTCTTTGCCGGTTGCACTGGTTTAACGAGTGCAATGTGTCACCAGGTGAAGAACAAAATAGACTGCATTGGGTGGAAAGGCTACGAGCCCTACTGGGTGATCAACAGGGTGTACTGCACCGCTGAGGGGATTAAAAGATGTGTCGGTAGAGGGGTGCAAGAGGTGTGCCGCTGAAGGGCTTTGGAAGTGTACGGCTGAAGGGCTTTGGAAGTGTGCCGCTGAAGGGCTTTGGAAGTGTGCCGCTGAAGGGCCTGAAAGGTGTGCCGCTGAAGAGCCTGAAAGGTGTGTCGCTGGAAGGGCACCCCTAGTGTGCCGCTGGAGGGCTGGTTGGGTGTGCCGCTGGAGGGCTATTTGGGTGTGCCGCTGGAGGGCTATTTGTGTGTGCCGTTGGAGGGCCTAGCAAGTGTACTGCTGGAGGGGCCATTGGGGTGTGCCGTTGGGGAGCCCTTAGGGCGTGCTGGGTCAAGGCCTCCCAGGTGTGCCATTGGAGAGTGCTTTTGAGGGTGTGCTGTTGGAGGCACTCACACGGGTGTGCCGCTGGGGGCACGAACTAGTGTGCCGTTGAGGGGCATGCTGGGCTTTCTTTCGGAACTCAAAAATTGTGAGCTTCCTAGGACATTCTTCACAGCCAGGGACCCGAAGGTGGGTTCATGGCAGTGTAAAAATTCAGGAGGGTATCTTGCCTTTTCTTTGTCATTTAATGTGCCTGTGCGAAGGTGAGAACTTGCCGGGCAGTGTGTTTCTCCAGGCTTTCTCTTTTCAGCTCCTACGTTGGTGCGGGACTTGGGAATGTGCGGGTGTGAAATTTTACATGTCCATAAATATCCCCAACCCATGAGTAGTGCGGGTGAAGGATGAAATAAGTGGTGCACGTGGGTGCACTTACCCTCACAGGGTATCTTGTCTCTTTTCTTTTCTCTTTTTTCTTCTTCACTTCTTTTCTCTGTTCTTCTCTCTTGGCCCCATCGTCATCGCCACCCATGCATGGGTAGGATATTTGGCGAAGCTGATCACTTTCAGCAGCTTCACCCCCACCGTCGGATCACCCTATTCCTTCGGTGTGGTCCCCGTGGCTGCTCCGTAGTTGCTCCCAGCGCCCGTGCTCGTTCATGCGGTCGATGCACCATGCCCTTCTTCAGCATCAGCGGCCCACCCGAGCATCAAGCTCTAGGCCTCCACCACTGGCCCGGGAGGGGGCCCTACATCATCTCTCACTCGGACAAGTGTCACCTCCCAGGCTGCACACCGACCAGTCTCCAACACGGGCTCTATGCCCTAGACCTCGGCCACCACCTCAGCATCTTACTTGGTCTCTCAGCTCCGCATCCTAGTCAAGCCAGCCCTCTATGCTAGTCTTCCGCTTTGGGGCCAAGGCTTCCCAGATCTTTACTCGAGTCTCCAATCCCAAGCCTCTGCGAAGTCGATGCTCTGCACGGGTTCCCTACCCCAAGTTTGTGGCTCCCCAGCACTTTACTCGGGCTTACGGTCCTGGCTCCCAGTCGAGCCAGCCCTCAGCACGGGTTCTCCGCCCCGGGGACAAGGCTCTTTAGCCTTTTATTTGGGCCTTCTAACCCGAACCCTGAAAGAGCCATCACTCAATACAGGTTCCCAAGCCTGAGTTCGAGGCTCCCCAACATTCAGCCCGGGCACAAGACCCAGAGTCTTACCAAGGTGGGTCCCCGGTGTGGACTCTTCACATCAGGTCCCCGGCCTCCCAACCCTACCACGGGGTCTTTCTACCTACTAGCCAGCAACGCCAACTCCCAGCACAGGTCTTCCTCTTTGGGATGCAGCAACCCCAGTGCTTGTCATGGGCCCTCTGCCCTACACTCTAGCTATGCCAGCACTCGACACAGGTTCACAACCTCGGGTTGCTGGCACCCCAGTACCTTCTGCAACATTGGTTCTCAGTGCGAGAGCTCCACCTCGAGCATCGAAGACACTTCTGTCAACTCAGGCGAGAGCTTACGCCCGGATCACTTAGCCATCGGCTCTCGATACGGGCCTCGTGCCGCAGTTGCCGATCCCAACACTTTCGGCTGACGGTCTTACACTGCCAGCAATGGTAGATCGGGTCTTCTCCATCTACGACCTCGGAGTAGGATCTTCCTTGGCTCCCCAAAAGAAGCATTGCAATGGCCGTAAAGGTAGGCGACTTGCCACCGCAACAAGTAATTCCAGCAAGGCCATTCTTGTCGGTGACTTAAGGATTCTTCTTAATGGGGTTGAACCAATCATTCCTCGAGAGTGGACTATGCCTACGGTCCCCACTACCAATCACTTCAGCCTCTTGCAGCGAGCACAAGAGGATAAAGTAGAGCTCAGAGGAGCGGGCACCTCGACAACAAACTGGGGGCACCTGCGCCATCCCCATATCTAGGCTCCCAAGTCCCGTCGAAGGAACAATGACAAGGGAGATCAACAACTTAGCGTAACAAGAATCTGGGTCACCCCAGAAGAGGCTGAAGCTGTTCGAAGGGCACGTACCAAGAACCCCCTTCGAATGCATGGGTGCAGCGTCGGTCAAGACACAACCAAACTTGAATCGGCACAGTCTGACGACAACCAGCCACTCAGCATCTCCCGCCTAAATAAGCGGAAACAAAGAAGGGCTAATTCTGGGCCTTGCCAGCACCCAGCCCCGAGCTCTCCTTGGGTCGACATCGTAATGGAGTCTCCACCACAACGGACCTCAGTCATCGACAGACTAGGGGCACCAGTTCACTCTGAGAAGCATTCCCAGAGGAAGCAGATGGTCCAGCTCATCAATGATGCGGTTAGGGTGTTCGCATGTTATGCCACCAGACATCAGCCCGACACCCAGTCTGATGACTTGAACCAGCCTTTGGCCTAGCTCAGGAGGCCCCATCACCAAACTCAACCTCTAGCATCGACAAGCCACATCGATACTTCTACTGAACCACAGGGATCGAAACATGCAGAAGAAGTTCTTGCCGAGGACCATGCCGCTCCTGTCAATGTAGATTTGGTAAACAATGATCCTCCGACAAATGAGGCTCAATAGGTGACCCTCAAGACTCTCATGAAGGAGAACCAACATTCGAACGCCCTCCTGCAAGACCTTCTTTAGGAACGAGACCTCCACCCTCAGCCACTCTCTAGGCCTCCGACTGAAGCACCAGCACTACCAGTTGGTCACAATGGTGGCAACACCTCAGCGACAGTTGCCTGAACCCCAACAGTAGCCAGGTTTGGCACACCCCTAGCCGAAGCTCATCCTCTAGCCTCCAACACGTTAGTGCCAGAAAATCATATGGCACAATGCCAGATGATCGAGCGGATTGTCGAGACAAAGCTCGCCCAGTATGGGAAAGGGGTTTCCATCATAGACCTCTATAGTGTCCTATACTCACTGCATTACCAATTGAAAAAGCTCTCTCCGGAGTATGCCAAGGCCCCGAAGCTACAGAAGTTCGACGGTCAAGGGTCTCTGCATGAGCACTTAGCCTACTACATTACGGCCATGGGCGAGTTTGCGCTGGACGAGTCATATCTCCTTCGTTACTTTGCCACTTCACTCACGGGAACAACCTTTCAGTGGTATTCCCGCCTGAAGCCCGACTCAGTGATCAACAAGGCAGATCTCCAGAAGAAATTCCTCAACTATTTCCAGATGGCCGAGCGTAATATCTCCCTGGCCAAGCTCTGCTCTCACTGGCAGAAGAAGGGTGAGAGTGCCCTCGACTTTATCAAAAAATGGCGAGACCTAAGTATGAGGTGCATCAATTCGCCAGTCTAAGAGGATGCCATCACCATATGCTGCTGAGGCTTGATAGCCAAGGTTAGCAAAAAGCTCCATGGTACCAATATAAAAGGCTTCGACCAGCTCAACTCAGCAGTCACCGAAATAGATATGTTCTTCATCGATAACCCGAGCTATACTTCATCCAAGGGGTGGTGGAACATTTTTTCATTTATTTAGTTATTTATTTATCTATCTATTTCTTGGTTTATTTACGTAGGCGTGATAGTCACTGGTTGACGAATTTATTATGCGCTCAATCTAACCCGAGTCAGGCGAGAGTGATATTCGTGTTGGGACCAGAAGTCCGCCATACCATAAAAGTTAAGGCATTAATTACATCCTCTGATAAAGAGGAAAATCTTTGATTAATTGCCAAGATAACAAGATGTCTGAGGCTGAAATAGAATATAGAAAAAAAAGCATGTGACTATACAGTTCACAAGGCCACACGAGATGGTTCATTGGTTTTATTTCCTTTGTTATGTGGAACAAGCATAATTCATTAAGTTGGAACCCTTGGTACGTGGCGGAGTCAGTCTGTACGGAATTCCATGTCCTTGATATGGATCCCACCTTTAAGGCTATACTAGGCCGCACCTACATTGAAGTCATGAATGCTGTGCCATCCACCAATCACCAATGTTTAAAGTTTCCATACAAAGGGTGGGTCATCAAGGTAATGAGCATGCCCCTCTGTTCTACAGTGGATGCTATCACCACCTCTCTGCCTTCTGTCTGGCCGACTCATCGGCCCATACTGTCGCTATAGGATGTGTGTGACCCTTGCCGTCCCCTGTTAACACAACAAAAGCCGCTTCCCATGCCAACCTCATGTCTCCTTTTCCATTCCAAAGGATGGGAGATTATGAGAAATATCGGCTATCAACAGGGTAAAAGCTTAGGTTCACAGTTACAAGGAAGACTGAGGCTATTGAAGAAAACAAAGCCGATTCATAAAACTGGCCTAGGTTTTAAGGGGCCGATCAAAGCAGACGGAAGACCCCTCACGTGGACCCTATCTTCTCACTTTAAGAAGGGGCCCATCGTTCAGATGGGCGATTGTCCACAAGAGTTGCCTGGGGGGTTACAGAATGTGTATCTAGCTGAAGGATGCTCAAAGACCCCCAAAAGAGGAAAGATTGCTGATTCGGATTGTGAATGGTACAAATAGTTTGATACACCCGATATTTTCATTGTACTAGAAAGAATGTTCACGCCTCCACATCTAAAAAGGTTGCCTTTGATCTCTGATGTGCCCAGGGATACCACTACTATTGACGAAAATCTAGACCGTCCTTACCAAGAGGACGTTGTCATCGACAGGCCTTCACCCGTCATCAACATTGCCATCGACAGCTCATTAGCCGTAGTCTTCTCCATTCACTCATCTCAGCCTTTGTTGATGTCTTCTTCCTGGGCCAGACGATTATCTAACGACCTTCCCAGGTCTCCCTCTCTACTTACATACCTGCACGGGTTTCTCAACCCGCGCCAGGTTTTCAATCATGATTTGCTCCATGAGCCTTCTAACCCCTTAGCTATAATTTCACTTTTCTCTCCTCCCACTTCTTTTCATTGTTTTGTTATCAAAAATGAAAACAAAAAAAATGCCAATTTTCAACCTCCTCAACAATGCATTTTCATTGATGAAACATCTTACCTCTCCCACGAGTGCGCCCCGACCTGCGGGCCACTCATTCAAGGACCTCTGAGGGACCTTTCCGACCCCTCTTCTGAGGGGCCCCTTCTTATACATTCTTCATCATCTTCTTTAGCTTCTTCCTATATTGTACATAATGTCGGTCCAACTTCTTCTCCTTTTGTACAGAATGTTAGCCAAGTTAGGAGTAATGCGCTAAGGGTAGTATCCAAAAAGAAATCCAAGGGTAGGATCCCTTGACGCTTCCTTCTGGACTTAGCCAGTAGGTGTCAAGCATTTCTAGCCATTCCTCAATTGCTAGAGAATCCCATCCAATTGTCGGAGACAGAATGCGAGGAGAATTGTGTGATTGATGAAGGGTATGGGGTTTATGAAATCACGGATGAAGAATACCCTGCTGAAGATGAGGATGAAGAATATGAGGATGCGGCTGACGCATATGCTAGTGGAATGAGGAGATTCGATGAGCCGTCAGCCGCTGTAGAGGAGTCTACCAAAGAGATAAACTTGGGAACTGAGGAAGACCCTAGGATCATCCTCATAAGTGACAATTTGTCATTATCAGAAGAACAAGCATTGATTAAGGTTCTTAAGGAATATAGGGACACGTTCGCATGGAGCTATGAGGATATGCCGGGCCTAGATTCCACCTTGGTTGAACACCGCCTAACTCTCAAACCAGGGTCTATCTCGGTAAAGCAAAGGTTAAGGCGTTTCCACCCTCAAATGGCTTTGAAAATGAAGGAGGAGGTCGACAAGCTCCACAAAGCCAGATTTATCAGAGTTGTCCTTTATCCTCAGTGGGTGGCAAACATCGTCCCAGTCATGAAGAAGGACGGAAAAGTGAGAATCTGTATTGACTTTCGGGACCTTAACCGCGCGTGTCCGAAGGATGATTTTCCCTTGCCTCACATTGACGTGTTGATTGATAACACGGCAGGATATGAAATGCTTTCCTTCATGGATGGATTTTCTGGATATAATCAAATTCGCTTGGCAGAAGAGGATCAGGAGAAAACATCATTCACCACTCCCTGGGGAACTTATTGTTATGTGGTCATGCCATTTGGACTAAAGAATGCCGGAGCCACTTACCAAAGGGCTATGATGGCAATCTTTCATGACATGATGCACATATATTTAGAAGTATATGTGGATGATTTGCTGGTAAAATCCAAAACTAGGGCGGAACATCCCGAAGTCCTTGCAAAGGTGTTGCAAAGATCGAGAGAATTTCAATTAAAAATGAATCCAAAGAAGTGTGTGTTTGGTGTGTCATCGGGCAAGTTATTGGGCTTCATTGTAAGCAAAAGGGGTATTGAGATAGATCCCAACAAGGCCAAAGCAATCATGGATATGCCACCTCCCAGGAATTTGAGAGAAGTTCGAGGATTAATTGGGAGGTTGCAATTCATTCGTCGGTTCGTGTCTCAGCACTCACAAAGGTGCAGGCCTTTCTATCAGCTGACCAAAGCAGGGACCAAATTTTGTTGGGATTCTAAATGCCAAGAAGCTTTTAAAGGACTAAAAGAATATCTGGCAAATCCACCTGTTCTAATTCCACCAATTCCAGATAAATCTTTGATCCTATACATCTCAGTCTTGGACGACTCTGTGGGAGCCGTCCTGGCACAAGCAGATGAAGAAGGCAAGGAACGGGCAACCTATTACTTGTCTAAACTTCTCAATCCCTGAATACGACCTTCGAAAACCCGTATGGTGGGACCAGAGGCATCTCTTCGCCTCGAAAGGCATTTTCTTCAGGTGGTAGGCCACCAGGGGTATTTTCGTTCTCATGGGTAAGGTTTGTTCAGCGTGACTGAGTCAGCACCAGCTTGTTAGCTCCGGATTGCCATCTGGCATCACCGGGCTGAGAGAGAGAGAGATAAGTTGTGGAGTCTCTCCATCGGGTATCTTAAGCCTTCAACAGTTCGAGTGAACCTTCTTTATTGATTTCCTTTGAATTTCGTGCATCAGCAGACCACATCCTTTCATCATTTAGGCACAATTACCATCCAGTCATCTTTTGGGTGCCAACAAATGCCCCCCAGTCGCATGTGTCACAGGTGAGGGATGAGCAACACGGGACCGATGGATGTACTTTGACCGAGTATATTCTTCATTTTGATCAGCACGGACCATTGATACGGTGTAGCCATGGTGCCGTTGAAACGGCATGGAGATGAATCAGCATAACTGCTTAAACGGTGTGGGCCAAACGACCCTAAACTGGCGTGGGGGTTTAAAAGCCATAAATGGTGTAAGGAGATGCGAAGCCATATTAAAACGGCGTGGGGAGCATCAAGCCGTAAAACGACGTGGGGAATATCGACGCGCAAATGGTTGTAAAACGGCGTGGGAAGGTGCTAAAATTACGTGCCTTTTTCCACGCCGATTTAAGCCATCACATCCCTTTCTTAAACCCCTTTTTCACTTTCTTCTTCCTCATTCTATTTTCATTTGAACCCTAACCCTCCAGTCGCCTTTCCTACAATGATTGGAACCCTTCGTGCACGATGACGGCAGTGGCGAGCTCCTGGGATCATTGGACGATGAGGGGGTCCTCCTTCCCCTTCTCCAGCTGAGGTGATGGTGACGACGACAGCTTTCTTCTTCTCCCTTGCTTTCTTGTTTCCCGGGGGTGGCGAAGGCAGTGGTGAGCGACGGTCGGGCGAGAGTCCCATTTCTCCTCTGGGAACGGCGAAGGCAGTGGTGAGTGACGATAGCTCTTTTCTCACGCCCTCTTCTCCTCCGAGGATGGTGAAGGTGGCATTGGCTTGGTGAGGGAGAAAGCCCCATTTAGTGTGCTTTAGCGGGGGCTCAACCCCTTTTTTTCAGGCCCCTGGAGGCTCCTAGTAGGCTAGTCCTCGGAGCTAAACCCTCGGGTGTCCTTTTGGTCTCGGTCTGATACCCATGGTCTAGTTTCGGGGACGTCTCAGCATTATGTGTGGACGTATTCCCACTTTCTTCTGGCACGCTTCCTGACTAGGGAAGACTCTGTCGAAATTTTGTTAGAATTTTACTTGAAAAGTCGCATTCTTACCTTCTGTTGTTCTCTTTTCTTTTCTTCTGAATGCAGACATCATGGCATCTGGCTTTTCTTCTTTTGCTCGCGCCACTATGACTTGGGGAGATGTTTACTCCCTGGATCGAGGCAATGATCGGCTGGCTATAGTCGTCGATTACTCTGACTCTGATATGGACATAGTGGACACTGGCCGTCTTTTGATCATTGGCAGTGACTCTTTTAGTTATGATCGCCATGAGGGCTATAGATCAGACCATCACAAGGACAAGCATTTGATGTCTTTTACATGGCGGTTCAATCTTCAGGGGAAGAGGGACCTCTTCCTCGTTCGAAAGGCTGAGCAAGCAATTCTTGCTGAGCGGGAGAGCCTGACCGACTTTGTTATGCGAGGTAGGATAATATACTTGCCAGGTGAGCCCCAAAAATGGGGTGTTGTACTTGGATTGCAGGAGCTGACTCTGCAGGATGGACTGCTAACTAGGGCACCTGAATTTATCCTGGCCAGATGGAATAAATCTGTAGGTCATGTTGACAGAGAGAAGCCATCCTTTAGTTTATTCTTAGCCCTGTTGAAGTGGGGGTATAGAGAAGAGCCATTCTTGATGGACTGTTTAGTTGTGTGCTTCAAGGACCAAATTGCCGTGGGCTGGTTTGCTGATATGAAGGCTGCTGGTGCCCTTGCTTTCAGGGCAGGAGCTGTAGAATTTACTGACTATGTTTTGCAGCATTACGCCCCAATTTTAGTCAATGCCGGAGTGTACCACAGTGTGTAAACTTCAAGATATTGGTATCCTATCTCTAAAGGGCTATGCTATGGCATGATAGAAGTGTTTTGTCCAGAATACAACACCTTGTATATGGCAGAAGGAGAGATGTCTCTGGATCTCTAGAGCCTTTCCCAGCTGAGCTGCCTTCCAATTAACGGTGAGCCATATGAAGAGGTTTATTGGCCAGATTGGCTGAAAGACCAAATCGACGATGAAGGGCGATATCTGATGGATTCGCCTATTGATATTTGATGAAGGCATATCATACTTTGCGTCGTTCTTCGTACGATATCAGAGAAGCGCGCAAGCCTGAGGAGAAGAGGTGCGTGAGGATGGGCGCTTGGCTCCAGTATTTCTTCAGAGGGGAGAGAAAATATGAGGATTTCCCCTCAGTGACACCAGCTCCAGTTGAGTAGAAGAAGAGGGTTCGGTGACAAGCAGCTTTCCCTCCCTCACTAAAGGAAGGTCAAAGAGGAGGACCCAACCCCACTGGTGTCGATGCAGTCATCCACTGTGCTGCGTATCTGACGTACTGGATCTGTTCTTTCGCTCTCCCGCAAGGTGTCGAGAGCGTGATCAGAGCTGAGGCAATCTACCTCGCTTGTCTAATGGCATGAGGCGTGAAGCTTTCACTTTGCCTGGTTGCCCTCTGTTTAATATATAAGATGCTGGGGGACCTCCATCGGTCACGCCTTCCAAAAAATTTACTAATGATTGGTCCACTTCACTTATTCAATGCCTAGGTATGTACATTGTTTCCAGAAGCTGCTCCTCGGGACTCCAGTCACCATAGTTAGCCCCGAGAATGATAGAATTTGCAGGCGCCAAGTCGACCCAGATGTTGGACCAACTCTTTGCCATCTGGGGGAACTCGACCATGGTTCTGATGGATTCACCTAGTGTCCTGCACTTCTGGAGCTTGGCCGCTCATTCAAGCCCGTTGATGAACAAGATGCGGGAAAGCCGTCGTCAGGAGATGGAGGAATATATTCATCCCATCTCTGGCACCAAATGGACAAGGCCAATTCTAGAGCCAGAGCTAATTGGTTGGGCACTGTTAATAAGATCAAGCGTCTTGGCTTTTCACAAGGGCGGGACCCTATGGTTGGAGCCCTATTATCCATTCCAATTCAGTCAAAATTTTAGTTATGATCAACATATTCCTCCCTCCTCAACACAGTTTGCACTGCCAAACAGAGTTCAGGCTGGCTAGGCGGCAACAGACGAAGCCCGCATTTGGTGGGATTACTTTCATCGCCGAGAGGTGACTTCATTCAGAGTCCCAGCTCCTGCACGCTTCCCCCGTGACCTCAGAGTACATCAAGTGGTGGAATGCACGAATAGGTTTTTATAAGAACTCCAGAAGAGAATGCTGGCCTGTTGCCAAACGTAGGTTCTTAGATTCCTAGCCAGTACCGATTCTGAATGTTGATCCAGCCTATCTAAAGAAACTGAAATTCCAGATGAATACTAAAGTGACTGCTTATTTGGAGGCTCGCAAGGCCGTCAAGTGCCACTCATCCAAGACTGAGCCAAAACTACCAGATTGCAAAGACAGTTTCATGAAGATGCTTCAAGGATTGTGTTGTGTTAATGGCGAGTAGTTAGTTCTCCACCAGATTCCCTTGCTGGTCGAGAGCCTCTACCTTCTACAGCTGTCTGGCACTCAGAGAGCAACTGGATTTGTCCTTATAGGACTTTCATCAGAAGAGAAGACCGATGGGCCACACTTTATAGTGATACCCCGTGGCTATTTGCATTACCCCGCTCTCATGGTCTTACAGTGGGTGGCCCTAGTGAGGCCATATTGAGCCAACCCCTTCACATTTCTTTCAAGTATGTTGATGGATGGGGACTGGACCACCTCGGCCTTTATTACTATTTATCTTCACGTGGCCATTCAGACTTGGCGTCGTTGGCTAAATGATGTGAGTTGATGGGGAATATCTGCTGGCTTATTCATGAGGCTGCTTCAAGAAACAAAGAGCCTTTGTTGTTTTACTGGCCACTTTCTCCTCTGTATACAGGGCCAATAGGTATTCTTCATTCATTAACTTCAGCCTCTAGTTTGTTCTTCTTCTTTTTGTTGCGATATGCATCCTCTTCCCCCTTGTGTCTGTGCAGTTCGGCTTAGCTCGGAGGAGACTATAGGATGAGTGTGACACAGATGAACACAGATCTAGAGGGGGGGTGAATATCAGGAATATATTTCCTTAACTGAGAAACATGAAACACATCGTGAATTGCTTGCATCACTGATGGCAATTGAAGTCGATAAGGCACTTGGCCCACACGTTCCAAAATAGGAAAAATGTCGGGGACTAAGCTTTCCACACTTCTCAAATCTCATAACACCTTTCATTGGAGATATTTTCACAAAAATAAAATCTCCAGGCTCAAACAGCAATGGTCTTCTACGCTAATCTGCATAGCTTTTCTGTCGACTTTAAGCTGTCAACATTTTCTGTCTGATCAGGCGTACCACATCAACACATTGCTGAATCATATCCGGTCTTGTCAACAATCGCTCACCAGTTTCAAACCAGTTCAACGGTGTACGACAAGGATGCCCATACAAAGCTTCATACGGTGCCATATCAATTTTGGAATGATAACTATTATTATAAGCTAATTCCACTAATGGCAAATGTTGACTCCATGAACCCTGCCAATCCAGACAACACGATCACAACATATCTTCTATTGTCTGAATAGTCCTCTCAGATTGACCATCAGATTGTGGATGATACGCTGAACTAAATGCAAGTTCTGTACCTAACGTCTTTTAAAAACTGCATCAGAAGCAAGAAGTAAAACACGAGTCATGATCTGACACAATGGATATTGGAATTACATACAATGGCACAATCCTTGCAACATAAAGCTCTGCCAATTTCTGAACATTCCATGCAACTTTAATTGGTAATAATCTCGCTATCTTAGTTAAACGATCAACTAACAGCCAAATTCCATCATAGCCTTGTGAAGTCTAGGGTAAACCCATAACAAAATCAGTCGTAACATGATCCCACTTCCACATCGGAATCTCCAAAGGTTGAAGCATTCCTCCTGGCCTTTGATGCTCAGCTTTGATCTGTTGGCATGTTAAACACTTAGACACGAAATCAACTGCATCCCTTTTCATCCCTGGGCACCAAAATTACCTTTTCAGATTGTAATACATTTTTGTAGTGCCGAGATGAATTGCATAACGGGATCCATGGGCTTCACGTAAAATGACATTTCTCAATAAATCATCAATTGGAACATAAAGTCTCCCTCTGAAGCTAAACCCTGAATCATCACTGAACTCCACATTAGGCATTAACACTAACTGTCTATAATCCGATCTAGAAGCAACAACTGTGGCACAGAGTTTTTCATTTCCAATCCAATTGCTGGATGGTTGTGAAATTAATATATGTTATATCCCTTCGAGTCTGCTTTGCAATAGTGTTGGTTTCGTTCTAATTCACCTCCGGATCTGGTTGAAATAATTATTTTTACCAGGTCACGCAGATCTGCTGCCACAGGGCTACAAGATAGGTCGGGAATATAATTTCCCCATCGGTCCTCCGGCTCCGATTTAGCTACCGCCGACCTCAGGGATCAAAGAGGGACCTCTCACCAACGTCCCAATAGACCACTGCTGCCAGAAGACGATCGGAAGTCGATGTCACACGTGTCGAGTTCACTTGCTGTCTAGTGAGTTTGAATAATGCCGAGTCAGACTAGCAGCCCGCCTCCGGCCCGAAAGCCCTTCCGGCTTGCTGCCCATCAACCCGAGATCGGTACTCCCGGGTCGCTATTGTAGCCCTTTACCTCCCTACGTGGAGTGGGCAGTAAAATTCATTACAGTAATTATTGATTATTTATTATACCGGGAGTACGGGTCTTGGTCGGGATTGTCTTCCCCACGCCCAGAGTGTAGAGGTATTGTCTCTATCTCTCTCGATATTTGCTTATCTTGTATGTGTTTATTTGTCGCTGCTTGAGTGATAGGATATCTAGCCTAATCAAATACTAGCACCGCTGTGAGAGAGTGAGTGCGCAACCCATCCTGTGACTCGATCCGAGCAGGAGTGTGAGCCGAATACCTTTGACTCATTGTCGATTTCTCAACCGTGCAGATCCACACGCTTCTCTTGTTAGGGACGAGTCGCAAGCTTGTGTTGAGTTGGTCGCGTCTTTGCTGGTCGTGTCTTTAATTTGGTCACATCATCACCTAGAGTCCCAAGTCCACATCAAATTGATATCCAGTCGCATTCCGTCCCACATCAAATTGGTATCAGAGCAAGGCTAGAGTCTAGGGTAGTCTATCATAGCTTGGTTTAAGTCTAGGGTCATCTTGTCCTAGGTTGGCATGTCATTCCTATATCCAGTATATCAAAAGACGTTACTGGAAAGATAGGTTAAGCTTATTTAGAAGGTAGCCTCCTTGTGTGAGTTAGATCTTCGGACCGATAAAACTAGAGTGACTATGGGCCTAGAGGATCACACACAATAGATTCTCGGGTGACGGGGTATTATTGTACAAATATATATGTTAAAAGCCTTAAATTCTTTTTGGAAAGGAATATAAGAAGGGCTTAATACATATGTACAATAATATGAAAGGATACATATACAATATTGGTTCGTAGGGGTTCTTTTAGAAAGAACCCAACCCTTATATATATGCATCCTACGTAAAGCCTTTCTTCTCTTTAAGCCAAGCACTTAAAAGAAGGCTATTACTCCTTTCTTTCCCTTTCCCTCTTGCTCTCTCTCTCTCTAGTTGATCTCTCTCTCTTCCTCTCAAGGGAGAAAGGTCGACGGAGGGAACCAGGAGCGGTTTGGAGGATCCACGGCTTGTGTGCGCGGGGGAAGATCGAAGGATACCATCACTGCGCGAGGATCCGTGTGGATCAACTCTAGAGGCCGTACATCTGTGCGACTCGGCATTCATGGAAATCTGCATCGGGCATTGCGGACAACATCGTTCCGCGCAAGGTAAAGATCTACAACCCGATATTTGGGGTTGGGAGTTTTATTGCATCGATTAGAGCACGGTTCTAGGCTTCCAAAAGGGCCTGGGTTCGGGATTGAAAAATTTTATTATCCGCTGTGTTACCCAAATCGGGCTAGCTGAATCCTTACATGCACAAGCTGCCATCAGATACATCTGAATGGTCTACTAAACACAGGACCAAAAATGCTGATAATCTTGTTACTTTCAAATTGATAAAACCTGCAGTAGATGTCACCAAGTTTCCCTTTGTTTCAGGCTGCAGCACTACTAAGGAGATCCTAAATGGACTGGCTAGGATCCATGAAGAAAGAAAAAGACATGACAGCCTCATGGCTGACAGTCTAGACCATCCAAGTGACCCTTCATCATCTTAGGTAAGCTCCGACTTAGAAGATTTCACCTTTTAAGAGCTTATGGAAGTCTATGATGAGTTAGCAAAGCAATACAAGAAGTTAAAATCTAAAAATAAAAAATTAAAAAAGGAACTCAAGAAAAACCCTCATAATGAACGCTCCTTCTGTAATAACTGTTCTGCGTTTGATGAGTTAAATGATACTCTTATGATTGACTTAGATTTGCATAAAGAAAATCTGGGGGGTCCAGTCTGGTCCGCATAACCCCCCCCCCCAAGGGAGGGTTGACACAGACTCGAGAGGGGTTTTTTTGAGGGGCCTATAAAATCCCCATTTTTTCATCTTCTTTGGGATCACTTTGACCCGGTGTGAACGCAAGAAGAAAGGATATAGACTGGACTGGTGCCTGGCACGGACTGGACTGGTGGCTGGTTGTGTGGATGCCAAACGAGGAGATTGACAGGCCCTTTTGCGAGATCTTGAGACTCCTCCTTGGCGAACACTCTCGAGCTGGTACGTGGACCGATTCTGAGCGAGACTGAGATCGGGATGGTCTTGCACTGGGGCGAGGGGAGCTGGGTGGAGGGCCCCCTTGGGGGAGTTCGCCCCCACTTGGGTGCGGCTGCGTTCGGGGCGAACTCCCCCTCGGGGTGGGCTGCCGTCATGAGGGGTGCCCCTGGGGGTCTCCCTCCATCGTTTGTTAATGTCCTTTGATGGGATTGGGTCCCCAGGACACTGGTGTTGACCCGTGGGGGACAATTGTATAATGTCATTGTTGTCGTCCGCAAGGTGTTCGGAGAAATTCCCGATGCACACTGAGTTGTCGAACGGCTTGGCTAGCTGGTTCGTCGGGCTTTGATCTATCCCCGAGGTGGGGATAGTAAGCTATTGGAACTGAGAGAAGGCGTCCTGGGCGTGAGGGCCCAACCTTGGTAAAGTATGCCGTGTTGCATGATGGGTTGACGGGCAGCCCTGGCTTGGCTCGGCGGCAGAAAGTTAACGACTCGTTGCCATGTGTCTGAGGGTCAGGAGTGACCCCAACTTACGGGAGGGTTGCCGTGTGATGCGGCTAGTGTGTCTAAACCGTGGGTTGGCCCCGACTTGTTGTAGAATGGCTGGAACATACGTGCCCACGAGGTGCTGGGAAAAATTCTCGACACGCGACCACAGGTCGTACAAGTGTGCTAAGGGCTCCCAAAGCCTACGATTGACTGGGAGGGATACTCCTTCGGCGTTAGAAAGCCAGAAAGAGACGTTTTAGGAGTAAATCCCGACCTCATTGCTGGGTGCCGCATAACGCGACTCGGTGTCGGGGCGCCCCCGGGTTGGCCCGAGTGGCTTAGTTGAAGGCAGGCAATGCCGTGTATTGGGTATCTATGGTCCAAAAAGTTACATGGATTGGGACGGCCCAACTAGGTCCAATCCAGCCCAACTAGGCCCAATCCTATCCAACCAGGCCGATCTCTCTAAGTGATAGCTCTACTATAGCATCCCTAAATTTTTCTTAATTTATAAGAATTTTTCTAGAATTATAAGAATTTAAATGTAATTATTTAAGTCATACATTTACTTAAGGAGCTATATAGTGAAAATAGGCTCATTTAATAATTATTTAAAGGCCCATACCTTTATTTAAGTTTAAATCCACCAAAATAGGCCCACAAAATCTAAAACCAAGCCTTTTGGGCCCCATCCCTTGCTAGAAATGAAATTAAGGTTAACTTCACAATAAAAAGGGGGGAAATAGGCCTTAAAGGTGATAAATAGTTAATAAAATCAAAAATTTGAAAATCTCAGACTAAATCACCTAGAGGCAGTCTATCGCATGACCGCCTTCTTACAATTGCGGTCTCTACCTGACTACAACTATCTTCCATGAGCATGCTCCGTAGAAACGTGAAAAACTTAGATCTTTGGCAACCTAATCGTCATGGATCAAAGCTATCTTGCATGGGAGACTCTCCAGAGCACTCTAGGGATAAGTTCTACCCTGAATTTGGACTCTAAGTTTGATCTAATCCCCAAACCCTAGGTAAACTCTATAAATAGGGTTCAGGTTTGACCAACGCGAACCCTTATTTTGGCTGGCGAAGTTCGATGGTAAGGAGATGTTATCTCAGGTTGGTCCTTTAGAAGATTTTGTTCCCCTTAGTTTTATCTAACTTTCTTCCAATTTTCGTGCTAGGATCGCAAGTCTTTAAGGAGATAGAAGCTCCCAAAGTCGCCATCTCATGGTAGTCTGTACAGGAGGCAGAGCATCTGACTAGTGAAGAACAGGAGATTAGAATCCCTAAACGAGGTTAGTTCAAATTGTGTCTTTAGAATTTTTTAATCTCCTTTATATCTTCTACCTACCCACCAATTTTTATGAACTCATGTCAAGAGGATCAGAAGATAGAGAGGTAGGAAGTTGTTGGTTCGGCACAGGGTGTGTAGAAGTTAGGATCATCTTCCAGTTAGAAATTTGAAGTTCTAAGCCCAACCCAGAGATAGGTTATCCCATGGATCTTAGAACACGCTTAAGCACCCTCAATCCTCACTTTTGATTATTTCGACACGGCACGAGATAGAAACTTAGTTCAGGGTTTTGTTATCATCAAAATCACTCAGAGAGACTCAACACTTTTCCTGTCTAATTTGCAACCAGCATAGTCTGCATTAGTGTAAGAGATTAAATCTAGTGAGTGTTTTGTAGGAAACTAAAGTCCTAAATTGTGCATGGCTAAAACATATCTAAAGATTCTCTTAACAGCTGCAAGATGTAATCCAGTAGGTCTAGACTAAAATCTGGCACACATGCCTACACTAAATTGAGTGTCAGGTCTTGAGACAGTTTAGTATAGTAGAGAGCCAATCATACCTCGATATAATTTTACATCTACTTCTTTACCCGACTCATCAGCATCAAGAGAAGTATTAGTACCCATTGGACTTGATATGTGCTTCAACTTGTTCATGCCAAATCTCTTGAGAATTTCCAATGCATACTTCATCTGGCTTATGGAACAACCATCCTCCATCTGATGAACCTGCAAACCAAGAAAATACTTTAATTCACCAACCAAGCTCATTTCAAATTCACTAAATATCAATTGAGCAAATTCATCACATAGCTTAGTATAGGTAGAATCAAATACAATATCATCCACGTATACCTGAACCATGATGAGTTCCTTTTTCAGAATTTTTGTGAATAAAGTCTAATCCACCTTACCTCTGTTGTAGCCCTTGCTGACCAAAAATTTTGTCAGCCATCATACCAGGCCCGAGGAGCCTGTTTCAGTCCATATAGGGCTTTGTTCAAGCTGAAAACATGGTTAGGTTATGCAGACAATTGAAATCTGGGGGGTTGCTCTACATAAACTTCCTCTTTAATGAGACCATTTAGAAATGCACTTTTAATGTCCATTTGGTGAAGTTTTATGTTCTTGGAACAAGCAAAAGCTAGCAGAATTCATATTGCTTCCATCCTAGCAACCTGTGCATAGGATTCATCAAAGTCCACTCTAAATTCTTGACAGTAGCCCTTGGCTACTAATCTGGCTTTATTTCTTTAGATTATTCCATCTTCATTTACCTTATTCCTAAACACCCACTTAGTTCCTATGACAGTTGCATTTTCAGGTCTAGGAACTAATTTTCCTATAGGATCTCTTCTTTTTATCACAGGTTGTATGGTGAAGCTAAATTTTTCTTCCTTCTGTCCTCACTTTTCGAACCTCTGGCTTGACTCCTCGCTCTTTCCCTTGAACTTTTAGACCGTCTCCAAAGTCCTTTCACATAGATGGGCCCGTTGAACCATCTTAACATAAGTACGGATATTTTGGGGCCCAAGTTGAGAAATAAAAATAGGCCTTAAGCCATCCATAAATTGTTTAGCCTTTAACAGATTAGTGCTAACCAGGTGAGGAGCATATGGAGCCAGGCAGGAGAACTGAAGTTCATACTCCACTACGGACATCATTCCTTGCCTTAAGGTGGTAAATTCCACAGCCTTTCTTTCTTGGATATGTTCAGAAAAATATTTTGCTCAGAAGAGCGTAAGAAACCCATCCCATGTAAGCTGAGCAATTTGGAGTTGTGTTGAGGTGGCCTTCCACAAGTTCGTGCATCCTTGTTTAGCTGAAATGTGGTTAGACGGACCTTCTCTTGGTTGGTGCATTGCATGACCTCAAATATGCGGTTCATCTCGTCGATCCAATTTTCTACTTTGTCGAGGCTGGAGGATCTAGAGAATCGTGGAGGATTTAGACTCTGGAAATTCCCGTGCATATTTCCCACGCTAGCCCTGGCACCAGTTTTGACTACTGTTTGGAGTGCTTGGGTAAGACCCGCAATAGTTTGTTGCATCTCATCCTAGTTGACACGGTGAGCCATGGTGCGAATAAGGTACCTGAGAAGAGGAACAATTTGTTAATTCCTACAGAGTGGAGGAGAATTAGTCCTAGAGAAAATTCTTAATTTACTATCTCATTCCGGGATCTACTCAATCTCTCATTGGTGAGAGATTCCTTTCCTTAGTCCATAGGTGTGGGTCCTAAATCCTTGGACTTAGCCTATGACATGACATTCTTTCCTAGGACTTACGTATGGCTAGGCTCTGATACTAACTTAAATGTCACGCCCTGAGCTATATGTGTATAGCGGAAGCAACTCGGGAACGGGGACAATCGACAATACGCCTCAAGTCCATAATATAATTAGAGCGTAACAACATCCACATAAGAGGAATGCACAAGATACAGAACCAAATTTTCAACTTTTATGAATAAAAGTTCAATATTACAAGAAAATCAAATTTTGTAAAAAATAAAAAGATCTCAAATAAATGATTCAGTCAAGTCAATCCCAATCAAATTGGCTCATATCGTAACCGTTAAGTTCCATGTCAATACTTCATTTTGCAAGTTGGTAAACCTTGATCTCAAGATGCCCAGGCCATGTACAGTGTAACAAAAATGCCAGAATACATAAGAAGCACGCAACTTATGGTGCTTCACTCCTAATTACGTGTACCATCCCCATTAGGGATGGGATTTGGGCTTTTAGGATGGGCTCAAACTTGATTTAGTTTGACCCAAATTCAAATAAAGCTTAGTCCAAGTTTGACCTATCTATTTGGCGTTGTGACAGTCGAGTTGAAATGGTTGTGTAAATCATGATCCACACCTCCAAAAAAATTTTGATTGGGAAGAAAAGAGTGTTACAGAAAGAGAATCTACAGCCACAATTGAAGGGTCAGAAAGAGTTTTAGGAGTTATCTCAAGAGACAACTCTCCGATGGTCAAATCAGATAACTGTGGAGGATGAAAATGAACAATCAGGGAGAGTGAGAGAGAGAGAGAGAGAGACCAGAGTGAGATAAAGGGCTCGAGGGGATTAAGTCGTGTCCTCTCTCGTCGTTGAGCCAAGATCTTATTTAGACCATTATCGTGAGGTTGATCGTTGGGTTGTCGTGATCGGAAGAAACATGAGCCATCTAACTTGCATGTCTGACGAGATAGGGAGACATGGGCATTGGCTCGTTATCTCTTCGCAGGAGGACAGCTCTATCATTAATGCGATGGGATTCGTCGGTCATTAATACGATAGGACTCGTCGAAGAGGATATGAGACTGCATTGTTAGGAAGAGTGACATGGGCGGCATCCTTCCTTCCCAATGTCGGACTGATGTGCCTCTCGTTATTAATGCGCTGCCTGAGACGTACGTTGTGACCGCTTACGTGGAAGACACGTGTAAGTACAACGTCTGTGTTGAGCCTACGTTAGAGTGGGAGGCGTGTTGGGCCAATGCGGGGGTTAGCAGGCCCGGAGTGCTAGGCCTCCAAGGTGGGCCAAATAGATAATGAGCTAGCAGGATATGCCCTCGTCCTCGGGCGCAATAAAACTCATTACATATAAGAGTCCAACTGAAGGCGGCCGGTCGGCGGGAGACGAAGTGTCGAAAGACGGACGTTGCCCGATCTTCGAGGGACGTTCCTGCACCTCCTCCGATCCCATCTTTCGAAGAGTTCGAGGCCGACCAGGTCTCACCGAGCCAACCGACCGGTAAAACTCATTTTGGCGCCTTTGCTCCGTGGAGGGGACTTGTCTCGATTTCGGCTTGGAATATTCACGCCCGGTATTTTCTATGTTTGCCAGCTAGGGAGGGACCCCTGCCTTCACCCGCCTCGATCGCGGACGTGCCTCGAACGGGACCCGGGCCCCTGTCGACCCCGGCTCGCTCGCCCAGCGAAGCTGAGGGGCCTTCGGAGACGTCACCGGTGGAGAGGGCGCTTGCTGCTGCGAGGGCGATGGCCGAACAGGAGACAGAACGGAGAAGAGCGGAGGTGTCACAGGTGGCCCTGACCTCTCCTCCTTTACAAGTCCCTTCCTTTGCCGCATTTGCTTCGCCCCGGGTCAACCCGAAGAGCCCTGCCGGTGAGTTCTTTTCATATTGATGGCCTTCGGCCTTTGCTTTCCCCCCGCCGGGGGATCTCCTGCGTTTGTGTAACCTGCGCTTGTTCTGCTCCCGGCTGCAGTGAGGAGGCTCTCGGCAGGGGAGTCCTTGGTGACATTCAGCCCGCGGGAGTTAGAGCAGAGGAAGGCCGAGATGAGGGATCTCAGGGTGACTGTGATAGCTGCTCTGGCTGAGCCCAGCAGGCCCACTGGTGCGGCTCTCACCCTACTTAAAGTCTTTTCCATCTCGCGAACAAGGCTTTCTCATGTGAACTTTCTCTTTCTTTTAGGCCCTGCGGAGGAGCGTGCCCCGACACCTGCCCCGGCTATGGATGAAGCCGGTGCCTCCGGGATCGTGCCTCCTCCGGAGGAGACGGTCCTCGACTTACCCCCAGCAGCGATGGTCAGACAGGGTAATTTACTCCTTTGGCCCGGGGTTCGTGCTGGGAATTCAGGCGTCTCTGTCTAACCAGGGCTTCCCTTTATTGTTCAGCTCCCCTTGCTCCCCTCCCTGTGCATATAGCAACACAGGCGATTCCCGAGCCGAAGCTGACATACACGAGGAGGAGGTTGAGGTCTGGAGCCTCGCCATCCGCTAGCCCGCGCAAGGAGGAGGCTGAGGGCGCTGACGCGTGTTGAGTGGTGGAAGGGGCACAACAACGCGGGCATTCCTACTCCGACCGGGGATGAGCCGGCTTCGAGCGAGAAGGTAGACTATGACTACTCTTCTGACGAGGCAGCTCCCGAGGAGGATGTTGTAAGTGCGGGCCCGTTTAGACGCCCCCCCCTTTTTTTTGCAATTAGCCATAGTCTCCCGCCATTCATCTTTCAACTCGTCTACATGGAACGGTTCGACTGGAGGCTTCGGAGGTGCCCCTGCCCGATGTGCCGGGCGGGCAATTCGGGGATGCTGGCGTTGGCTCGGGGACGCCGGCGGCTCCCTTCGAGGTCATGCAGCATGAGGCAGCGGCGGAGACTACTCCCGCTACTGAGGAGGCCCTGTAGGAAGGAGAGATAGCACTGGACAACTGGATCGTCCTTCAGACCGAGGTAAAACAGACCCCTGGGACCCTCCCCATTTCTTCTGACGCCTGGGTGACCCACTTTGCTTATTGGAACACTAATCTCTTGCCTCCCTTTTGCGTTTCAGGAGGAGGGAGACTCTTCCGAGGCACGCTCCGGGAGGGCCCGTAAGGCTATCGCCAAGCGGAGAGGGACAGTGGTTCCGGGGGAGACGGGCGAGCCGAAGACGCTCTCGACTGAGGAAGTGGCACAGATTGTGTCGTTTCTTCGATCGGACAACGGACTGAAGCTCTTGGTTCCCTTGCCTCCTCTCCGAACGCTCGTGACGCCCGAGGAGAATCGTCTGCTGGGGGAGATGCTAGCCGGGTTCGTGGTCCGGAGCGAAGAGGGGGCTCCGGTGGGGGGAGCGGCCTAGCCTTCGAGGGCGACGGAGTCTGCCCTACTTTCTGCCTTGCCCCCGGTGGAGAGAAAGGGGGACCAGCCTCTTGCGGTTGCCGAGTCAAGTGACGTGGCCGTGGCCCCAATGGCTCCCCTGGCGACAGCTGGCCGGGGACTGCTTGTCGAAGCGGGAGGCCCGAGTAACCTGTCAGTGGAGCTTCCTTCCTCCTCTGTCGCGGTGGACGCGGAGATGTGGGCTGCCGTGGATGAGATGGTAGTGTTCAACCCGCCGGAGGTGCCTTCCATCGGCCATACTGCGTCAGATGCTCCGGTCCGGCAGATGCTAACGACGTTGCGCTCCTTGATACTCGCGGATCCAGCTCTTACATACCGAGGGGCGCACGCGCTAGCGATGCAGCTGACTGGCGCGTTGCAAGTGTTGGGGTGTCCTCTGGAGGAATGGACGCGACACGTGCTATTACTGTTGAAGTACGTGAACCGTCGTGACTTCCTCGAGACTCGAGTCCCCAACGAGCTTGCCGCGATCAGGGCCCAGGAGAGGGAGTACTCATAGGCCCTGGAGGAACACCGGCTTAGTGGAGAGCAGTTTGAGAGGGCTTTGGAAGGTGGCCAGCGGGACGTTCATTCCCTCAGGGGCCTGATTGAGGAGCTGGAGGGCCGGCTCACTGTTGCCAAGTCCGCGCTGGCCGAGGCCGAAGCGACAGTGGAGAGATCCGGTGAGGCATTGGCCGTTGCTAGGGCTGAGGCGGCATCCCTTGAAGCGGAGCTGGAGCGCCTCGAGGGACAGAGGGACCGGCTGAACGACATGGTGAGCTTTCCCTGTATCGGCATCCTCCCTCTCGTGGACATCTTCCGGGGAATGGACTGAGTGCCACCACCCCCGGGCCTTCCAATGTATCCCGCTTCCTTTTTGTCTTTTCTCTTCTTTGTTTCGGCTATGTAATCTAGGGGTATGTCCCGCAGTATATGTACCCCTTCATTCTTGAATAGAGGAGAAAATATTGGCATACATCCTTTTGGATGCTGGTCCATGAATTTGTTCTCTTTCGCCTCTTGGGTCTGCTTTCCTCCCTTTTCCTCTATTTCTTATCAGAGTGTGCATCTATGCCGGAGGTTCGACCTAGGAGCGGTCCGGCCAGGCGTGCGGAGGTGCACGGGAGAGCGCTCGCCTCCCCAAAGGGGGGACGAGGGGATCACTCCACCGCGCGGGCCTCGCAGTCTTGCCGAGTAGCTCCATGGTTCGCATGATCCGAATGGAAGGTCCGAGTCACGGGGTTGTTCATCGCCCGAAGGGTCGGAGAGAAGAGCTTATTGGTTCAAATGACCTGAACGGGAGGTCCAAGTCAAAGGGTTATTCGACACCTTGGCCCGAAAGGATCCGGGCAAGATGCTTGTCTGAAGACTTATGAACACTGATACATGCCAGGATGTCCTTACAAAAACTTTTCTGGACATACCCCAGGTTCATAAAAGTGAAATTACTATTAAGCACATGGAAACGCTCAGACGCTTTGGAATATTGATCATTGGCATGAAATTTAGTAGGCTAAAGCAAAACTGAGTTTCAAGAAGGATTACGTACGAGGGGATGGCCAATAAACCCCATCCACAATCATGAAGCTATGCGACAAAAGAAATTACACGTTTCATGGTTGAACAGGGAATGAGTTTCAAATGAACCATTACTTGTCCAATTTCTTTGATCTCACATAACCATCAATGAATGAAGATATACAAGGACTCATACCTTTCCCAGACACAGACAAAGTGCAACTCTCTGCAGTTCTCCGCCAGAAAGATTCTTCACTTCCTGGTCCATCAATTGCTCAATCTGTAAAGGCTTCATAACATCTGACACAAACTGAGGATGCATATATGAATCTCGAATTTTCTGATGCAGCAAAAGCCGAACGGTATGCTCAAATTTAGGACTGATTTTCTGGGGCTTGTATGACACGTTAAATTCAGGAATGTCAGTATCTGAACCCTCAACCACATCAGGCTTCAGCAAACCAGCCTGCAAACATCGAAGAACAAGAAAAATGAAAAATGATGTTGACAGTGAAAACATACATCATTTCAGTCCCCCCCCCTCTTGAAGGATTGACCATGTAATGAGAGTATTGTGGAGGAAATCCTCCAACTTTGGTTGTACCATGGTGGTAGAACCGTTTACCACATGGGAAGGCCACCTAAGCAATGACTCGGACACCTCATGAATATGGAAGTTACGCTTTGTCATTTGAATACCTTTCCCCAAGGTGGATTTGACCTTGGAGCTCCCCTCGGCACTCCACAACTCAGACCGCACATGGTTGCGGCTAGAGTGGGAGTCAAGTTAGTGGGAAGCCAACGTGAGTTTGACCTAGAAAATCCAACAAATATTGCATGCTTTATTCCAACTAAATATACTATTGTTGTCACAGGTATTTAAAGTCTCACTATACTTTTGTCATAAAGAAAGAACATCAAAGATACATTTCCACTTTTCAAAACTATAGAAGAATATAAAGTACCTGATAACTGTCTTACGTGTGCTCGGACTTGGTCTGGAATAAACGTGCACGGAGTCATATATGCACGGACTTAACAAACGAGCAGACTTGAGTATGCATAGTCTTTAGGAAGCGTACACGGACTTAAGGAAACATGCACGGACTTGATATGCCATGGAACAAAGAATGTGCTCAGACTTATGAATACACGGACTTGTTAGACAAGTGAAGAGTCTGCACGGGGTTGGATGTGCACGGACTCTATGAAGGGATGTGGGGAGTTTGTGTCAATGTGAAACTTGCACGGGGTATCATGTGCATGGACATGAAGCACGTACATGAATTACTCGGGGTTTAATGTGCACGGACATGAGATGTGCACAGACTTCTATATGCTCGGACCTTGCAATCAGTTTGTGTAGACTTCAGATACAACAGATGCACGGACTTTGTTTCAAAAAAATATGCATGGACATCATTGCTGAATAAATGTATAGACTTGTTGAAACATGCACGGGGTAGGGTGTGCACAGACTTTGTAAAGCTTGGTCTTAAGCAAAAGGCCATGTGCACGGACTTTGTAGAAACGTGCACGGACTTTGCTTGGACTTAAAACATGTATGGACTTTGATAAGCCGACGTGCACAGACTTGATGAGAAATGCATGGACTTGAAAGTTTGCACGGGGCTAACGAGAACGTGCACGGACTTGTTGAAGCGATAATGACATGCACACAGGCTATTCGACGAAATGCTATGCATACAGAAGTGTCATGCAAAATGACAAGCACATGATTTTTTATGCAGATCCAAAAAGCACCAATTTTGAGCAGTAGTTAAAACATGAGCAGCAGTTAAAAGCACAAGATAACATCACATCATCAGGACTCACCCCCACTTCTGTTCAGTTTAATCAGCAACAAACCAACATCAGTTAAATCAATCACCAGAGCTTACAGTGACTCATTATGTTGCTATCAACAAAACAAACATTTTACCATCATCATGGCACAAGGGGCACAACACGTCACACAGTGTGATGGTGTCTGCAGTGACCATTACACAAATCCGGTGAGCAAAACAGGGGAACGGCCGAATCGGCCCATTCCACGCCCCATTCACGCCGAAGTGCAGGGGAAACAATGCCACGTGATGAAAAATAACCCCCTTCTAAAAGGATCCAAAAACTCAATAAAGATCTAGCAGGACCCAAGAAAGATCCGCCAAAGATCCGGGGTATTACAACATGGAACGCTCGGGACAGTGGGCAGTCGAGCAAGAGGAGCTAGGGGGCCAGGTCTAGGAGGCTGAGTGGGCTAAGAGGGGCCCGAAAGATAATTTTCCAGTGCCAATCACTGAAGTCATGATTGATGCTATAACTGGCCACGAGGCACTCTCATTCATGGACGATTCATCTGGATACAACCAAATATGGATCACCAAGCACGAAAGAGTTCACATGGATTTTTGGTCGCCCAAGGGAATATTTCATTACAAAAGAATGCCCTTCAGCATCAAAAATACTGGCACCACTTATCAAAGGACGATGACAAAGATATTTGACGAGCTGCTCTATGACAAGGTTGAATACTACCTTGATGATTTGGTTGTCAATACCAAGAAAAGAGAAGACCACCTGAGTGACCTCAGGATCATATTTGAAAGGCTACGACAGTTCGAGCTAAAGATGAACCCGATGAAATGTGCCTTGGGCGTCTCGAGTGGGAAATTCTTGGGCTTCGTTGTCTAATATCGGGGGATCAAAATAGACACCTCCAAGATTAAAGTTATCTAGGAGCTGCCTCCTCCAAAGAACTTGACAGAATTGCGCTCGCTGCAGAGCCGATTAGCTTACATCCGCAGATTTATCTCCAATCTATCTAGATGGTGCCAACCATTTCACAAGCTAATAATGAAGGATGTGCCATTCTGCTGGAGCCGAGAGTGCCAAAAGCCTTCGACCAACTAAAAGAATATTTGAGCACCCGACCAGTGCTGGGAGCACCTGTCAAAGGACGGCCATTGATTCTATACATAGCCGCTATTGAATGTTCACTGGGGGCAATGATGGCCCAGAACAACGACGAAGGTAAAGAGCAAGCTCTCTATTACCTCAGTCAAAGACTGGTGGGGGCAGAAGTGAAATATACCCTGATTGAGAAGATTTGCCTAGCATTGATCTTCGCAGTCAAGAAGATGAGGAACTACATGCTATCCCACGAAGTGCAGCTGATATCAAGGGCTGATCCAATCAAGTATATACTCTCCCAACCAGCTTTGAAGGGACGATTGGGCAAATGGGTTGAGTACTTTCTATTTTATTCTTTCTTTACATTCATTTTGATGATTTCTTTATTTTACCCCAGCACGCATCATGTCATTTTAAGCATTCACGTCTCATGGTTCTCTCAAGATTTCTCCTTGGCAATGGTTGATTGCACCTCAGTTCTCTTGGATAAGAGATTCCTCATTCCACTCTGAATTTGAATGCTTTCTCTGTTCTTGCCGCTTGGTATGGTTGGCCAGCGTGATTACTGTCTAGATGTTATCTCAATTTTCTTTCCTTTTTCAGCTCTTACGCTGTGTTCCTTCCTATCCCCTCATTATCCGTGGATTGTATCCCCCAATGAGGTTAGTAGTGTTTCCTCCTTCCTTAGTTTAGTTCTCCAGGCATGTCTCAACCTTGTCAATCATTTCGGGTGATTGGTTCAACATTTTCGGGAGAATCTTGTCGCTTATTGGTCACGACGGGTGTCTTTCGCCTTGATGCCCGCTTATCAGTTCTCTCCACTTCATCTCCGTGTCATCTCCATTCCACATCGCTGTCGCTTTCACTCCATCTCTTTTTCATTTCACCTCCATGCTACTTTCGCTCGTTCCCTTGTAAAGCGGACATCAAGGAGGGGTATCAATTGACACCCGTTTTTAGCCCACAAGATGCGACGTTTCTCTTATTCATCATTTTTGATGTCCTGAATTAACTCATTAGTTTGGAGCCTTCCTTGGATGGATTTCGAGCACATTTCATTGTTCCCTAGCCTTTGGACTTCAGATATCATGATTTCTAGAGCCCTGAGGCTTATTTTATCAGCTTCCAGCCTTCCAAGTCGACTTAGGGCCGATTTAGATCAACTTCCATCAAGCATTCGGCTACTTTCATTGCACAGTCCTGAACATGGCCCTTTTTCAAACCTTTCTATTTCTCTGTTCATTAGGTGCCCTTCACAAAAGTTGTTCATTTTTTAAAGGCCTAGATTTTCTTATTCTACGCCATTAGCCAGTTCTCCACCTATTTCAAGTTATTCACATTTTTCAGGTGCACTGCGATATTCATTTGCGAATCTAGCATTTTTTTTCTGTTCTCGCCCTATTTTCTCCCCCTTTTAGTCGTCTTCTCATCTTGCTCCCTTCATGAAAGTTGTTCAATTTTTTGTTATAACTGGTTGATATACTGTAGCTTCAACCCATTTAAAAATCGCTTGGCCTTCATTTTCTCAGTAGATACCAAGTGTGGCGCATAACGAGACAGCCTAGTGAACTACGCCTCATACTCAGCGACTGATAGGTTTCTCTATTTCAAAGCAGCAAACTTTGCCGCCTTCTTTCCTACACTCGATTTGAGAAGTACTTGCTGTTAAAGTGCATCTTAAATTCCTCCCATGTTGAATGCCTATTTCCTAGCTTGGCTTCCACGGATTCTTACCAAGCACGTGCATCGCGCTCCAGTTGAAATGTTGCCAAGAGGACTAGCTCTTGGTCACCACACTACATGACTCTAAAGATCCGATCCAGTTCCTTAAGCCAATGCATGGCCTCATCTGGGTTTGCAGATCCACCAAAACATGGGGAATTCAAGCCTCGAAAGTTCCGGTGGAGATCACTGGCTCCTTGATGCGTGGATCCTTGTGCCACCTGTTGTAAGGCCTAGGTCAAGCCCTAAACTGTGCGTTGCATATCACGCCACTGTGCGCGCTTTGCTGCCATCGCGAAGAAGTCCTACAACATAGGGGAATTAATTAGAAACAACCTATCAAAGTTTCTTTTAGGGTTTCTTAGTTAACTTAACCCGAGTCTCTATCCCATCTCACTGGGTTGGATTCAAGGTTTTACCAAGGTCACGGGTTCTAATGACATTTCTAGAAAGCTAGGGACTTAAGAAAACCTAGGCCCTGATATCACAAAACTGTCACACCCCGACGTGAAAAATCAGAATGCAATAGTTATAATCATTCATGACAATCAGAGTAATTAAATAAAATGTGATAAAAAGAGGAAATAGATCTACATAATAAACCACCAACTTTATTTATAAAGAAAACATAAGTATGCAACCAAGTTTATAACCAACTGTTTACATACTGACCCAATCAACAAAATAGTCTTAAACAACTATAACTTTCTCAGTAACAAGCCTACAAGACCTACTTAATCGAAGACAACTATAGGACATGACTCTAGATGTTTCACTCTAGGTCTTCACTCGTGCCCATCCCCATCAGTTTGCGTGTCCTCATCTGAGCTACTTGAAAGGGTTGGGAGAAAATGGGGTGAGTGAGAGCTCAGTAGGATTTTCATCTTCAAAGCAATATTCTTATCATTAACTGCCTCCTTTAACTGTTATATGGAGCATATTTGTCCAGACTTTTGGAACCTAATTTAACTTTAATTTTCAGTATTGTACTTAGTCCTTCAATTATCTCCTGTATGAAAATTGGTATTTCACATGTAATCAAGCAGACAACATTCATATATTTTCATATTTTTTCAAAATAGGTAGAGGGAGAACACCTCCTCCCTCTGATCTACATACTCATTGGTTTGCTCTTCATTGCTTTGGCAGTGACAAATTAGAACATAGCTCCAATGGGTTCCTTTAGATCCAACTGAATTTTCCTAATCTGTCTTCCTGTATCTCCAAAAACAGGCCGGGTTCCTGCACACCGATCCTGATTCCAAAATTCATCTGGATGTTCCTGTACTTTGGCATTCCATCTACACTCAATTTCCACACCTCTACGCTTCCAAGAGACCAGGTCTCTGTCCCCTCCGCAAAACAAATTACTAATAATAATCTACACATTTAGTCACAAGATCCATTTGACATCCATGCTGAAAGGAAAAAGGTGCTTCCCTTCCCTCAGGCCTTTATGGCTATTGGCTACAAAGGTAACCCTTTATCCTGCCATTAACAAGAACATTAAGGTGTCAAGTTTGGCAGTATACTTCACATATGAGAAGGTTAAATATTTTCTTTTAACTAGGTGACAACAGAACCTACAACTCAGCCTTTACTCAGCATTTTCAGTGTTACCAAGGGAAACCTTTACCAAAAGATCATGATATTTCCTTTGAATTATAACCATGGCATTGGCTTTTCCAACTGCATGGTTTGAGTCATAACTCATGGACTCCAACCTAAAGATTCTGCATGTGAGAGATGAGTTACTCTTATCACATGTGATTATCATGGTGGCTTTTTCCGAGTTCACTATATCTTGCATGAGTGGCTTCTATAAACTAGTTCTATTATTTCTATTCCGGTCGAAGTCTCAAAATTTTTGTCCATTATCTTGGGAGTTGCATTCTACATATTGCTTTTGCTGATTGAATTGCCAGCATCATTATTTTGGAAGATTGAAAATCAGTTTGTCTTGAAAATGATTTTGTCAATCTTCATTTGCTTAAATTTTATATTATATTTTGTTTTACGAATTCGGATACCATACTATCCGCTCCGTATCCGATCCGTTTACAGATCTACTTGGGAGGAATGCTATGCACAAGTAAATGGATATGTTGGTGCCACGTTCAAGGGATTTGCATCTGTTGAACATGCGCATGCTGCATTTTGAGGTATTACTACCTCAAATCCCAGGGCTTTGTCTGATGCAAAAGATTTATGATCGGAGGGAGTGAAGATGCAGCACGACCAGTCCAAGTGCGGGGGAATTGTACCCCAATATTATTGTAGAATTTAGCTATCATTGTCATCCTTCTAATTGTACTTGTGTTTCTTTTCGTTATATTGGTAGGTATCTTTGTCCTTATTGTATGTGGATGACTTTTATGGATAACTTGGGAATGTTTACCGTTATGTACTTCTCATATTCCTAGTATCCAAAGGCCTTGTTGTATTAATTGAACTTAGCATATCTTTATGTACTTCTCTAATTCCTGGTATCCAAAGATATTGTCTCATTTTAACTGGGTATCATGAGGACATGTTTGCTCCCATTTCTTAATTTGTTATGCTCCATGCATGTGTAGGGCATGGGCATATGGATGCAAATGAACTTTTGAGAGAATTCATATGGGAGGAGATTGCAGTGTTTTAATTCATGGCCGATCTCATATGAGATGAAATCATGGATGGTGATGAAGATGACTAAGTTGTGCGTGTGCCAAGGCCTATGCATACATCTCGCTACACAGGTCACGCGTGGGTCTTAGATATTCTGAATGGACATGAAAGACGATGCTACAATTTATTCAGACTCAATCCCACTATGCTTATACGTCTGAGAGATGTTCTTCTAGAGAGGGACTTGATTAAAGATAGCAGGGTGTGACTGCTAGTGAGCAACTGACGATGTTCTTGTATGACATGGGTCACGGTGTCGCCATAGGCGCTATGTGCGAGCACTTCCAACACTCGTCACAAATAATAAGTTATTATGCCAACTAAATGACCAATGCCATAGTGGAACTTAGGCATGCTTTTATCTAACTCTCTGCTCCCAATGATGATGTGCACCCCTTCATTTGCGATAATGACAAATTCTTCCCTTATTTTAATGTAGCTTACACTCATGCCCACCTCATGTGTTAGGTCCTACTCATCAATTTATTTGTTTAGAAACCTTTCTTCCTCAGGCAAGCATGGGTGGCCAGTGCCTGCAGATGGTGGCCGAGTGCTCCACCCCGGCGATCCCGCCGCTCCACTGCTCACATCTGATTAGACTTTCATGCCCCCATGGCCCCCAGATTCTTCCATCGCCTCCTCCACATAGCGCAGCAACAACAAAGAAAAATCGGAGAAACTAACAGTAATGAAATAAAGGGTGGGGTTGTAGTCCCTGGTTGGATACCAGGATGACCGGAGGGTCGCCAAGGCCTCGTCGGCCGATGTGTGAGGGCGACGGGTTTGGGAGATTCACAGACGAAGCAAAGCATAGAAAACCCATAAAAAAATGCACTAACATTCTTGGAGTACCACCTTCAATCAAAATTGATCAAATGTATTCTCATGTGAAGAGGCATGAACTTGTGCTGAAGCCTGAGCCGTTTGATCTTTAATTGATACTGAATGTTGTCACGACAGACAAGATTTTTGTAAGGTAGGAAACAGATTAGAGGAGCCCATGGATATAACCTCGGGAAAAATCCTCTGATGCCTAAGTCAGCGAAAGAGTATAGCACAGTACGGAGGGGGTAAAGAAGGAGGCAGGAGGGGGCACGAGATCGCTCTACACCAATTGGGGTGGCTTCGAGTGCTCAGAATGGCTTACCTTTCTGGAGGGCTTCGTTTGGTTTTTATAGTGGTTCTATTATTCAATTAACTTAGCCTATGTAATAAAGCCCAAAGGACTTAAGGACCAAGCCCATGAAGTTTGGCCCATATTCTAGAAGATTAATCACGAAATTTAGGGGATAATTACTTCTTGTTTAGATAAATAAGGGGATAAATAGATAATAGAGTTTGAATCAAATTTAAATTTGGCGCCTGTGACCGTAAGCGGCCTATCGTACGATCGCTAAGGACCTGTAAATGGCCTAATATTGGACCGCTTACCAGAGTCTGATCGCAAGGGATTTGATGGCATGGAAAACTCCATTTTCTCTGATCTAAATCCCTAGAGATTGATGTAACCTATTAGTTAAAGGACTCTAGAGGATAATAGGATTGAATGGAGACATATTAAGGACTCTAGAATTGATCTAATCCACGAAACCCTAGTTAAACCTATAAATAGAACCGGGTAGGGCCTATGAGTTCTTTTTGTAAGGCCCATTAGGGAGTCACGGGGTCATATATAAGGTCTAGGCCTTATTTATTTATTACTTTTAATTTATTTAGACTTTTTAGTCCTTTAATTTATCAAGGTTGCTACAAGAAAGAAGGTGTCATATGTTATGGTGAATCCGTAGAAGGATCAAGGGTTGGTGTGAAACCAAAAGGGATCTTTTCGTTCATTGGTTCAGGTAGCAATCCCGGGCCTATGGTAAGAGGTTTGTCGGCTTAGACCGAAGGTCATGATGCCGAATGATTTGGCTTAGATGTAAGGTCATGACGCCAAAGGAGAATATTTAACGGCTTAGATATAGAGTCATGACGCCGTACAACTTGGCTTAGGCGTAAGGCCATAACGCCAATGCAGAATATTTATCGGCTTCGGTGGAAAGCCATGATGCCAGACAAGAATATTTAACAGCTTAGATATGAAGTCATGACACCGTACAACTTGGCTTAGGCGGAAGGCCATGACACCGAGATAGATTATTTACTGGCTTAGATGGAAAGCCATGACGTCGAACAATGATATTTAATGACTTAGACATAAAGTCATGACACCGTACAACTTGGCTTAGGCGGAAGGCCATGACGTCAAGACAGAATATTTACTAGCTTAGGCGAAAAGCCATGACGCCAGACAAGGATATTTAACGACTTAGACATGAAGTCATGACGTCGTACAACTTGGCTTAGGTGGAGGGCCATGACGGCAAGGTAGAATATTTACTGACTTAGGCAGAAAGTCATGACTCCAGAAAAAGATATTTAATGACTTAGACATGAAGTCATGACGCCGTACAACTTGACTTAGGCGGAAGGCCATGACACCAAGGCAGAATATTTACTGGCTTATGCAGAAAGCCATGACGCCAGATAAGAGTATTTAACAGCTTAGACGTAAAGTCATGACGCTGTACAACTTGGCTTAGGCGGAAGGCCATGACGTCAAGGCAGAATATTTAATATCTTAGGTGAAAAGCCCTGACGCCAGACAAGGATATTTAACGGCTTAGACGTAAAGTCATGATGCCGTACAACTTAGCTTAGGCGGAAGGCCATGACGCCAAGGCAGGGTATTCACTGGCTTAGGTGAAAAGTCATGACGTCGAACAAAGATATTTAATGGCTTAAACATGAAGTCATGACATCGTACAACTTGACTTAGACGGAAGGTCATGACGCCAAGGTAAAATATTTACTAGCTTATGTAGAAAGTCATGACGCCAGACAAGGATATTTAATGGCTTAGACATGAAGTCATGACGCCGTATAACTTGGCTTAGGCGGAAGGCCATGACGCCAAGACAGAATATTTATCGGCTTAGGCGAAAAGCCATGCTGGACAAGGATATTTAATGGCTTAGACATGAAGTCATGATGCCATATAACTTGGCTTAGGCGGAAGGTCATGACGTCAAGGCAGAATATTTACTAACTTAGGCAGAAAGCCATGATGCTAGACAAGGATATTTAATGACTTAGACATGAAGTCATGATGTCGTACAACTTGACTTAGGCGGAGGGCCATGACGCCAAGGTAGAATATTTACTAGCTTAGGTGGAAAGTCATGATACCAGAAAAGGATATTTAGGGGATTAAACATGAAGTCATGATGCCGTACAACTTGACTTAGGCGGAGGGCCATGACGCCAAGACAGAATATTTACTGGCTTAGGCGGAAAGCTAAGATGCCAGACAAGGATATTTAATGGCTTAGTCATGAAGTCATGATGCCGTCCAACTTGGCTTAGGCGGAAGGCCATGATGCCAAGGTAGAATATTTACCGGTTTAGGTGGAAAGCCATGACGTCGGATAAAAGTATTTAACGGCTTAGACGTAAAGTCATGACGCCGTACAATTTGACTTAGGCGGAAGGCTATGACGCCAATGCAGAATATTTACTAGCTTAGACGGAAAGTTATGATGCCAGACAAGGATATTTAATGACTTAGACGTGAAGTCATGATGCCGTACAACTTGACTTAGGTGGAAGGCCATGACGCCAAGGTAGAATATTTACTGACTTAGGTGGAAAGCCATGACACCAGACAAGGATATTTAACGACTTAGACGTGAAGTTATGACGCCGTACAACTTGACTTAGGCGAAAGGCCATGACACCAAGGTAGAATATTTACTGGCTTAGGTGGAAAGTCATGACGCCAAACAAGGATATTTAACAGCTTAGACGTAAGGTCATGACGCCGTACAACTTGGCTTAGGCGGAAGGCTCTGACGCCAAGACAAAATATTTACTGACTTAGGCGAAAAGTCAAGACGTCAGATAAGGATATTTAACGGTTTAGACGTAAAGTCATGACATCGTACAACTTGACTTAGGCGAAAAGCCATGATGCCAATGCAGAATATTTACTAGCTTAGACAGAAAGTCATGACGTCAGACAAGGATATTTAACGGCTTAGACGTAAAGTCATGATGCCGTACAACTTGGCTTAGGCGGAAGGTCATGATGTCAAGGCAGAATATTTACCGACTTAGGTGGAAAGCCATGACACCGGACAAGAGTATCTAATGGCTTAGACATGAAGTCATGACACCATACAATTTGACTTAGGCGGAAGGCCATGATGCCAAGGCAGAATATTTACTGGCTTAGGTGGAAAGTCATGACGCCAGACAAGGATATTTAACAGCTTAGACATAAAGTCATGATGCCGTACAACTTAGCTTAGGCGGAAGGCCATGACATCAAGGTAGAATATTTTCTGACTTAGGCGGAAAGTCATGACACTAGACAAGGACATTTAATGGCTTAGACATGAAGTCATGACACCGTACAACTTGGCTTAGGCGGAGAGCCATGATACCAAGGTAGAATATTTACTGGTTTAGGCGGAAAGTCATAATGTCAGACAAGGATATTTAACAGCTTAGATATGAAGTCATGACACCGTACAACTTGGCTTAGGCAGAAGGCCATGATGCCAAGGGAGAATATTTTGTTTGCATACCAACCTAGATGAAAGGTCATAATACTGGCGATAGAAGTGGTCTTTTCGTTCACCAATCTAGATGGAAGGGTAGAGCCACAGGTAAAAAGGATCTTTTTGTTCACTGGTCGGATGGGAGGTCCGAACCATAGGTAAAAGGGTCTTTTTGTTGACTGATCGGATAAGTGGTTCGAATCAAAGGTAAAAGTGTCTTTTTGTTAACTAGCTGGATGAAAGGTCCGAGCTAAAGGTAAAAGGGTCTTTTTGTTGGCTGGTTAGACGGGAGGTCCGAACTAAAGGTAAAAGAGTCTTTTTGTTAACTAGCTGGACGAAAGGTCCAAGCCAAAGGTCCAAGATCTAGATAGTTTCATAAGTTATATGAGCCGAAAATATACATATGAAGAAATATAAATCAGTAATAATTAGGAGCTCAAGCTTATCAATCCATTGTTTTATAAGGTTATGGCACCCCGTGGTCGCCGTGCTACTGCCCCTGCTCGTGAAGAGGAACCGAGGAGAGATGTGGAGGAAGGTCAATAAGGATTGTCGATGCCGCCGCCACCGCCGCCGTCATTGGTTGATTATGGTGCTTTCATGCAAGCGTTAGTGCGAGTAATGCAAACCCAGGCAGACACGCATGCAGCATTGCAAGCCCAAGTTCAGGCTCAAGCTCAAGTATGGTGCAAAATGATTGGAGTTGCACATCTTAAGTTGAATGGGCCTTGTGATTAACCTATGCTATTTGTGGCTTAGGCCCCACCACACCCAGAGATAGTTCAAAGGGTCATTGACGGGCCATCGATCATGGAACGATTTTGAAGAATGAACCTGCCATCTTTTAAGGGGGAAAGTCAACCCCTAGTTGCGGAGCATTGGTTGCAGGTGATGGAGAAAGTGTTCCAAACCATTCAATGTGATGAGAATGAGAAGGTCAATTTGGCAACATTTATGTTGGAGGTAAGGGAATTATTTTTATATTTTGTGCGAAGTGGTTAGTTAGCGTTGTGCTCACCTAAATTGGATCATATAATTTCAGGAACATGTTGATGTGTGGTGGTCCTCTATTCTGCGGAACCAATTTGAGGACTGATTGGTGGAAGCGACATGGGAAGAATTTGTTCGCTTATTCAAGGCAAAGTATATTCCTGAGCATGTCCAAGATAAAATGGAGTAGGAGTTTCTCACATTAACTCAAGGGTCCATGACGGTGCTGGAGTATAAGGCTCGATTTACAGAATTGGCAAGATATGCACCTCATATCGTAACTGATGAGTGGAGGAATGTGAATGTTGAACCCCCTCCTTGTGTGGATGTTTCAATTTGATAGATTTTGATGATGACCAAACATTATATGTAACTTATATGGACGTTTGAATAAATTTGAACAAGGTTCGTTTTGAACTGCTCTAGCAAATATCAAATGCCTTTGATCATTGTCAACACTTGAACACGATGCACTAGTGTAGTCAAGGGAAGAATTTCAGAGGTCCCTTAGGTGCAACCGGATCTAGAAGGGGGGTTAAATAGATCCATCCAAAAATTATGACCAATTAAAATCTTAGCCCATTAAAGCACAAGTAACAGCTAAGATGCACATGAGGCACTTAGACACAATGCACAGCGGATTAAATGGAAATAGCTCGAGTGAAAATTGCAAGCACACAGTGCACAAGCGGTTGACGCACCCACAAATTTAGTTCAACGGTTAGACTTGACAAGCTACTCAATAGGACTCTAGTGAGGTATGTGTAAGAGATGCTAGTGTGTGTTAGGAAGTAACAGACATGAGCATGAAGGCTAGCACCCTATCCTATGAATGGGGATAGAAGATAGGGACCAATCACATAAAGAACAACCCACTGCACAAGGTATTTTTAAGGTGGTTCAGTCTACAAACTCGCTAACTTACGTCCACCCCTCACCAAATCCGGTGAGGCTTTCTCCACACGAGGACGAAGTCCTCAACCCACATACGAGGATGAAATCCTTCACACACATACACACACACACACACACACACGGGACGAGATCCACCACACACACACACACACACGGGGACGAGCCCCACAACACACACACACACACACACACAGAGATGAGATCCACAACACACACACACAAAACAAAACAACAAGCTGCAAGTGCAGCAACTACACTTTCATTCTCTCACAAGAGCACTGGACACCCACGGTTTAAAGATTGCAAATACAGAAGTAATAATAGAAAGGACAATACGGGGTAAAGGCAATAGCAGCTTTAGATCAAAGTCTTGAATACTCAGATCAACTGAAGGAGGGGCTATGCTCCTTTCCACTGGTTTGACTCCAACCAGGACTGGGTTGCTCTCTAGACTCCTTTCTTTTTTTTCTCATAGGTTTCTATTGAAGGCTCAAGGAGGACGTGGGCTTTTTTTTTTTCAAGGCAGTGGCTTTAGCAGCCATAGCTTCTTCAGCAGAAGCTTCATACTTATAAAGAACTAGTGGAGGATTTTCCCTCCAAGAAGTCTTGTTCTAATTCAAACCATTTTCATTGACCATAGACCTTCTTTCAGAAGTCCTTGACTTGATCCTCTGGTCATAATGGAGCAGTTGGGAGATCTCCAAAATCTTCTCTTGACTTGTTAAGCCCGTTCAACAGTGAAAAAGAAAGGATGCCCCGACTAAACAGGCGATCATCAAAGAACAAATTAGTAAGGAATAGAAAACCAGGCTATTTCGCCTGGTCCTTTACCTGACATCGTTGGCTAACGCCATCCTGGTGCCTAAAACCTCGGGCAAGTGGCAGATGTGCGTTGACTTCACTGACCTCAACAAAGCTACACCCAAGGACTGCTATCCTTTGCTGAGCATTGATCAATTAGTCGATTCGACGTCGGGTAATGAGCTTCTTAGCTTTCTTGACACCTACACCAGACACCACCAAATCCAGATGCATCCCAAAGATGCGAAGAGGACAACGTTTACCTCTGACTTCGGCGTGTATTGTTATGTCTGAATGCCTTTCGGGTTAAAGAACGTCAGAACAATGTATCAAAAGCTAGTCAATCAGATATTTGAGGACCATATCGGTTGAAAAGTTGAGGTCTACATTGACAACATGCTGGTCAAGTCGCCAAAAGTTGAAGACCACTTTTCTGACTTGGCAGAGACCTTTGAAGCCCTCCAAAAGTACAATATGAGACTCAACCCTGCTAAGTGTGCCTTTAGGGTTAAGTCTAAAAAATTCCTAGGCTTCTTGGTTACTCACTAAGGGATTGAGGCAAATCCCGAGAAGATTCAAGTCATCCTAGATATGTGGCGGCCACAACAAGGATGGCAAACTCGATTTCGATATCGTTTTCGGCCGAGTCCTAAATCGATACCACTCGGTATCGGTTTCGATTTCGGCCCAAATCGGCCGAAACCCAGTTAAAAGGTTTTAAAAAAATCAAATTAATGTGAAAAAAATAATAAAAAATATAAATAATCACTTAAAATCACAACAATCATTAGACATGCATTTGACTGTATAGTTTAGTGCAATAAACATGAAGTAGGCAACTACGCATTAAACTTCAAACATTGAACATGTTAAACAGTTAAAGTTAAACTAATATTCCATTGTACATACCAGTACAATAAACCAAATTAGACACAATAAATGTTACAGAAATTAAATGATTCTTACCTAATATGGATAATAACTACTAGAAGAACCTTCTCCCACATCGTCTGGCCCTTGATGTTGATACCCATAACCAGGTTGCATGTATGGTCCCCCCCCCGCCCGGGAGACCCATCACCCCCCCCCCCGCCCCCCCGCCCCGCGGGGGCGTTTGGGTGGGCGGGTGCGCCCCCCCCCCCCCGGGGGGGGGGAGGAATATGCACACACAGAGAACAAACATACGGAGCAAATCCGACAAGGCAACAAGGACAGACAAAGGAGACATGCAAGTTAACCAGACAAGAGGGAGCGATGCCAGAGTGCTGGGTGAGAGGGAGACATGCTATGTCACCAGAGGTCATAACGAGGTAGCTGGATGACAAGGCACAAGAGGACACCAATCTCCCATAAAATGCAAAGAGCTAGGCTATTGACATGGCACAAGCGGCAGCCAGTGAGGGGGCCACGTGAGGTCAGTAGAGGCCACGGGAATTAAGGTGAGGTGGCAGATGGATGGATAAATATGGCTTGGAGGACAGGCGGGGAGGTAGAAGGAAGAATAGGTCAAGCTCACTGATAAGGGGGCTGTTTAACACGTTGAATTTTCGGACATCCGACTTCGTTGGATGAACGTGCGTATATTTTGACATATTTCTTAATTCCACGTCTTTAGGATTTATAAGACGATTTAGAGTTCGTGTAATGGACTCTTCCCCACTGACCGGAGTCATTGTTAATTTACATTGGACAAGTCCGAACACCTTTGATTAACTGTCAAAGAACGTCTTTTGCCTCTTTTTGTTGTGACATTAATGATCTTGATGATCGCACATGACGGGTGCGTACTCTTGCAAAGAAATTTGGAGACTTCATTTCTTTAAACATATGTAATCTGAATTTCAATCGGTCCTTCAAGACCTTTACATATAGTCCCAATTATATAATCGGATATTCGGGATTACATCCGGTCGCAACTAGAGCCTCTGAATTTGCTTCAATCTGCATTTAGATCTTTGAATTTACTTTCGTCCTAATTGAGTCATTGAATTTACTTTCATTCTCCAATCGGATGTTGAATTTGAATTCCATCACGAGGACCATTGGATAGCCAAGATGATCATTGTCAATCCCTCGGAGTTGCTTCATGGTCATAATCACTCTTTTGATTGTGATTGGACCCTTAAATTGCCTTGATGTCTATAAAGGATATTTCTACCTGAGACGGGATATATTTCTAATTTTCCTCCACTCGCGCTCGCGCTGCGCCTGCCGCTCCGCGGCCGCGCGCAGGTCCGGTGGCACCCGGACGCGCAGTTGCACCCAGCCGCGGTGCTCGGGTGGTCGCCCGGGGCCGCGCCGGCGTGGGGTCTCACTCATGACGCCGAGCGTAACACGACGCCGAGCGTAACACAAAAAATCTTGGCAGGTGGGTTGCGCTGGCAGGATTAGCGTGTTACGCTAATTGCAACACCGAAACAGAGGGGAGCCTCGATGACCACCACCGCCACCGACATCGCCGAAGCCACCCAGGTCAACGCCATCATCGAACCCTGGCTGCCGATCAACCCTGAGCGGATGCCCTGGGTCGTGACCCTGAGCAGCGGACGTGAGATCACCGTCTGCTGCCCGCTCGGCGCCGCCGTCGAGGTGGAGACCGCGGGGTATCAAATCCGCGCCGGTGTCGCCGACCTGCCGACCGAGGCCCCGGGGGGGGAGGACTGCCACCTGGTGTCGATGCCCTGGTGACGCGACAAGCCGCCCCCGCCCTCCCTGATGGGAGGGCGGGGGCCCTGTCTCCGAACCCGCCTAACCGGTCAGCCGTCGTCGCGCCGCGGACGCTCCCACGGCCACCCCCTGCGGAGGTGGACGGGGAACCACACGGCGAACCCTGCCAGGATCACGGTCAACACCACCCAGCCGACGGTCATCCCCGCCCCGTCCGGGGCGAGCCCGAGCCACTCTCGGGTCATCTCGCTCAGCGTCCCGCCGTCCCCACCGGACACCAGCGCGACCGTCTCGGGGACGGCGAATCCGAGGGCGACCACCGCCAGCCAGAGTGGCCACCAACGGCGCAGCCACTGCGGGTCGCGACGCCCGCCCATCAGCCGCCCCCGATGAGCTGCTGAGCCACGCTGCCCACCGCACCACCGGCTACCACCGCACTACCAGCGGCCACCCAAACCCGCTTCTCCATCCGGCGTAGCCGCCCCTCGTGGTCGGCCACCTTCTCCCCAAGGAGCTTGGTCCGCTCATCGGCCAGCGCCACGTGGGCTCGCATCTCGCCGCGGAACTCGGAGACCTCGCGCTCCAGCCGGGTCACTGCTTCGTAGACGTCACGAATGCTGATCTCAGCCATCCTCGGGCTCCGTATCAAGCACGATCCATACTGATTTGTAACTTGGTGTTCTACTACCAAAAAATATATAAGTCCCCTTTCGTGCTTATTTTTATCTGTTGATGGCAGTGACAAAAGTTTGTTGTGGCCTCTAGGACTGACGCTAGAATATGATTGAAATTTGGTATCCTTCATCTTTAATATCTGGATGTAAGACATTCATTGCTTTCTGTTTCTTTATGATTCTTTTTGTCTAAATTTGATTTACTTAGGTGTTGAGAAGTCGGGGAAAAATGCTGAGGGAGATTCATGGTGGGAAACATGGCAGGAGGTCCTTTATCAAGACGAATGGAGGTAGACTAAATTTGAGGTTAATTTAATATATTTTGACCTCATTCATTTTCATGCTTTTTAGGAATTAACTGCTTGAGCTATGTCTCCAGTTGAGAACATGTGATTATGGAAGAGAAATTGAGACATTCCATGATGCCATATTTTCACCCATGAAATGTCTTATTTTTAGTATTACTGCTCAGTTTTGGAATTTTCTGATGGAATTGTAATAGAAATGTCATCATTTTATATTGTTCTTCACGATGATTCATTGATTTTACTGAGTTATACATGTCATCATGCAGATGCCATAAAACATAGCATTTTTGTTTATACATCACCACAGCATCATGTGGGCATCATTTTTTTTTCTTTGAAAGTGGTTTGTACCACATCATGTGGGCTTCATGAAGGGAGTCTATAAAGTTATCAAAGTCTACAGTTGTTTCGGTCAAATTGGGCATAACAAGTCCATGTTGTTGAGAGCCTTTTTTTCTGCAAGTGGATGAATGACAATGATTTTCTTGCAGAATCTTTGTTATAATAATTAAAATGTATAAAGTAGATTATGCTTAAGAAATCATTGCTAGAATAGTCATGTGTCACATCACATAAACATATTGGATGTCTCATCAGCATTTGGGCATGTGACATGCAAACATTGAGTTAGCTTTTCAAACTTGACAATGCTGAGTTGAAGTTGACAATGACAATACTGAATTTGACATTGTGATTGCTGAGATTATGCCAAAAATAAAGAGATGGTGAACAGAAAGAGAAGAGGGGGGCTTGCTCTTTGGCAATTTATTTAACAAAGAGAATTTTGTTAGTTGACTGTCTTTGGCTTTTTGTGCCAAAAAGCCCAAATTAAATGGCTAAAGGAGTGGGATAAAAACACAAAAATGATCATTCCTATTTTTTGTCAAACAGAAAGTAGGCTGCTAGGATCTGCGATGGTGCAAAGGGGGGAGGCGCGGTCCTAGGCATAGCTCGCCGCAGGGGCCCTGGATGTGCAGTGTGGAGCACCGCCCCCTCTAGCAGATGCGGTCCCTAGGGCACCGAGAGCAGCGGATATTTTTGAATTGTCCACCCAATTTTTGACATTGGCTCAGGGAGCGCTGCTGCCAGTTGCCTTATATTGGGCAAGGCTCAGGGATTTGAGCAGTTATGCACCGTTGGCCAAAATGGATCCGCGATTTTTGACTCAACAGTTCATTGTTGGATTGAGGCCAGAGATTCGTCGGACCCTCATGGCGTCCGGGGTCACCGATGTGGAGGTAGCATTCCAGACAACAGCGATTTTGGAGGTAGAGCTACTGCGTGCCCAGGAGCGTGGTCGGGCATTGCAATTCCTACAAAGTCTCCCTTAGACGGTTCAGGAGGAGCTAGCCGCATCCTCTTCCCGTGTCCGTGGTCCTCGCTGATGGAATAGGAGGAGGTGTCGACAGGCGGATCGGCGTAGTGTAGGGCATATGCATCAGCGACAGGAGAGCATGTTAAGGGAGGCCTCAGAGGAGTCTGTGCAGCAGCCAGTCGTGAGGTGACCACGGCATGGCTCAGGCAGGTGACTGTAATTTGGCCCTGGTAGAGGCGCTCTTGTATAGTAGTTATGGCTTCAATTTTTGTCTAGCTTCTGCCAGTCGGGGTATGGCCCAAGACTTTGTACTTACTTTTTGTTTAACTGTAGTTTTGGGACTTGTATATATCTGGACAGGGCTACCACGCTCTTGTATACAACCCCTTGCACTATACGTATATGTGAAAACCCCCCTAATCATTCAAGAGTTTTCCCAAGCAACCCCTTAACATATGGTGTATATGTAAAAAACACCTTACACTATTCGTATTTAGTTCAGAACAGAAATCCAATATAGAACCTGAGCCAAAATCCTTCATGAACAAACTATTGAATAGAAAATTCAATCAATATGAATCAATGCATATTGAGCTCCAAAAGAAGAGGAAGACAGTGATCAACACAATTTGCTACTTCCTCTAGATATTCCCAAGTGGAAGTGGGAGGATATCGGTATGGACTTCATAATGAGTCTATCTAAATTAAGAGGAGGACATGATGGAATATGGGTCATAATTGACCGATTAACCAAGTCGGCACATTTCTTGCCAATCAAGAACCGATGGTGAGTTGATGTTATTGCTGCCTTGTACATCAAAGAAATAGTCAGACTCCATGGGGTACCCGTTTCAATCGTGTCTGATCAAGACCCACGTTTCAATTCTCATTTATGGAAGAGTCTACAACATTCGTTAGGGACAAGACTCAACTTTAGTACAGCCTTTCATCCTTAGATGGATGGTCAGACCGAGGGAACGAATCAAGTGGTAGAAGACATGCTTAGAGCTTGTACTCTTGATTTTGGTGGAAGCTGACATGATCACTTGCCTCTGGTCGAGTTTTCATATAACAACAGTTACCAGGCAAGTATATAGATGGCACCTTTCAAAGTCTTATATGGAAGAAGTTGCCGATCACCTTTGTGCTGTGATGAAGTTGGCGAGAAACAACTACTAGGACCAGGTATGGTAAGGGATACCTCCGAGAAGATCCAGTTGATTAGAGAAAGACTACAAATAGCTCAATCCAAACAAAAGGCTTATGCCGATACCAGAAGGAGAGATCTCGAATTCTACGTCGGAGATCACGTCTTTCTTGAAATTTCTCCTGGATGAGAAATTAGAAGATTTGGTGTTAAGGGCAAGCTTACACCAAGATATATCAAACCTTTTGAGGTGCTAGAAAGAATTGGCGAGGTTGCCTATCGCATCACTTTACCTCCTCAATTGTCTGAAGTCAATAATGTGTTCCACATATCCATGTTGAAGAAGTATGTACACGATCTCTCACATGTCATAGATCATGGTGACCTGGTGATACAAAAGGATCTCAATTATGAACAAAGACCTATGAAGATCCTTGACCGCGAGGTACGTACACTAAGGAACAAGACGATTCTCATGGTCAAAGTTCAATGGAGTAGATACCCAGAACAAGAAGCCACATGGGAGACCGAGGAATCCATGAAGAAGAGATTCTGAGACCTATTCTAAAAGGTATGTACTCTACCCCTCAACATCTAAATACGATTGAATTTGGGGATCGCTCATGCACATCATGTTCTATAATCAATTGCATTATCCTACACCCGTCCCGAAGGGACTTGCATGAGTCTATATCTAGTAATGCATGCTTGAGTGCCTGAATGCTTGATTTGCAGTGATCATTTTACATTTTTATTTCATAGTCTGCATCTATAGGTCATACACTTGTAAATATTAGCTTAAATAACCCGTTGTCGGATGGTTTTTGGTTCTTGACAATTGGGAGAAAAATAATGTACTTTCTAGCACAACATAGCGAAGGATCTGATAATCCCCATCATGATCCTCAAAAGACTTGAACACATTACAAATCTTGCTGGAGAACGAGGAGCTCGTCATGATCACTGTCGATGACTACTTCTTCCTTGATAAGGCTCTATGCTCTTACAACAGCCTCGATCGGCCCCGCCAATAGAAGAACTAGACGACAAGTAGCATCGGAGCACCACCATTGTCATCCATCTCGTCGTCACCCATTTGGCTCATAAACAGATGTGCGCCGTCCCACCCCAATGTGGAAGAAGATGAACAGTGCCAAAATTCAAATCACTATAGTAAATTCATCGTGTGTAACACTGTAGCATTACCACAACGGTAAAATGAGGGCAATCGTGGAATTTTAACCCAACCCAACCTCACACAGCCGTGGGGTAACAAGCCAAGCGAAATGAAATTCGATTTTTTCTTCAAATCTATGTAATAATGTCTGACATTGTAGGGAATGGAGAATTTTGAAAAAATCCCGGGCCACAAGCGTTTCAAAACACGGCTTTAGATCGGATGACTATAGTAGTAAATAGTGATAAAAAATAATGAATGCCCTTGATGAGCCAAGTCCATTTCTTGAGTAAAAACAGTGATTATTCCTTTTTCTTTTGATTTTTTTGTAGTTATTCGATCTAAGATATGATAGTATGAATGGATAGTTTGTCTCGCAAATTATCGAAAAAAGTTAAAAAAGTAATTCTTTTCCTTTAACTTACCTGAACCTTAGGTGGTGGCGGCGCAACAAGTGAAACTCATTTAAAAGTTAAAACGACTACGGGTCTCGATACTATGGGGAAAGTGAGCTGCCATTTTGTTATCCGTAAGTTTTATCAGTTTCATCCATCCCAGTCCCCCCGAAAGGATTTAGTATTGAAACAATGTGCCCCAAATTTTTAGCTTAGCTGACTGTCCGGAGACTAGTCCAATTTAAATTTGTTCCCTCTTAGATGAGCATGGAAGTTTCTAAGGGGATTAAAGCCAAACTCTGAGATAATCCTAAGAAAAATCTCCTCAAACCCCTTTAGGAAATCTAATAGGACTTCAAGGTACAACCTGCCTAGTGACCGTGTGAGAATCCACGGTTCGCGGGGACTCACGAAGGTTCCCAATTGAGAAGGACTAGTTACACCCAAGTGGGAATCCCTAGGTGAAGAGTCCAAATCAAAGGGAGGGTGTTCCGAATATGTGTGATGTTGGCTCTTCCTAAGCCCACCCTAGACTCAACCTGCATTGTTAGAACACAGAGAACCAAGAATATACAAAATAGAAGCTAGAATATGCAAAACAGAAGCTAAACTACGTCGACAGGACTCAAACGGAAGTAGAAACATGAACTGAGGATGGCCAAATCGATGGCCACTTAGAGAACCTGGGTGGCCAGGTACCTGGCCTCCTTGGGGTTTAGGCGGACAACTCTATGTCCTTCTAGGAATGGTGGGCAGCCAGGTCTTTGGCCATCCTCGTTCTGGGCGGCCAGAAACCTGGTCGCCACCTGCTTTGGCCCCGCAGGTGACCCAAGTGCAGAACAGGCACCATGAGCAACTAAAAATCAACTAAAAATGGGCAAAAGGCTATTTGCAAGAAAAATAGATGCAATGGACTTCAATATAAGGACTCACAGTGAGCAATCAATGTCCCACCATGATCGCCAGTTTGCTATAGGCGCCGGAAAGTGTTAGGTTGGGGTGTGTGATGACGGCCTCCCTCCGAGCTACTACTGCTACAGCCTACAGTGCACAAGTTAGGAAAATAGAAATAGGTGTGATCGCCAGAGACCTATACCTGGGTCTCACAGAAGTAGGAAGATGGTGAATGCCTTAGAAACGAGAGATGGTGGGTTCTTCTTGCCCTCGCTCTCGACTGGCCAAGAACGTGGAGCTCTGCGAGTTGACAATGAGGTCCCTACAAATTAACCTGTAAATAGAGATGTTGGATCTCCTAGTTGATTTTGGTTGCTATGTTTTAATGATGACAAATCTCGTGTGTATGTGTCTTTTTGATAGCGCCCTGATTCTGGGCAGCCAGAAACTTGGCCGCCACATGTTTTGGTCTCTGTAGGTCCGCCAAGTGAAGAACAGGCACATGAGCAACTGAAAATGGAAAATAAAATAGGCAAAAGCTATTTGCTGGAAACATATGTAGTAGACTTCAATGTAAAGACTCACAGTGAGCAATCAGGGTCCCACCATGATCGCCAGTTTGCTGTAGGCGCCGAAAAGGTTAGGCGTGAATGGATGGGATGGTGAGCTGCGAATCGCGTGTGCGCGGGTGTGCCTCTTCCCGAACTTGTGCTGCTACTACCTACAGTGCAAAGATTAGAAATATAGAGATGGTGTGATTGCTAGAGGCTAATACCTGACCCTCACAGGGGTAGGATGATCGTGGATGCCTTAGGAGTGGGGAGATGGTGGGTTCTTCTGTCCTCGCTCTTGATCGGCCAAGAACAAGGAGCCCTGCAAGTCGACGATGAAGTTCTTGCAAATTAACCAGCAAACAGAAAGAGCATTAGACTCAGAAAGTGTAGTGAATGCTCATAGAAATAAAGAAAACATGCAAATGGAGTCAGTCGTATCGGGAAGGGGGGTGGAAAGGGGGATGACCGAGACTTTCGACCATCCACCTTCCCTATGTTTTGGATTAGAAAATCTCTTTAAATAGGGATCTAGGAAGATCTAGTATGCTTGGAATGTAGTAAAATAGAAATAAATGTAGCAATAGGGAGAACAAAGTGAGAAGGGCGGGGTTTGCCCGTCGACCATGTAGAGGGTGGCCAACTATGTGGCCGTTCAAAGGTGGTGGGCGGCCATGTCGATGACCGCCCCCTGGACCCAAGACTCTCCGTGGCGGAGCTCTTCGACGGTGGGTTCTGCGGCTAGGGGGAAGGTCAGGGAAGGCGTACTCGTGCTCACAGCTCTCCTTGAGCTCCGAACTGCCAACCTCTCCTCCTCCCAAAGAATGTCCAAACCCCCAGTGAGATGGTTCTGGAATGGGTTTTGTATGTGGGGGGATTTCCCTCCAAGAACCTTTGAAGATGGATTACGTATAGGATTTGACCCATTCGGAGGAGGGAACATGTGAGAGTTCGTGCCCCTCGACCTCCCGAGTGGGGGTGGTTGCGAAGGACGTGCCCGGAGTGGGGGGTATTGCCAATTTCTAGGTGGGTCTTTAGTTTCTTGGGCCTCCAAGAAATAACACTCGGTTGCCCTCTCTACCGTAGAGGCAAGATATGTTACTATGGGGAGTTGTGGCACCCAAGTGTTGTGGATTAAACACCAACTCCAAGATTACTTAGTCGATCTTGAATGTGTCCCGATTCTGTGTGATAATACAAGTACAATCAATCTTGCTAAAAATCCAGTCCAGCACTCCAGGACAAAGCACATTAAAATTAGGCATCATTTCCTTAGAGATGAGGTCCTTAAGAAAAATTTTGAATTACATTTTGTTGATACAATGAATCAAGTTGCTGACATTTTTACCAAGCCTTCGTGCAATGACAGCTTTTCAAGTCTCGTGAGAGAGCTTGGTCTGTGCCTACCTCAAATCAGCAAGGGTTAAATTGTTCTATATATCTCACTGTTAATGCCTGTTGATTGTGATGGAAAGTAATAACAATTCTGATGCATACATGTTTCACATTTAGACATATTCTTCTGCATTGCCATGCATCGTTTAATGGGTCATTGTTCATGATGTACTGCATTGATTGATGCATATTTATGCTTGATCGTGGTATATAAAATGGTGATTTGTCAAAAGGAGAGGTTAGGCATGTCTGGCTGCATTCATTATGCGTGAGGACATACCTCTGCCTAGTACCATGAGTCAATGTTGCATTTAAGCCATTTAGATCGGGGGATCAATTACATCTTTTAATTTGACCATGCATACATGGGTCGTAGAATAACTTGCATATCACTTAAGTCAAAAATCACAAAAACACTAATTGAAATCCATGCATGGGACAGGGGGAGTCAGCGTAGAATTGCACTTCTTTGAAAATCCTTTGTCTGAACCATCATCACAGTGTCGACACTTTAGTTCCACTAGCTATAATTCTTGTTCCGTGAACTACTCCTGGTGTTGACACACTGAGCTTATGGTGACGATGCATCGTGTCTAGTCCATGTCAATTCTGTGTTTGTAAAACTCCATTGGTCATCCTTCAATTAACCAGTTTCATATGATCTCATCATTGGACCATGGGTCTAACTGTTCATCTTAACTTCTTGAGAAGCCTTCTTGAAAATTCATTGGGTCATTTCTGCTTGCTCATGAAGGAAGAAACCCTGAAGTGGAGGCAGAAGGCCAGAGAGAAGTGGATTAAAGAAGGTGATAGGAATATGATCAAATTATATTTTCACCTGTCAACTGTGTGCTTAAAATTAAGGATAAGAAACAGCTTGGGGGAGATTATTTTGGAGCAAGGGAAGGTGAATGACACACAAGCTGATATTCAAGATGAGCTGCCTAGCTAGGCAGCACTTCTCCTTGAGTTGCAAGTCACAATCGCACCAGCTGCAAGACATGGAGAAGAAACCTAGCTAGCTACATTTAACCAGACCATCCCCAGAGGGAAGCACAGGAGCTAGAGAAGCCGAAATCCATAGTTAGGAAAGTATCTTGGAATGTACGTAGATCACACACATCAAACCTGCAGAAGCAGCCTTCGAGAATATTGAGCTGAAGTAACACAGAAATTAGCAGGATGGAAGAAGAGGAGAAATCTATATATCCATGGCAGGTAGAGTTGTATTGGGTAGCTAGTCAAGCACGTTCTACTTTCCATCCCAGTTTTCTGAGGAAAAACAACTAAATCAGCTTGAGAACTATCTGCAGAAGATTCATATATATGGGAAGGAAACAAGGAAACAAAGGGGTTATACCTAACAGAATTATGATTCTACCTCAAACAACCTAGCTATGTATGTTACAAGGAGGGGGTGGTTTAACTGAGATTTGCACAGCAAGAACAGTGTGCCTTAATCTTGAAGTAATTAGCTTGCAAAATTGGCATGGAAGAGTATATACCACTTAGTTGGCGGACAAGGTTGGTAACGGACATACCGGAGAAACGGTTGCACGGACAGACCTTTTACTACGCTGACGAAGACCGAGCTGTCGTAAAGAATACAGATTAAGAATATAAGATTACACAAACAGCACTTGGGGGGATCTCGGGGGACGGCAAGAATATCATTAATCCATGCTTGGATGGGTGGTTTCAAGGCAAAGGGCGCCCGAGTCAACTTCTTTGGATATTCAACTATATATGAGAAACGGGCAGAAGTCGCGAAAGTTGCTGAATCACTGGATGATTAGGGAAACTGGGGTCTATATATGTGAATAAATTGAGAGATATTTTCCCAGATCAGCACACAAAGTTGATCACCTAGCTCATTATCTACGTTGTATTAGAATGCAACATGATTTTCGTCCCCCCAACTTAAATGACATTGTCCTCAATGACATGAACAATATAGAATAATGAACAATGTGAACATGATAGTTTTGGGAAAGAATGGGACAACCTGATGGAGGTGATCTTCGACAGGCAGCCGTGCTTGAATGAAAGGCGGTACTTGGCTTTTGATGGCTTGGCAGAGGTGTTATCACTCTCCTCTCTCCCTTGAACTTATCCTTTACTCACACTTGCAAAATAAGAACAAAATCACAATAAAAACTTAGGTTGCCTCCCAATAAGCCATTTATTAATACACAAAAAGTACTAAAACTTTGGGTTGCCTCCCAAGAAGTGCTAAGTTTTACGTCTTCAGCCAGACGCATGTAGCTCACTAACCAACAGGTGGCATTTAGAATGAGCCACCAAGTGATCTTATCCTCCGTCAAATTCCAGCCCTTATGTCATTGGAAGATAAAAGTAAGCATGTACGTACTGAGGCTAGAAATATGCTGGTCTAGCACATAATTGATTTTATCATTAACTATTTGTGTGAGCCAGTTTTCATCTTTAGGGATCATGAAATGATCAATGGCCAGTAATCTTTCAAGATCGAGGTGGAACCTTTACACAACATCAACTCGTTGGTCCCCTTGTCCTGTATCGTCCCTCCTGACTACCCCTTTAGTGAGTACTTCCTCCACGGTAACTTGGTCATGCACAAGTGGCTTATGAATAAGATTGTCATTATTAGCCACACTCCCTACAGTAACAGCCTCATGAGCTTTAAGGGCACTAATCAACTTGTCTTCCTGATGGGAAGTTAAATCAAAGGTGAATATTGCTATTTCATCTCCCGCAGGCCCTAGAATGTCATTGAAGAGGCTCAACTACCAAGAGAATCAAATGAGAAGGAAGCACGAGCCCTGGATCTAATTCATCTAATGATTCAGACATTATGGGACAAGGCTTAGGGGTCAGATCGAATGTGAAATTCTCTAATAAGGCCCCTTCATCACACTCATCACTCAACTGAGGATTATCAACCAAATTTTCAAATAGTAGGGTGGGTAGATGAAATGTGAATTTTTCAAACAAGGCCCCACAATCATGATCTTCAAGGGAAGGAGGATATTTAGAATCAAGGATTTTTTAATCCCCAAAGTCTCCAGACATCCCTGGAATTGTGGATCTCTGTCTTGGCCTGTCCTTGACCATTCAAGGCTTATAAAAACATCTCTTAAGGCCAAGAAACCCTAAGGACTCTAAGAGGATCAAAGAGGCTATCAAGGAGAGAAAGAAGACTATTGTAGCTCCATGAACAGTGATACGTGGAAGGATTCTTTATCCATCTCCAAGCTTTGCTAGTTCAATCTAAGGCCAATCAACCCAAATCAAGTGGAGATTCAAGCTGCATCTAAAATCATCAAGACGATCAAAGTGGAGGCCATCAAGTGAAGCGGATGAGCCCTTGCAAGAACCAGAAGCACTGTGTGAACAGTACTTGGTCCAGCCACTCATCATTAACATCCAAGCATTTGAAGATCATTTTAAAGCCAATCAAGAGGAAATCAAGGGGAGGCACAATATCAGCCCAAGATCTGCATCATTCACTAAGGGGGAACCTAGATTTGAAGTGTCTATTTTTGCTTCCTTATCTAAATTGCTTTGAGCTTCAAGTGTGTACTTCCTTATAAATCTATGAACATCAAGTGTGTGGTTGGATTGTGCGGTGTGCACATCCGAGTTGTGGTTGGATGGATTGTGTGGCGTGCACATCTGAGTGTGTTCAGTTTGCTGCAACTTGCAGTGTGTGCGTCTGTGAGCTGTGTTCCGAGCAGCGTGTTTTGGGGTTCATCTCCGTGGTTGTATCTATGTGTGGATCTATTCAGATCCATGTGTTTGTACGTAGATCTCTTCAGATCTGTGTATGTGTATGGATCTATCCCGATCCAGGTGATAGTGTGTGTCATTGTGCTGTGCTTATTGCAGCGTGTGTATGTGTGTGTGTTGTGATCCGGTCATCAAATCGTGTTGGAGACATCATCTCCGTGCGTATGTGTGTTAGGGTGCATCCCCGTGTGTGTGTAGGCATTGTCCTGCTTGTGTTTGGAGCATCGCCTCCGTGTTGGGGATTTATTCTTGAGTGAAGCCTCATCAGATTTGATGAGGGGTGGACGTAGGGAGCCCGTCGTGGTCTCGAACCACCTTAAAAATCTATGTACACTGTGGTTTGATTTGTGTGATTACTTCCTTGTCATCTATTCCTTTCACGGGTGATTTTCTAATAAATGCAGAGGAAAAAGATTGACTGTCGGTGGTATTGCAATTCAATGTTTCTTCAAGCTTACCAGTATACAATTTTGTGAAGCAAATGAGTTCACAGGTAGCAGTAAGAGTCCAGGTTGTAGAGGCTACCACATCATCATCGTGAACCTCCTGGTGGCATATCTTATACTGGCAAAAATCTCGTCAAAGCAGCTTCGTAGGAGAGGTGGTCCCGCCTCCATCTGACGTCTGTTCTGTTCGGAGGAGCACTTCTCGCCAGACTGCACATCCTGGCTCTAGCAGACAACCTAAGGCCAAGTACAGAACCTCCCACGACTAGCCCTCTATGATTCCTGGAGTGGATCTTGGCTGAGGCGAGCTCCCACTAGTCCTCTTTCAGTTCCAAGAAGAAGCTGGCCGTTCGGGCTTCGGAGCACCACGTTTTAGCAGTTCTCCTTGACTGGCGCAGATCAACTTCACTGGTACCAGGTCAGACCCCCTATCACCTTTTGATTTCCAATTCCCTACCCCGACCTCTTTCCAAAGCCCCGTTGGTCCCTATTCGATTCTGACTCTCTTATGATCACTTTGATACCAGCCCCACCCTCATCAGAGTTCATAATAGCCCAGGGCACCCTTTTTCTCAGGCAACTTTGATTCGGGACAAATAGTGCTGCAAAGGATTAGTCGCACTTATAGAAGCTCCCAAGACCAGCCCTCTGCGATTCTTGGAGTGACCCTTGGCTGAGATAAGACCCTACCAGTCTTATACCAGTTCCAAAAAGGAGGAGGCCATTTGAGCACTGGAGCACCACGTCCCAGCCTTCCCCATGGGTGTGCGCAGGCAGTCTCGCCAAAACCAAGTTGGACCCTGTCCTACTATTTTGATCGCCATCCTCTACTCTGACCTCTTCTAGGTTTCTGATCAGTTCCTTCTTGAAGAGGACTTCTCCACGATCGCATCGACACTGGCCTCGCCTTCATCGGATCCCGGGAGAGCTTGTGGCAGTAGTTTTCTCAGGCCCCTGTGGTTCTGGGTTAGACAGGGCCGAATCGGACCTGCCTTGATCCCGGGACCACCACGACCACAGCCAGACTCCGATCGGTCTGCAACTTGGCTGGGGCATCACTGGACCATTCCCATACGTTTCTACGCCAGTCCCACCTTCATCAGTGATCGGAGGTGATCGTGGCGACCCCACAACCGGCTCGCTATCCCTGTAGAACCAACATCGGGGCAGAACTCAGTTCCTGATAGTTCGGTCTTTACCGTCCACTCCCCACCCCCCCTGGCCTACTGACCGCCCCTCCCTACGTGAAGGTATTTTTGATTGTAATCCTAAAATTAACCCCCACCCCACGATCCCCCCTCTTGTGTGAGGCGTAGTGGTGTATATCATAATTTTCAGGTCGAAGAGACATCGACACGGCGTGTGGGTGCATACCCACGCCTCCCCGCTCACCCTCCTCTCCGGTCAGGATCAGTGTCTTCACACCGATCAGTTGAGCTCCTGTTCACTTCCTCTGCTGGTTTGCTTTTGCTTATTTAGTATTACTTTTTAGCTCTCTCGAACAGTGAGTGAGTGCCCGTTCTAAATTTTCATTTATCGAGTGCCACTGCAGAGTGAGTTGTGAGAGATACCCTATATCCCACACCCTCGGTGTGCTGGTCGCCTACTAAATTGGGCATCCCAGGCCCTGGGGGTCCATCCCAAGCCAGCCACATCCCCAGAGCATCGAGGTCCCACTTTGGACCCTCACCACCATCGCCGTGTTGCCCTCGGGCACTTGTGTGCGCTACGCGGGTGAGCCCGCTTGAGTGAGTCTGTCGCTCTCTATTGTATGCTTGCAAATCTAGGTCCAAGGAGCATCGGTCTAGTGGCTATCACCCCAAGGTAATGTCACATCAATTGGTATCAGAGCAAGTTCACAACTTATCGCTACAAGTTTGTCCTAGGGCACATATGCATTTAGAGTCACCCGGTGCATCACCCTTGTCCACCAACATGGCCACCTCATACTTGGCATATTCATCACCCTTACACCCATTAGAGGTCTTTGTGTTTGATGGATCCCGCCCTGGTACATACCTAGAGTGGGAGAGCTCCATAGATAGACACCTAGAGAGGTTCACTATGTCTGGGCCTATGCAAGTCAATTTTGCAAAGAGTATGCTCTCGCGCCAAGCTAGGGATGAGTGACGAAACATTGTAGGATTAAGAGAAGTTAGAAGACAAGAACCCATCGATTCTTGGGATGAAATGAGGGCTAATCTTAGAAAAGTCTACGCACCCCGACCCTCTCCCTCCTACAAGGCTCGCTATAATCCTAGGAGCCCGACAACACTCTAATCCCCACCCAGCCCACCTAAGGCCACTCACATGGCTTAATCACCACGGCTCTCTACCCATTTAAACCCCACCACCATCAACTCTCCCCAAATCTATGGGTGACCCACTTCCACCCCTCCACAACCGACCGATCCCAAGGGCAAGAGACCCCTAATCGACCCAGTTTCCCCCATGAAGGCCACCACCCCCCAACCCAAACTCCCATATCCAACCTACACTCAGGTCCAATTGGCCTCCACCTCTCCACCTTCCCCTATAAGGGACACTCCCCCCAAGACCACACAATCCTAATCCCCTCAACCAACCTATCTTCCACTCTCAACCCCAATCCTACCCCAACCTAGGCCCCCACTACTTCCCCTACCTATCCCAACCCAAGTCCGTCCTAACTCACCACCTCGGGTGCGCCATGCATCGGCTATCACCAAACCACCCACCATAGATCCTCTGACCCTATTGGCATTAGAAGAAGTGGCCCACATGCTCGGCCACGTGGGGACAAATGCCCCTTCGGACCCTTTCCCCACCATGGAGACCACCCATGTCCAAGTTGAAAAAGAAACCTCGCACGGTGGCCTCCACCTTACACCACCCTATCTAGTTGGGGCCGAGCTCATCTTAGGAGAATCCCTTGTTAGTTGGCTAAAGGAGAGCCCAATTAGAGAGGTCACGACCCATGTTTTTCCTTCCATGGAGCAAAACCTTTCCATAGTGCCCTTCATCTCCTATCATACCACAATCCAATCATCCTACCAAGTGGAGACCTTAGGGGATCTTCTTAAGGGCTTAGCATGGCAAATTGAGTTCACTAGCATGTTGACCCCTATGGCTGAACAACCTAGGAGCCTTGGCCTCCTACACCTATGCATCGGGTCTATCACCTCAGTTTGCACCATTGGTTGCTACACTAGCGACCTCCTTCTATTCCTCCCCACACCCGATGAGCCTGACCTTCTCCTCAATTTGGAGCTTCTTATATCGGGTAGAAAGCCAAGCCCTCAAAAAGGCTTCAGGGCTAGTTATTCCGGTATGCAAAAGCTCACGCCGTATTAAGACGGCCCCCCTCCGCTATAAAAGCTCCGGCTGCGAACAAGAAACCCTAGGAGAAGGGGGGAAACTCTGAAGGAAAAAGGAAGAAGGCGGCCAAAAAAAAAGAGAGTGTATCGAAGAGAGTAGGGAGACGTAGGGTGAAGAGAGATAGGTGAGAACAGAGAATGAGCCAGCAAAAAGAAAGAGAAGAGAGCCACCAAATAAGGACGATCGGAGCCTGTGCCCATGATGGGCTATAATCTCTCCCTCCCTCAAGTGTTTCTTCGCTCTTTGTCTGCGATTCATGTAGTTTTCCACTTTTATTTTGATGTAATACGTGTTCCCTCCAAAGAATAACATATGAATCGGGATGCGATTGAATGATTGTTCTGTGTACTCCCTTCCCCCCCTCCTCTCTTCTCCATTTACTGTTAATAAATTCTTGTTGTATGTTAAATCCAAACGTTAATCGATTTCTGGTGCTTCCCCGGTGCCTGATCTAGGTGGTTCTTCTCTGGTGGGTACAAGAGATACGCGCCCTCATTCCATATGAACGGTTGTGCAGAGGGTCGTTAATCTTTCCCCAATGGTCATCAGAGATCTGCGTAGGGTTGTATGATCTCTGTCTGATCTATTATTAGGGAACATCAATTCGATCACCTTCGTTTGATGTGAGTTTGCACAGGGTGTATGCCGTGTTAAAGGGCTCTAGCTTCCTATTTTTCACAATTAATCCCCCTTTTCCCACGGCCATAATTTGCCCCAATTATGTGTTTATTTCGCAGCATAGTAGCCCTTTTGAGGCCAGGGATTCATCCATGTTTCTCAATATGTAATCCTTGGATGTTTACAAGGGGCAAATAAAATTTTCTCGAATTAATTTTGACTTTTTACGATGCTCTATTCCCGTTGCGAGTCCCCTGTTTCATCTTAATAGAGCATCCACCCCCGTGTTGAATTTGATGTTTTAAAATTATCAAAGTTGGTGTCCTGTGTAGTTTTGTCCCATATTGGAAAATGAAAAAAGATTTCATCTTCTTATAGTTGGGACTCTTTGCTACCTAGTGTACTCCTTTGGGGAGACTATGGTAGTTGGGCCATTTGAGCTTCCAAGCTAGACAGGTCGAGTCTTTGCTTTCTCATGTCAAGACATCACACTTGGAGGAAGTGAGACTTAGTTCTTGGAACCGAAGTGTCGACACATTTCACACTGGGTGTCGACACTTTGGTCAATTAAGAACCCAGACAGAAATGGCTTCAACATGGATTTCTTCTTGGGGTATCGACACGTTGCTCAAAGGTGTCGACACTTGCCTCATGACAGAACTCGGATAGAAACGGTTCTAACTTGGTTTCTTCATGAAGTGTTGACACGTCTAGATGACAGGTCGACACCTGAAAGTCCTTCACCTGAGCTCATCCTAATTACAACATAACCAAAATCATTAATCACACCACGCAGTCCAATAATGAACTGTGATTTATTATCATGAAAACCAAGGGACACAATAGACCTTAATGAACATGCACTAACCTTAATGAACCTTGCTAGTTCATATGCATAGACCTGCATGACAAAGTTATGTAAGACTGTATTGACCTTATATGCATAAACTCGGTACATGTATGCACTGACCTATCAATGAATTCATGTATACACATTCTTTAACATAACAATCAACTCCATGACTTACATGCAAGTATACTAAATCCAATGCAATATGAACATAGTGTTTGGCATCATCAAAACATAATTAATCAGTGTAACATAAACACATATGACATCATGCACAATGAATCATAGTGTTTGACATCATCAAAATCATCGGGATACAACATTCTCCCCCTTTTTGATGATGGCAACACTATGAGTCATATGAGTCATAAAACACCATACTGATGACAATCACTACGAAATGCTGACTTGCTGATGGCAACACTATGAAGGGCAGGACTCATATCACAGCATGATGACAACACAGACAACACAATCAAAAACATGATGACAGTAATGGCAACACTATGCTAAATCTGAATCATGGCTGAAACATGAAATATGACTCAAACTATTCTCCCCCTTTGACTTCATCAAAAAAGCAAGCAGCAGTTTGAAAAACTTAGTAAAGATAAATGCCAAGCAAGACAATTCTCCCCCTTAGGATGCCAAAAAATAAGATTGAGCCAGAATCTATCCTCCCCCTTTGAAAAGCAATTGAGAAAATGGAGGCAAAATCTTTTATGTGTAAACTGCGCCACGTACAAGAGCCATTTGGAAGCTTACACGGATGCAATGCGTTGATTTCAAGGTTCCAAATTTGCTTAAAGCCATGCCAATGCACTTAATGATCTAGAATTTTGTCATCATCAAAAAGGGAGAGATTGCTGAGTCTCTCCAGGTGATTTTGATGATAACAAAACCCCAGACTTGGTTTCCCTCTCGTGCCGTGCATAACTGCACAAGAGTGAGCATTGAACATGATTAAGGCCAATTTTCGTCATGTCAAATGCTCAAATGTTTAAACCCTTCAAAATGAATAAACTGAGCTACATGAACCCCAAATGAATGTTAAAGTAGTTCAAACACAAGGTCTTGTTATCTGGACATGTTTTCTTGGGCTAACAAGATTGTTTTGCAGAAGAAGTAGAGTTCGGTCGACCAACTAAGTTGGTTCGGTCGACCTAAATTCTAGCAAGTAGAACTCTGAGAAATTACAGAGTTCGGTCGACTGATGGAGGCATTTCAATCGATCGAATTTTCAAGTGCTGAAAATTTTTGGAAGTTTCAGAGTTCGGTGACCGATCAGACATTGCGGTCGATCAAACCCTTCGAAGCAGCAAATGTTGACTTTTGTTTTCTCCATCATGGGTAGCCATTTATTTTGGACTTTTGAGTCGCAAAGCCCCCTAATTTGTTAGGAAATGTGGATTTATGTCTTGGACTATCCCTTGACCAACCTAAGTGTTATAAAAACATATTTTTGGGGCAAGAAACCCTAATGAACCAAGAGGATTCAAGGGAGGCTATCAAAGGGAGAAGGAAAGTTGCTGCATGAACAGTACTCCGTCCAGGGATTCTTCATCCAACTCCAAGTTTCTCAAGATCAATCTGAAGCCAATCAACCTCAAATCAACTGGAGAAGCAAGCTTGGTTCAAGATCTACATCATCTACTCAAGGGGAGCCTAAATCAGAAATTTTCTCGTGTTTCTTTTTTCAAATCTCTTGAGCTTCAAGTGTGTAATTTCTGTAATTTCTGAACATCAAGTTTGTGTGTGGATCCATCAGATCCGTATGTATGTGTGTGGATATATCTAGATCCGTGTTTGTGTGTTGGTGCCTTTGCACCTTGCACCCGTAGGAGTTCTAAACTTCGTACATGATGGCAACACTATATAAATCACTGTTAAATGGTGCAATCACATTTACAAAAGAGAATGCATGCAAAAACCCATTTAGTCACCATTAAGCCTCACTTGTCAGCCTGTTTGAAGTTGGCCCTTTGGCTGCGTCAACTCTATTAAGTATCGCATCGACTCTACTTCAGTTTTTCTTTATCTCAGCCCTTTGTCTCTCCTGCCAAGCTATTTTTAACCCTTGTAGAGCTATTTGTCACCCGTTTAGGCCTGTTTGTCACCTCTGTCAAGCAATTTGTTACCCTTAACTTAGCATTTGTCAACAATATCTTCTTTAGCTGGCAGGTGACTTTGGTTGAACTGGCGTCGACTCCATTGACTTCTGAAGTTGACTCCAACATCATGAAGGCTTCTTCTTGGCCATTTTTCACATGCAATCGCACCTAATACTTCATTGATTCATCAATTACAGTCTGAAAGTTATTGTAAAATGTGCGGGCGGGAGACACCCACGGGAAAACGGGCAGACCACAGGGACAAGACAAGATAATCAAAAATGAAAACATCGAAGGACTACACTCTGGGTAAAGCGAACCATCACTCAACCGCTAGGCAAACCCGGCAGTCAAGGAATGGCCGCTACGCGACCAGAGATAAGGACGCTGGCAGTTCTAGATTGAGTCGTTAGGGAACTATCACAATCAGGGAAGAGACCGCACCCAGTTACCTGAACCGACCCATCCAGAGATTACTGACACACAGACACCGCCCTATAACACAAACCTAAGATAGATCGACACGGAACAGCCATTACGGTCAACGGACAACACCAAGGGGATGGGCGGTCACAAGAGGGCCTCCCAAGGGCATGAACGGTCAAGACAGGGCCGTTCAATGGTCAGACGCCTAAAATCCTAAAGGGAATAGGCGGTCAGGGCTGAACCGCCCAAGGGGATGAGCAGTCAAGTCTTGGCCGCTCAAGCCCACGACCCAGAACAGTTCCTGGTCAAAACAATCTTGACCGGACCGCTGAACGGAACCGACCTACTACAGTGCCAGTCAAAACGGTCTTGACCGGACCATCGAACATGACCGACACGCAACAGTTGACCAAGGGTCAACAGGGATGAATGGTCAGATCCTGGCCGCTCAACCCAGCCTAAAAATCTGTAAAAATTGCCTAAAATTACGGCATAAATTCTAGACCCGGACCACTAAGGATCCACTAAAACACGGGCGTTACAGTCCCCCCCTCCTTAAAGAAATTTCATCCTCGAAATTTACAAGGAAGAACAAGGAAGAAACTGGAAGAAAACCGCACCTAACGACAGAAAATGAGAAAGACAGAATCTGGTACCTTGAAAATAGAAGGCTGATTTCCCGCGTGGCTGAAAGTAGACTTTCTTGGATCTACAGTCAACCACGGTACAATACTGCTCTAACCAATCCATGCCTAGAATCGCATCGTAATCGACCAACTGCAGCGCATACAACTTCGCTGGCAACTGCCGGTCACTGGCGATAACAAGAGAATTTTCCAGGCAAAATGGAGTGGACATGAAATCTCCGGATGGTAACTCAACAAGCAACTCATAGGGCGACTCGGTTACCGGCTCCCCGAGACGAGCAAGGAAATCCTCGAAAATAAATGAATATGTAGCACCTGAATCGAATAGAACACGAGCTGAACGACCAAAAATTGAAACCGTACCTTCTACGAGGTTGGACGCAATGGCTTCTACACGAGTGATGTGAGTAATCTGGCTCCTCAGCTTCCAGCTAGAGGCTATAGAAGATTGCTGGGAAGAAGCTGGAACTTGCAAATAATACGGCTGAGGCAGAGGTGGTGCAGGAAGATGGAATTGAGACTGCTGCGGCTAGGTAACCTATGAGAATTACGCCGGAACGGACTTCATCGGGCAATCTCGAACAACGCTACCCGACTGATCACAACGATAGTAGACTACTGCTAAGGAACATGGTACACTAGGATGACTGCCACCATACCTCAGACACGGTCTCAGCTGACTCACGGGAACCTCTCGACACTGTTGAGAAGGAGAAGCGGACTGCTGGACAGAATCAGAAGATGTTGATTGCTGCTGCACAAAACCCGAAGATGCTTGACGGTTAAATCGCTTCTTGGACTTTCTAAACATCCGTCTTGAAGGACCACTAGAAGTAGGCACGACAGACAGAACTCCAGGTGCTAACGGCGAAAAAGTATTGCCTATAAGGATTTCGTGGAATGTGCAGAGATTGGCCGATTTGTACATTGAAAAAATTGTGCCACCCTTTCTCTCACAATCCTCTTCCCTTTGGGGGTAAAAAGGAAGAAACCCTCTTTTCCCCATTTCTTCATTTATGCATCATCAAATTAAAATTCCTACCTGTAAATAATATTATTCCTTTTCTTGGCACTTTATTAGTCTGGTGTAGCAACATCCAATACTCCAATCATCAACCATTCGTAAGTTGAAATAGGTTTAGCACCTAACCGTCCTTTTATAGTTCTGATAATGTAAGTAGATAATTGAAGATCCTCCTGATGTGGAAGGTGCTAGCATCTATGGCTATAAAATGGATAGAACGTCCATGGAGAAATGAGGATACCAAGTGCTGGAATTGGTGACTAGTATCTATTGCTAGACCATATATTTTTCTACAAGGAAGATAGAGCTCCAGTAGAGAGCTACTTCTCATGAAGCCGCCAAATACCTACATTCTTGGGTATCCAAATTGTTCTTATCTCCCTAAACTGCATTGATAAGATGGGAACATATGTTGCAAACCAAGAATGGATCTCAGAAGTGCCTAAGAACCCATTACAAGAAGAGTATGGTTGTATGAGAAATATGTTTATGTTAGCTGCTAACAGAACATTCCCTGTTACCAAGAATACCAAGGCTTCCTAGATCATTGGATTAAAATTTGAGGGAATTGGTTCAATGAGCAGGACAGTTGTCTGTGGGTGGAATTCATGGAAAGTGCCCCCCCCAAACTCACCAAGAATCCTACCAGATTCCCACTCAGCATGGGGTGTCACCCAACACCCTTATCCAGGGATGTCATATCTAATACCCCAGTGCCAGATTTGAAATTAGTTGTTCACAAATAAATTTTGGGCCTCACTATCTTCATGTTTATGTCACCTGCCTACCTCATGAATGTGAGACCTTGAAGAGATGCAACATGGAAGCCCACTTTTTAACCTAAATTTGTATATCCGTTAGATCAAGTGTTTGTGCAATACAATGGTAAGAAAGTAGTAACAGAAAAGGTTTCCTATTACCTGGTGACCAGAAATCCATCCTCTTGCACTGATGATGATTTTTTCTAAAAGTTGATTAGAGTAGAGAGCCTTCATTATTGTTGCTCACAGTTGTAACTAAAATTGTAACTAAAATGACTATTTCAACAAAGAGTAAATGGATGGATGTGAAATAATAATATGTTGTATCCCTTCGCGTCTACTTTCCAGCGGCACTGATCTCGCCTCAATCTGACACCGGATCTGGGTAGAACAATTATTTTCATGAAGGCGCGGAGATCTGATCAGAGTCAAGCCCACAGAACAGAGTGGGAGTTAAATCTCCCTTAAATCCTCAGCATCCGAGTCAGCGACCGCCGCTCCCAAGGATCTACCAGCAACCTCCCGCCAACGTCCCAGCCAACCACCACGGCCAGAAGGCGACCGACAGCCACCGTCCCAGCAGTCGAGTTCACTTGCTGTCCAGTGGGCTATACTGAGTTGCTGAGCTGAGTTGGAATAGTGCTGAGTCAGAATAGTACCGAGTTAGACCAACAGCCCGCCTCCGGCCTGACAGCCCTTCCGGTTTGCTACCCGTCAACCCCAGATCGGTCCTCCCGAGCCCCACTTGTAGCCCTTTACCTCCCTGCGTGGAGTGGGCCAAATTTCACTGCTGTAATTAAATTTCACTGTATCGGGAGTTACGGTCTTGGCCGGGGTTGTCTTCCCCACGCTCGGAGCATGGAGGTACACTCGCCACCCTCACTCGACATTTTTGCTTATTTCATATATAATTCTATGTGCCACTGCTAGAGTGTTTGGATAACGTAGCTCGCTCAAATTTCAATCACCACTGCGAGAGAGAGCGAGACCGTCCTATGGCCCGATCCAGGCACGAAAGTGAGAGTTGACCACACTAGCTTATTGCTGGTTTCTTAACCGCGCACGTCCGCACGCTTCCCTCGCCATGGACGAGTCGTGAGTTTGCCTAGAGTCCAAGGTTTGCATCAAATTGGCATAGAGTCCACCGTCTGTCGTGCATCACATAGATGCATTGACCTGAGATCAGGATGCATTAACGCAGAGACCAAACATAGGGTTACAGATGTGAAGACAGGTCGAGGTGGGGACAGACTTGCGTCGAGGTAGGCAAGAACTACAGTCTAAGAGGTAATGAAATCAGAAAACACCATAGGGAATTCAAGATAATTTGAAAATGCCCAACTCTCTCCTCAAGGTAGAGAACTTCTCATTATCCAAAGGCTTAGGAAATATATCTGCTATTTGATGTGCAGTGCCTACGTGGATTAATTGGGGTGCGTAGCCCATATCATAATCATGGGCTCTGATACCATGTTGCAGCCAGGAACAGGAGAACAGGAGGTGGAGCAAGGGAAGAACACGCCAAAAGGGCCAAACACTGGTGGCGACTGTCACTTTCTGTTCTAATCACAGCCGCCACCCATCCATCTTATTAATAATACCAGGGCAACAGCCCACTCACAAGATGTGACTAAAATACCCCTAGCTACATGCTACAAGAGGCGCAAACTCAATAAACCAGAAATAACAATTAAAACAGAGGCAAAATAAGAATGACAAAACTACCCTCAACCTTCTCTACAGATCGCTCTTGGAGTATAAGGTTGTTTGCTTGATCGGAATCCAGAATCAACATAAGAAGGAGAATCTTGAGGATTAAAAGAGGATGCTGACCCATAATTGCTACTGGCTGGAACTGGATGAAATGGAATTCTGGTTGATGGAATTGGAATTGGAGTTCTGCTTCGTGTTGGCCACCTCCATAACCTATTGAATGTCCATATTGACTCTGTGAATCATATCCTCCTTCACTATGACTGTATATTTTGCCTGTGTTAGCTTGGAAGGATGAAGTAGGTGTACACATGCCACCGCCAGTAGTAGCACCTGCAACTGGACTGGCATAATCGCTCGATGCATCATCATCATCAGAACAATAAGAAACCAATCACATTATAGCCCTTGGCTCTGTTTTTTTTCCTTTTCGTGTGACAATCTCATTCATCTTTGAAACCAACCCTTTTCCCCGTGACGTGTCTCACATAAATTTGCTTCATCTGCTCAATTATCGGGTCCTATCAAGCAGCAGCACTAGTCCTCTCAGCCATCCCATACACTGATGTACTTCTTAAGGATGGAGGTGGCTTGACCATTTTAGGATTGACTAGCCTACAATCGGATTCTGCGTATCTACCTGGCTCAATCTCAGGTTGCTGCTCAGTGTCGTCAACAAATAAAGACTTTTCCTCTCTCTGATGCTCATGAGTCACTCTTGGCCTCTTTGTTGATCTTCTGAATTCTGGACCCCTTGACTCATCTCCATCCAATATACCCTCTGCCCATGTTCTGTCATCAGCATCAAAAACGGGCTCATCAACCTGCACTCGAACCTCAACCCAAGACTGCCGAAAGAAAGATCTGGGACTACTGAGAAGACGTCAAAAGGAGTCTTGAGAGATATCTCAGGAGATAACCCTTCGATTGTTAAGCCAACTAATTGTGGAGTGAATGGACAGTGTTAGATAGAGAAGTGAAAAACTCGAAGAGGGATGCTTTCTCTTCCCCTATCTTTTCTTCCCCTGGTCGCAAGGCCAGGGTTCTTTTATACCACCGTTAGGAAGGTTGTCCGTAGGGTTGTCGTGATCGGAGAACACGTGAGCCGCCTAATTCACATGCTCGACGGAGTAAGAGACGTGAGTGTTGACTTGCTGCTTCTGTCAAGGCGATTGCTCCGCCACCTATGCGACAAGGGCGTCAGCCATTAACGTGACAGAGTCTGGCTGGAGAGGGAGCAGGCTGGTGTCATCAGGAGAGATGACGCAGACGGTGTATCAGCAGCGTCACTAGAGTAAGGTGTCGTTCACCAGTAATAAGTAGATGTAGCTTGCGAGTATGTTCGGGTACGACGTCAGTCATGACAGAACATGGGACGTGACGGGTCACTCAGATGGTGGACCTAGAGAGCTGGACTCGGGTAAAGTACTTGGTGCTTATTGGGGTGGCACGTCTGGCCCTCCTCACCATCACTCTCACTAATAAAGAGATTTTCTCAAATAATGTATAATAAGTTTGTCCCTGATGCCAATGTTTCCACTTTTATAAGTTCCTAGTTCCAAGGTTTCACCGCATAGAATAAATCATCTACACATCTCATCACCTATGGAGGGCACTCTAATTAATATGACTCGCGAGTTCAAGGGTTAAATTCCTGGTGTGTCACCACTACTGAAAGCGAAATTTAAATCTATGACCTTTCAGTAGATGAAAGGAGTTGGCATCACTTTGAGTCAACTCTCCCCCCCCCCCCCTTCCAAACGACTAGGCCAACAGAGTGTGCATCTTTCTAATATTTTTTTAATTTAATTCAATTGGTAACATATACATAATTTAATTCATCGTGAACCTATGGAACAAATTCCTCCTTTCACACAATTAAAAAAAATAGACATTTAATTCAGTACCTCTCTTATAAGGAGGAAGACCTTTTTACAATTGAGATTTGAGTTACTCGTTATCTCCAACAAAAAAGACTGATGCGTCTGCCAATCCATCATCTCAATATAACAATTTAACATCTATGAACCCAGCGACGATGGGCATGCTGTTAAAACATAAAGATGATGAGCATGCTATTAAAACATAAATGACAATGGGCATACTTTTAAAACATAAATGACAATGGACATGCTTTCAAAACATAAATGACAATGGGCATGCTTTTAAGAATGATTAAGTAGGTTAGGGCATTGATCCCCCTACCTCAATCGGGATGAAAATGCCCGATTCAGCCGCAAGTAAGCCGAGGGACGTCGCGGTTTGTCCTTTGCCCAGTCGTCTCCCCACTCCACGGTTTGTCCCGGGTTGATGCCACAGCGTTCCTCGGTTCGTGGGGAAGCCTTCGTCGGTCCTAGCAGGGGAAGAAGGCCGCTGATGTCACCGTGGGGTCGCACCACCACGTCGGGGTTGGAGCCGACGAGGGTGCCACCATACTCCTCCACCTCTGCTGGCCCACCGACAAGGCTGCCAGACTCCTCCACCATGGCCGATGGCATCATCACACACCGAGAAGGAGGAACAGGAAGAGAGGGTCACGATCTCATCCCACCTCTGTGCGTCGTAAAGGGAGAAAGGGGGCGAGAGAGGGGGAGGCCGGTCGCGGTCTTCCTCCTCGTGCCAGCTCGCCGCCGGAGCTCCTCCACCTCCTTGGGCCGCCATTCGCTGGGAAGAGGAACTGAGGGGGGGGCGAAGGCGGCGGCGTCACCGGTGCGGACGCGCCCGTGGGTTCGCCTGCGCATTCGACTGTGAAAAGGAAGGCGAGGGGGAGGGAGTCGCCGCCGCCTCCACCGCCCTTGCGTCGTCGAGGGCCACTGAGAAGAGGAACGGAGGAGGCGGGTCACTGTTCACGACGTCCTCCCTACGACTACGTCGCGGGAGAGAGGGTTCGGGAGAAAGAGAGGGGGGGTTGACCGGTTAAAAGAAAGAAAAGGGTTTTTGATATATTTTTTCTTTAATTTTTATACTAAAAGAAAGCAGTAAAGCATGCATTTAAGAATTAAATGTGCAGGCATAATTAACAACAATTTAGCAATGTTGTAAACTATCTAAACAGATAAGACAGCTAACTATATGCCAATTTAATTCAAATGCGAGTTAGGGATTTCTATGAACCCTACTAACTGACGAAATTGGATGTCAAAATTTTCGTTGGTACTAATGTCAAAAATTAAAAAAAAGAAAATAATTAATATTTATGACAAAATTTAAAGTAGTCGTAAAAATATCTAAACATTTCGATGAATTACCGACATAAATTGGACTTCGAAGGAAAATTGTGGGTTAAATTAGTTCCGACGAAAGTAAGTTTCGTCTCTAATCTGTTGGAACACTTAAACGGATTTACGACAGACAAGTAATACGTCGGGAATCTGTTGGTCAGATTAATTCTGACGAAGTGGTTGTTGGTCCCTACTACGTCATTTATTTGCGACCTATTAGGGACAAAATATTATTACGTCAAAAATATGTGAATGAAAGTAGTCCCAACGAAGCATCTGTTAGAACTGATGGACACGATCTAGAGGGAGGGTAAATAGATCTACCCTAAAAAATCTACAACGGTTAATGACAATGTGGAATAAAAACTAACCACCGTAAATCAACCAAGAGATATAAGCTTCAGAACAAATTAGCACGCCAACAAGTATGTAGGAAGGGCAATTCACAATGACAGCTAGCGAATTACTGTAAAATGTCAGAATGTAAGAATAGAACTTCCAAGTGCAGTAAGAGATGGATGAGTTTCAGCAATATCAATAGAAATCAAACAATTGTAGTTAACAGACAGCCAAACATCCAGGTACAGTACGATGGCAGAGGCTAGCCTCACGCAAAAGGTGAAATTTCAGATAGGCGTAACCTATCCTTCCAACCACGCCTTTTGATATACCTACTGGATGAAGGACTTAAGCATGTATATCAGATAGCAGAGTTAAACAATTGAAAACATACTTTCTCTTAAACGCTATATCTTCTCAACCAAGGCATCAAAGCGACCACCTCGACACAACCTCAACACCTCAGGAGCTGATCAGACTCAAGCTGGGACGACCAAAACAACATAAGAATGTGTATGGCCATCACACCAATGATAAAAGTCACCAGGCACCTGAACGAACCACGGAAAAACTCTCGAACAATACACTACAGATTCACACCTACCAGTGAACTCTGCCTAGTGCAGCACAATCAAGACAAACACCATGAAGAAAAAGAGCACCCTGTCACATCCTGACGAGAGCAAAACCATCTCGCAAGGAAAGTTTGAATAGTCGACCAGATTTTCTGTTGGCCAATGATGACAGATTATTATTTCGGGGAAGAACTTGCGTCCCCAATTCAGTCGAAATGAAGAGCAAGATCTCTGAAGAAGCCCATAGGTTCAAGTATACTATCCATCCTGGAGCTACTAAGATGTACCGGGACTTGAAGAGGACCTTTTGGTGGCCGAATATGAAGACGGAAGTAGCTAAATTCGTGAGCAGATGCCTAGTATGTCAGCAAGTAAAAGTTGGGCATTTTAGACCTACTAGGAAGTTAAAACCCCTCGAGATACCACAATGGAAGTGGGATAGCATTGGCATGGACTTTATAATGGGTTTACCTAGAACTCGTGGTGGTTTCGACACAATTTGGGTAATCATGGATCGATTGACTAAGTCTGCACATTTCTTGTCTATCAAGTCAAAGTGGACAGTGGATGTGTTAGTAGTTTTGTACTTGAAAGGGGTAGTGAGGTTGCCTGGAGTACCTGTGACTATTGTGTATGATAGAGACCCCAGGTTCACATCTCATTTTTGGAAAGGATTGTAGGAATCTTTGGGAACCCGTTTGAATTTCACTACTGCCTTTCATCCTTAGACTGACGGGCAGACCGAGAGGACGAACCAAATTATAGAAGATATGTTAAGGGCTTGCATGATTGATTTTGGTTGTAGTTGGCATGAACATTTGGCCCTAATAGAATTCGCCTACAACAACAGTTACCAGTCCAGTATTCAGATGGCACCGTTTGAAGCTTTGTATGGAAGAAGCTATAGATCACCTTTGTGCTGGTATGAGGTAGGCGAGAAGTAATGACTTGGACCAGATCTTATTTCAGAATCAACCAAGAACATCCAGCTTATCAGAGATCATCTGCAAGTTGCACAATCTAGGCAGAAGAGCTATGCTGACAATAGAATAAGAGATCTAGAATTTCAAGTTGGCGAGCATGTATTCTTGAAAATCTCACCCATGAGAGCAGTACAAAGATTTGGCATTCGTGGCAAGCTAAGTCTGAGATTTGTTGGTCCGTTTGAAAGAGTTGGGGAAGTTGCCTACAGATTGGCATTGTCACCTCAGTTGTCAGGCGTGCACAATATCTTTCATGTGTCCATATTACGAAAGTGTCTAGAATTGTCATTGAATACTTTTCCCTATGGGATTGTGTAATTGAGTTATTTGAAGTAATTATGAATTACAAACCTTAGTATTTTCTTGATTAGCGCACTCTGTCCTTGTGTCGATTTACCACGTGCCCTGATTGACATGAATGATATAAACTCGTCGCGCACTCCTGAGTTCCTTCCGTGCTTGGGGCGTGACATAAAGGCAGTCTCAGCCTAAGGAAGGGGTTAGTTCCCAAACTCCTCCTGCGAAGTATGACATCCTTCAACATCTAGACTGGAAGCCAGCAAAGATTTCCATCCTGGAACTCATCAAGAGATTGCCCCCTCATCAATCCACCTTGCTATAATTCCTTCAAAAGATCACGATCAATGAAGACGTCCCGGCTAGTGGTGTGACTGACACTATCTTGGCCTTGACTCATGCCCCTTCCCTCTCTTTTTTTGACAAAGACCTCACTTTGCCCTAGAGCAGGTCACTCCCATTGTGCCTTACTGTCACCTTAAATGGAGTGAGGGTTGATTCCACTTTGATTGACATGGGAGCATCCATAAATGTCTGTCCTATGAAGACCATCGAAAAGATTGGTCTGCAGGAAGAAAACATGAAGGAAGTGTGCACCACCATCTCAGTCTATGATAATTCAAGATGGTCTGCGAAGGGCAAGGTAACTTTACAGCTTGGTCTAGGTCCCGTAGTCATGTCTTTGGACTTTTTCATCCTTGATGTCGACACAGCATATAAAGCCATCCTTGGGCACCCATGGGTTAAGCAAATCTTAGGAATCCCATCCATAGCCCACCAATGTTTCAAGTTCCCTTACGACAGTAGGGTAATCAAAATCAAGACTATCCCGTTAGTGGAAACTCTCAATGCCATTACGTCTGAGCATCCCTTTCATGACCATTCTAGATAAGGGAAAGAAACTTGTTCTCTCCATCATAGGCACTGTAGGGCTTTCTGCCTTATGCTCTTCTCACCATTTCATTCTTCTACGTCCGATCACTCACTCTAACATCCCGTTCAAGAAGGGATGGGAGATCATGGCAAGGATGGATTTTACCATGGGTAGAGGCCTTGGCCAGCATGAGCAAGGCCCCACTCATAGGGCGAGGCTTAAGGTTTCCAAAGGTCACGTGATCGCGCTTGGCCTCTTCTGCAGCGCGCAGATTGCCGAGATCACCCGCGGCTCGCTGCTCGCCGTCGACCGCGGGCAGACCGAGGCGGCGCTGTCGATCGGTCTGCGCTTCCATCAGATCCTGCGCTACGTGCTGGCACCGCAGGCGCTGCGCATCGGCTTGCCGGCGTGGGTCAACACCCTCATCGAGACCGAGGCGAGCGAGATCGACAAGTCCGTCTCCATCGCCGTCGGCCCGAACGTCAGCGTGCCCGGCTTCCGCACCCGCAAGGTGAAGACCAACGTGACGGTCCGCCACGGCGAGACCATCGGCATTGCCGGGCGGTCCGGCGGCGGCACCCCAGAAGCGCCGCCGCCGGCGGTTGGACTGAGCCCGCCCGTGCGGCGCTGGACTGACCGGCTACGCGGATCGGCGTAGGCGCGACGAGGGCGGTCGCGCCGATCGCGAGCTCGGCGATCGCGCGGGCGCGCGGCTGGCCCTCGCCGCTCTTGCGAGCGCGCCCGACGAGCCCGAGCGCGAGCCAGGGCACGGTCGCCCCACAATGCCTTGGGCGGCCAAGCCCTGACCGTCCTTCCTACCCCCGGGTTAGTCCGATTAGAGCCTTGTGCGGCCCATCCCTGACCGCATGTCCTTCGTGTGGCTCATTCCCAGCCGCATATCCCTTGAGCGGCCCAAGATGAACCGCCCATGTGCCAGTCTAACCCGGCGTTTCCATTTTGGCCGATTCGAGTCCCAAGTGTTGGTGTTCTCGACTTGTACCACTCTGTCTTGACGCGCGTGCGGTGAGGGTTCCCGTGCGTTATCGGTTTGCTTTAGTGGATTGTTCCATGACCGTTTGAGTGTCGTGTTGGACTCCGGTCGACCTGATTGTGACCCAGTGGTCGACTTTCGGTCTCGTGAGCCTCCCGGACACCCCGGAGGTTTTGTGTCCATGTTTTGAGGTGTCCGTGGGTCTCGTGTTACCGTAGTTTCAGACCTAGGGACTAGACTAGATTGACAGTGTTGTGCTGTCGCGTTCAACGGTCTTGACCCCGAGTCTCGTGACTCAAGGAGCGTTGGGTTAATAGGTCTAGTGGGCTGTCCAGAGTTTGGTGGCCTCGAGCCACCAGTTACTTCACGTTACTCGCGATGGTGACATGACATGACTCGCATGACCTGCAAAAGGGTATATACATGTTACTTACTTGAAATTGGTAGTCAATTCACGACTTGATATATGTGAAATCACATGTCTCATGAGGAAAAAGTTGTTTGCCCCTTTAAAAATCTGAATCAATGGAACATGAATCCGAGTAGCTGGAAATCTTCCCTGAAATAAAGGAGGAAACTCGCATCGAAAAGTGAAGCTAATCCACACTTAAAATAAGTGGGATTTAGCACCGAGTAGCCGGGAAGTGCCCATGAGACAAAGGGTACAACTCGCGTTGAAAAGTGACAAAATTCGTAATTAAGATAAGTGACAAAACTAAGTAATCGGGAAGTGCCCCTGAGACAAAAGGTATAACTCGTGTCAAAAGGTTTGTCATCTTCTTGTGTTTAATTAAAATAAAAAAAAATTAGGGTTACACGTAGCTACTAATACTCGAGCATTGTGTATGGAAGTGTGTGGAGGAATGACTCCTTTTAGTGTTCGGTGAAAAATCTGATGATCCATATTACCTTGGAATTCATTGCTTAATTTTCACATATACACTTTGGGTTTGATTGCGTGAATGCACTTCATGAATCAGTCGTATTTCATGGTTTATGTAGTACCATCTTAATGTAAGCACGACTCTCTTAGTATTGCACATGTTCATCATGTTCAACAGTCAATTGCATAATCCTTACACCTGTCCTAAAGGGACTTGCTTGAGTCTATATTTAATTATGCATGTTTGAGTACTTGACTGCTTGATCCTTTTTGTTCATACCATATATCATTTCATATTGATGCATACATGTATATATCAGCTTAAATAACCCCATTGTCAGTCAGATTTTGTTAATGACAAAGGGGAAGAATAATGTGATTTTCAATAGAACATTTGCATATAGTTTAGTTGAGTCATACTCTTGTGCATAGTTCGATCATACATACTGCACATAATTCAAAAACTGAGCATCTGGACATATTTCAAATATCTTGCATATTACACTTCAAAGTACATTTTCTTGCTTGGTGTTCATGATTCTCACACCCTCCTTTCATGGTAGGTTATTGCTAGGATCGCGCACCATTGGCTTTACATATCCATCTACCTCTTTTTAAATTTTCATATTTGTTCATTTTGAGTTTCAGAATTTTCAAGCTTTTTTTGAAGTTCTACATTTTCATTTCTAACAGAAGCAGTCAATTCCTTGTGAGTGCTAACATCAAGGGACAAGTGTTGATGTTTATGTTACCCCCGCCCCCAAACTATGCAAATATCATATTAAGCATGAAAGGCATGAAAGTGTGAACAAAGGAAATGGGCGATAAATAGATAAGAAAACATACCGTGATCACCACCAAGGATTGACAACGCCAAAGGATAGAGAAAGGAGATGCAACGGTGCCGTGTACCTTGGAAAAGGATGAAGACTTGATCGTGCTTGACAAATGGGGTGCGGGGAATGGTGTGGGATCAACCTCCTCTCCTTCTAGTCGGCTAGAGGAAGAGGACCTCACGTTCAATCATGCTTCTCCTACAAAATAAAGCCAAACACAAAGGAAAACCCATTAGAGACATGTAAGTGTAGCATCAATCCCACAGTGATAAAATAGGGGTAAAGATTGAGGGAGAACGCATCGGGGGGAGATTTTTAACCCCTGTAAAAGGGACAAAACAATAGGAGTGTGTATTGTGATGAACATGAAGTAAAGATATGGGAAAATCACGTAGCACAACTGTGGGAAATGTGCATACAATATGAACAAAATTACAGGCAGAGTGTAGAAAACAGAGACTTGTGATGATTTATGAAAAGTAGGGGGAGAGAACAGGAGATAGAGACAACAAAATCAAGCCCAGAAAGATGGAAACGAAAGCTAATACTTCTCTCTTCAAGCCAGGTCGAAGAGAAGAGATGGCGTCGCAGCATGGCTTCGCCCCGAACCGAAGAAGAGCCCGCCTTTGTGAACTGCGAACTGGGCACTTTAAATAGGAGTTGCAAAAACTTCTAGAGTTTAAATCTAAGATAAACACTCAAAATAGGGGATTTAGATGCATAAACTTATGGATAATAGTGGGGATAAGAGTCCTGAATCAATTAGAGTGGATCTGAAAGCTTCTTCTCGGAGAAAATAGATTAAACAAGGTCTCTACGGAGTCCTCGGGTGAAGAAATTAGGGTTTAGGAAGTTCTGGACTCTCTGTCTAGCAAATGGTCTATCACGGGGCCGCAAGGGAGCAAAATGATCATGGGAGGACCGCAAGGGAACCCCACACTTTAATTTGTTCAATGCATAGGTATGCATTACCAGAGACAGCATTCTCATGTCTTTAGCAGGATTTTTCTTTTACCATTTAAAACAGTGCTTGATGTGGCATTCAACATTAGGTTGAGAAAACAAGGGGCACACTTGGGGCTGCAAATGAAAAGTGATTACCAATTTCTAGATTCTAAGATCTCACAGAGTCCAAACCCAGGCATGTGGAGGGGATCCTTAAGCATAAGCATCTGAGTTGGAAGGGAGAGCTTATCATGTCATTCGAAGGTGTGGAGATGATGGAAGAACTAGTCCTGGTTTGGATAGAGGTATGTGGGCTCCCCTTTATCGCTGCAGACGGGAATCATGTTGAAGGTGGCACGAAAGCTTACAAGTAAAAAGAAAACCAGATGGAATAGCTGGAGAATCCATAAAGAAGCATGACAACTTATATGTTGTTCTGTGTCGAATCCATAAACAAGCATCACAACCTACTCCATGAGCATAGAAACCTACTTTTGGTTTTGTATAACTTGCTCCAAGTACTGGAACACAGAGAGAGAGCCAAAAGATCTGCTCTTGGTTCTCGTGTAATCCAGCACAAAATATATTCTTTTAGCTCTTTTTTCTGTCAGGTACTACAAATATGAGGATCAGATATGAGAGCTCCCTGGAGTCCCTAACTTAGGCGTCTTTCTAAGCAATTCATGCCTTAAATGCAACACATTAATATCATGTAAATGCAAAATAAGGCTACCTAAGGTGCTGTAAGGGGTGTGTATATGCATGTGTGCGTGCATGTGCATATTCCGTGTTATTAGATAACAGGAAATCTGCCTGTTATCACGCCGTTGGATTCAAATCCTACATTGAGCCACTTGAGCAGAAGGTGGACTTTCCAGGAGGCAAAGAATTGCCATGTGAACATTCCACATGGAGTGGATGTTCATGCGGCGTGCGGCTGCCAGTGTGAATGCAAGGCAGCCCTGCATACGTGCATGCTTCTGGCCACTGGGCACCATATCAGATGGCTCAGTGTTAGGGATGTCAAAAATACCCGCAAATCCGACTACCCGCATCACCCGACCCGTGATGGGTCGGGTAATACCCGAATAAACGGATATGGATTCGGGTTTGGATATGTTTACCAGCCCATTTAAAAGGTTTTGTTTCCCTGTGGATCGACCCGTCTTCACCACTTTACTCGAAGTTCAATCTTTTCAAATGTGTGAGTTCGGTATATTGTAAATTTGATAAGCGGGCGTATTAACGACATGCGTTCTTCGCGCTGTCATCTCACAATCCCTTGCACAGCTCTTTCCGAGCCAGGGGAACACCACAATCTAGATAGTAGCACCACAAGGAGCACCGAGTTCCAAACTCTCTCGAGTCTTATCATAGCCAAGCTCTCCATCCACAGCCATCACATCACTTAACCGGTCCCGAATATCAAGCCTGCTGAACAACCGGCACACTAGAGCATTTATCCTCGGGGGACTAAAACCGAGTCTCCTCTTAATACCAACACCTCTTATTTCTCGGGTCTACCCTTGGAACATTCACACCTCCATCAAATCACTAGCTCAACTCTGAGCACGCACACCTGCGCCATATAAATGGCCCAAATAGCCATGACCTGCCCCAATACCAATGGCCAAGTAACTCCAGTCTGAGCCATGCGACACGAGTCATGGAAGGAACTGGCGCCATAATTATTCTTATCCGACAATTCTCACCGCTGAGCCCCCAATTCTCAATTCTACTAATGTCACTCAGCACGATACCGCCGCCTACACACGGCAACCTAGACCACTCACATGGCCAACACAGCCTTTCATCTGAAGTTAACTCCTCACAGTTGACTACAGAATCTCCAGGACTCGCTTACCAATGAAACACATGCCATTCGCCGCCCTTAATCTGATCTTGGAGCTTGTGGTTCATGGGCCCACCATGCTTCCACTGTGCAACTCTACATCAACCATACTACAGAAACAAGGGGAGACCCGACATCCATTATGACATGACCTCCAATTAAAAATGAACCGAATCTAAACATCAGGGTGAAAGAACTCACACTCCTTCATTATGGAACACAACCTCCCTCCCTCGTCTGATAATCCACCTACACATGCAGGTCTTAATATCATAGCACATCGGGAGGCTCAACACTCGCCTTTCAACACGACATATTAACCCAGCTAGTGATTCCACTCACCCGACTTTATACAATGATGCGGGACGGACACGGGAGCCGACTCTATGTGGTGCGGGCCTCGGACCCGCGAGACCCCTACTAAGCCTTTGCGATGAGGCTCACCCCCTACTTTTCAGGTGCGGCGTCCTTCTTGGAGTGGAGCGGTTCGGTTGGAGGTTTCGTAGTTTCCAGGTCGCCAGGTTTCCGGGGTGTGCCCAGGACAGTGTACATTCTCTTGCCTTGACTGTACTCGTGGACTTGACTCTGTAGTTGTTTAATTGTTGTAAAATGTTAATCATTTCCTGTTAGAACTGTAGATTAATTAGATAGATTTACTTTACTACTATTGTTTAGAATTTTAATGCATAACCACACCAACCCTTAACCCTTTCGAGTCTTCCGACTCGTGAGTGGCGACGTAGGATCCGAATGGTTTCGGACTTGTCTCGGTATCCAAATTTTGGGTCGTTACACACACACACTTGCCACAACGGTTGAGCTAGCCACTACCACACGCTCCTCACCTATGCCTATCTCTAACCTCGAAACCAATAACACGTCAAAATGCTTACTGAGGAGCAAAGAAGCCATAAAATGTCAGGCTCAAAGGCTGCTACACCTCTAGCCATCGGACATCATTCCCTCGAATCTGTCCATGTTAACACCAATCTATTCTTGAGCTGCCACCGCGTAGACCACCACGCCAAGAGCCACAACACGAATCATGATTGGCACCAGTCAACGCTCATCCTCGAGTCTCGAACTCGCCACTGCCACACAATCTCGAACCAAATATAGACCTAACACAGCTCACTCACATGCAAGAGCGCAGGACAAGGAGCTTACTGGGACAACTCTGTCCAATCTTGCCTCGAAATCCGTAAAATAATCGAGACCGACCCGTCATTTCTGATGCCACAGAGCATGACAAGAAAACTAGGCTCGACAATCAGCAACTCACCAAGAAGATCCTTCGCTCATCCGAGCATAACTCGACCAGAGTGCCCACTCTGCCACCTTCAAGTCACAATCTCAGCGCCTTAGGGGCTGGACAAACCTCGAACAAGAATGGCCCAAACGATAATAACTTCCGCAGAGCATCTCTCGGCCACATAACCACGAGCAATTCGCACTAGCCACCTGACCTCGCTGCAAATTCCTCAAATGCTGCATGGCAGCAATGCACTTGCTGGCAATCTCTACCCAACGTAGCACAACCCGGGCCACCATCTCAAGGGGAGAAAGCTCTCGATCTCAATCCTCGAGAAAGCTCTCGATCTCAATCATCTAGTCCCACCCTAGCAATCCAACGACGTCAACAACCACCTTCACAGCGCCAACTCAACGCACTCACTCTCTCACACGAGAAATCAAGTAGAAAATAAGCATGAAACCCTATGCCAACTACCGACTATACTATACCTTACGGACTCTGATCACTGTAATATCTCGAATTCCCATGTACATCCACAACCACAGCTCAGATACCAATCGTAACGACCCAAGATCTGGATACTGGGAATAACCCGATACCATTCAAACCTGGACCACTGTGATGTGACACCACTATGGGGGTGGTAGCCACAAGACCAATGAACCTTGGACCTAACGGATTCACTCACGTGGGCTCACCCGCGTAGCGCACACCCGGGTCCGTAGGTGGACCGACGATGGGGGATGAGGGTCCGAGGTTGGACCTTGAGATTCCAGGGGTTTGGCTAGCTTGGGGATGAACCCCTAAGGATCTGGGATGCCCAATTCGACGGGCAGCCAGCACGCCGAGGGCGTGGGGCGTAGGGCCACTCTAACAACTCGCTCCGCGGTGGCACTCGATTAGGTAGATTACGGATCGGGCACTCTCTTACCACCAACGGCACTAAGATGCAATACTAATTAAGCAAAGGAAACCAGCAAAGATAAGTGTTCTGAAGCTCACCTAGTCAACGTGAAGACGCCGATCCCGGTCGAAGACGAAGGCGAGCGGCAAGGCGTGGGTACGTACCCGCACGTCATGTCGATGTAGCTTCGGATGGCGACCTACTAATACACTCACTACACCTCACACAGGAGGGGGATCTCGGGGTGGGGATTAACTTGAATTACAATTAAAACTACCACCTCGCAGGGAGGGGCACTAAGCCGGCCACGCGGGGTAGGGGAGTGCTTAAATGAAACCAAATCGGTGAGTGATGTCGATTCTATCTGTCTTCAGGAATAGGGGACAGGCAGTCGGAGTTGTTGCTTCTTCAGCCACTCACGATTTTTTTCAGAGACGAAACCAGTGGGAGGGTCTTCATAACTGGATCAGGATGATGCCTGATTTTTGCAGAATTCTTCGGTCGCTGGATCCAGTCGAGGGCTAGCTGCAAGTAAGGCCCTAGGTTTCTGGTTCCATCAGCAGAGGTACTCAGTAGTAGGAAGAACAGGCCGCCATGAGCGCTGCCAGACTTGGATTTGAGCGAGGCCAGAGTCGTTGGAGCCATCATCGAGTCCTCTTCAAAATGGCACTGGTGGGAAAGCCGACGGTGATCAGAGATGACCAGAGCAGCCAAAAAGGTGGGCGGGGGTCTATTCAGTCCAGGAACAGTCAGAATAGAGCACCTGAGGAAGAAAATTAAGAAAACACTCTTCTAAATCCTGAACGTGATGCCGCCTTTTGCTGATGGACGCTGACTAGTTGTAGTAGCTCTCGGCCAAGCGGCGCCTTCAGAAGCAATAGGATGTGACCGTGGGAGCTCAAGTAATTCACCTTAGGTCACTAGCAGGTCTTGATCTGTGCAATACAATAGCAACTGGATGCCGGTGCCATGGCCGCTCCCGAAGTCCAATCGAGACAGGACCAAGTCGAGGATGACCGTGGATGAGTCTTCTTCGAGAAGCAATCAGGGGGAGCTCCAGACAATGTCGTATCAGGGATAAGGAATCCGTTGAGTGAGGGGGGGTCAGGGTAGGCTGATAGGAAGCAGAACCGCGCGCTAAGAGGAAGAAAATGAGAACTCTTTATTCCGGGCACCAAACAGAGTTCCATTTCTTGATCCTAGATGTAGACTTGTCGAAGAAGCTCTCGGCCAAGCCTTGCCTCCAGATCTTCAAGCGAGTGGTCGTGGTAGCCTCAGGAGTCAGCTTCAGGTTTCGCTTCAGGGAGGAGATGCGCAGTCGGGGAAGATTGACTGCTTAGGACGGCCCCAAACTCAGAACATGATGAGACTACCTTCGTTGCGAACTAGACTGGGAGATGCTTCCAACGATATATGGTATACCCTCTGAAGCCTCCAAATGAAGATGTGGCAGCCTATGCAACTTAGCGCTCCCACTGCTGCCTGCAAACTTAATAGGGTCTATAACTTGTCAATGAGAAATGGAGTAGGAGGGGTGACGATGCCAAAGACTGGAATCATGAGCGACAACGGCGCAACCGTCGAAACGTAAACTTTTGATTCTTATTTAATAAAATTGAAGTTTGGAGTCAGATTCTCTTGTGTTCACTCTTTATGTGTGGATGTTTATTACACTCTGATGTATTGCTAGCTTGAGGCGTATTGCCGACTGTTCACGTTCTCGAAGTACTTCGGCTATACATATATCTTGGGACGTGACAGTTAAGTTGGTATCAGAGCTTAAGCATAAGTAAGTCCTAAGAAAATATCATATCATAAGCTAAGTCCAAGGTTTACGAACCCATACCTATGAACTAGGGAGGTATGATATTTCCAACCCATGTGAGAATTGGGTAGAGCCCGGGATGAGATAGTTATTTAGAAATTATCTCTAGGGTAACTCCTTTAAGTCCCACAAAGAATTAATTGGTTCATTATTTTCTTAGGTACCTTATCCTCGCAATGGTTCACCGTGTAAACTGGGATGAGATGCAACAAACTATTGCAGGTCTCACTCAGGCCCTCCAAATCGTGGCTCAGGCTGACGCAAGGGCTGGTACTGGTGATTTGCACCAAAACTTCCGAAGTTTGAACCCTCCGCGGTTCTCTGGATCTTCTAATCCTGACGAGGCTGAGAGCTGGATGGACGAGATGGATCGAATCTTTAATGTTATACAATGCTCAGACCAGGAGAAGGTCCTTCTGGCCACCTTCCAACTCCACAAAGACGCATACACGTGGTGGAAAGCAACATCGGCCCCTCTTCAAAATAGGAAACTTACTTAGGTGGAATTTCTTGAACTATTCCATGTCAAATACTTCTCCAAGTACGTCAAGGAAAGAAAGGCCATGGAATTCACTTCTCTTCGCCAAGGCATGATGTCTGTGGCAGAATATGGTGGGGACACCGGACCCACTACCGGACCCACTACTCACAGTCGACGCCGCACCGCCCTGACACCACTGAGCTTATTACTTAGAGACTCGACTTCCTGAAGACTCGATGCCCTGAGTACATATTTGTGTGTATTGAGTATGTATTTTTAATTACGTCTATTTTACTATGGTGGTATTTGTATTATTAAACCACTTAATCAAAGTATTTTATTTTATTTAGCCAAGTCAAAAGATGGTTGTTGGCTTTTGTTTTATTAGGCTAGGACATAGATGTCTTTAGTTGAAAACTTGTAATTTGTAATGGGATTTTAATAGAAGACACCGGGTTTTTTCTCCAGTCCTTCTCTTTTGTTTCTATTTTTAAACCAATAATGGCAGTGCCCGCTGCCAGCGTCACTGCTGTTGCTTCCACGATGGCTGCAGTTGATCTTCTCGTCCTCATTCTTCTCGTTCTCCTCTGCAGTCTGATGTCGATTACCCGAACAAATACCTATCAACTTATGCACGTTTTAAGGTGGGTTTTTTATTCATCACATGGGCATCAGTTAAGGGAAAAGCAAGACGACCACATGGGGTATGGGGGCAAGAAAACTGCTCTTCAAAGAGTGGTCTTGGAAGAAAATGATTTTACTTGTCATGTGCTCTAGCGATGTAAAAGAAAAAATGTACCTTTTTGAAAGAACGAGACCAAAGAGTGTGTTAAAAGTTTACTGTAAAGCAGAAGGAAGTGAATTTCCAGTAACACTGATGTAAAAAATAATCGTGTTCATAGTGCTCAAAACTACAGTTGTCCTACGCAAACAACGATCAGACAGGAAGACATCAGCTTCTGTTGCCGGTCCCTCGAAATGGCAGGCTCAAGAGAGCTATAAAAGATACAGCCTCTGCAACTTAGAACACACGAATCGGTTTCCCCATGGTGCTCTTCAGGTATAAACACCTAACCTGTTCCACGTCCAGCAGAATCAATATAGATTAACAAGCGACAAGAATAAGCATATGGGTGACAGAAAGATTTCCAGAAGCAGCATGCCAAAATCAAAGGAGAAGAAGTCACAAAACTAACAACTGTGAGTCGAACTTCGGATATAAACAGGAACACTCCAGCATAAAAAAAGTTACCATAATGCCGAAAGCGTCTATTATATTATGTAAGCATCACATGGTTATCTAAGAGCATGAAGGAACTCTAGAACACATGAAATGGTGGAATGCTAGTATTACATACTTTGAAGTGTGGTACACCTGCAAATTGCGAACCATTTGATATTTTATCAGATGGCTATCCTTAAATATATCTAGAACAGAGTTAAAAGCGCCTTGCGGGAGGGACATGTTCAACGAAAACATCAGATGACCCCTCTCAGAGAATGTAATACCGCACCTTAGGTCTTTAAGAAGTGTGGTCTACTGGCGTTCCTCCAGACGTTCGAAGAATTAAAACGCTACCTGGCGTCCCCTCCCATCCTTGCCAAACCGCAAAAGGGGGAACAGTTACTCCTATACCTGTCTGTGACGTCGAGCACAATGAGTGTCATGCTCACACGGGAAGAAGCAGAGGTCATGATGCCCGTCTACTACGTCAGTCGAGCGCTACAAGGATCAGAATTTCGGTACTCACAAACTGAAAAGTTCACCCTTGCACTCATTACAGCTGCTCACAAGCTTCGACCATACTTCCTGGCTCACCCAATCGTCGTCCTCACCGACTAGCCACTCTGACAAATCCTCCAAAACCTGGACGCCTCGGGAAGGCTGATCAAATGGGCTATCGAGTTGGGGGAATTCGACGTCAAGTTTCGCCCGAGGACTGCGATCAAGGCTCAAGCTCTCGCTGACTTCGTAGCTGAGTGCACCATACCCGCTGAAGATTCACCCGAGCAATCCTCCGGGCCCACGTGGGAGTTGTACATCGACAGATCATCCTGTGCCGCAGGGAGCGGGGCACGATTGGTCCTACTCTCACCAGAAGGGCTCAAGCTTCAGTACGCCTTACGATTCCACTTTCCAACCACGAATAATGTAGCCGAATACGAGGCACTCCTCTTAGGGCTGTGCATGGCAAAACACTTAGGAGCGACCAGCGTACAGGCGTACAACGACTCCATGCTCATCGCCAACCAAGTGAAGGGAGAATTTGAAGCACGCGATGGTCAAGTACCTGGAGCAAGCTAGGGCCATGGCAAAGGAGTTCTCCCACTTCGGGATGGTCCACATCCCACGAGAGGAGAACGTCTGAGCAGACACTCTGTCTCACTTGGCGTCAGCCACCGCGGTCTCCAACTCAAGGTCGATCCTGATAGAAGAATTGTCGACGCCGAGCATAGACGAGCTAACACCCCAGGTAAACGCCATCGACTACGAGCCCTCCTGGATGGACCCCCTCTTGGATTTCCTCCTTCGACAATAGCTCTCGAGTGATCGCGCCAAGGCCCAACGCACGCGAGCAAGAGCAGCCCACTTCACAGTGGTCAACGGCTGACAATATCGCCGCTCCCTCTTAGCCCCACTGTTGAAGTGCTTGTTCCCCACGGAAGCCAACCAGGCCATCCAAGAGGTTAGATATTTTTTTGATAAGTAATGTGTATGGTATTAAATTAGCAAAGAACTGTACATCATGAAGTTGCTAAACTAGCTAGCAATGAGAATTAGTACCTTCGGACCACACAGGTTGTGGACTCTAAGGTTGATTATGATCTTGTGTTCACTTTTATGTGTGAATGTTAGCGCTCTGATGATCTTACTAGCTTGAGGCGTATTGTCGACTGTTCACGTCCTCGACTTAATTTCGCTACACATCTCGGGACGTGACAACCACAGTTCTTTATATACTTTCGAAACTTTCCATGTGTGTATTCAGTACTATTATTTGTGCGAAGGACCTTGATCTAAGTACTAAATTACCTTTCTACAAACTTATGAAACTCAAGAAAAGTTGAAAAAGCTTCATCTTTGATTTTTATGAGATACACTCAGGTGGCTTTGCTATGACAATCAATAAAACAAACCACCTATGACCAGACAAAGATGTAGTGCTACAAGGATCCCACACATCAGAGTGAACAATGTCAAAAGGCACCAAATTTTTATTACTAGAAAAATGATAAGTACCTCTAGTATGGTAAGCAAAATCACAAGCATCACAGACTAAGCCCTCTTTATTACATGTAGCATAAAGAACTAGAAAGACTCTAACCAGAATAGGGAAAGATAAGTGACCCAGTCTGCAGTGTTGTAAATGAAGCTCCCTTACAACATTAGGAGAAGAAGCAACAACCAACCCCATGTGACCGTCCAACTCTCCCTTCCCCTCTAGGAAGCAGCATAGAGACCATTGTGGATCTTACTAACTCAAATCGTCTCCTCTATTGAAAGCCTCTGAAAAACACAATTAGGAAGAAAGAAAGTTACTTTACAATCCAGATCTTTAGTCAAGGAACTAACATACAAAAGACTAGATGGAAAGTTAGGAACATGTAAGATTGAGGGAAGATTTAGGGTTGAAGAACAACTAATATAACACATTTACCGATGATAGGGGTCAAGGAGCTGTCAGTAAGACGAACCCTATCTCTACCTAAGCAAAGAGAGAATATAAAATAATTTTTTTTGACTAAACTGTTATATGATTAGTGTTGATGTGCAAGGCTCAAATTCAGAGGGGGGTGAATGAATCCCCTTCTAAAAACTTTAGGGATTAAATAGAAGAAATTAGGAAATTTTCCTAATTTCTAAAAATCTAATTTTTATGTCAAAAATTCACTAATTCATAAAAATACACAAAAATAGTCGAAACGATCCTCTCAAAGAATACATCGCAGCTGTAGCGTCCTCGAGTCGATGAACTGAAGAATAAACTCACGGCAGGGTCCCGTAACTTGAACAAGAGAAAACCCACACGGATCGTAAAACTCAACTCAGGACTCACAAAAGTGATCTGAAACTCTCCAATAAGGATTCGAAAGACCTAATAAGACTCCAGGGCATTACAAAGGCAAACTTTATCTCCTGCTCGTGAAAGTTAAGGCACGTGATCCAAGATTCTAGTGATGGGCACGTGAACCTGGGAAGCTTATTATTGGGCATGTGATCCAAGGTAAGTCTCAAGAGGAATCTCGACTGAAGATTTATCCATGTGGATAGCACGCCTTTATTGCCTTTCTTGAGTTATCTTTTCTGAAAAGAATGGGCGGGAATGTTCCCTTCACGTGCCAAATTGACAACTCTATGGGGACCACAGAATCTCAGAAGCTTTATAAATAGAAGGCATCTATCATTCGAGAGAGGTGATCACGATTTTGAATTCAGCAAGCTTGAGCGAGAGCATACGGAGTGATCCAAAGAGTTTGAAAAAGAGAGCTAGTGCGAAAAGAGAAGAAGAAGAGAGAGCTGCAGAGAGAGCTCTAGAGAAGAGAAAAATAGAGCATCATTTATGAAGAATATTTTGAGACTTGGAGAGCTAGTTGGTGGTCACAATCCCTAGATCAGATCTAGGATCAGTTGCTCCTTTGTGAGCTACAATGTATTTTGAGTCAGATCTATTTTCTATCTTTACTTTCGTTTCTTATTTTCTTTACATCTCCTTCAAGCTATGTGTCAGCAGAGCTAAGCTGTAATGCTCAGCGGGCGAGGTGGATGCCTCGAACTGCAAGCTGTAATGTGCAGTGGTCTGTAAGCAAGCTATGATGCTCAGCGGATGCAAGCTATGGTGCGTAGTGGTTCAAGCTGTTAGGCGGCAATAAGCCACACTCAGGTCTGAGTGTGGCATGGATGTAGGTGAAAATCGAACCACCTAAAAATCCTCTTGCATCTTGTGTGATTGTTTATCTTGCACAACTCAGTGGAGCAGGATTTTGTCACTTCCGTAAAGCGGTGTGCACTCTCCTGCACTTTGCTTAAGACTGATCAAGAACTATCCAACCGAAGAACCCTAATGCTCAGGAAAATTACAGGAATACTCCTGTTGGCAAGAAATTGCAAAATAAACCCTGGAAAGTCAAGAAATGGTAGATAAGCTATGAGAAATTCTAAAATTACCAATAAGCCATGTATAGTCAAGAAATGATATGAATGTCTAGGAAATATAGAGAAAAATTGCAAATATACCCAGAGAAGTCAAGAAATGGCATAAATGTTCAGAAATGTTAAGAAATGACAGAAAGATCTATGGAAGTCAGAAAAATTACAGAAATAACTTGAGAAGTCAAGAAATGACAGGCAAGTCCAAGAGTGTTGAGAAACTGCAACTATGTCCCGAAAAATCAAGAAATGACATAAATGCTCTGAAATGTCACTCTGGTTACTACTAACCACTTTAATAAAGGCACTCTGGTTACTATTAACCACTTTTCCACTACTCTTACCAACTTGGACACCAACAATTTGGAGATAATCTTGGCAATGTTGTTGAGCAAGTTGATGGGCTTGAAGTTCTCGGGGGAATCCGCCCTTTCCTTCTTAGGGATAAGAACAATAGAAGTCTTGTTGATGTTGTTGAGCTCTGCTTTACCCTCTTAAAATCCCATCAATGCTTCCACTAGATCCAAGTGACTTATATCCCAACATTGCTGAAAGAAGAACATGGGGAAGTCGTCCAGTCCTAGGGCTTTATTCCCAGCAAACGAAAACACCGCCACTTTGATCTCCTCAACAGAGGAGGAAGATAGCATATTCCTCTCCTCCTCTGAAATAACTGGTCACTGATGGTCCACAAAAGGACGCCACCAGTCTTTCTCTGACATGAGGGAAGACTAGAAATCCACTACATGCCACCTAATTTCAACCATGTTGGAAGGAATTCTGTCCCCATGTCGTAGGCTCTTAATGGAGTTCATTCTCCATCTCCTAGAAGCAATTTTCTGAAAAATATGCATTGTTCCTGCCCCCTTCTTTCAACCACCTATCTTTAGATCTTTGCTTCCAATATATCTCCTTGAGCATAGTATCGTTGAGCTCCCTCCTTGGTCCAACAATCCCAAGGAATGTAACAATGAGGGGACCCAACAATCTGCTCTTGCATCTGGTTGCTTCAGCACTTATGGCATTTAATCTTTGGCTCCTCACTTCTACATCACTGATTGAATGCATATCTTGTTATATGCTTACTTGCTTGAGTTTGTGCATGTAACATCATAATGACTCTTGTTGTTACATCTTCTGATTTTGTAACTGGCTTAAATCTAAACCCTCTTTGCTGATGGCAAAGGGGGAGAAGTTTTTTGATGAGTCATTGTCTACTTCATGATTGCATGATTGCATTCCTTTAAGACATGACTCATAATAACCTCATAATAACTCATAAGTTGTCATCATCAAAAAGGGAGAGAATGTTGGGCATGTGTGGAAAATACTTGATTCTATTATTTTGATGATGTCTGACTATGACTCATTGATGAGTCTTATATATATTTGACGATGTCAATATATTTGTAGCTCATGTCAAAGTCACTGGCACATGCATGACCTCATGAAGATGAGCGAAATGAAGATATCATGCAACAATGTCATGTGACATGATGCAATGAAGCAGTAGGGCAAGATTAATTTCAAGCAACATATATGTAAGGAATATGTGCTAGCAAAGATTAAAAGAAATCAAGTGCACAGAAATCGAGACAATTGGTTGTACAAGACAGATGATGAAAAATAGGTAGCCAGGGTGAAAACATGAAAAGTAAAGAAGAAGTGTTGACCTCGTGGAGCCACTGCATCGACCTTACAGCTTAACTATCATATAGACAGGTTTTCTTAAGGCAGTGTCAACACCACAGATGATGAAAAATAGGTGGCCAGGATGAAAACATGAAAAGTGAAGAAGAAGTGTTGACCTCATGGAGCCAATGCATCGACCTCATAGCTTAACTATCATATAGACAGATTTTCTTAAGGCAGTGTCGACACCACAGTTATAGCAGGTCGACACCACGATGCTTCCATAAAGCATTGTAGACAGGATTTTGTTAGGCAGTGTTGACACTACAGTACATCATGTTGACACCACAGTTGTAAGGCTCGTGGATTAGCGGATCCTTACTGGTATTAGTCTAGATTTTATTCCATGAATTTAAACTATTTTTATAGATTTTATGGGCTTTTTTTTTGGGCATTAGAATAGAGGACTGGGTATGGGAGATGGTGACAGTGGACTTTGAATACTGGGAGCTGAGTGTTGGGTACTGGGAAGTAGGAGAAAAGACTAGGCGCTGGGGGTCAACCCCTTAAAAAGGGGAAGACCCGTGTCATGTAAGGTTAGCGTAGGCCCGTCGAGGTGTGGCGACCTACGGGGTTAAGACTAGGAATTGATTCTGGAGTGCTTCGGTTGCAGGTTGACACCTGGGTATTGGCTGTCTTTATGTCGTTAGCTGGCAATGTAGTTCAAATTGGCTTGAAAAACTGGAGTTAGGCTGGCCGAATGGCCCTGGGAGGCATCACAGCCGAAAGCTAGGATTGGGGACTGGAGCTGGCCGGCTAACCAGTGACGGGATTATAGCCGATATGTTGGAGCTGGATGCTGGTACTGGGTCTGGGTGACTGGCCCTGGGTCTAGGTAACTAGCCTACAAATGCGCTGTAGCCGAACTACTAGACTAGCGACTAGCACTGGACCTGAGCGGCTGGCCTGCGGAGGCATTATAGCCGTGGTACTGGAGCTGGTGACTGGTAGTAGAACTAAGCGGCTGGCCTACGGAGGTGTTGTAACCGCGGTACTAGAGCTGGCGGCTGGTACTGGAACTGAGCGGCTGGCCTGTGGAGGTATTGTAGCCGTGATGCTGGGACTGGCAACTGGTACTAGAACTGAGCGGCTAGCCTGTGGAGACATTGTAGCCGCAATACTGGGACTGGTCGGTCGATCATTAAGGCAGGTAGCCGAACGTTGAAGCTAGGCTTGGTGTTGACCATCCTTCGAGAGTGTAGTGGCCACTGTTGTTGTAGGGTGGTGCTGAGGTCACCGTCGGCAGGATGTCACGATTGACGACCTTCGTCAGTGAGGAGTAGAGAAGGAGAGAGTTCTCTCTTTTTTTCTCTCTTTACCAGCTTTATCGCCCTTTCAGGTTTTCACCAGAGTTGGCCCCCTTTAGCTTTTTTCGGTACGCCCTTATAGGTTTTCACACCGAGGGGTCACCTGATTTTTCCTGAGGCGCCCTTCCAGGTTTTCACGTCAGCCGGGTTGATGGCAGTTTTTGCCCCTAGTGGTCCTGTAACAGGAGCCGACTGAGGCCGCCGGGGTATCTCTATTCAAGGTCATTGCACATATATGCATGATGTAAATCCAAGTCGATACTCATTTATGTTTCTTGTGATCATCAATGTCAAAGTAGATATGTCTCATATAAAGGTTGATGCATATCCACTTATGATCACAAGATGTTTGATGCAATGCCTTCTATTTTGCTGACAGGAATTTAAGTATGAAAAGGCTTAAGCAACTAGGATCGAACACATGGGTGGCATAAAGGTGAATTTCATTTTCTGGTCATGGAAGCTAAGTGGCGCACGTGATCCAAGATTCTAGTGATGGGCACGTGAACCCAGGAAGCTTATGATTGGGCACGTGATCCAAGGCAAGTCTCAAGTGAAAATTCAGCCACGTGGACAGCGCGTCTTCATCTCCTTACATGAGGACTTCTAGCGGTGCATCTCTTTTCAAATTTTCCTGGGCGGTAATATGTTTCCCATGCACCCTTCTCTCATGAGCCTATAAATAGAGGCCTGATCACCCAGAAGAATAGGGACAGAAAAGAGACGAGAAGATTTCGAAGTAGAAGAGACCTAAGAGCGAGAGATAGATGAAAAGAGCTCGAAACATCTGAGAGTGGGAGGTAGAAGAAGTGAGAGGCGGTTGCTGTTAGAAGAAGAAAAAGATTCAAGGTGAAAATAAAGTGCCATAAAAGCCAAGAAGAGGAGAAGAAGAAAGATGTGTTCCAGTCACGATATCTAGATCAGATCTAGAATCGTGTACTCATGCTTGAGCTATATTGTTTTCATCGATACATCTGATTTTTGATTTTAGTTCTCGTTTGTTCTTCTTTATTATTTCTTTGTCAAGCTGTTAGCTAGCAGTGCAAGCTGTGATGCATAGCAGCGGGGAAGTGTTCCTCAGACAACAAGCTGTGATGCTCAGCGGTAGAAGCTGTGAATCAGCTAAAGCAAGCTGTGATGCTCAACTGTAATCAAGCGGTGATGCTCTATGGTTCAAGCTGTGAGTCAGCGGAAGGTACACTCGGGTCTGTGTGTGGGGTGAATGTAGGCCTCTGGTAGAGACTAAACCACCTAAAAATCTCTTGCCTATTGTGTGTGATTGTTTGATTGCATATCTGCTTCGATAGATGGATGCTTAGGACCGTTGCTAGTAGAACTAGTTTCTATATGATTGATTAGGCTGCCATACATGAAGTTATTTTAGATCTCCGCAGCAAGCAGCAGCAAGTGCCGCCTAGGCAGCCGTCTCCATCACTTCAAGACCAGGGGCACCCCTATGATTCTTTGATTAGTATAACACCCACTTCATCACCTATTCCGTCGTCTACCCCATCTTCATCTCCACCTACCCCATCATCACCTTCACATATTCCTACTCCAGCCTCAACACCTTTACAAACCCAAGCCTCTACTCAGGCTAGTGCTACCTCTCCTTTCTTCTTCATTTCCACCACCGCTTCCACTCCCAACGCCGCTCAACACGTCGTGTCGATAAGTTGATAGTGGGTGCCGTGACCCGCTTATTCACCCTCTCCATTTCCTCCACCTCCACTACCTCCATTGACCACATCACCATCACTTCCATCATCTCCACCGCCTTTGCCATCCCCTTTGTCATCTGTGCCCGAACCTGAGCAAGCTTCACAACTATCTCTACCTACGCTTCCACTTACATCCAAACTTTTCACCTCCACTTTGCCTCCTTCACCTTTGCCTTTGCCCCCACCCACACCTAAGTCAATCACTGGCACCCTTCCTTCCTCGCTTGAAGCCTCCACGCCTTTCAAACCTATTACCTCCACTTCTCCATCCACTTTCACCCCACAAAGTGGGTGTGCACTACCTACGGTGCCCCTTGGGTCGGGTCCCCATGGAGATGACAAGCCAAGTCAGGACATTTCAGTGCCAGTCGTGTGTTTCAAGATTGAAGACTTCATTTGCCACATGTCAGTCCGAGTCTTAGTCCCTGACTATTTTGGGGATAATGAGCCTACACTTTGAAAGATGGTTTCTAAGAGGAGCTCCTTTGCACTAGTGCCAATTTCTTCTCGAGCGTGGCCGGTGGCAATCTCTTTGCTCACCAGAGGATTCACTATTGATATTGTTATCACATCTTGCTCAATTGCTGTTCAGTTCACTGGCCGAGAGGGGTTCTTTACTCAGGTTGTGCTAACTCATACAGCCGCCAAGGGTCTGATAGATTCCATGTTCAAGGGACAATTGACAGTATTTTCAAGATTTTCTAAGGATATTCTGCACTTGTTATGCAATCTCCCTCGATTCATCAGTGCGCCGGCCACGTCAAACACTACAGAAATAACAGATAAAAATACACCATACAGAAACAAGGAGGGAGTGTGGCATTGAGAGGTGTCTAATTAATCATCTGCATAGACCTTCAATTCCACCCACCATTTTCATTTTCTGGAGAAATGCTTCCCAAGATTTTCTATTTGCCTGGCGAATCCAAGAGTGCAAAACCCTATCACCATGACATGAACACTGCACAAAGTGATGTTAGGGTTCTTTGAAGGCACTGTCAATATAGTTTCATGCCAGCTTTATCTCTCGCAGTCTTGGTTAGCCCTGTTTAAAGAACTTAGGAACAAAAAAGCTATCCTTTGCAGTTTTATGCAGGTCCACGCCAATAGCCTCATCAATAAATGCATGAGACCTGGTTGTACAAGGTCAATCCCATCGCAGCCATGGAAACAAGAAAATGTACAACTCACATGCACACTAGATCTGTCGAGGAACCTGCCACTAAATTCTTGTAGCCACAAAAAGGCTTGCATGAGGGTCATTCTTATGCAAAGACACATTCCTATGCAGAGACAAGTTAAAATGAACGAAGACCATTCTACATAAGCACAACTCTCAGTTGTCTGGAGAAAATTATGACAGACATTCTATGCCACTCTCATAATAGTCATGATGTTATAAGTCGAGTCCTAATGAGTCGGAAAGAAGGTATGAAGCTTTGACAGTTACTGAATTACCAACATTCATTGAGAGGACATCAAGAATTGACATTGCTATACTGATTGAACATAACAACTTTTACATATGACTAAATGCAAATTACAACTATTTTCACCTCCCTCCATTCTGAAACCTAAATGAATGAGTGAGAATCTAAGAAAAAAGAAGTTGTATTTAAGATGAATTGGAGGAGGGAGTACAAATGCAACTGGACAAGTCGGCTATCAAATGATTCAGACACTATGTTCACCATAGGTCAATCATTACCAAACTGCTTGTCAATGAGGAAGGATCGTATTATTTGGATCCTATCACCTTCATCATTCTTCCATGTTTTTTGTCAATGAAAAGGGACCAAACTGTTTTGGATCCTCTGTGAATCATCATTCATGACGAGACCTTAGTTGAAGAACACAAACCTTGCCACTGAAAAAGTGACACCTTCACATGCCGTTGCTCAACCCTTCCTCCTCTGTCATTATATACATGCAAGGGATGCAGCACAAACTGCCACACGGCCTGATCCAACAGCTTGGAATGATGAGTATATATGGTCAAGGACCCAAGGGTAACCTCAACTCCCTTTGGCAGAGGAAGCGAGTCATCCCCTAATCATGCAACAGTTGGGGCGGACTGATATTGACCTGTTGTCATCACATTATTGATCGTCCCATTCGAGTGTCTAGCTCTTAAGCTTGCTGATCTACTAGGTTTATGTTGAAACAAAGAGCCAAGCATGTTCTCCAAAGACTGAGCTGTGTACCTAACATACTTACTAGAACTTGCATCTTGCTCCACTAAAGGACCATAATTCTGCATATAGCTCCTGTAAACTGGGACTATTGCCTGCACAACCAACTGGCATATCTTTTCCCTCAAACCCTTGTCTGAAATAACCCAATTTGACTGATTCCTGTACATCCCATCAAAAGCCTCATTAAAGACTTTGAGGCGCTTCTTCACCAAATCCCTAGCTGTGGCCCTCCCCCCTGAGAACAAAATCAGGCCTTCCCTACTCAGCAACCCAGGAAGCTTTGCCCACGTCTCTCTCAGGTAGACAGCAGCATAGTACTCCTTGTACTGGTCGTGCTCCCTTAGCCATGCATCCCCCAGAATTTCACCAAGCTTTGTCCCTTTTAGTTGCTTGTGGAAATGCCAGTGTGTGTTCATCATGAAGAGATAGGAGAGCGTCACATCCTCGTAACCCTTCGACCAGATTTCAAAATTTTGTTCCAGGGCTTTAATTATATCCAAAACTGCCTCTGTGAGTAGCCCCTCCCGGTACTTCTCTTGCTTCCAGCTCCGGTGTATGACCAGAACTTGTGTCAAGACTGGCCTGTACTCCTCCCCGAGCAATTTGTTACAGTACTCCGTCATGAAGCTCACGAGCTTCGGCACGCCGCCGTCTGAAGGTGGCGACATCTGCCGCTGCAACTCCACCTGAACCACGAGCTCCCAGAAAATCTCGCACGCCCCATCAATGACCCTCTTAATGAGATCTCTGGTCATATTCTGAATCTCCACACAAGGCTTCGACCCAAAGAGACGATTAAAATCCAGCCTCAGCCTGTTCAGGGTGGCGAATATGTCCAGGAGCTTCAACAGCTTGATGGGGTCCTTCTTGCTGTCGGTCACTGTCCTCCCAAACTGAAGGAATGCCAGGATCCCAGCCTGGGTTGCAATCTTAGCAAAGCACCCCGTCCAGACCTCCGGCGGCCCAGAGCGCTCAAACACGTCAGAGCAGAGCTTATACTCGGCCTCGAAGAGGTGCTTCACGGCGAACTCCATGTGTTCTCCCCACTTGCTGATGTGACCCTCGATGCTCTGCACCTCATTAAACTCTGAGGCGGTAATCTCTAGGTAATCCAGGCCGAGGGCCTCAAGGCTCGCGCGTGCATTGGCGGCGCGCGCTTCAATGTAGATCTTGATGCAGCGCTCGAGCCGGCCATTGGCGGAGAGCCTCTCCAGGATGGCGAGGAGCTTCTGGACAACGGGGACCGGGAGCGGGGAGGGGGAGATGACCTGGGGGTACTGGTCTGCACCGGTGGTTACTGGAGGGGTTGGCGGTGCGTGCGGTGCCATGGGGAGGGGCGCGCTGTTCTCCCCGAGGAGGCGGCGGAACTCGGCCTCGAGCCGCCCGAGCGCGGCGTCGAGGAGGCCGCCGTCGAGGGGGCGGTCGGCCTCCCTAATGGAGTGGAGAGAGGCCTTGAGCGCGGAGACATAGCGGCCGTCGGCCACGGCGTTCTCCTCCACGAACTCGACGATGTCGTCCAGCCACTGGACGGCGAGGACGCAGTTGTCGGAGAGGAAGCGCAGCGCCTCCTCGAGGCGCTTGAGGACGGCGAGGTAGCTCTGCAGGTCGCGGGCGGGGTCGGAGAGGAGGGAGGGCTCCAGGCCGCGCACGGCGTCGAACACCTTGAGGACGGCGGCGGCGGGGCCGACGGCGCGGTCGATGTGGCCGCCCACGGCGGCGAGGGCCTCCCCCCGGGCGCGGATGGGGCGGACGGCGGCCTCGAGGGAGGGGAGCCGCTGGTGGATGTCGTGGAGGCGGGGGCCGGCCTTGTCGAGGGCGGCGGCGACAGCGCGGGACTTGTCGAGGCTGGAGCGGAGGCAGCGCCGGGCGGCCAGGAGCCTTTCCATGCCGCCGTCGCCGGGGTGCCTGGGTTGCTTTCTGTCTTCGGGTTCTTCTTTTAGTTTCTCTTAGATTTTACTTGGAAAATCACGCATAGATTCAAGCACGTTCGTGGTGAAATTGAGTTTGGGAATCGACTCCAGGTATGAGACGGAGGTGTGTCCTCACGCATGGGGATGGCTTCCAACCGAACGCAATCCAATTCTTCCACATATCGCCATTTTATATACCGCAGGGTTGTGGCATGTAGGCGCACGTGGAATGTGATGATCCTATTGGTAATTAAATAAATGAGAAGCGTTTCTTTTGTTCATGAAATGCATATGTAAAACTTTTAATCGATTTGATCCTTTTTTTATTCAGGTAGATCGTGTTCGTGGTCCATTCGGCAATCCGTCATAGTAGTGGTTATGCTTAATCCCGCGCATCTTGCACAGTTCTCTTGCCTTAGCAGAGGTGTCCCATTGTTATTTATTTCATTTGTTTGTTACTTTCTTTTGTATTTTTAATGAGTGCATTTCTGGCAAAAATTCGGCAGCATGTCCCCTAGACTCGGATGCTGGAGGGGTAAAGCGGGTACACGTCCACAAGGAGTGACGTGCCCCAAAAGTAGAGGTGTGCAGGCAAGCGGCAACACCCGAAACCATCGCGTCAAAAGCACAGTGCAAAATCGAGAGGATAGAAAGGTAAAGCACGAAGGCGAATGTCACCGTCTCAAGGCTAGCCGGGGCCATCGGATCAAGGGTGACAAAGTGTCACCGGATGAGGTGGTGGCAAGGCCACCGTATGAGGTGGTGGTAAGAGCCACCACATCAAAGGTGGTGGCAAAGAGCCACCGGATGAAGGGTGGTGGCAAGGCCACCATATCGAGGGTGGTGGCAAGGGCCACTGTATCAAGGGTGGTGGCTAGGGGCCACTGTATCGAGGTTTGTGGCAAGGCCACAGTATCGAGGGTGGCGACAAGGGCCACCGGATCAAGGGTGGTGGCAAAGGGGCCACCGTATCGAGAGGTGAAGGTGGCAAAGGCCACCGTATGAGATGGCGGCAAGGGCCACCGGATAAGGAGGAAAAGAGAGGCACCGGATAGAGACTCTTGGTAGGCCACCGGATTGCCACAAGGTGGTTGGGCCACCGGATGGGGAATGGAGTAGCAAGGGCCACTGGGTTTTCCACCTTATTGACACAAATAATAAAAATAAACACACTCCTAATAAAATACAAGGGGGAAGAGGGCGCCCCTTTGGCGTAGAGGGCAGAATCTGGTCCTTACGTCTCGTACTATTTTTTTTATTTATTTAGAAAATCGCCGACACTTGTGGAAGCCTGTAAACCCCAAGAAGAAAGGCGTCAGAAGGAGCCCTGTGCATTTTTTCAAGGGACAACCCCCCGATGCTTAAGTCACCACGGGATCAAGTAGAGAGTAAATAAAGATAGAGAAGAGAGGAGATGATAGAAGTCGCGGTGGCAGTTCAGGGAGAGTCGTAAGCCTTCCGGACGAGTGTTCGTCGTTACCAGCGATCACTCGGGAAGTGCTCGCTGCACGGTAAGAGTGCTCGGAAGGGGATTCCTCTCTGAGCGAGCGGTCGTAACCTCTCTGTAGCAAGGAATGTAGCTCTCGTGCTTGTCTCTTAGCGGACGTTTCTTGATGGAGGTCATCGTGTCTTGATCCTCTACGAGATCCCTTTTATAGTGGGTTGTCTTGGAGGGGGGCGCTCATCCCTCAACAGGGAAGGGCGCCAGTCGTGGAGTGACGTTCCCCGTAATAGCGAGAGAGTTTTCCGTTGAGGGACGATTATCCCGGAGTCGGTCAATTCCCTGGCGGGTCTCACGGTGCTCATGGGGTGTTCTCGCCCTTAATGGGGTAGGAACCGTTGCCGTGGGAGGTAACGTTCAATCGTCGGTGGATCATCTGGCGGTCATGCCGCCCAGCTCGCGGCCTTCCCACTTTGGCGAATCCAAAGACGGTATGTTCTCGGCCATTCGTCACGGGCTGTGGCGGTTGGGCCTGTCGGGCGCATCATGGACCACGAGTCGTATTGGGCTTGAGGTAGATGGGCCAAACCGGATTTACCCTTTCCAACCTCGCTATCCTGAAAAACTTGTAGATATGCTATCATAGTTAACTTCCGTTGACGGGATCATGAATATTCCTAAACAATGTCACTGTTCTCATTAAATGACGGTAAAATGACTAAAATATCTCTCTGACGGTCAAATGACCAAAATGTGTGTGTGTGTGTGTGTGTGTGTGTGAGAGAGAGAGAGAGAGAGAGAGAGAGAGAGAGAGAGAGAGAGAGAGAGGGATTCCTAGAGTAAAAAGCTTCTTGCACAGCACTGACAACTAGGGTGGCAATGATAGGCCAAGCCTTTTAGAAAAAAGCTCTAGTAAACCATCTGGCCCAGGAGCACTATCAGCTGACAAGCTGAAGACTACATCATGAATTTCAGCTTCTGTAGGAATTGCACAAAGAATTTCATTATCATCTTGATTAACCAATCGAGGAATGCAATTCAGTAAATTATCTTCTATATAATGGTCTTGGGTAGAGAAAGAATTTTGAAAATGAGAACTAGCAAGTCTCTTCATTTCTTCATGATCTAAGGTAAGGCTGCCAGCAGAGGTCCTGAGATGAAGTATTCTATGCTTACGTCTGTTTGCCATAGTAGTCATATGAAAAAACTTGGTATTCCTGTCCCCCTCAAGAAGCCACCTAATACCTGACTTTTGTCTCCAAAAATATTCCTGCTGAAGAAGTCGGTCAGATTGAATGGTCTTAGCCTCTTCTAGGGTAGCAAAATTTGCATCTGTGGGAGACAAGTCATAAGAATGCTCAGCCTTAATAACAGCATCTTCAGCAGCAATTAAATTCAAATGGACATTCCCAAAGGTCTATTTGTTCCACGTCCGAAGCATCTTTCTCAGGTACTTAAGCTTAAGGTAAAATGAAGTCATGGGAGAGGAGGCTATTGGGCTAGAATGCCAACAAGTCTAAACATCCCCAAGAAACCGATCATGCATAGTCCACATTTTCTAAAAGCAGAACCTACTTTTACTTCTATCCTGAGAAAGTAATTTAATAAGAAGAGGGGCATGATCAGAAGCCTCCCTGGACAAGTGTTCAATAGAAACAAGGAAAATGTTCAACCAAGCTACATTAATAAGGACCCTATCTAACCTTGCCCAGATACCTCTTCCTTCAAGTTGATTATTGTGCCAGGTGTATTTAGAGCCCATGAAACTAGCATCAACAAGAGCACAATCAGAAACACAAGCACTGAAATCTGATATAGCATTCAGGTTAGGGGGGTTACCACCTAGCTTCTCATCCATATTCAGAATACAATTAAAGTCACCAGCAACCAACCAAGGGCCTTTTATCTGAGAGTGGAGAGTGGATAAAGATGCCCACAAGGTCTGTCTCTTAGATATAGTGCAATTAACTGCTTAAAGGCGGAGGCCCTGCGCATCCCCCGTATGGATGTAGCTTCAGCCATCACGGCGCTGACCGGAGGTACCCGCGATGAAGGGCTCTGGCGAGAATTGGTGCTCCATCCTCCCAGCACCCTGGCCGACCTGGTGTCTTTAGCTTTACACCATGCAAAGTGTAAGGAATTTCTTACTACCTGCCGAGACTCCACCAGTCAGGAGAGAGAGGGGGAGAGAAAGCGGCCGTTCGAGCAGACCTCCTGCCACGGAAAGAGGAGGAATCACGAGGGCGATCGTAAGGAGCCACCCCATAAGTTTGAGCGTTACACCCCTCTATCCACCCCTGTTTATGAGATATATCGAGAAATCTCGATCGGCCTGAGTCGACGAAGACTGACCCTAGGCGTTGTAATCGCCAAAAGTACTACCAGTTCCATGATGACCATCGCCACCACACGGGGGATTGCCAGCAACTTAAGGACAAGATCGAGAGTCTCATCCGCCATGGCCACCTAGCCTAGTATGTGGCCGAGCGACGGGCTGCCCGGGCAGACCCCATGGAAGAAATCGACAATCACCCCCGAGGGGTTCACATCAACGTCATCTCGGGAGGATCGGCCTCTGGAGGAGATAGTAGCCGAGCAAGGAAGTGACACGCTGAGTGAGCTAGCCGAGCCATAGAGCCGACTAGGGCCCCAACCCTAGCGAGCGAGCTAGTTGAGCCAAGGAGCCGACCAGGGACCCAACCCTGGCGAGCAAGTAGCAGGCCCTGGTGTTCTCCGACCAAGACTTGGAAGGAGTGGTGACCCCACACGATGATGCCCTTGTAATCTCGGTGACTATCAATCATTGTAACGTAGATAGGAAATTGGTCGATAATGGCAGTGCGCCTGATGTTTTGTCATATGAGTGTTTCTTAAAGATGGGGGAAAACCCATCCAGATTGCGTCCGATCCGAACCCCTCTTTGTGGGTTCAATAGCCAAGCCACTTATCCCAAGGGAGCCCTAAGCCTATCGGTTACTCTCGGGACTCCTCCAAGAGCCGTGACCTTTGTGGCAAACTTCGTTGTGGTTCAAAGAATGACGGCCTATAACGCCATTTTCGGTTGAGCCATTATCAGTCAAATCAAGGCCGTGCTGTCTGAAATACACCCCGGCCTGGGGGCATATGAAGTCAAGAAATACACCCCGGTTTAGGGGAAATATGAAGCCAAGAAATACACCCCGGCTTGGGGGCATAAGAGGCAAAAGACACACCCCGTTCTGGGGGCATTTGGAGCAAAAACACCCTGGTCTGGGGGGCATCAAAAGCCAAAGCTGTGTGGGCACTACAGTCCCACCGAGAACTACAGAGCCTACCTCAAATGCCAGACGTCAAGTAATTGAGCCCCACAAGATGCTTGAAGCTCTCCGCCTAGAAGGCCTCTCTCATGCATTCAATGCAATAGAAGAATAGCGCCTGAAAGGGGACTATGGCGGCTGCATCCCTGAAGAAAAATATGCTCCGATTATTTCGACCATGGGAGCCCCCCCAAAGAAGTAAGCAAGGAGGTTAGGCCAGCAAGAAAAAGAAGCAACAAACTCAGCTCTCCCCCCCGGGGGGGCCTCAGAAAGGAACGATGATGAAATGATGACGCATGATCAATAGAAAGAAGAAAACACCTTTGGCGGGTACCAATTTTTGGTCCCGCTATATATCCATGCTTCCTTGGGCTAGACCTCTCATCTTCGTCAAGTTCGTTGACTTCAACATCCCGTCGAGTCAACATCTACACCTATGTTTTCTTGGCCTAGAACTCCTGGCATCCCCAAGTTTGTTGACTTTAACATCCCGTCGGATCAACGTCTACATCTATACTCTACCCTTGGTCCAAACCTCCCAGTTGGACAAGGTTGGTCAACCCAATAAACCCTATCAACCTAATAAACTAAATAAGCCAAAGAATCCAAATGTAGTCAGTGCCATGACCTTTCGTCTAAGCCGACGAATATTCTACCTTCATCAAAGTCAACAAAAAGACTCATTCCCTTCGGCTCGGACCCCCGTCCAGCCAATGAACAAAAAGGCACCCATTCACCTTGGCTTGGACCTCTGTGGGATTCATTATTTTCTTCATCTCTAATTAATTAATTGGTTAATTAATTAAAAATTTTGAGATTTATTTGATCTATTTACGCGTCGATCAACCAATTAATTAACTGGTAATTAACTGATTGATTGACTGCGCAGGCGTGCCAGTCACGTAAGTGACGAGTTTATTGTGCGCTCATTCTGACCGTATCAAATGACACAAAAGCAGGATGGGAATAAATATTAATTGTATCTTCAATGAGTTCCCTTTCTTGGGTTGGTTCATCCTCCAAAATGGCATTCAATCGAGCTTGCCACCTACATCCCCCATTGTTCCTTGTAGACTATTGCTCTTTCATGAGAGGATAGTCATGCATGCGGTGCTCCCGACTTCCACATTGTAGGCAAGTGCCAAGACGCTTCCAACACTCTTCAGCTGAGTGACAGAACTTGTCACAGAATGTGCATACCATTGTAGGGGCCTCTTCTTCTTCTTTTACCTTCTTGCTCTTACCGTTGCCACTCCCATTACCATCACAGGATCTCTTCTTATTGCCACGGGACTTGTACGACCAGGTGATGCTAAATTTTTCTTCTCTCTTTCCTTTCATTTCTTGCCTACGACTCGAACTTCCACCACGGCTTGTGAACTTCTCGACCTTCTCCAAGGTCCTTTCGTACAAATGGGCTGGGTGGACCATCTCGGCAAAGGTCTAAATGTTTTGTTAGCTGAGTTGTTTGATGAAGGCCGGACATAACCCGTCCATGAATCGGTTAGCTTTCAATAAATCTGTACTAACCATGTGAGGAGTATATGGTGCCAGCCTAGAAAACCATACTTCGCTACTGACATCATGCCTTGGCATAGAGAAGTAAATTCTATAGCCTTTCACTCCTTGACGTGCTCAGAGAAGTATTTAGCTAGAAATAGAGTAAGAAATCCATCCCAAGTGAGCTGAGCATTTTGAGGTTGTGCCTTCCACCAAGTACGGGTGTCTTTGTTTAGCTAGAATGTGGCGAGACAGACTTCCTCCTGATCAGTGCATTGCATGACGTCGAATATATGGTTCATCTCGTCGATCCAGTTCTCTACTTCGTCCGGGTTAGAAGATCCAGAGAACTGAGGGGGATTTAAACTCCAGAAATTGCCATGTAAGTTACCCGCGCCAGCTTGGGCCATAATTTGCAGGGCCTGGGTAAGACCTGTAACAATTTGTTGCATCCCGTCCCAGTTCACACGATGAGCCATTGAGAAATAAAGGTACTTGAGAAGATAGACGTTTAGTTATTTTTCTTAGAATCGGGAAGATTTGCCTATAGATAATTTTTATATAACTATCTCGTATAAATCTGCAACCCGTAGTTAGGGGTTGGGTGATTAATGCATCGATTAGAGCATGGATCTAGGATTCCATCAAGTCGAGTTCGGGTAAATAAATTTTTGTTATCCGTTGTGTTGCCCATACAGTGCTGTAGGAATCCTTACACATACATGTGTTCTGATTTTACCGACACGTCTATAATGATTTTTCGGGAGCTAGGGCTCCTCGTTGGGGCATGTTGGAAGCACTCAGAATAATAATAAAATATGATTGTATCTTTTATCGATTTTATCGTGTGAGAGTGTGCCAGTCACATGCGTGACAATGTGTTCAGGTTCCATAACTGGGATGGTCTGGAACCCAAGGTGCGCTCCTTGTGACTAATCAGACGATGGTAGGCATCGGGTCAGGACTGGAGACCCGCCGTGCCATAAAGGCCATGGCATTAAGAGGGGAAAATGTTTGATTAATTGCCAAGCAATGGGACTGCATGACCTATAAGTCGATTCCTATAAAAAGAAGAGAGAGCGTGTTGAAAAGCCTTGAAAACCCTACATCGAGGTGTGAAAAGGTATTCAGAGCCGTATCGGTCACATATTGACCATTTCATGTTTCGTGCCCCCGCATACATGTGTTGTGATTTTACTGACACGTCTATAATGATTTTTTGGGAGCTAAGACTTCTCGCAGGGAATGCCGAAAGTACTCAGAATAATAATATAATATTATTATATCTTTTATCAATTTTATCGTGTGAGGGCGTGCCAGTCACATGCATGACAATGTGTTAGGTTCCCAGACTGGGATTGTCTAGAACCCAATGTGCGCTCCTTTTGACTAACCAGACGATGGTGGGCATCGGGTCGAGACTAGAGACCCGCCGTGCCATAAAAGTCACAATGTTAAGAGGGGAACACATTTGATTAATCGCCAAGAAATGGGACTACATGGCCTATAAGTCGATTCCTATAAAAAGAAGAGAGAGCGTGTTGAAAAGTCTTGAAAGTCCCACATCGGGGTGCGAAAAGATATTCAGAGCCGTATCGGTCACTTGTTGACCATTTCATGTTCCGTGCCCCGACATACATGTGTTGAGATCTTACTAACACGTCTATATTGATTTTTCGGGAGCTAGGGCTCCTCGCGGGGGCATGTCGAACTGCTCAGATGAAGCACTCTCTTCCTTCTTCTCCTTCTCTCAACTTTTTCTCTGAATTTTCTCTTCGAAAGTATTTTGCTCAGAAGCTCTAAGATGGATCGCTCAGATTTTCTCTTCTCTGCTCTTCTATTCTCTCACTGCTTCCCTTTTCTTCTCTCTTCTCTATTTGTCGAATGAGACAACCGTGTGTAGATATATATATTCCCTGAGAATTGGAGATTTTCTCCTTTTCACTCCTCGGATTCTGATTGGCCCAAATGGCCACGAAAGAAAGGTCTTTATGACTGAACTCCATTGGCCCAGGTGGCCATCGAAATATTCTTTAAGAACCATCTTCCATAAGTGTAGCCACGTGGCCTAGGATCATGTGACAGAATATGAATCAGAGATCACATGAACTTACTGAAATCCTCACGTGCAACGTTGACAGGTCAATGCATCTTCAAATGTGCAGACACAGATGAGATTCGGAAGTGGTTCTAAGCTTGATGCATCAAGGCATGTGATTGATGCGTCGATGCATCACTGAGTTGCTTCAGTGCTATTGTCTATTAAGTCCTAGAGGAGAGCTGACTGCATCGAGGTAATTCTTTGATTGTGTCGGTGCAGCTGAAGACAAGATCTTGTTGTGGAAGACTTGAAAAAGGCTTCTAGTCTTGATGTGTCGAGGCATCACAGCTGATACGTCGGTGCAACGACTTGATCCTTGAGGCAAGTCCTCTATTTTGCTCTGATGCTTTGACATGCTATGACTATGTTCAATCTTGGATTGAATGTGTCGATGCATTGATGACACCTCCCTCTGATACGTCGATGCATCGCTACTGATGCGTCGATGCATCTGCCTTCTGCGTTGAGGCAATGATGACCTTTTCTCTTCTACTGCGTAGGGGCAATGACTTAGTTTCTTCTGTTGCGTCGATGCATCACTCCTGATGCATCGATGCATCATGTTAATAAGGCAACTTGAATTTTTATGATCCATTAGATACTAAAGGATCAATGTACCTATTCATCATGAAAAAAAACTTAGTCCATCATACTTATCAAGATCAATAGTATGTCATCATGAAAGCCAGAGATCTAACAATCTCCCCATTTTTTATGATGGCAACTATTCATTAACAATTCAAAAAAAAATAAAATGTTAGTAGCAACAATAATAACTAAACATCTATTTTATCATAAAAAAAATTACACCCATCATGACGGACGTCATTTCTTTAAACCCTTTTTTCTTTAAAATAAATTTGCATCCACACAACTGGAAGTCAATTTTTGTGCATCTTTTTTCGATCACCTCATTTTTATTAAAAAAATTGTGATGTCTCGATGGGACGTCATTTCTTTGCAACATGCCTACTCCCTCCCCGCCGTCGAACATGCTATGGAGATATTGAAAAAAAAATTGTAGGGACTCACCTTCCTGGGTTCCACCTAGTCCACTGCCCCTCAAAGTGGACAATGGGGTGGAGGCCGTTACCGCGGTCATGGTGCCAAGGCCTCTGCTGGTTGGGCTTCGGCGCCCCTGTCGCCATCGCCTTCCTCCTCCTCTTCCCCTTCCCCTTCTCCTTCTCCGTCTTCTTCGTCACTTTCTTCATCATCTCCTTCCTCCGCTTGCGCCATCGACGTTGGGGCCTCCGCCTCCTATTGTGCCTCTATGGCCACGGCCGCTGCTCTGTCTTCTTCCCTGTCGCCGTTCAAATCCACCACCTTTGACGGCATGATTCACCATCGCTTCTCGGGCATGGACCCGCTCGTAGACGCCATTGCAGTGATGAGTGAGAATGAGAGAGAGAGACTGGGGAAGGATCGTAGATGGATCAGGGAAGAAGAACAGTGCAAGGGAGAGAGAGGGCCAAGGGGAAAGGCGGTTCACGTTTTTTTTTTTAAATAAGAGCTTAAAAGAATTAGCGATTGCCAGATCGGATGCCCATTTCTGAAAAAAAAACTCACATCCAGAAGAGGCGATGAACATTTGATGGACGATTTGAGTGCTAGACAGTTATTTTCAAATTTTTGAATTTAAAGAATCAACGTCTGTTTTGATGGACGTCCATTTAAGAATGGGCGACTGCTTAAGGGGACGCCAATTTTTGGGAATTTAATTTCTAATTTAGATCTCATAAATAAGTGGCGACAGCCCCGTGTGATGCATTTAGAATGGGTGACTTCTGGCAGGGACGTCGTTTTCTACACAAGCTCAGGTTTCAGCATAGTCATTGATTTTCGAAGAATTATCAATCTTTACAATGCTTTTTGGCTTCAAATGGACCCCGATCGAAGCGTGGGAGGTACTGACGGGACGGGCTCGATGAGGGGATCGCGCTGGTACCCTCCTTCCCTCAGATCGTGGAGCGTGGAGGCATGTGGGAGCGAGAGGACGGCATGGCCCCCGACGCTCGATCTGCACCGATTCGCGGTCTTCGCCGCGTAATAGGTAGGGGAATGGATTCCTCATCTCGCCAGGAACCCATTTACGCCACATGCGTCGCCATCCGTTGTTATTTTCACCAATTTTCGTTCAAACCCCATTTTGTGGAATTTTAGGCTAATTTCTTAAAAATCGTTCTTCTCTCTCGATTTTGGTCAAGACGGCCGCTGATCGAGGCAAGGGAGGAACTGTTGGGAAGGTCGTGTCACACAGGTCACGGTGACGCCCTTCTTCCCTCGATCCGTGGAACGTGGAGCCGAGTCAGACCGAGTGGTCCTGCGGTGATCCTTCATCTGTTTGTGCCTCGAATGCCATTCCTATAGTGTAAGACGTAGGGGGATGGAATCTTCTCCTCGCTAGGAACCCGCCGGTACCACATGCGCCGTGGTCCGACGTCAGTTTCCTTGATTTTTGTGTAATCTTCCATGTTAGTGTTAATTAGCCCCAAAATCATGAAATTGACTCCATAAGCATTCTCTTTTGATTTTAATGGCATGTTTAGTTACAGAATGTTGGTATGGCAGGGTGGTTTGTTAGAAAAACCAGTTTCCCCGCGATTCCCGTCGATTTCGGTCGATTGGGAGGCGGTTCGATTTCGAACTCCGCAAGTTTGCAACCCAGTCAGTGTAACGCACCACCCCTGGTGCGTTACAGTCCCCCGACGCACCATCACTGGTGCATTACCTGAATTGTAACGGGCCACCCCTGGTCCGTTACTTGACCATTGACCATTCCTTTGACCGTTGACTGAGATAGGTAGTTAGTCTAATGGCCCAGCCCCGGTCTGTCATAGTCGCGTAATGTGCCATCTTAAGTGCGTTACGTTCTGTTCAAAAACTATGGATTTTAGGTGTTTAGGTGCGTTTAATAGACCTGACCCTGTGCGTTAGAGTCATGTAGCACACTTGCCCTAGTGGGTTACATTTCTTGTTTAAAACTGTGGATTTCCTAGCGTTCTGGTAAGTGTATTCATGAGCAAAGCAAGAATATAGGATGACAACTGGGGCATACCAGAGATAGAACAAACATCATGGAGACTAAACAAGCCGAACGCTAGACAGTCAGGCTTTGCCAGGGGCAAAATTTCCCCTGTAGGTGCTTGGCATGCTAGCAACGAAAAAGAAAACAAAGTTTTTGGTGGAAGAGCACGGATATGAAGCTAGGCTGTCGGCAAGCCGGTTAGCCTCTCGATAGACATGAGTAACTGGGGCGGCATGTGACATAAGGAGGTCGACCACCTCCCGCCACCATCTGAGAGTGTCTCATGAGAGGGGGGTGTTCCTTCGAAGGGATTGCACTAGCGAAGCAGAGTCAGATTGGATACTAGCTAGAGAGTAGCCGTAGTCTGTCGCCAGGTGAAGCCCATCCCACAAGGCCCGAACTTCCACAAGCAAGCTATTGCCCAAACTGTAGAAATGAGTGACAACAAGAATGAGGTTCCCAGCAGCGTCTCTGATGCAACATCCCCCCCTGGCAAGCACCGGGATTCCCCTTACTAGCGCCATCGACGTTAAGGCAGAAGTCTCCTACCTGTGGGATCCATTGCACAAGCTTCATAGTTTTCTTCTTAATAGCAAGATGATAGCCAAAGGAGATAATATCGATGAGATCTTGATCGGTAGGGGTGAGCTTGAAGGTGGTCCTACTCTAGGCGATGTGGATGAAGGATTGGATATCAGCCATGATCCTCCTAGTCAGCTCCCGGGTCGACTGATGACGCATCACACATCTGGCCTTCCAGATGCCCCATTAGCAAGAGCAGGCAGCTATAGAGAGAAATGAATCCATGGGGCGACTGGGTGTTATAGGTTGCAATAAAAGACCAAAGCCGAGTGGTGATCTGCCCATGACGCACAGTGTGGTTACCTAAGAGGGGCAAAATCCAATCCCAAAGTTGAGAAGCAAGCTCACCAGTGATGAATAGATGGTTGAGCTCTTCAATATGAGGGGATCGACAGGAAGAGCACCTGGAGGTCAGGCTAATCCTGCAGTCTGCGATCCGCTTATCCACAGACACAGCCCAATATAGGATCCGCCAACCAAAGATAGAAGCTCTACATAGGAAGGAGGGATGCCAAAGTCGATTCAGAATCGGCCGTTGGGGTCCCTTGGGGTAGAAGAGGTCATAAGCTGATTTGGCGGTGAAGCTCCCAGACGTAGAGGCCATCCAAATCCAGATGTCCATCGTTTCGAGGTGCTCCAGGCCCTCCAGGAAGGAAGTAGATAAAAGGATGCTGCGAATAGGGTGGTCGGGGGACTAAGCTACTTGCTGCACAATGGCGGCTGGGACATCATAAGGTGAAGAGAGGTAGTTGTGGAGCGGGTGTGCACCCACCCAAACATCATCAAGGAAGTTGATATGTGAGCCCTTTCCTACAATCTAGCGAGACTGACCTTGAATGACAATGAAAGCTTCCGTGAACACTGCCTTAGAGATACCCCGAGGGAAAGGAGTAGGAGGGGATTGGAGGCCAACCTTGTACCTGCTGCGAGCGTACCTTGCCCATAGGGAGTCACCATTATAGACTGACCAGATCTATTTTGCTGTAAGAGCTAATTTGACATGAAGCAAGTTTCGCACGCCCAGACCGCCCTCCATAATCAGTCGAGTGATATCTTCCCAAGGAATCCAATGTCACCGATGTATGCCGTCCATGCCATTCCAGAAGAAGGTAGCCATGACCTTGTCAACATGGTTAACCACCATTTTAGGGATTGAGGCAGCTGCAGCCAAGTAAAGAGGGATGGAGCTCAGGACTAAATTGATAAGGGTCACCCTCCCTGCCTGTGAAAGGAATCTGGACTTCCAGGAGTTCATCTTAATGTGCAACTTATCAACAAGATGCCTGTAGTCAGACACCAGAGTTCGGACTGGCCTGAGCGGGACGCCAAGGTAAGGCAAGGTACCAACCGGCTTCTAGAGCCCCCTAATTTCCTTGATGGTGGTAGAGAGCTGATCCGGCGCCTTCTGAGACACCATGAAGGAGCTTTTGGAAGCATTAATTTTCTGCCCAGAACAACATTCATAAGACTGAAGGAAGTGCATAAGTCTATTGAGGTTATTAGCCTACACATTGAGGAAGATCAAGGTATCATCAGTATAAAGCAAGTGCGCGACAATGGGGCAGGACCTGGGCCCAGAGTAGGGGTGAAGAATCCCGGTGTTGTGCAGGTGGGAGAGGCCCCTACTGAGCACTTCTTCCATGATGATGAAGAGAGCCAGAGCAATTGGGTCACCTTGCCTAAGCCCCTAGGTGGACTTCCAAAACCCAGTAGCCGCCCCATTGAAGAGGACGAAAAACTAGCAATTCGCAAATAACATGGCCATATAGGAGGTAAAACGAGGGGAAAATCAAACCACCGAAGGGCAGCGAGTAAACAATTCCACTCCACCCGATCATATGCTTTCATCATATCTAGCTTAAGGATAACATTATGGCCTCTAGTCTTTCTGCCAACATCACCAACCAGCTGCCTCGCTAGGGAGACGTTATCAATAATGAACCTCCCTTTCACAAAGACCCCTTGTTCGTCAGAGATAAATGTGGGCAGAATGTCTATGAGCTGGTCTGAAAAAATCCTGGAGACTATTTTATAGCAGAAATTACATAGGCTAATCGGACGAAGCCGAAAGTGCATGGGCTAGCCACCTTCGGGATGAGGGCGATAAGGGTTGAGGTAATACCCCTAGGCAGGGGGAAGCCGTTGAAGAAGCCTTGAATAGCAGTGACTACATCTTCTTCAATAACGTCCCAACAACTGGTGTAGAAGCGGCTAGAGAAGCCATCCGGGCCTGGGGCATTATTACCATTCATGTTTTGAACTGCTCGTTTGATCTCTTCCACCGTAGGAGTCGCACACAGGAGTTATTCTGCACCTCCGTGATGATGGGGAGAATGGCATTCAGTAGGGAATCATCAACATGGTGATCACAGGATGTGAGCAGGTCCTGGAAGAAGCTAGCAGCCTCCCTCCACAGTGTATCTTGATCATGACACTAGTCTCCATCAATCCTCAGGCGATTAATTAAGTTCCTGCACCGGTTGCCCTGGATGACCGCGTGGTAGAAAGCAATGTTCCTATCCCCATTGTTAAGCCAGTCCATACACGCCTTCTAGGCCCAAAAGAGATCCTCACAGTGGAGGGCCTTCCAGAGACGAGCATTTGCTTCATAGAGAGCAGATCTAGTAGACTCACTTGAGTGGTTATCATAGATTTCCTATTGGGAAGTAACATCAATCTCAGCCTGACGAATGTTAGAATTCAGATCACCAAAAACCTCCTTGTTCTAAATTTGCAGGGCTTTCTACTAGTGGAAATAAAGGACAAGTTGGACGAGAGACTCGATTTCAAGCTGGCACTCGATGGTAGATTGCTATTCCATGAACGGACATGTGTACCAGACTGTCCCGAGTTGAAGATGAAGGTTCTTGAAGAAGCTCATCGATCGAGGTACATGATCCACCCTGGAATCATTAAGATGTACCAATACTTGAAAAGAACTTTCTAGTGGCCTAATATGAAAAGAGAGGTAGCAGACTTCGTATCTCGCTGCCTGACATACCAACAAGTGAAGGCGTAACATCAGATACCCACCGAAAAATTACATCCGCTAGATATTTCCAAGTGGAAGTGGGAAGATATCGGCATGGATTTTATCATGGGCTTGCTCAAGTCTAGGAGCGGACATGATGGAATTTGGGTAATCATTGACCGTCTAACCAAATCGGCTCATTTCTTGTCCATCAAGAGCTGATGGTCGGTTGATGTCATTGCTGCCTTGTATATCAAAGAGATGGTTAGATTGCATGGAGTCCCTGTGTCGATCGTATCTGACGGAGACCCACGCTTTACTTCCCATTTCTGGAAGACCGTACAACACTCTCTGGGGATGAAACTCAATTTTAGCACTACTTTTCATCTCCAGACAGATGGTCAGACCGAGAGGACAAACCAAGTTGTTGAAGATATGTTAAAGGCATGTATTATTGACTTCGGCGGAAGTTGACATGACCACTTACCCCCTGTCAAATTTGCATATAACAACAACTATCAAGCCAGTATCCAAATGGCACCTTTCGAGGCACTTTATGGCAGGAGTTACCAATCTCTGATATGCTGGGAAGAAGTCAGCGAAAAGTAAATTCTAGGCCCAGATATGGTAAGGGATTCGACCAAGAAGATTCGCCTCATTCGAGAAAGACTCAAGATAGCACAGTCCAGGCAAAAGTTTTATGCTGGCAATAGAAGAAGGGATCTGGAATTCCAAGTTGGAGACCATATTTTTCTCAAGGTATCTCCCGGCTGAGGTATTAGAAGATTCGGTGTTAAATGTAAGCTTACACTGAGGTTTATTGGTCCATTTGAAGTGTTGGAAAGAGTGGGCGAGGTGGCTTACTACATTGCTTTGCCTCCTCAACTATCAAAAGTGCACAATGTATTCGCCTTGAGCGCGAAAGGGACCTGGTACACGCGACGAGTCTTATAATGATCATGTCAATCAGAGCAATAATTTTTTTTGACATAAAGACAGAGTGCGAAAAAGACTAGATAAATAATAACTAAGCTTTTACATTTTCTAAAATAACTCTAATATTCCAAGATGACATTAACCCAAATAACCATAATGATAATGTCCCAAATTACATCATAAGATTACAAGCCTTAACATGTTCTGACCTTCAACATAACTGGGTATACAATGTAAGAACTTAAGTTACAAAGACACGACTAATTGACAGTTCAACGATCGGTGCTTCTAGCACTCATCACTCGGTCTCATTCCCATCCGGGTGGTGGTCGCTATCCAAGTTACCTGAAAATGTTAGAATGTCACTAGATGAGCGAATCGCTCAGTAGGAATTACATCTCAAGTTCTAACAATCTTTAAGTCAATTACATTTTTCGTGCAATGTAATTATAGCTATGCATGATGGACGAGCAAGATGTCGAGAACTGTATAGAAAGAATATGAGCAAGATATCAAGAACTGTATGGAATATCGCATGATTTCAAGTATCAATAAGGTACTAGCAAGTGATTGCACAATAATTTTTCAAGAGAGTAAGAATCAATGTTCAAGCAAGTAATATCAAGCACATGTAATATCAAGTACGTGTAATGAAATTAGCTATTTCATTCATTTCATTCAAGCAAGTATTTTGCCCTTTTTCGGGCCACGCAAGTCAAGTAATTGCCCTTTTTCGGGCCACGCAAGTCAAGTCACGAGAGTGTGAGTGGGATGTCTCAAGTCTAGCAAGCAAGTACTTTAGTGCAATTCTTAAACACCGTGGTCAATAAACTCCCTAGGGGTACAAGTACCTTCGGGCGCTCCTCCCAGGACCAGATCGGGCCTTATATACATAGCATTTAGTCATGTATTTGTTTGACATCCACTCTCATTTTTTATAGCCAATATAGAGTTTCAAGAAATTTTTTCATTGTAGGAACATAAGGTAGATTTCATGAATGGAGTTCAAGGACATATTATCATGTAAAGATATTTTGTGACTAAACCACATAAAATGCATGACTTATCAAAATCTGTGCAGTTTGTGTAAATGGCACCCTTTTGGCTGGCGCCCTCCATCTTAAGCCCTAAACCGGCGCGCCCTCCTTTGGCCATCAAGCCGGCATGCCTTTCAAATAAAAAAAATAATTAACCAAATAAAAGAAAAGACATGAAACTAATAAACAAAATAAAAGAACATGAGCTACCCGCGTGTAAAAAAACAACGGAGTTTAACAATTAGAGCAGTGATAATGAAAAAAATGCTATAACCGTGTATACCTTGGGACCCTCGGTTCCCCGGACTATGTGCGAAGAGAAAAGCAACGATGCCCCATGGCATCGGACGTGGACCTCGGGAGCCCCCGATATGGCCATGATCCGAACTCATCTCGGTCCAATAGTTCGTTAACTCGACCCACCTCTATCGGGATCCAATCCTGCCTCCACAGTAAACTTGTCGCATACATGGCAGACATTCGTACAATTTTATCGTCATCTTCGACGCTACAGATGTAGACTTCTATCGGAACAAGGAATGGTCTGTGAGTGACTGACATATATGTATGTATAAACATTTACGCCCCAATGCGGGATTTATCTGAACGCAATCCAAGATTTAGCTCTCGCTTCATTATTATGAATTTTAGGCCATAGGGCCCCTTTTTCTGGCAATCAATCAAGGATTTTTCCCTCTCCGAGGGGATGCAATTAATGTCGTAACCTTTATGGTACGGAGGGTTCTCAGTCCTGACACGATACACACAATCGTCTGACTAGTCAGATCAAGTGCACCTAGGGCTTCCTCGAAGCCCGAATAAATCGTCACCTAGGTGACCGGCACGCCCTCGCACAAATAAAATAAACAAACGAATGAACAGGCGAACACACAAACAAACGAACAAACAAAATAAGTTCCCCGAAAGTGCATCCACAATGATGTATTTCATGTCTCGATGTTAAAAATGTGCATTCCTGATCCATTTCATGTTATAAGTTATGCTGATCTGGTGGTACAAAAGGATTAGACGTACGAACAAAGGCCACTCAAGATACTTGATAGAGTGGTACGTCAGTGATGTGACACCACTCCTTGGACCTAAATAGCAAGCAAACAACCGAGTCGGCGGACCCACTCTAGCGGGCTCACTCGCGAAGTGCACACTCGTGCCCGTAGGCGAACCGGCGATGGGGATGAGGGTCCGATTATAGACAACCCATGCATGCTTTTGACTTATTCTCGTTCTAAACACGTTTTTACAGCATGTTCCCATTATTTTCCATTAAGAACATACCATAAATGTTGTTATAAGTTTCCTATCTTATAGTTCCTGTTAGGCAGATAGAAACAGTCCAATTCATGACCGCCAAAGATAGCTAAGCGGCCCCTCGTAGACCGCTTAACTCTGTGAAACGGTCATCTCTAGACCGCAAATTGATTTCTGTAATCTGCACTTGTTAACTCTAAACAGTGGCAGATTGACCCTATTGACTATATGTAAAACCTAGTTAATAAGGTCTTATTCCTAGTTTCGATCTTGCATTCGCAATATTGGTTATATTAAGCACCATCTCTGATAAATTACATGTTTTACCTGGTTTAAATGCTTATCTTAAACTAATGCTAATTTCACACCCAAACCAATATATTTTGTGTTAATGATGCTACCTTCATGAAACTTATGAAGTTTGATCATTGTTTTCATCACAGTCTTTTCTCATCTTTGGAGTCAATTTCATAAGTACATGGCGCATACTCCGGTATGTGACCATTAGATACACTTTGGCACTTATAATCACATAATCTCAGACCTGCGATCCTCTCCATTAGATATTCCTTCTATCGAACTAGGTGATCTTGTTTTAAGGCCTCCTTCAGTCTCCGTGAGCCTTGGATTCCCACTAGGACACTGAGTTGGTTGTACCATTAAAACTCAATTATCTAGAAAGCACTTACAGGTGTTGTATGTGTTCTGGAAACCTAGCGGCCATTTGGACAACCACAAGCACTTGATTAGCGGCTGTTTATCAGACCGCCAAGTCTTGTCTAAGGGCCCTATCTAGACTGCATGGTCCCAGTTCGTGAGTTTCACCTATCCAGTCTCTAAACGGCCATTAGGCGGTAGCTAAGGCCCTCTTAACGGTTGGCCCATGACCGCATGTGTCTCTGAGTCCAGCCAGATTACTCTGGATTAAACCCAACATAAATGGTCCAGGACTAGACCGCCTGGCTTTACTGAACGGTCCATTAAATGACAGCAAGATTCATGATTCTGTCTAACCCAAGGTTTGACCCTTGAGGTTGGTTTTCTTAAGATTATCTTATTCCCAGACCTATGCTATAGGGTTCATTCATTTATATAGAACAAAAAGGTTGAGTTTAGCATTTCATACCAGTCATCGGGTACCACGAAAGACTTGGCTGCCGTACCGACAGGTGAAGGCTTTCAGATATGCCTCGTCACTATCAGCTCGTTCTGTCATGGCCTTGCCCTTATGCTTCTAGTCTTGAACATATTTTCTGGCTCGATCACTCTAGTCGATATCGCTGCCAAGCCCTTTTCCAGATTTTCCCAGACGCTCATCATGTCGGTGCGAGAATCTCACCGTGGGTTGATGCACTCCCCGCATCCTCATGATCAAGCGATAGTGAAGTGGCTTGATCACATTGATGCAATGAAGCCAAATGTCCCGTCCTCGGTAGGCCAGGGAAGCCTCCACCCACGGCTGCCCCGCATGACCCTCATCCCTATACGGTATCCAATGCACCTGAAAAGGCCATTCATGTCCTTTGTCAGCATATAGAAACATATAGAAACATGTAGGAGCATATAGGAAATTCAGACTTTTTACCGATGCATGCGGGAATGAGTCAAGGTCCTCTTGAATCGCCCGAGTCGACCGCTGAATTAACCCCGTGCCTCGAGCTATGTTCCACCGCCTCGCGATGGGAATCCGACCTGGATATAGCTTGACTCCTCGGCCAATCCCAGGTAGGTATATAAAAGTGCAAAACTACATTTTTTAAGAGATGTCAGTATATAGTAATTGAAAGCATAATAGAAGGCACAATAGAGGCATTTAGCAATTTACCTGCAGGAAAGGCGAGAAGCCGGCTAGCATTGTCACCCGGTCAGTCGCACTGAGTGAGTGGAATAAGAAAGCCAGCACCGCTGCTCCCCACGCATATTTTCTCACTCTGCCCAGATCTACTAGCAGAGGTAAGAGCCGACAGCTGATCACGTCAGCCCATGTCGCGAATAGAAGCTTCCCGAACAACAACATCAAGAAGCATCTTAGGACCCTGTCTCCCTCTGGTCCCGGCTCCGCCGCCACTCTCGGACGTGCCTGCTCGACCACCCGGTCAATGTGCTGCTCCGGTAGCTCTCCCATTGCTACGGCTGCTTTCTGGAGTCCCAAGCTTTCTTACAGCACCGATCGCGACAATTGGGACTGTTGGGTCCCGTAGTGCAGGAAGCAAACTACAACACTACGCCCCACGCAGGAGGGGGGATCTTGGGGTGGGGGTTAAGAGAATTACAACCAAAACTAACTCCGCGCAGGGAGGGGCCTTCAGCCGGCCAAGCGGGGAGGGGAAAGATGACTACTTGGACCCCTCGCAACGTCGGGGGTGAATCTGTCCCTTCTCAGGAACAGGGTACAGACTATTGATGCCGAAATTATTGTGGAAGCTCCCGAACTCTGTTGACAGCAAGACTAGTGCCCAGACTTCGTGGATTGGCTCAGGAGGGTACTGGAATTTTGGCGGGAGCCAGGGAAGCCATCGCCGGGCGCGGTGTAGCAGGAAGTGGGGGCTCTGTTCTCTGCCATGAACTGTCACAGCACCGCAGCTTCTGGAAGATGTCGTCACCATGAATAGTCCCGAACTCCGATTAGGGCACGGTCGGTGGCGTTGGAACCGTCATCGAGCTTTCTTCGAAACAAGACCCACGGGGGTGCCGTCCGATGTCAGAGCAGGCCATAGCAACCCAAGCACTAACAGTGTGTTAGCTCTATCCCAGGGTGGATTGAACTATGCACTCAGAGGAGAAAAAAGAGAAGAATTTACTACGGTGTCCGAACGAAGCTCTGCTTCTTGGAGGAGGAAGAAGACTCGTCATAGGAGTCCTCGGCCAAGCCCCGTCTTCAGTTCTTCAGGCGAATGGTCGTGAAAGCTTCTGCAATTGGTCTCAGGTTGCTGACTGGAACTCTTCTACGCAGTCGGGGAAGATCGCTTCCCCCGGACAGCCACGAAGTCAGACGAGGGTGAGATGACCGCCGATGCGAAGAAGTCTCAGAGACGCTTCTGTTGGTACCTCTTGGGCCTTCAGTAACATAGGGAAGAAGATGCAGTGGCTTCTGAGAGTTACTGGTCTTTTGGAATTACAGCAGGCAGACAGCAGACTCCTCTCAATAGCACAAGAAAAGTATGAGGATGGGGGTTAGTGGTGGAGGGAGGGGATGGGGTGGCTAGATGGGGCTGTAGAGGAGGTGTGGAGGGTCTGGAGCAAGGGTGGGGGATGGGAGGAATGGGTCTGGATGCAGGGGAGATGGCTTTGGGTTGGGTTTCCCTAGAGGGGAGAGGTGGGGGAAGAATGAAGGGAGGTGGATTCTCAGTGTCTTCCTCTAACTGTATTTTTTTTTAAAAAAAAATCAGAACACGATCATGGGGGAGATTGCGACCTGAAGGTCGCGGTCACCTAGATAACCGCGTCCAAGGTATTTTCAAAAAAAAAGAGACCAGATCGCAGTCCCCTTAGGGACCGCGGCCAGAGCAGGTAGCGGTATGTAGGGTGACCATGGCCTGAATTCGGTCACCTCGTAAACCACGTTCAAGCCAATGTCCAGTTTTGTCTGATTTTTTTTTAAAAAAAGAGTGAACCGTCATTACGCGGTTTCTAGATGTCTTTGACAATAACACAAGCCATGGAGATGTCCACACCACTGGACATGAGTTTTTAATCGAGATTCTTAAGCGTCGGAAGTTTCGTCTCGGATCACAGTATTTTTCTAGACCATATTCCAAATGCGCAATCTCCGAGATGATTGTGTTATTTTCGGGCTCTAACTGAACCGATAGATAGTACAGCATGCTAGATCTATTTATTTTAAGTTCTAAGTCATGTTATGTTGCATGCCATTTAACTCCACACATGATTAAGTTAAGTATATGGATGATAAATAATTCTATTCTATGAACTTATTTTCCTTTCCTACTTCTTGTTACCTTCATGACACCCTTGATCTCCATGATTATGGTATCTTTTCAAGCATGTTAAGTGCAGTAGACATTATCTTGTTAAATTGCGTATGCTTATTTTCATAGCTCTTTATCAAGATGGCATGCATGGTTAGTTTCTAAAGCCTTGATCGACGATTCGATTTGTAGATCATGTCTTAAAGGTTATCGATACAATTCTAATGATTTTCGTTTGATTTATGTGTTTTCGTGTTTTCGATAAAGTCATGTAGCTAGCATGATTACCAAGAAAGATCGGTGTCTAAGGCAATAGGTCCACATGCAAACATTTTAAGTGAATAAGTGGTTATTTAATTAGGCCCTTACAAATGCGAGGAGAATCTCCCACTGTCTCACCTCTTACCTGGCCGAGATTCTTTGGTTTTCTAGCTAAGCACCAGACTATGAAAAAATTGGTATAAACTCATTTTACAAGATTTTCCACAAGAGTTGATCATGTCTTGACTAACAAATCATTTTCTTTATCGACTTAATGTCATTAAACAAAAGATGTAGTAATAGGGTGAGGGGGAATGGGTGTCGGCAAGGGGTGAAGAAGGGAAGGCCTCACTAGCATAGGATTTGTAGGAGGAGGAGGTGTTTGCGGTAGCGTAGGTGGAGGTGGAAAGCGAATAAGGGGAGGCCTGGATGATGGTGGATTGGCAACGGGGGGTGCTTGGTTGGTGGTTCGCAATAGGGGTCAGGAAAGTTGCGGAAAAGGGGTAGGTTGCGATGTCCTTCTTAACAAACAGGGAGGTTGGATTGGGGTTTGGTTAAAGGCCCCGACAAAAGTATTTTCTTCATGCCACCCTTGTTCCCTCTCTGCTTCATGGAAGGAGGAGACAGGGCTTAACTGCTGATTTGGTGGATGCTTCATCAATGGATTATGAATGATCCCCATGTCGGGTTGTGGTGCTAGAGCTTGCTGCTGTTGAGGAGGTTGTTGAACTTGCTGCGGTGGCTACTGAGCCTGTTGCTGCCGAGGGGGCCTCCGAGCTTTGAGGGTTACAATAAACTGCCTCATTTCATCCCAACTAATACTACCTTGGTCATTCAAATCATATATATAATCCTTGAAATGGAACCAGTGATTTATGTTATGACCAGCTTGCCGATGGAAGACACAATACCGAGAGGTATCCACATTAGTAGGCCAGGTCGTTCTTTCTTTGGGCAAGACGAGCAAGTTTGCAGCCATGAGGGTGTTAAATATATCGGGAAGGCTCTTGGGTAATGGAGGATATTGGCCATAGTGTAGTAACCCTGAATTTTTGAAACATAAAAATCTTATCAAGATATTAAATAGTGACTTACTGAAAGTCACCAATTAAATAAGAGACGCCCTTCGAAACTGGCGTCAATTGATCCGGATAAAAAGGTAAGTATCCTATTTGGAATAAAATAATTAAATAGCGCCCCCTTCAGTGGCGCCAATTATGAAAACAGAGTGTTTCCCTCCAGACGTCAATTGATTATACAACGCCTCTCACATAGTCGCCATTTAAAGAACGCCCCTATATAAGATGCCATTTCCTTGATAATCGTAAACGAAAACCGTTCTCTATTCGAACCAGGATTATAGGGAAAGATAAGTTAAGGAAAGGATTAGGGTGGAAAGTCCCCAGTCCCAATCAAACTCTAAATCTTACTATTTTTATTCCAAATGAATTGACGCCTGTTCAGAATGGCATTATTTAAATAAATGGTGACTTTATGTAGGTCGCTATTTATAACTTTTTATTTAAATTTTGTTTCTTCAAAAATTCAGGGTTGCTACAACTGCTCAGCCTACGTTCAATAGTGCATTTGATGCCAACATTTTGACCACCTGGTCCATCATCCTTCCTCGGAGCTTGTCACCCTTACCGAGCCATATCCATTCGCTCAGTGGGGGTTCAACATCTTGGGGCCATTCCCTGCGGCTAAGGACCAGAAGAAGTTCGTCATTGTCACCATCGACTATTTTACCAAGTGGATCAAAGCCGAAGCCATCGCCAGGATCATCGAGTCGGTCGTATGGAGTTTTGTTTGGAAGTCGATCATCTGTCATTTTGGTATCCCCCGAGTGATTGTGAGTGACAATGGCGGACAATTTAATTCTCATTATTTTAAGAACAAACGTGTCGACCTACATATTCGTAACCACTTCACTTCAGTACCCCCTCCCGAGGACAACGGACTAGTCAAAAATGCCAACAAAACTATGTTGAAAGGTATTAAGGCTAGGCTCGGTAAAGCCAAGGGTAGTTGGCTTGAGGAATTGCCAAGCATACAATGGTCACACCAAGCCACTCCATGAACCGCCACTGGTGAGGCCCCCTTCCAGTTGGTGTACGGCACGGATGGTGTGATTCTTTTCGAGGTCGACAGCCCATCTCTCCAAGTCACCAACTTCTCACTCGAGGCAAATGAGCAGAAACTGCTCGAGAACCTTGATATGGTGAGTGAGATCTGAGAGATTACAGGCATCTGAGTCACTGAATATCAGCGGCGCCTCATTCGATACTACAATGCCAATGTCTGAGACAGACACTTCCAAGTGGGAGATTTCATCCTAAGGAAAGCCGAAGCCTCTCGACCACTGGAGGCGGGGGGAAAGGTAGCCCCTAACTGGGAAGGCCCCTACCGAGTGGTTGAGACGCTCAAGAAAGGAGCATAGTACCTGTCCACCTTGTAAAGAGCGCTTATCCCTCAGACATGGAACTCAACAACATTACAAAAGTTTTATTTCTGATCTTTCCTAAAAAATGTAAGTGGCATATGGCAATAATGACTTCTAGCGGTCCAGCTATGACCGCTAAACAACCCCAATTCCGTGAGTTAGAGAAAACGTGAAAAGTTTAGATCTTTGGCAACCAAATCACCTTAGATCGAAGTTACCTAACATGAAAGGCTCTCTAGAACTCTCTAGGGATCAATTCTACCCTAATTTAGGACTCTAGGTTGATCTAATCTCTTAAATCCTGAGTGAACCCTATAAATAGAGTGTAGATTTGACCTGCGTAAACCCTTATTTTGGCCCGCGTTGTTCGACAATAAGGAGATATTATTTTAGGTTGGTTCTTTAGAACTTTATGTTCACCTTAGTTTTATCTAACTCTCCTCCAATTTTCATGCTAGAAGACCCATCTGTTGGAGAGTTAGGATGTCTGCAAGTCACTGATTTGCTACAGGCTACACAAAGAATAGTGCATAGGTCCAGTAAAGATCAGAAGATTAGAAGCCCAAAACGAGGTTAGTACGAGTAGTGTCTTTAGCACTTTTTGTTATCCTTCGTATCCTCTACCTACCCTCCAAATTTCGTGAATTTAGGTCAAGCGAATAAGGAGAACGAGGGACAAGAAGTTACTAGTTTAGCACAAGACGTGCAGGAACTAGGGCTTTCTTCCAGTCAGAAATTTGATTCATAGGAGCACTTCCAGAGGTAGGTTATCTCATGGATGGCTAGAATAACATGTTAGGAATAAAAGCCCTATGATTTCATTCCGTTTCATACCTTCTACTGGTAGTATTTCATGTTTTATCATGACTACGCAATTAGGTGAAGTTGCATGCTTACCTTTACACCTTAAGAAAAGAATTAAACTTTGGTTTAATCTATGCACTCCCATGCATCCTCATATTTTTATATAGTTGTATCAGGCCTTACTTACATACTGACATGTTTTTCTATGCATCTATTTACCTTGTATGAGGTATGTTCTTTAGGTTCTATTCTGTCAGATACAGGGGAAGAAATGGTCTTCCTTAGACCGCCAGAGTTCTTTAGCGGCCCCACGATAGATCGCTAAAGCCCGCAAACATTCCGCAGGAGACCGCTAGGTTTTTCTGGGTTTCTGTAATATTGTTAACCGAAACATAATGCAGAATAGCCTTATTTATCATATGATAAGCTTAGATAATTAGGTTTTAGTCGAAACGATCCTCTCAAGGAGTACATCGCAGTCGTAATGTCCATGAGTCGATGAACTGAGAAATAAACTCACCGCAGGGTTCCGTAACTTGTACGAGAGAAAAATCTACATGGATCGTAAAACTCAACTCAGGGCCTACAAAAGCGATCCGAAACGCTCCAATAAGAATTCAAAATACCTAATAAATATCCGAGATGACCCATTAAAGATCCAGGGTATTACATTGTCGATCACCTTAGCGACACCTCGGTCTTCCTTGTGTGCGGACACGTATCGGGATATGTGTCCCTGGCAGACGAGGCACTCGATCTCGTCTTGGAGCTGGTGGCAATCGCCGGTGTGGTGCCCGTGGTCGCTGTGGAATAGGCAGTGCTTGTTGTGATTGCGGTGTTTCACCTTCATAGGCTTGGGCTGGCGGAGGAGACCCTAGCCTTTGATGTCTTCATAAATTTCGTATACCAGAGCGGTCAAGGGAGTGTACCGCTTGTATCTCTGAGACGGCTCTTTGCGCTCTCCATCTTGATTCTGCCTTTTCCCTTGGCCTGAGATAGGCTCTGACGTCTGCTTCTTGTCCCCCTCCCGACCCGAGCCGATTGTGCCTCGGCACCCGCTGAGGACCTCTTCGCACTCAGCATACCGTAGAGCTAGAGTCACTAGCTCGGCAAAGGTCGAGGGAGGGTGGAGGATGAGTTCACAGCGGAGATTTTCGTCACGAGTGACCCCGATCAGGGCGGTTATGGCCGAGGCTACGTCCAGGTGGGGGATCCTCTGGGCTTCCGATTTGAATCGGTTGATATAAGTCCCGAGCCTCTCCCCTTGTTCCTATTTGAGAGCCAACAACCCCGCCACCGACCTGGGGGGGCCGCTACCCGTAAAACTTTCTTTGAATACTCGTCCAAGCTGCTTGGACTCCTGGATGGATCTAGGGGCGAGGGCTCGAAACCATGCCTGATCGCCCTGGACCAGAGTGGTCATGAATGCTCGGCACTTAATGACATCAGACGCCCTGTGAAGGGTCATCAGGGCGTCGAAGCTATCGAAGTGATCGGTCGGGTTGCCCTGGCTGTCGTATGACTTGAAGGTCAGGAGGTAGATCCCAGGGGAGATCTCTGCCTTCAAGATGTGGTCGAAGAATGGGGATTTCTCCTCATATTCTACAGGAGAGGTCTTCTGTAGGGCGTGAAGGGCGCTCTTGCTCTGTGAAACGCCCCTCAAAGTCTCGTAGCTGGAGGGACAACTCCGGTTATCGCTGGGCCGAGGGGCTCCGAGGGCACACCCGGAGGCTGCCTCGATGCCCTTCGAGAGCTTATCTCTCTGGAGGTGGCTGGCGCACTCCAGACTTCTCCCTCCTCAAAGTAGAGGAGGCTTCTTGTTCCGGTGGAGGGGCTTGCGACGGTCCACCTGACTGGTTGCAAATTATCTGTCGTCCCTGGAGGATGAAGCATCCTCCTGCAGTTTGCAGGGAAGCATCCCCACGGTGGGGCCTCTCCGGGGGGAGTCGCGAATGCTCCTCCCTGGCTGCCTGGGTCCTCATTAGATCAATGAGACTATCCAGTTTTACATTGAGGGTTTGGAGGGGGTCCGTGCTCCCAGCAGGGGGTTGCCTCTCCACCGCAGGTGGGGGTAGATTGCCGGTTGGGTCGTTGGCATGAGAGGGGGTGTCCCTCGTATGTTGGGACGGTGCACCCTCCTCCGTCGCCGGAGCTTTCCCTTTGTCACCGGCGACCCTCCTACTAGAACTCCATCACACCATGTCAGCTATTCGCTCGTTTCCCATAGACGACGCCAAATGAAGAGGGATAATCTCCCGCTTGTCCTGAGCTAGAGATGATGACCATGAACTACGAACTACAAGATAGGGAAACGGGTCAGAGGTGCCCAGGGATGGTTCCCTAGGGAAAACCCCTCCGATGTCTAAGTCAGTACAGTCTTGATGCGAGGAGTAAGAAGGGGTGAGGGCACGAGATTCCTCTCCACCAAGTGATGAAGTGATTTTTGCTCAGGGAGTTTAGGCTTAGTTTGGCCTTACCTTTCGCCAGAGGGTTTCCCAAGTTTAAATAGTGCGCCAGCTGCATGAGTCCTACGAGCGGAGGAGTTTTAGGAGGGAGTTACGTCCTCTACGTGAGCTCTTTAAGGCCTGAGGACTCTTGGTCTCCCTTATCCTCATAACCTCCTGATATTAGAGGACTCTCAGTGGCGGTCTAGATAAGCATTCATCGGTCGGTCCAAGCATGGAGCGCCAGCTCTTATCCGAGCGATGGAGGCATAGCTCAAGTGAGGGCATGAAGCCGTGGTGGATGATCTTCCCCACCGAATCGACGCTCAGACTTTCGAGCCTTGACGCCGCCTAGGAAGTGTCTGATTTCGAGTGACTTATTGGGCTTATTTCATAATACGTGGGCATGGTGGGCTATCACTTGAGAGAGTTGGGCCTCATTTGGTCTGGCAGGACCTTATTTGGCCACTCATATACGGGCTGCGAAAATCTCCCTCCTACTCCCGAGCTAGATTAGGCTCGATAGAGTAGCCGTTGGGGTCACACTATTATGGCTCGGGTGAGTGGAGATCCAACTGTGATGGAAGACCACGTGGCGTGGTTATCGGTGCCCGTAATAATGGTGATCCTGACAGATTTGAAGCGAGGAGGCCCCTTTTTCTAGGAGGTTGGAATGTTGCGCCGTCTCCCGCTAGGGGTTATAAGCATTATGCACGGTTTGCGTTCCAAACCCCCATTTTCTTTAGGGTTTTGCCCTCCATCATTCTCGTGTTTGGGGGTTTTTCATGTACCGTGAGGGTACGGTAGAGGAGCAGAGACTCACGGCGGCGTTCGCAGTGCTGGCGGAGGTTACCGCGGCGGTGATTTAGCAGCTCCCCCTCCCCAGAGTCTTCAGAGTTGCCTTCTTCAGGTTCCCCTTCTGACTCCATGGCGGACCAGCATCTAGAGGTCGAAGAATCGGAAGGTGGGCACGCCGCAAGGGCTGTAGTGGTGCCGCGGGCTCTGAAGTGTAGTGAGTTGGGGCAGGCGGAGGTAAAGCGGCCAGAGTGCCAGTACCACTTGCCCTGGAAATACCATTTCGCCGCTCCAACTCCTTACGAAACAAGCCTGGATTCCCGCTCCGAGTACTTTTGTTCCTTTCTTTTGTCGTGGAAGAGCAGATTCCGCCTTCCCCTCCACCCCTTTATCATTGACCTCCTTAACTTCTTCTCGTTGGCTCCCATCCAGTTGGTTGCCAATTCTTATCTATTCCTCTATTCCTTCCGCTTCCTTTGTCGCCAGTGTGGGATCATTCCTTCGCTGGATCTCTTCCATTACTTTTTTGAGCTGAAGGAGCATCTCCTAAAGGGGGCCAGCTCTGGTGAAAACTCGAAAGGACAGTAGAGCTGGTAAAGAGAAAAAGGAAGAGAGAGAGAACCCTCTCCTTCTCTACTCCTCATTGACGAAGGTTGTCAACCACGACGGCCTGCCAATGGCAACCTCAACAATACCTAACGACAGCGCTGGCCACTACACCCTCGTGGGCTGGTCAACTCCAATTCTAGCATCTGCGTTTGGTTACCTGCCCTGATGGTAGGCCAATCAGTTCCAGCATCGTAGCTACAACGCCTTCACAGGCTAGCCGCTCAGCTCCAGTACTAGTTACCAGATCCAGCACTGCGGCCACAATGCCTCCACAGGCCAGCTGGATAGCTCTAGCGCCAGTCGTCAGTCCCAGTATCGTGGCTAAAATGCCTCTACAGGCCAATCGCTCAATCCCAGTACCAGTTACTAGTCCCAGCATCGCGGCTACAACGCCTTCACAGGCCAACCACTCAGTTCCAATACCAGTTACCAGCTCTAGCACCGTGGCTACAATGCCTCTACAGGCCAGCCGCTCAGCTCCAGCGCTAGTCATCAGTCCCAGTATCGCGGCTACAACGCCTCCGCAGGCTAGCCGCTCAGTCCTAGTACCAGTTACCAGTCCCAACATCGCAGGTACAATGCCTCCGCTAGCCAGCCGCTCAGTTCTAGTGCCAGTTTTCAGTCCAGTAGTTCAGCAATAGTGCATCAGGGAGCCAGTCACCCAGACCCAGTATCAGCATTCAACTCCCACATTTCGGCTACAACCCCTTCACAGGTCAGCCAGTCAGCTCTAGTCTCCAAGCCTAGCTTTTGGCTACAATGCCTTCCAAGGCCATTCGGCCCGCTCAGCTCTGATTTCTCAAGCTAATGTGAACCACATTACCGGCTAACGACATAAAGATTGCCAATATCCAGGCGTCAACCTACAACTGAAGCATTCCAGAATCAATTCCTAGCCTTAACCCTGTAGGTTGCCATGTCCCGACGGGCCTACGCTAACCTTGCACAACATGGGGTTTCCCCTTCAAGGGATTGACCCCCAGCACTTGGTCTTTTTCCCATCTCCCAGCACCCAGCACTCAGCGCCCATCATACAAAATCCAGTCACACCATTCCCCATGCCCAGTCCTCCGGTTGTACCTTCGCCCATCCCCACCTCTTTCTTCACCTTTTACCATTCAGCTAAGGCCAGTTCACAGGTAGTATTGAAGGGTCTGGTTGCAGAGCCTGCCCCGCCAACACCTCGACGTTCCAGAAGGTAAATCATACATTGCTGAAAAGCACTTCAAGTCAGCTTCGCATGCGAGGTGGTCCTGCCTCCATTCGAAGTCCGTGTTGTTCGGTGGAGCCGTCCTCGCCAGACTGCGCCGACTGTCTCTGGCAGATAGATAGAGACGACTTGTAGCAGCTATCAAGACCAGATCGGTGAGGATCTTGGTGCGCCATTTGGCTAGAGCAAAGCACTACCAGTCCTCTGTCATCCCCAAGAAGCGGAACGGATTTGGACTCCGTCGTCAAGAGTTCCAAATTTTCTCCCCCAGGTGCGCAGATCAGTCCAGTCGGGGCTTGAACAGACACCCCATCACTCAACGAGTTCTACCTCTCTACTCCGACCTCCTCTGGTGTTCTTTCTGGTCACGTTTCTAAGAAGACTCGTCAACGGTTCCAACGACTCTAGCCACGCTCGATTCAGAGGTCAGGAGTGCTCGTGGCGGCCTCTTCTTCCTGCTGCTGAGGTACCTTTGCTGTCAGAACTAGCACTTAGGGACCCTGTGTGCTGCCTGTCCCCGACCAGCACCGGCGACCAAAGAATTCAATAAAATTCAGACGTCATCCTGAACCAACTATGAAGATTTTTCAACTGGTCTCATCATCGACAAAATTCGGGAGCAGCTGCAGTAGCGTCAACTCTGACTATCTGTCCCCTGTTCCAGAGAACGGGCAGAACCGACGTCGTCCACCCATTCGGTCTCATCGACTTTTCCCCTCCCCTCGCTTGGTCGGCTGAAAGCCCCTCCCTGTGTGGAGGTAGTTTTGGGTGTAACTTCAATTAATCCCTACCCTGAGATCACCCTCCTACGTGAGGTGTAGTGCATGTAACAGTAGGTCACTATTCGAAGTGACATCGACGCGGCGTGTGGGTGTGTACCCACACCTCCCCGCTCGCCATCGTCTCCGGTCGGGATCGACATCTTCACGCCGATCAGGTGAGCTCCTGACCACACTTCTCATTGCTGGCATTTACTTGCTTAGTGTAGTATTATTTCTAGAAATGGACTACTAAGTCAGATCAGAAAACGCTGACTGATTGAACCTCTTTTTCTTGGATTTCTTAAATCGAAATCCCATGCTCTGTGATTGTAGGAAAGAAGTACCATCGGCAGCAGAGAAGGCGGAGGAAGCTCCCAAAACAGACGACTGGTGGAGTGGCTGATGCTGCACGACTGACGGAACCATCCCAGTCTGAGGAAGTCCTCGAGTCCTCGCCAACTATAACTCTATCGCGACGGTGGCTTGGTACGTAGAATCTTACTCAGCTACACGGGTAGCGAACAACCGCTAGCTCAGCTCCGCTTTTAGTCTGTACAGAAACTGCTGAGTCCTCACAGTCTCATTGGTAAAGATGTGGGGTGCATATCGGCCCAACTCAATGAACTTATTTCAATATTGCAGCACTAACATCTCGCCCTGCGTCAGCTCCAAAAATTAATACATCTTGGCTATCTTTAGGCAGGCTGGAGTATAAACACGTTCGAATGCAGCAACGAACTCCACCCATGTGATCTGTCAAAGTGGACAGGAATGGAAGGCGACCTCCCACTCCGTAGTCCACCACGTGCGTGCAGTACCTTGAAGCTGAAAAGAAGCCAACATAACCCTTTTGTCCTCGACGCACTCCATGCATTGGAAGATGCATTCAGTGGCATCCAACCACTCCCTCACTGCCTTAGGGTCCGATTGACCCTCGAACGTCGGTGGATGGAATAGCATAAATTCTTTCAGTGCTCATCCACGACCACCGGACAACTCCGCAAGTGAAATAGGAACAGGTACAACCTGGGCAGGAACCGGTACAGCAGGAGCAGGTGAAGCACTAGCCTCATTCTAAGGAATTGGGGCACTTCACCTATGAGGCGGCATCTTAAATCTAGGGGAATGCGACAACGGAAAACACATCAGCAATCGCAAGAAACACCCTAAGCCAGCAACAAACGACTCAAAGGGACTTACTCTGGACCAATGTGGATTTCAATTCCTGATACAATTCCCCAACCTCGCTCTGATACCATTTGTAATGACCCAGAGCTCAGGGTACCGATAACCCGATATAAATATCGGACTACCGCTACCAAGAATTGGGGACGCCACCCAAGAGGCTGATGAGGCCCCTGAAGGGTTAGTGATGCAAGTATATACTCGTCACATAGCCGGAGTGGCTAGCCACTATGGGGCTTTGCCGGAGGAGCCCGAAGAAGTTGTCAGAATTACCGAGAGGCCAGGCCCTCTCACAAGAAGAGGGAGAGCTGCTACTGAGGTGTTGCATACCCTCGTCGAGATAATAAATCCAGAAGAGATGACGATGGACTTGACCGCCAATGTTATTATGGCTGAAGATGATGGTGGGGTGCCATCCACGTCATCTGAAGAAACACCAGTTGAGGATAGGGGTAGCCTCCCTAGTAAGAAATTGAGGCACTGAAGAAGCAGCTAAGCAAAAGGGATGCACATGCTCCTACCCCTGGGGCAGCTGAAGGTCAACTCGGAACATTAGGGGGTGGAAGCCAGGTGTTTGAGGCCTCGCCGTAGGCAACAGCATCCCAACCGGCACCCAGATACACTTGGGGCATTCCTGCCCCGCAGAAACAACTTGTGGCTACATCGCAACCCTCAATCTTCTAGTTTCAAGGGGGACCTGCCACACCCTACACGGCCATGTTAACAACGCCGCATATGTAACAAGCTCATTTTTACCCAAGCCCGGTTGATCCGGTGGTGATGAACAAGCTCATGGTTGAGCAAATGATAGAAATGAAGCTGGAGAAAAGAGTGATGGTGACTCCGCCTCATTTGATGTAGACAGGGTACCATACCCATCCCATCTTGCTGCCAAGAGGTTGTCCCTTGGCATTACTAAGCCTCCAAAGTTTGAGAAGTTCAACGGATAAGGGTCTCTGCGGGAGCACATTGCCTTCTATACTAATGTGATGGGCGACTTAGCTACAAATGAGTCATACCTGCTAAAGTTCTTCAGGTCCACACTAACGAGGCTTACCTTCGAGTGGTACTCAAGCTTGCAGCCCTTGTCTATCATTGATTGGCCCAACATGCATCACCGAGAGGGAGATGACGATGGCCGAATTATATGAAACCATGCAAAGGAACAACAAGTCCACCAGGGAATACATCAAAAGATGGAGGAACCTCAGCATGAGGTGTAGGTGCTCACTGCATCAGGAGGATCCCGTCCAAATATGCAAGCAGAACTTGAAAAGAGAGGTGCGGGAAAGAAAGAAAGGCACTGAAATTAAGCCATTTGATATCAAATAAGATGCGAGCAATCTTAGAATGAACTCTCAATGTACCTTCTATGATGCCTCCTTCATTCACCTCCGCCTCTTACAGTGCTTGGAGACGACCTTGCTTCTTTATTGAATGCTTGTCCTCCTTGTTGGTTTGTTCAGACGATAATGGACAATCGGGGATCCGATGGTCCAGACTTCCACATCGGAGACATGCTCCCAACTTCCTCCAACATTCTTCGGCCTTATGCCCGGCCTTATCATAGTGGGTGCAAACCTTCTTGGATGGTGTGGTGGTAATGGAGAAAGGTTTGTTGATCTTCTTGTTCTTTTTGTCCTTGGAGGATTCTCCTTCATTATTGGGACTCTTTTTGGTAAACGGGACTTTGAATGTCCCCAGACTGGTGACTTGTTCCTTCTTGTTCTTCCCACAGATCCTGTCGGACAGTTCCGTGACGTCTTCTAGCAGTTGGGCTCGCCTCACCATCTCCAAATAGATTGGTATATCCATCGACGCTAGTTGCGTGATGTACTGTGGTCACAACCCGTTAAGAAATCTCCTTGCTTTCATCTTCTCGGTGCCCACTAGATGTGCTGCGTATCGGGACAGCCTAGTGAACTGGACCTCATACTCGGCCACAGACAAAGTTATTTATTTGAGCATGGCAAATTCTGCGGCTTTCTTCTCTTGGACATGATCAAAGAAATATTTTTTGTTGAAGTATTCAACAAATTCTCCCCACGTAACCTGCTCATGGGGTAGGGTAGCTTCCACCGACTCCCACCAGAATCGGGCATCACGTTCTAATTGGAACGTGGCTAGTAATACCTTCTCCTCGTCTGTGCATTGCATAACGTGAAAAATTCTTTCTATCTCCCTTATCCATTGTTCGGCATCGTCGGGATCGGATGAGCCAACAAATCTCGGTGGATTTAAATTGTGAAACTGCAGTGTAGATCACCCGCTCCATGTTGCATTCTTCCTTGCGTGACTTGTTGTAACGCCTGAGTGAGTCCTTGCACGGTACGCTGCATCTCGCGCCATTGAGCACGTTCAGCGGCCATGATCCTACAAGATGTAAATAATTAAATTAAACTATGTTTATTTTTAGGGTTTTATCTTCCTAAATTATCTTAACCTATGGTTCTACCCGAAGAAGAAGAGATGAAGAAAAAAAAGAAAAAAGAAGGGGAAACTAGATAGAATATATATATAAATAAATAAGAGAATATATATAATATATAACAACACTAATAATAAATATGTGCATACACCTATGTAAAAATGCACGCATTATGTGTGCGTGTATGTACATACCCAAGGTCACTTCACCTACGCATTCCTCTATGCCGATGTGTGTTCGGGTCCGCGTACACAAACACCGATGAAAAGCCCGAGTCGAGATCGTCGTCGCCTCCAGGACATCAAGGTCTTGAACGCAACCCTGAAGAACAAGCGCACCGACGAGTACCACTTGGCTTATCCTTTGCCTGCGCTACCCGTCGGTGGGGGCATTTGCGGACGTGTAAAATTGCACGTCCATATGTCCTGCTCGGTCTCACATAAATGAAGACATCGAGCGAAGACATCTCCGAGAGGATGGGTCACCCAAACTCTCTGAATATACACACATTGCCGTGAAGCCATCTCTAGAATCACGACAACGAAGAAGAATCAATCCATGGGCCCCGAAGAAAATAAAATGGACCGCAACTCGCGCTCACAACAGGCTCGATTCTGCTCCACCCCCTTGGGTGCCTTCAGCAGCACACCCACCTTGAAGCCTCAGCGGCACACTATAGAATTCCCCTCCAGCGGCACACCCACCTTGAAGCCTCAGTGGCACACCCACCTTGAAGCCTCAGCGGCACACCCCTTTTAGCCCTTTAGCAGCACACCGCCTTGGTGCTTCTAGCTGCTACACCCGAGGCAGCCTCTCAGCAGTACACCCTCAGGGCCCTTCAGCGACCCACTTTTATAGCCTTCTAGCGACACAGCCTTCTGGCCTCTCAGCGGCACGCTTCTTCACCTGGTGCAGCTGGCAAAGCCAATCTAAGACCCATGCCCAACGATCTTTGGCACACACTAGAGCTAGCTTGGGGCTAACTGAGGTGTCGCCTGGGGGTGGAGGCATGCTGAATACCCCCTGCCACCAAGGATAAGGCGGTCAAATCCCATTCAATGCTGGACATTCCCGCCATGGACTAACCCGCCATCGTCGCCACCGCTGCTGGGGTATAAAAACCCCTCCTTCCCATGCGAACAAGACACACGAGACACACAGAGGACCATTGTCTCCGATAGGGATGTAAAATTCACTAGCTATTTTCGAAAGACACTTTGACACTTAATGGGTACCCTCCTCAAATTTTTCACTGCCTACCACCCTCAAATCGATGGCCAAACGGAGGTCGTTAATTGGAGTCTTGGGAACCTTCTTCGATGCCTAGTTGAGGATTGTCCAAAAAATTGGGATCTCATCCTACCTCAAGCTAAGTTTGTATACAATAATTCTGTTAACAGATCCATAGGGATGAGCCCATTTAAGGCCGTGCATGGGTATAAACCTAGAAAACCTACAGATCTCATTCCTCTAGTGTCCATATCTGCTGAATCATTTGCAGAACACATTAGAGAATTGCATGAGGAGATATGCAAGTTACATCAACAAGAATAATGAAATCTACAAAAGGCAAGCGGACTATCACCGGCACCACCGTGAATTCCAAGAGGGTGACTCAGTGATGATGAGGACTAAGAGGCTCTCCCCTAGAGCCTCCTCAAAATTGAGACCCCGTGGAACAGGTCCCTTTAAGGTCCTAAGGCGCATCGGCACTAATGCTTATGAGTTGGACCTCCCCGAGGAATATGGAGTTAGTCCCGCTCTCATTGTGGTAGACCTTGTACCGTACAAGGGCCCCGTGGTGGGACCTAGCGAGGATGTTGAGCCTACTTCTTTCTTTGAGAGAGGACCCACCCCCGTGAGATCACCATCTGCCCGGAGAGCCCGACGTGAGCAAATTGAGAGAATATTGGATGAGCAAGTTACCACCACGAGGAGCAAGGTGTATGAGCGCTATCTCGTTACGTGGAAGGATCGGCCTCCCTCGGAAGACTCGTGGGTAAGTTGGGAGGATCTACAGTAGCTAGACCCTGATCTTTTGGAGCGATACCGCAGTAGGATGGACTCTTACTCAACGGAGTAGAGCTCTTCATGGCCTAGGGGATTTGATGGAGGCATCACCTGCGACTCCCTCTGGCTCAGGTCGCCACCTCATCCAGGAGACACGTGAGCTTGGGTGTCATTCCGATGCAGCCCAATTATGGATTCAGTGCTTTTATTTGAGTCATCTCATTATATTTTCCCTTTTATTTGAGTAATCTCATTGTATTTTCTCTTTTATTTTAGTCATACCCCTAGGGGTGGTGGACACTCTGGGGTGGGGTCACTATCAAAGGCAGGAGACAGCTCTAAGACTCACTAGGAATCACCGTTGGGTCCCTATAAGTGACTAGATCTCAGACGTTGGAAGTAGAGCTAATCTTGTATCTCTCTAGCAAGCCCACAACATACGCTTTAGATCCGACTTGCCTCACGATCGAAAAGGACATGCACCATGTGCTTGCATGAGATCGACTAGACTCGACGTATGCAGACTCTGAACAAACTGTACAACTAAAGAAAAAGGCACACTCTATATCCTAGTCAGACCTTATGCTATGCAGACCCATGCAATGGTGGACCAGGACATCCGAATGTGTGGTTAGCATACACTCGACGTAACTGGAGGTTGGCGGAATGGGGGACTCCTAGACATCCTAATATGTCCCTAGCATGCATTGGCTTCCTATCAAATGTGTGGGGCTTGGGAGGACCAGGAGAGCCATAGCCACCTCCTTCATCATCCTTATGTGATGGTGCATGATGAACGGGCTCCGTAGTAACCAAGCGCTGAAGTATGGGTTGCCTGACTCATGAAGAAGGGGTGTGATAGTGGACCTCCTTGGCAAGGTAGAAGGGAGGTGGTGGGTCACGAGACTCACTTGAGAAGGGATAGAAAGGGTCAAAGAATATGTGACCCCTCGAGATGGGTTCCCTCATGACATGGTCCCATGTTTGGAATTCTTGAATGTGTAGGTGGTCACCTTCATGCACTGGGGTAGATGGGACCGTGGCCTCATATAATAGATATGGTTCCTCCCTCGGGAAAAGTGGAATGAAATCAGGCTCGACCGACATGAGGAGGAATAAAAGAACCTCTGTGGTGACATGACCCACGGTGCACACGGAGGTAATAGACCCCAAAGCGGGATGGGTGAAACTATGACCTTTGGGTCGGTCGATGCCTGGGGCCAACACTTGCGTCAACTGAACTGCCGGTCTAATACCTTAAGAAGGTCATCCAATGTATCAACATAGTGACAAGACCGAAAGGTGGTATGGAATGAGTTGACGGGCACTAACAGTACCGTAGGGTCCATGGATGGGTAACAAGGTGCTCTATAGACCAAGCCTTTCTTGAGCCAACTAAGTAGTGGCTCGGTGATGATTAGCTTTCTCGTTAGAAACACGGGTAGCTCTTGCTGAGGTGGCTCTAAATGAAGTGGCTCCGAATAAAGGTCGGAAGGTGAAGTAGGTGGCAAAGGAGCTCTAGGGGAAGGGTTCCTCGGCTGGGTTGGGTGAGGCCGTGGGGTAGGACCGTTCTTCCTCGTGGGCTCATGTGGCCATCTGACTAGCTCGGCACTCTGCTGAGAGGTAGATGCTCGCCAAAGGGCAGCATCAAAGCTTGACTCAAAAGGCTCAACTTCTAAAGTGACCTGATAAGAATGCTCCAGAGTGGTCACGTTGCAGCAAAATAATTCAAACTGGTAGTGAAGCCACAAACCCTTCCGGAAGAACAATGCGGTCGGGGTGCTCTCCTCGCCAACTCCACACCCCAATAGGTACTCATCAAATTCCCGAATGTACTCAGACACAGACTTGTTGCCTTGGACGGGTCTGATCGGGGCTTTCTCTAGGGTGGGGACTCATCTAATCAGACCTTGGAGAGACCGGTCGGTAGCGTCCATCCTATCCTTAATGGCTTTAAACATACCCTCGGCACGGTAAAAATATTCCCGTGTGTCTTGGTCAAACTTGTCCATCCTATCCATGAGGGTGTGTATAGATTTAACCAAGGAAGAATGCCTTGGCAATTGGGAAGCCATGGGAAACTATGGAATGCTACATGGACATGAATGCAAGAAAACTCTAGGAACTAGACTTAACCAATGTTCGATACGTGGCCGAGGTAGAAACCTCACGCAAGGGGCTACCTTCCAAATAGGCTTAACCTATCTTTCCAGTAACGTCTTTTGATATACCGGATAGAGAAATGATATGAAAACCTAGCACAAGATGACCTTAGACTTAAGACACTTTTTTTTTAAAGTGAAGACTACCCTAGACTCAACCTTGGCTCTGATACCAATTTGATGTCAGACGGACAGTGGACTCGACACCAACTTGATGCGAACTTGGGACTCTAGACGAGCTCGCAGACGTCCCTAAGCGAAGGAAGCGTATCAGATTGTGCGGTTGAGAAACCGACAATAAGCTATGGTGGTCAACTCCTCCGTGCTCGATTCGAGTCATGGGACGGGTCACACTCTCTCTCTCTCGTAGCGGTGATCAAATATTTGCAAGCTAGATTCCTAACTCTCAAGCATCGACAAATTTATGCATATACGAAATGAGCAAATGCGATAAAGAGAGGAGGTGATTGTACCTCCACACTCCGGGCGTGGGGAAGGTGACCCCGGTCGAGACTCGTACTCTCGGTACAATAGATAATTAAATTACAGCAATGAATATTACTGTCCACTCTATGTAGGGAGGTAAAGGGCTACAGTGAGACCCAGGAGTAGCGACTTCGGGTTCACGGGCAGTAATTTGGACCACTCTATCGGTGCTGTCCAGATGACATAGGCTGACAGTTGTGGGGACTACGTTCTACTCAGACAGACGATTGGGGTGGGGTTGGTCCCGTTGTGAAGGAGACTCCTGGAGAATTGCTCCCTGGAAGGCGGTCAGGCTAAAACACCTTGTGGAAGGCGGGGCGGCTCACCTCGTCGGGTGTTGCAGATTGCTGTCCCGAGCCTGTGTTGCAGTTTTAGAACTGCATGACCCAGTAAAAACACCTGCTGCGATCAGCTCTGACGTCAAACTTACACAAAACTGGCGCCGTTGCGAATCCCTTTCAGGGATCCACAAACATAGGCTATTACAGGAATTTTTATGGGACAGGGTTTTGCGTGGGGTATTTATGAACAGTCTGACTCTTGAGCCCAGATCTGACTGGGCAGATTCAGATTTACCTGATGATGCATGTTGACCAGGACATAAACAATGGATCTGGGAGTTGGAATTTTTATGGGAGATGGAGGGCGAAATAAGGAACACGCCAATAATTTTTGGGTATTTTTCTGAGGTCGTTTGACAGGGGGAATGGATTTTATGGTTGGGGTGGTCAGATCTGGACTGCAGAGGACAGAACAGAATCTGATCTGAGAACTAATTTTTCAGAGGGGTAAATGAACTCTAAAAATCGTGAAAAAATTTGTGGAATGGTGGTTTGATGGACAGAACTCCCAGTCCAAATTTCAGATGGATCTGAAATTGGTAAGGGGGCGAAAATCCATAGATGAGGGGTTGCTGGAACACAGATCTGCACAGAGACAGAATCTGTAGATTGGGGGGAATAAATGGTAAAGGAAGGTAAACGAATGCTTCTTCAGGAGAAAGTTGATCGTGGGAAAAGGATTTGAGTGAGAAACTGAGAGAAGAATTCTGAAAAAAAGAAAAAGAGAAGAAGCCCGATCCAAAGTGAAGAGAGAATAGCAGAGAGAAGAGCTGAGAGAAACAAGTGAAGAAGAAGAAGAAGAAGAAGGAGATAGCAAGAGAGTGAGAGAGGAAGAAAGAGGACGGGAGAACCCTGCTTGAAGATTTGTTTATCTCTTGACTCGTGGATCAAATCCAGAGTCACTGTGCTCATTGGAGCATTATTCAGATTATCTTTTATTTTCTTACCTTTTCATTTATACTTGTCAACTGCTTCATGTGTTCCCCGTCTTTCTGGAGTGAGATTTGGGGGGGTTCCCTCTGATTAGAGGAAAAGAGGTCCATGACCTCTGGCTGGGTAGTGACGAGGAGTCACTAGTGTCTTCCCTCCTGGTTTGGAGGAAGAGAGACCTCGGTCTCTAGTTTCCCTCCTGTGTGGAGGAAGGGAGGAAGACCCTCCAGGTTTCAAGTGTCTGTGTCACTTGGGTTTCCCTCCTTGGTGGAGGAAGAGAGACTTCGGTCTCTGGTCTGCTAGTGACATGCTGTCACTTGTGTTCCCTCCGGTTTGGAGGAAGAGAGGAGTATGTTCCTCTAGTTAAGCTGTGTGTCAGCGTATGTTGTAGACTGAGTCTGTGGTTCTTGCTGTTGCAGGGGAATCCACACTCGGTTTGAGTGTGGGGTGGACGTAGGTCTGGTTGACCGAACCATCTTAAAGCTATTGTGCAGTGGCTTGCTTGTTCCTTCTGTTTCGCTAGATGTATGCTCAAGTTCGCCTTTCATGGTCTGATTTTACAACTAGTGATAAATTGTTTTGCTCGTTGTGTAATTATTTTAGTCTTGGGTGAAACAAGTTGAATCAAGTTGATTAAGCAACCAATGTTTCTTGAGTGCCTTTAATTTGCCCAAACTATTTGAGTTCTAAGATGCACTTGATCATTTGAATGGGTTGAATCAGCAGCAGTGCATGATTCTGTCTTAAGGAGAGTCTGGTTCTCCTAAGAGTTTAGAATTTATTTAAGAGTTTCATCTTAGCAATCTAACTGTTTGTTTCAGCTCACCACTGTCTCTCAAATCCTCCACTTCAATGCCCATCACCCTTTGTAGGATTTCATCTTTCAGATTTCTTTCGCACCTTCGAACAACGTCCTCATAGCTCAGAGGGCACCTGCATCTTCCATATAGATTTCTCCCTTTTCTTGCATAGTCTAGAACAGACTCATCGTCTCTTTATTTAATCATCTGCAATTCGGCCTTAGTGACTTCCCCCTCGACCAGCTTCATCTTGACTGTTCGCTCGGCCCTTAGCTTATGCATCACTACCGGAGCTATCCAACTCGGGTATGGACCAGCTGATTGTAGAAATGGGTTTTTCCCCGGCATAGTATGAGGTATGTTGCTTGTCCCCTGATGCCCCTGGGAGGCTAAAGGATCTATCAAAGGCATGCTTTGTAGCTGTTGAAGGGGGCTGCCCCCTGTATGATCATCTACTAGCCAAGGTGTGGTTTGCGGCGGTGAGGTTTCGAGTGGCTCAGCACCACCCTGCAAAGCCTCAGATGAAGGCCCGGCTTGCTCGGGTATGGCTAACTATAAGCCCATCTTGCTTAATTTTTTATTTATGTCTTCCACTTCTAGAAGCCTATGATATAGCTCTACTACCAAGGTAGGATTAGGCTGGGAAAAATTAGGAACACTGCCCCCTATCTCAGTTCTAGGTGGATTCAATGGCGCCTCATCATCGTTGCCATGAACATCTTGTCCCCCAAAGGTCGACATTTCTACCCCCATACCCTCACATGGAGGAGGGGTATCATGATGTTCCTCCTCATTGGACGGTGGAAGGAATGCTTCTTCATTTAATCATGCCATGTTCTCTGGCCCACTGGAAGAGGATCCGAGTCTTAGCTCTTGGGAAAGAGAAGGGCTTATTCATTTTATCCCTTAGTGAAGGTGTTTGTTCAACGGGCTTGGTGGGGGAGACCCTGGCTGCCTCTTTCATCTTTTTCTTTTGTAGCTTGAAAGACTTAAAATCTGAGGTGCATGCTTCCTCTTGCGCCAGATGCTCATCGGCTGGTTCATCTTTCTGGCTCGGGGTAGCAATAGCCGGATAATACTTCGCCAAGAAGGCCTCAGCATCAACTGCTAGATCATTTAGCTGTTTAAGGGTTCTGACTTCAATGCCCATCACCCTTTGTAGGATTTCATCTTTCAGATTTGCCACGTGGTATATTGATTTTCTTCGACGAAACCCACATCAATGAGTTTGTCTACCTCTTTGCATATTTGAGTGATAAGCTATAGTCTCATGCATCGTGGCGACTGCTTTACTGGCTCGACCTCAGGGTTTATAGCCAGCTCATGCTGTGAAACTGTGGGGCTAAGTCCTGGCATCTCCTTGTAAGTCTAGGCAATGCAGTCCCAATATTCTTGTAGCAGCTGGATATAGAGCTTCTGTTCTTCAGACGATAGTTGAGCACTGAGGAAAGTTGGCATGGGATCGTCCTCATCTCCCAAGTTGACTTCTATTAGCTCGTCGACCGTGGCTTGGCCTCCATCTTCTATTTCTGGTGGCACAGGCTGGAGGTCAACAAAGTCTGGAATATCCTCTTCAAGCTCGAGCACCTCGGTCTCTTCATCTTGTTTCCCCCGGATCTCGTCGAGAGCTTCTAATGCAGCTGGTGGCGGCTGTATGAATTGTTTTGTCGGCAAGTCCTCTATGGCTGTGGTTTTACCAGATGCGCTAGCAGCTTCAACCTCTACTAGTGTGTTGGCAGCCTTGGAAGATTGACAGTTATTTCTTGCTAAGCTAGAGGAGTGACATCGTAACTTCACGGCATACGAAGATAATTCTGTCCCCTTGCCTCCTTGAATCACCCTCTCTTCAGTGGAGGTGGCCTGTTCTTTTCTAGCAGCGAACATTTCCCGATCAGTCTCAGTAGAAACTTCCTTGATCGGTATAAGAGGTGCTGATGTCGCTGCCAAGGGAGGGTTATAGGAGAAGGATAGTCCTGCTTCCTCAGTATCTTTGGCTTCGCTACTGCTGGTTGTCTCAAATTTGGCTTGGAATGCCATTTCTTCATGGTAGACCTACTCCCAGCACCTGCAAGGAGTTATGGCTTCTGATTCTGGGTCTCTCGATTGAGCCAACCTAGTATGTTCAGCTTCCACCAGGTATTCATCAAAAGTCACCCCCGGTGGACTGTCTCTTGTTGGGAAGAAAGCAGAGATGGTGTCCACTTCATAGTACCCACTATAATAATATTCTTCAAGGGTGAAGCCCAACCCTGGATGTTGGAAAACACACCTCAATTCTTTGTCTAGGCTGGTAGGATACCAAAGCCCTTTGAATGCGCCGACCAGACTGGTCGCTCAGTCTAGTCTGCCTAAACCCCCTGGGGGGAGAGTTTAGGCGGACCAGACCGCCCCCCTGGGCTGGTCCACCTAAAGCCCCTCCCCCACTCTTTAAAACAAAAAGAATACTTTTTCAAGGCTTTACGCGGACTAGGTTCCACCCTCAATCTGATCCGCATAAAGCCCCTCCTGACCCGTCAAATTCCCCTATAAAAACCCCCCTTAGAAGCTCAAGGGGCAACAGACTAGGCAGGATACGAGGAGACGAACACTTGGCCTCCGCAGGCACCTAGTAAGAAGCAAGGACCCAAAGAGCTAAGTGCGCGCGGTTGGCTTGTTGATCGACTTGTGCACACCAAGGGTATGTCATACGTACCCCCCTCAGATTGCATCTAGTCATCTCACACAAGTCCATCTATGTCGCACATAAGGTGTTATGATGACGATGAACACACCTGCATCTCGGGTCTGCCCACGTACGACACCTTATGATAACTATGCACACACCATGATGCCGCACTTATCTCTGCCACAGAATCACATGCCCACCGCTCATCCCGAGTTGGCCACCAACTGCCTTGATTACAGAGTTGAGTCAGTCGGACCCTACCCCGAAAGTAATATTCTTAGGACCGACCCCGATTCCCCAACATGAAGACACTCACCTTCCAGGGCCCGTACCCGACTACTCACCTCGTGCTGCATCTGGCCTCCTTCAGGTGCCAACCAATGGCCGACCCTACTGTCTAGTCTAGCCCTCTCTCGACAACTTAGGCCTGACTCAATCTCCCCATGGAGAGTCTCTATAAAAATACATGGATATCTGCCTTGTTACGCATTGACTTAGGGACCGGCCCACACATCGGAATTACCTCGTTGCTTGCACCAGTTGTATTTTGACCTCCTCGACCCATTTGTAAAGCCCATGTGGCTCTCATAAAACATGAAACTAGCTGAATACGCATACCTGTTGAACCCCCTCCTCTTGTATCATATCTCATGAATTTTGATGATGACTAAATAAACTGAAAATGAGTTTTACTAATATTTTGAAAATGTTTGGAAGTGTTTCAATCACTTAAGGAGTTGGCGGTTTGGACGACCCAAGAACTTCATGACAAGGGTAAGCATTTTTATTCCTATCCTATTACTTATAAAATGATCTTAATGGGCTTGGCCCATTCCTTAACTCATATATATATATGCATAAATCAATATTGATAATATTAATAATATTATTTATTACCTATATTAACTCCCCCTATTTTTTAGGATCTTGCCCCCTCTCTTTTTAATACCCCCTCTATCTCTCTTTAATTTCATTTCTACCCCCACTCCCAAGGAATAAAAGGGTCACACTATCACTATTGGAGGAGGAGGCCCCATTTCTTTCTTTTCCCACGTATCCTACCTCTCTCTCTCTTCCCTCTCCATTCACGGTTCTCTCTCTCTCTCCCTGGGACGCGCCCATCTCTCCCTCTCTCTCCCTCTTTCTCACCAACGCAGAAGCCTCCCCCGACCACCGCAGCCTCTCCATCACGCCGGCCACGCCACCTCTTCCTCTCCACTGCACCAGCCACCCCCGGCTCCCTCTCTCCCATTCTCTTTCTCCCCTCCCCCGTGCGCGAACTCTCCATCTCTCTCACTCTCTCGTCCTCACGACACCTGCACTCGGCTGCGGCCTCCCCGTCGCCTCCCCACACTCCCGTCGGCCGCACCGGCGACCTCCTCCCTCCAGCATCGACCACCCGACGCCGGTCGCTCTCGCGGCCTCCCCCCTCATCCCTGTGCACCACCGTGGCCCCTCCCTCTCCTCACGCCATCGACCGCCTCCCAACCCCCCGTTAAGACCCCGGGAGCCCGACTTCCCTCACCCTGTCCACCCCACTTCTCCCCCTATCCGCGTGAACCCGGCGCCCCCCTGTACCACCGCGGCACCCACGCCCCACGCACAACCGCCACACCGAGCCCCCCTCCCCTCTCTGCCAACGACGCTGCATCGGCACCCCCTTTCCATTGCCACCATCGCCCTCCTCCCTGCTACCCACGCCCATGTCCACCACCTCCAGCCACCCTCGTCCTCTCCCCGCTAACCGTCCGGTCGCCACCACCGCGAACGAACCTCACTCGCGACCCCCCTGCTAGCCGCCGCGGAGCCCATCCCCTCTCTCCACCTCTCCTCTAACCCACACGCCCCCCGCCACCCCCTCGCCACGCCCCCGCGACCACTGCACCCACGCCGACGACCCCCGGCGACCTCCGGAGCCCACGGAAATTCAACTGGTAAAACAACCCTGCATCGACCCAGTTTATTTGTTGTGTCGAGACACTCTGTCTCAGACAGAGCCAATGCTGGTATTCAAGTTAAGATACTTCGACGCAACTCATCTTTCAAGTCGAGGCAGGTCACCCAAAACAGAAAACCAAAAATAAATAGAAACACGAATCAAAACAGAATGCACTAGGCAAATTCTGTTTATTCTCAAGAATATATTAATAATCATGATTTTCCAAGACAAGATGGGTTCATGAGATTTTCAATAAATAGTCATTCAAGCAATTGGAATAAATTCTTTTCAAATAAAGTGAAAAATAGACAAAATTTTATGCATGCTTCCACCAAAACTGTCAGTGCAAAACAAATGAAACAAAATCAGAAAAATGTTGTTAATCAGATTTGGATTCCAAAAAACCTACTGAATGATTTGAATAATGGCTTTGGACCAAACATTGCTTGGGTTCCAAAATTTTCTACTTGATGTATTTGAAGGTCAATTTGGCTGCCATTCACAACAGGTGGTATTTAGACAGTGGCTGTTCTAGACACACGACAGGAGACCGATGTAAATTCAGTGAGCTACAGCTGAAGGTAGGAGGACTTGTCAAGTTTGAAGGGAAAAATAAAAGTAGAATAATCAGTTCAAGAACCATTGGTAAGTCCTCTTCCAACATTGTTGAAAAAGTCTTACTGGTTAAAGGTCTCGAACACAACTTACTCAGCATTAGTCAGTTATGTGACAAAGGTCACCAAGTTATCTTGGATAATCATGTTTGCAAAAAATGATGCCTTCTTTGAATTCCAAAAGTTTTTCAGAAAAATAAAGCATGAAGGTAAATTCAAAATCTCTACAATCTTATCTGACCATGGAGGAGAATTTGAAAGCTCCTCAATCTCTGAATTCTGTGATAAGGAAGGAATAACTCACAAATTCTCTTCTCCCAGGACCCCAGAATAGAATGTCATTGTGGAAAGGAAGAACCGAACAATTACGGAGATTGCTCGGACAATACTAATTGAGAGCAAGCTACCAAGGAAGTTCTGGGCTGAAACTACAAACAAGGCTTGCTACATAATAAATAGGGCCACGGTAAGGCCAAAGTGTAAGAAAATCTCCTTTGAAATGCGGACAACCGTGAAGTCGGCAAGGAAGGTTACCTCTTTTGGCGTGGTCCCAAATGTAATTGGGAGCGATATGCGTCTTTCCGGGCGGATTGTAGCACCAGAGAATCCATACAAGGGAGTGTGTAACGGCGTGAGTTTAGACACATCCACACCCATGAGCACAAGACAGTCGTACGCAATAACGTCAGGGCCACTTCTATTATCAACTAAGATGCGACGCACAGTACACTGATTGATGGTGGCTGAGACCACCAGTGCATCCGAGTGGGGGGTGGTTACACCTTCCAAGTCATCGTCTGAGAAGACGATTGGGTCTCTCAGGTGCCCTGAGGTGGCGGCCCCCGGATGGGCGTCGTCGCCCCATTCCATAGGGTGGATGGCTGATGCGTATGGTCACTGCCTGCTTGCGCTGTCTCCACCTGCGGTCGGTCCTCCAGAGATCACCATGATCTCCTTTCCATTGGGCCGGTTGTCGAGGGGGGGGTGGAGTCCACTGTCACTTTTTCGCGGCCTTGGCTAGGAATTTATCAGGGAGCCCTCTGCGGACGAGGTCCTCGATGGCGTCTCTCAAGTTAATGCATTCGGTTGTGTCGTGGCCATGGTCATGGTGATATTAGCAATACTTCTTTTTTCTCCTCGAGTTGGGATCCGACTTCATCCGAGGAGGTCATTTAAGGAACGGCTCCTCGCGAATTTCCATCAGGATTTAGTCGGGTGGAGCCGTCAGGGGCGTGTAGTTGCGATAGTTACCCCTTTCTCCTTCTGGGCGGTCGCGGCGGTCTCCGTCGCATCGCTCTCACTTATTCCGCCCTTCCCGCGGCGGGTCAGTGGCTCTCTTTTGGTCAGACCGTTCGGTTCTGGTCGCGTGGCCCAAGGCCGCAGTATTCTCCTCACAGCGCGCGTGCTTCTGCGCTAGGGCGAGGAGGTCTGGAAGGGTCGTCGGGGATTCAACTCTGAGTGCTCGTTGGAGGATGTGATCCTGCGTTCCTTGGGTGAGCATGGTAGTCGCGATGTCGATGTCGAGATGTGGGATCTGGAGTGCCTCCGTGCAGAAGCGGGATGTTGTGTCCCGAATGGTGGCAATCAAGAGGGGAGGGGTGAATTGATTGGCCAATTAAAAATTATTTACCTAATGATGGAGTATATGAAAGATTATGATTTTACTCTATCTTACCAGTTGGGTAAAATGAATGTAGTGGCTGATGCATTGAGCAGGAAAGTGCAAATTGGTCATTTGTTAATTCAAGAATGAAAGTTGTAGGAACAGTTTCCTTGTGAGACATTCAGATTGAAAATTCCCCATGATCCGATGGTAGCTATTTTTGTTAGTCTAGTGATGACTATAGCTATTTATCAGCAGATCACGAAGGCACAACAAGCAGATTCTGAATTGTCCCGCATTGTGTTAATGCCTAATGTGGAGTTAAGTGATGATTCAATAGTTCGTTTCAGAGGGAGACTCTATGTTCCAGCTGATGACTTACTGAGGAATGCCATATTACATGAAGCCCACGGATCCCGTTATGCTGTTCATCTCGGCACTACAAAGATGTATCACAATCTGAAGAGGTAATTCTGATGGCCAAGTATGAAAAGGGATGCAGCTGATTTTGTGTCTAAGTGTTTGACATACCAACAGGTTAAAGCTGAGCATCAAAGGCCTGGGGGAATGCTTCAACCCTTGGAGATTCCAATGTGGAAATGGGATCATGTTACGACTAATTTTGTTGTGGGTTTACCCTAGACTTCACAAGGTTATGATGGAATCTGACTGTTAGTTGATCGTTTGACTAAGACAGTGAGGTTATTGCCAATTAAGGTTGCATGGAATGTTTAGAAGTTGGCTGAACTTTATGTTGCAAGGATTGTGCCATTGCATGGAATTCCTATATCCATTGTGTCAGATCGTGACCCACGTTTTGCTTCTGGCTTCTGGCACAGTTTTCAAAAGGTGTTGGGTACAGAACTGGCATTTAGTTCAGCGTATCATCCTCAATATGATGGTCAGTATGAGAGAACTATTCGGACATTAGAAGATATGCTGCGAGCGTGCTGTCTAGATTGGCAAGGTTCGTGGGGTCAACACTTGCCATTGGTGGAATTCGCTTATAATAATAGTTATCATTCCAGCATTAATATGGCACTTTGTGAAGCTTTGTATGGGCATCCTTGTCGTACACCGTTGAACTGGTTTGAGACTAGTGATCGACAGTTGACAGGACCGGATATGATTCAGCAATGTGTTGATGTGGTACGTCTGATCAGACAGAAGAAATAGTGGTGCTACACCACCTATCTTTTGCAAGGTCTATGCAACTGCTGAAGTTCCCTCTCGAGGTCGATGCATATATGAGGTTTGGCCTTTGACAGGGTCGGTGCACATTTGAACTTCTTCAGTAGACGTCGGTGCACATTTCGAGCTAGTTCACTTGAGGTTGGTTCACATAGGAAATTCTTCAGTAAAGGTCGATGCACATTTGGGTCTTCTTCATCTGAGGTCGGTGCACATAGGAAATTCTTCAGTAAAGGTTGATGCACATTTGGGCCTTATTCAGCTGAGGTCGGTGTACATTTGGAACTGCGTCAGTTAAGGTCAGTGCTCATTGAGAACCAAGGTCGGTGCACATAGGAATTCCTTCAGCAAAGGTCGACGCACATTTGGGGCTTCTTTAGTTAAGGTCAATGCACATTGTGAACCTAGGTCGGTGCACATAAGAATTCCTTCAGCAAAGGTCGACGCGCATTTGGGGCTTCTTCAGTTGAGGTCGATGCACATGTGACCTTAGGCTCAGTAAGGTCTGTGCACATATGCATTACGAAGTCTGTGCACATTTACACTTGGCATGACTAAGTATGTGCACATTTGTATTGACCACAACCAAGTCTGTGCACATCGGCATACCAAGTCTGTGCACATTACTGTTTGAAGCATACAGGTTAGTGCACATCTGAAGTTGATGCATGTGAAGGTCGATGCACATCACTTGTTCAATCACATGCAGGTCTATGCACATTCCTATCTTAAGCATTGAGGTCGGTGCACATTCCTGTTGATGCATATAAATGTCGACTCATATGAGTCCCTTTCTTCAGTAAGGTCGATGCACATTTTCTTTTTGGCATTAGAAGGTCGATGCACATTTTGAGTTGAGGTCAATGCACATTAACCACTTAGCAAGATATCTTCACACCTGGACACATCAAAGGATGGCATGAAGTTCTAAGCCAATTAGCTAATGACTCATGGTGTGACATCATCAAAACATCATGTACTTAACAATAAGTAGCTGAACAACATTAAAATAAAGAAGCTAAGGACATGCAAGTTGTTTCAGCGAACCATTCATATTCAGAGCTAACTAGTGTGGCACCAATTAGAAAATGCTACCTGATTGGTCTGATGGTACTATTGGCATGCCCAAGACGGCGATGTCACAACCAAACACTATCTGAGTTATTAGCAACTAGACAAAGATTATGATATGAAAGGAGGGGAGATCTAGAAGTGGGGGATGAATAGATCTAGCACCAGAAATTTCAATTTAAAAAGTTTTCAAGCACTTCACTTAAATCTAACATTGAAGAATGAGTAATTCACTGCATGGATCAGTTCAGGCAACCAATCAAGCTATATGTACGCATACGCAATAAAGATGCAGCAAGATAGGAGAAAAACTAAACTCGAACAAGTAGACAATCAGATCTGCAAATTGACAATTGATCACAAACCAAGATTAGTACAGGGCGGAGGTTTGATCCAAGGATCTCCTCACGCAAGGGGCGATGTTCCGAATAAGCATAACCTATCTTTCCCACCGCGTCTTTTGATATACGTCTTGGTTGTGAGCAATTACAATTGACAGATATGAGCGCACATCACAAAAATAATAGGAAATTTTTAGGTGGTTCAATTGCTACCCACAATCTACATCCACCCCTCACTCCCCTGGAGTGAGGCTTCCTTGCTCAAACAAGCAAACAACAGACAAAGTCTGCGACAATGGCTGATTCCACAGCTTGACACCGAGGGAGACAAATCCCTTAAATGTTGATCCTTCTCCCTGCGAAGATCAACCCCACCGCACAAAGCAGTACCTGGAGGATCAGGCCTCCCTTCTTCTAATTTCTTAGAAGGAACCGTGAGCAATGCCCAGTTGCCCACAATCAGAGGACAAGTCCTCTCTTCCTCTGGAACACAGAGGGAACCCAGAGAACAAATCTCCCTTCTTTTGATAGCTCAGAAGGAACACTCTGGTTTCCCAGAGCAGACCATACACAGATCATACTATGTGCAAGCACCTTGCGTGCACGAAGCACAACAAGGTAAGAACTCAAACCAAACGTAAAAAGGAAAATAAAAAAAAAAGAGGAAAGACGCTGGACGAAACAACACAATCAAAATATTATGACGAAAATAAGAAATTTATAGCTTCAATCGAAGCGCTTCAATGAAATCTGGAGCTTTGTTTTCCTGCTCTCTATTTTTCTGAACTAGCACCCATCTCTGATCACTGTTCTCTCACTCTTTCTTCTTCCTCCTCTGATTAATGCTACCTTCGAAAGACAACAAGTGGAAGGCACCTGGATTGAAATCCGGGTGAAGAAAAGTCATCGACTTCACCCTGCCAAGACACTAGCCCAGAGGTATCCTTATGGGGATTTGGCGACTCTGGCTTCAGCACCTCTCCCTCCTACTCCCCTTGAGGCGGCCATCACCCAAAGACATGAGAGGAATAGGAGGAAGAATCTCAAAAGGTGACTCAAGAAGCATGTTGAACAAGTAGCCGCCTTACAATCACCGGCCGAGGTAACGCCTCTCCAAAGGTTGCAGTAGCTCATCGATGACCTGAAGGAACATATTCCTCCTCATCCCACTGGCGCACTCCCACTCGACAACTACATCCTGTGGGAAGAAATGTAGAAGCGAGCTCACCTTAGAAGCTGGGTCCAGGAAATGATTCAGAAAATGTAGAATGGCGAGAGGCTCCTCATTCCAGAAGAAACCTCCTTGTTCTACAAAGATAAGGAGATCAGCATAGAGCAGCTAGAAGAAATGCTTTGAGGCTGCACCTGCAACATGGTGGCTATCCCACCTCCTAACAACATCAACACCTCTTGGAGAGGCGAGCCAGTGGCCTCTCGAACGAGACAAAGAACCACCACCCCGTTAGGGCTAAAACCAACTTTTGAAAGTATTGGCCATAGCCAAGGCCGTAGTCGCGAACGTGGTAAAGGGCATGAAAGAATCATTGAGCTACCACTCCACTCGCCCACCTTTGACCCGAAGTGGATCATCCTCTTTTGAGGGGAGGAACCTACTCCCGTTTCAGAGATAGAAATTTGGAAGGGCCCCAGCATCTTTGATCCCTCCATCATGGAGGAGGCTACCACCAATGTCTTAGTCCCGGTTCCAGCCCAGGCCATTTCTGAAGATCGAGTAGGCCTGTCTGGCAAAGATGATCCAGCTCACCAGTCACCTCCAGAAGAGCCATCATTTGCACCTCTGTTCTAGGTGCCCACAGGTGACCAGGACCAGCCCGATCTCAGTGGTAAAGGCAAGGTGATGCAACTCCCCGATGGGGAGCAGCATGATAGCTCGCACAAGACCCTGCCTGACATACTACCCTCATTAGTGGATGCTCATGCGTGAGCTGATTGGAAAGTCCTTCACCAGATGCTCCTCGGGGATTCGGGCGAGATGATGACAGATCGCGACGTGGAGGGCGCCGTTGGAACCGTGGCGATGAGTGGAGCGCGTTGATGCCCACCTCGACGCTGATCGCGGCCCGTGGCGGTGAGACGGAGTGAGAAGGGTGCGGCGTCTCTGGCTCTTGCATGCGGCCCGAACGGCCATTTCAGCTCGATCGAGGTAGGGGGATAGATTCCCGACCTCCCTAGGAGCGTTCCCTATCACATGCATGTCGATCTACGCACACTAAGCACGCCCATCATCAAATTTTAGTTTTTTCCCCATGAACATTGCTCTTTATGTTTTAATCCACCATGGGCCTTGTTTTTATGTTTTATAGCTGTAGAATGACGTTATGGATGCGTGTGATAGCAGGTAAACAGATTTTGTAGCGATCCCCGTTGATTTTGGTCAATCGGGGGGTGTTTCGATTTCAAACTGAACCCCAGACGGTGTGACGGTCATTCCAGTAACCGTCACACTTGTGACGCCCCTCATCGGGTGCGTTACAGTACCGTGGCAGACCTTTATAGGCGCGTCACGTGTAGTGTAATGGACGACCCTTAGTCCGTTACAGCCCTTTTGACCCTGTTTGGCTTAGATAGGGTGGTTGGCGTCACGGTCTATCGTGCGACCGTCATAGCTTTGTAGCGCGCCACTATAGGTGCGTTACATATCCGTAAAACTATGGATTTTCTACCGTTTGGGTAAGCTTAACAGTCCTGAGGTGGCGCGTCACAGCCTTGTGGTGCACCCACCTTACACCTTCGCTCTGACGGACCTAAGGAGGCGCATCACAGTTCTTGTAGCGCACCTACCTTAGACCGTCATAGCCTGTGACGGGGCATTGTTGATGCGTTACATTCTCTGGCATTCTAAAAGTGGTGATTTCATTTCCTAATGTATTCTATGTTCCATACCCGCCATATTTATGTTATTTTATACTGCAATGGTTTACTTTTAGATCCCAGTAGAGTGCTTTCTCTTCTCTTGTGATAAAATCACTAGTCGTAGTCCAGCGACCCCTAGTGTCGGCCCACCTGGAAGAGGTGGAGGGGTGAGTCTCGTTGACGGTTTGTAAGCTAGTTACCGTGGGCCCCCGCTTTACTGTTGCGTCCTACAGCAATTCTCTGACACAAAACAGCAGAGAATATAAAAAACATACTTGTGGGCCTTTATCAAAGAGGTAGAATCCAGAACAGCAAGTTCAACTCCCAGTATGAACAGCATACAGCCCTCAGTTCATATGCTCACAAGTCTTGGAAAATCAGAAGATAGAGCAGACACCTGAATTCCAGACCCATCAATGAAACAAGCAAAGGAATCATTTCAAAACAAAAAAGACATTATAGGGTGATTGTTTGCAGTTTGTTACCTCTCCTTTCTTTCAAAATAAAAATTAGAAACAAAATCCCCACACAACCTCTTTGGTAAGAGCTCTCCTATTTTTTAGGAAGGGATCACATCCTTTGTTAACTTTCTCCAGAAAAAGAACAAGTCATCACTTTATTTTTCAAAAACAGACTTTCCAGACTTCCTCTCCACGCATCTTCCCCCTTCCTCCCATATGTATCTTCTTCTCCAGCCATCTGCATGCCCTTGCCTCCCCCGTCCCCCCACCGCCCCATGCTGCTACAGAATCGCACCGGCTTGCTGCTGCCTCCTCCCTGCTACTGCTTCTCAGTCGGCCAGCCCTCAGGCCCCTCACCTCCCTTCCGCCATGTTGGCCAACCGCCTCCCCATCCCTACTGCTGCTCCTTGCGTCGGCTTGCCCCCGCCTCCCATCCCTGCTCTTGTCAGCCCACAGGGAACAAGGGTGGAGCATAGAAGATGCTCCAGATCCACAAGGAAGGGGACACTAGAGAAGTTGGTGGATGGGTTGCCGACCTATTTGAAATTCCCTGCTCACTGTCACACAGAGAACTTATAGCATCAACAGCCATCACATTCGCATCTCCCTTTGGTTGCTATCATCATTTCATGCTTGATAGCTTTTTGCAGTACTGCTCAATGGCTTCAAGGAGAGTTTATGCCTTCTTACTCTATTGCCATGGCGGGCCATTGTCTTAAGCATGGCCTGCACCTACCATGTGGCGAGGGGGATGCCCATGCCAGGGCGCTTCAATAGAGTGTGCTACATGAGATGGCGAGATCTTCCATGGCATTCTGCTTGGAGAAGTTCTGATGCGGGACCGCTAGGAGGACTAGAACTCTAGATGAAGACTCACGACACGGACTATTGAGACCAGCAAATTGACCCTTGAAGATTGTTCCTTTACGAGAGGACACATGGGCAAACGATGTTCCCGACTTCCACATTTGAGACAAGCGCTGAGACGCTTCCAACATTCTTCAGTCGAGTGCCCAAACTTTTCATAAAATGAGCAAGTCGCCATGACCTGCCTTTCTTCCTCCTCCTTGGCTCTTTTATTATTTTCATTACCATTTCGTTTACCATTACTGTTCCCATTGTGGGACCTCTTGTTGTGATTGGACTCGTCACTGTTCATTTCTCTTTCTTCTCGCCTATCATGCTTCCGGCTCGACTCCTCTTTCCTATCTCTAAGTTTCTCGACCTTCTCCAAGGTCCTTTTACATAGATGTGCCCGTTGGACCATCTCCGCATACGTATGGATATTTTGAGACCCAAGTTGTTGAATAAAGCCAGGCCTTAAACCGTCCATAAATCGGTCAGCTTTTAAGATATGTGTGCTCACCAGATGTGGGACATAAGGGGTTAGACGAGAGAATTGAAGTTCGTATTTCACCACTGACATCATGCCTTGTCTTAGAGAAGTGAATTCCATAGCCCTTCGCTCCTTAACGTGCTCAGAGAAGTATTTGGCTCGGAAGAGAATAAGAAATCCATTCCAAGTATGTGGTGCATTAACAGGTGGTGCCGGAATAGACTTCCACCAAGAACGAGTGTCTTTGTTTAGCTGGAATGTGGCAAGATAGACTTTCTCCTGATCGGTGCATTACATGACGTCAAATATATGGTTCATCACATCGATCCAGTTCTCTACTTCGTCTGGGTTAGAAGATCTAGAGAACCGAGGGAGATTTAAACTCTAAAAATTACCGTGTAAGCTACCCGCACCAGCCCTTGCACCAGTTTAGGCTACAGTTTGTAAGGCTTGGGTAAGACCCGTAATAGTTTGTTGCATCTCGTCCCAGTTCACACGATGAGTCATTTAGAAATCGTGGTACCTGAGGAAATAGACATTTAGTTAATTTCCTTAGAACCAAGAAGATTTACCTAGAGATAATTCTTATACAACTATCTCACCCCGAATTCTACTCAATTCTCACATGGGTTCGAATTTCTTCCTAATTCATAGGTATAGGTCCTTAACCTTGGACTTAACTTATGACATGACATTTTTTCCTAGGGTTATGCATATGCTAAGGTCGATGCTAGTTGCATCTTCCATCAAATAAGGTTGACGCTAGTTGTGTTTTTCACTAAGTGAGGTCAGTGCTAGTTGCATTTCTCATGAAGTAAGGTTGATGCTAGTTGTGTCGCTCTTGTAGTGAGGTTGGTGTGAGTTGCCATGATTGCATAAGTGAGGTCGATGCTAGTTGCGTCGCTTTTGTAGTGAGGTCAATGTGAGTTGTCATGATTGCATAAGTGAGGTTGATGCTAGTTGCGTCACACTTGTAGTGAGGTCAGTGTGAGTTGCCATGATTGCATAGGTGAGGTCGATGCTAGTTGCATCGCTCATGTAGTGAGGTCGGTGCTAGTTGCCTTGCATACATATAAGTTCGATTCATGTTGTGTCTTACACAAATAAAGGTCGGTGCCAGTTGCCATGATTGCATGAGTGAGGTCGATGCTGGCTGCGTCACTCATATAGTGAGGTCGGTGCTAGTTGGCTTGCGTCCATATAAGGTCGATGCATGTTTTTGTAGAAATGAATATAAAGTCAGTGTATGTTTTTATCTTCGCATATAGAGGTCTGTGCAGGTTTTGTCAATCTCATACAAGTTTAGTCTTAGTGCTCATGTTTGCATATTCAGGTCGATGCGAGTTACCTTGTTAGCGTATAGATTCATGCACTAAAATCGGTGCTAGTCTGCATTGGCTCATGAACAAAGGTCAATGCTAGTTTTCTTATCTTCTGTATAAGATCAAGGTCTAGGTCGATGCCAATGGTGTTTTCATGCCAAATTTCACAGAATTCTTTGTGTGTTCTGTCTGCTTGAACCAAGTCATACCCTAAGCATCTGAATAAGACCTATTCATGACCATTGATCATTTTTCTCTCTCTACAAAACATTTGCATGGTTAAGTCAAATACATTATGATTACTTCAATGTGCCTGCAAGGTGTTTGACAAAATGTATTTATTGAATACGTAGGAACTTAAGTCCATGCGTGACCCATTAAGTAGCACGTGATCCCAGGATGTCTCGATGACTATGATTCTGTCACATGGCCAGCAATCTTTTGACACGTGGACTGCCAGCAAGGATAAGTCACTTGAAAAATGAGCGGGAAAGTGCCATCCACATGCCATCTATCTCTAACACATAGAGACAGGGGTGCTAAAGGCAACAGACGCCCAACACAATAGATAGGGGCTATAACGCACCATAACAGGGGCGTTAAAGGCACCTGAACTCGAAAATCCACAGAAAACTCACAGTTTCATGCATGGTATAACGCACCTATGTCAGGGCGTTAAAGGACTATAACAGATCTAGGGGAGACCGTTACAAGGGGAAAATAACGCACCTCTACAGGCGCATTATGTCACCTGGGTTTTGAGATTCCAGAGTTCGGAACCGAAACTCCCTCCCGATCGACCGAAATCGATGGGAGACGTGAGGAAACATGTTTCTAAACTATGCTACCATGTCATAACAACATTCAATACCTACGCATGCCATTAAAATTAAAAGACGATGCCCATGGAGACAATTTCAAGCATTATGGACTAAAAATAGACTAAACAGGAACATGCATGAAAAACGAGAAAAGGACGTCGGACCACGGCGCATGTGGTACCGGCGGTGTCCTAACGAGGTAAGGAGTCCATCCCCCTATCTGGATTACGACGAAAACGACGACTCGCTGCCGATCCGGTGAGAGGGTGACGCGAAACCTCCCGGCCCGGTTCAGCTCCACGCTCCGCGGATCGAGAGAAGATGGACGTCAACCCGATCCTCGCGACGCGACCAATCCAACGATACCTTCCTCGCTTCGATCAGCGGCCGTCTGGACCAGAAATCGAAAGAGGAACGTAAATCGAGAAATTAGTCAAAAATCACCCAAAATGAGATTTACATGGAAAACGATGAAGATGGCGACGGATGGTGACGCATGAGGTGTCAACGGGTTCCTGGAAAGATGAGGAGTCCGTTCCCCTACCTCTTGCGTGGCGAAGACCGCGAATCGGTGCAGATCGGGCGACAGGGGTCACGCCGTCCTTCCGCTCGCACGCGTCTCCACGCTCCACGATCTGAGAGATGAAGGGTACTGGCGTGATCCTCACGTCTAGCCCATCCCGTCGGCACCTCCCATGCTTCGACCCGAGGCTGAATGGGCCGCGAACCGAGTGAAAGGGGGAGAGAGGAGAGAGAGCGTGTGAGAGAGAGAGAGAGGGGGTGCATGGGTTTTTAAAAAATATGATTTTTTAATTATTTTTTAAAAAATTTTCCATTGGCCAATTAATTTAGAAACTCATGAAACATCTTTTGTTTGGCTAGGTATGAAGAAGTTTAACCAAGCCTAAAGGTTGTGTTGACCCCACCAAAGCATGCGTCAACGCATTTGATCACAAGAGGAAGAACAAGTCCTAACGGGTTTTCAACTACATCGACCTCACGGCCTCACTACGTCAACCTCATGACATCATTTTCAGCAAGGGGAGTGAAGGTGTCAACCCATGGGGTTGACCCCTTTCTACTTATGTTCTGTCGAACCACACTGCGCCGACCTCAGACTTTCAGAGCATCAACCTCAGGTTTTCACAGAAGGAAGAAAAACCTAAGCAGCTCTCTCATGCGTCGACCTCACCATTTTGATTCTTTGACCTCATCAACTCTGAAATAATCTGACAGATGATCAACGTTAGCTGCGTCGACCTCACCATCAAAAGAGGTCGACCTTAGGCAGCCTTCCAGAAGCCGTTTCAAGGAGCATCGTCAACAGATGCGTCGACGCATGGGTGATGCTGTGTCGACGCACTCAAGGAACCTCTGAAAAATCCTATCAGATCTATACTTTATGAAAACCATCTAGGAACCAAAAATAGTAACTGTGAACCTCTGAAAACACGGTTTTCGAGATGTGGAAAAGGTTCCTAGGACAGATAACTGTCCTTGTCATCATTTGATTGCCCAAACAACTTTTTGGACAGAAGATTTGTCAGTTTACAAATGTGAGAAAGGTCACCTTTCAAGGTATCCTTCTTTTTGCTTCCAACCAATCAGAGATGGGTTTGGAAAAACTTCCAGGACAAAAGGACGTCCTCTCTACATGCCAGCCAATGAAATTTGAGATGTTGCAGGCACTCTTGGTCAAACTTCACTTATTTATTCCAACCAATCAAATTGCAAATCTTTGGAGGGAAATTTCTCTGCCTCTTGTGCCTATAAATTGGACGGGACTTGCTTGCATGCTGAAGCTGCTAGTGGTGCCTGGAGAATACAGGGACGTGGGAACCAGAGAGAACAAGAAAAAAAAAGAGTGCCCTTCTAAGTTTCCAGAGGAAGACTTGAGAGGAAGAGAAGAGAGAAACATGTGGAGTCAAGAAACCAGCCAGCCATATGCCTCATTGAAGCCTAGTCTTGATTTTGAATTTGTGTTCCACAAAAAAATTGTGTAACTTCTCTCTCTCGCTCTCTATTGGAGTGGATTCTCTTTCTCTCTCCTCTCTCTCTAAAGGGGGCACCCCTTTTCTCTCTCTAACCCTCTCTCTCTGCTCTGACCTCCTCTGGTGTTCTTTCTGGTTACTGCTCGAAGAGGACTCTCCCACGGTCGTATCGATAAAAGCTGCGTTGCCTTCGGAGCTCAGAGTCACTCGCAGCAAGGACTTCATCCAACGCTTTCGATTCTGGAACAGATAGAAGCTGAACCAAAGAGTCTAGTTCAAGATCCTTCTTCAGCCTCCGGTGACTACGCTAAGTTCCTAAAAAATTCTGAAGCCTTCCTGGGCCAACCCAAGAAGTTTTGGTACTGGTCTCACCCACTACTGACTTTGGACGTGTCCGTGGCGGCTTTAACAGCGAACCCCTGTCCTGCCAAGTCTGAGCGAACAGAACTGCAGGTTCTCTTCTACATCGGCTTTTCCCCTCCCCTCGCTTGGTCAGCTGAAGGCCCCTCCCTATGTGGAGGTAGTTTTGGATGTAATTTCAATTAATCCCTGCCCCGAGATCCCCCTCCTGTGAGAGGTGTAGTGTTGTACTTCTCTGATTTTCAGGTTAGAGCTACACTGGTGTAGCGTGTGGGTGCGTACCCACGCTTCCCCGCTCGCCTCGTCTCCGATCGGGATCGATGTATTCACGCCGATTAGGTGAGCTCCGGGCCACATCCCTCATTGGTTTGCTATTGCTTATTTAGTATTGCCTTTTAGCTCTGCCGGACGGTGAGTGAGCACCCGATCTAAATTTTCCATCAATTGAGTGGCCACCGCGGAGTGAGGTTAGAGCAACCACTTAACCCACGCCCTTGGCATGTTGGCCGCCTGTGATTTGGGCATCCCCGGCCCTTAGGGGTCCTCCCCTAGCTAGCCATACCACTGGAACCCCAAGGTCTAACCCCGGACCCTCATCCCCATCACCGGTCCACCAACGGACCCGGGTGTGCATGATGCAGTAAACCCCCTTGAGTGGATCCACTGTTCGGTTTGATTGCTTGTGAATCTAGGTCCAAGGGATTGTGCCACATCAATCCTCTAGCTGTTGTACCTACAAACCAAGAAAGTACCCTCACGTAGGAGGGATGGACTAGGGGCGGGAGAATTAAGGATACATTCAAACACTACCTCCACACAGGGAGGGGCTTTCAGTCGGCCAGGTAAGGGGGTGGGGGAGATGAGGTGATGAACGGCGACCATTAGGGACCAATTTTAGCAGGTTTGGTTCTGTTGTAGAAGTCGTCAAGAACTCTACCGAACTCTGATGTAGACAAAATTGGTGTTGTCACAACCGTGGACAAAGCAGCTTCGAGTAGGAACTGACGGGGCCCCAATTGGATGTCGGTGGAGAGTGCTCTGATCAGAAGATCAGGGGGTGGTCCAAACTAGAACAACAGGGAGCGGCCAGAACCAATGTGGTTTGGGATAACTGCTGCCACGAACTCTCCCGATGTCCAATCAGATCGGGGCTGGTGCCATTGCGACCGTGGGGAATTCCTCTTCAATTAGGAACTAACAAGACTCCAAGAGGATGCCAGTGGAGAGAGTTCTGATCAGAAGTCCAGGGGGTGGTCCAGCCTAAAATAGCAGGGAGTGGCCAGAACCATAGGGGTCTAGGAAAACTGCTACCACGAACTCTCTCGATGTCCAATCAAAGCGGGGCTGGTGCCGTTGCGACCGTGGGGAAGTCCTCTTCAAGCAGGAACTGGTGAGACTCCAAGAGGAGGTCAGAGTAGGGTGCTTTCAGCAAAAGAGTGACAGGAGGTCTAACCTAGTTCTGTGGAATCAGTCTGTGCAGCCCGGGAACTAAGGCTGGAACGAGGTGCTCCTGGGTCCAAACGACCCCCTTCTTCTTGTGCTTGCCAGAGGACTTGGAGGAGAGGATCTCAGCTAAAAATTGCTGCCAAATCCATGCAGGAGTGGCCGCGGTCGCTTCTTCTCTTTGGCTCAGCCTTCTAGCCAGGGCAACTCTGCGTAGTTGGGGGAGAATGGGTTCTCCGGACAGTAGGGATGTCGGATGTAGACAGGACCACCACGACTGTGAAGCTACCTCGACGAGATTTTCGGCGATGTATGGAATGCCTCCAGAAAATGCCAGGTGACTCTGGCGCAGGCTCTGCAATTCACGCCTCTGCTGCTGCCTGCGAGCTGGGCTATGTAGGGTGGTGTAGATGGAGATGGGGTGGCAAGGGGCGGAGGTACAGCCAGCATGGATTGGTCAGCAGCGAATAAACCAATGTAGAAAAAAGGTTGGAAGAGCTCGCCGAGCTTGAAGAAAAGCATTTCTGTGCGCAACAAAACATTCAACTATATCAAGCTCGCATTGCCCGTGCTTTTGATAAGCTGGTTAAAGGTCGAGAATTCAAGAAAGGAGACCTGGTAATGGTCAAAAGAACAGAAGTGATGGCCTCCAACCCCAAAGGAAAGTTGGTTGAAAATTGGGTTGGACCGTATATCGTCCACCGAGTATATGAAGGGGGTGCCTACGTCCTCGTAGATCACAAAGGGGTCATCAAGTTCTCTCCCCTCAATGGAAAGCATATAAAGCTATACTACACGGCACAGCCGGCATTCCCAGAATGATCGTAATATACCTTGGTCTAATGGCATTCCGCCCTGATCAAGCTACCCTTTTCCTTTGTCTAGCGACTCTCCGCCCTGGCCGAGCTACCCTTTATCTTGGTCTAGTGGCACTCTGCCCTGGTCAAGCTACCCTTTTCCTTGGTCTAGTAGCACTCTACCCTGGCCGGGCTACCCTTTTTCTTGGTCTAGTGACACTCCGCCCTAGCCAAGCTACCCTTTTTCTTGGTTTAGTGGCATTCCACCCTGGCCGAGCTACCTTCTCCTTGGTCTAGTAGCACTCCGCCCTGATCAAGCTACCCTTTTTCTTGGTCTAGCAGCTCTCCGCCCTGATCAAGCTACTCTTTTCCTTGGTTTAGTGGCACTCCGCCCTGACCGAGCTACCTTCTCCTTGGTCTAGTGGCACTCTGCCCTGATCAAGCTACCTTTATCTTAGTCTAGTGACATCCTACCCTGATCGAGCTACCCTTTATTTTGGTCTAATGGTGATCGAGCTACCTTCATCCCGGTCCAGTGGTACTCCACCCTGACCAACCTCTACAAAACACACGATATCACCGTTGTGGGTCTTACGCCTGAATCGGTAGAAATCCCCCCTTTGCGTTAGCATTACTTTCTTGCTGACGAATGAACCTATCTCGTGGCATAAGACTTCGCGTCCTAGCCAACTTCTGCACAATGTTGCCACTACAGACCTTACGTCTGAGTCGGCAGAGAATCTCTTTTTGCGCTGGCATTACCTCCTTGCCAACGAATAAACTTTTGTTCACTCGGAGGAGAGAAGGGAACTAAAGGCGTGGGATGAGCTCTGGGAGCCTAGCAGAAATCTTTCACACAACCCAGGGTGATCTACGGGGACTTCTGATGGTACAACCTGCCTGGCAACTGTGTGGGAATCCACGGTTCGTGAGGACTCATGGAGGTTCCCGAATAGAATGAACCAATTGCACCCGAGTGGGAATCTTCAGGTGAAGTGTTCAATTCCAACGGGAGGGGTTGCCTAACAAGGGTAATGCCAACTCTTCCTAAACCCAACCACGTTGCTTAACCTGTAGAGATTAATCACACAATACACAAGCAAACTAACAAGGATAGAACACTGTTACGGGGAAAACACAGGAAGAGGATAGAGGGCGGCCAAGTGCTGGCCGCTCACAGACCTGGGCGGCCAGGTCGAGTGTCGCCCATGGGGGAAGGCGGCCAGAGTGGTGCCCTCCTCGCAAGGGAGAGGGCGGCCAGGCCAAGGGTGGCCTGGGGCCCAGGGCGGCTAGGGTCCTGGTTGCCGAGGTAATGGCCTAGGCGGCCACTGGGTTGGTCGCCCAGGGGCCTAGGCAGCCAGGAGTTTGGCCTCCATCTTTCTGACTTTCAAAAAATATGAAAATAGAGCTATGAAAATTAGACTAATATAAACACATGGTTTAACTAATCTTTGACTTCAAGCATCAGGGACTTACAGTAGGCAATAGAGGGTCCCACTGTGATTGCCACTTTGCTTGTAGACGCCCGGGGAGATGGCTGGTGGATGGACGGATGGAGAATGTCTCGTGAGTACCTACAGAGGAACCAAAAAAAAGAACGTTAGAACGTCGTGATCGCCAGGGGTGTTTACCTGAACCTCATAGGGGTGATGATCGCGGGGAGATAATCCAAGTAGGGAGATGATGGGTTCCCTCTTCCTTATCCTCGGCCGGCCAAGGGCAAGGAGCCCTACGCTCTCCCTTATGCTGAAGTCCTGTAACGTAGCTCAAAGAAAAAAGAAAAGGAAGGCCATTAGTAAGTCGAAAAGTGTAGTATCTACTCTAATAGAACAGACACAACGAGAATGATGGTGGCAAGGTTACCTGGGGGTGGTGGGAAGGAGGGATGGCCGAGGCTTTCGACCACCCACCTTCCCGAACCAAGATATAGGAAGCAATAATTTTTTTCTCTTTTTTCTTTAAAAAAAAGATAGATCACACGTAATATCTAAAAAATTTTGGCAAAATTTTGACAGCATCTTCCCTAGACCTGAGGCATCTTAGGGTGATGAAATCGGTGCTCATCCATGGGAAGTCTGAGATGGCCCCTTAACTCACCGAATGGACATAGAGCAGCAACATCTGTGATCATCCACAGTGCCATACACCTAAGGGCTAACCTACTGAGAGATTGGAATAGCCCAGATGCTCTAAATGGAGCTAGAATGACATTTGCATATCTTTCCGAATGCAACAACTTTGTTTAGTCCATCGGTTGCACTACAAAATAATGTTTGGGATTTAGTGGTGGGCCAGTTTCATCATTAATGTCTCATGTTTGATGAACTAAAATTTATAGAGATGGGTGATGAAAGAGATAAATAAATAGTTATCAAAAGGGTGCCAAATCACATGATAAAGGGAGGAAATGAGGAAATAGCGCAGTGCTAGATCACAATAGGAAGGACAGTGAGAAGTGGACATGGTGCTAGAGCTTGTTCAAAGTTTGGCCCTTGATTTCAACATGGGCAGGGTCAAGGAAAACCACGACCATATCTAAGATTTGCCTAATAATTCTTCTTTTTTTTAGTGCCCTATATCAAAGGGACACCCCTCCCCTAATGTACTATTCACAGATGAAATTGGTGAGACCGTGATCCGAAGCCAACGATTGTGAGACCCTTTGAAGCCCTGCTCATGCTCCTGATATTAGCTTATCAGGATGTGATTATCTCCCCACACTCTTATCAAGACAAAGATTTCATACTTGACCCAAAACAAGAAGTTAGAATAGGGGCTCTAGAAGGTGGCTTGAAACTTGCGTTGCGACCGTAATTTGTAGGCCCATGGGCCTAGTTTGTTGATGAAATAGACTTTTGTGAGTCTCAAAGTTTCCCGAGACCTTAATCCTTTCAGGAGAGACAACGAAAAGGGGGGAATGCAAGGGAAGATGATGATGGCATAACCAAATAGAACTCGTTCGAGGGGGTGTTAGAGGACCTTCGCTTTGGGGTCATATCCATTGTTCAGGATAGACACCAAGTGTGCATCTCTATAAGAGGAATTTCTTCCTCTATCGCGCGCCCGCGCGCGCACTCCCGCGTGAGCACCTGCGACGTGATCGGGCTGCTCGGCCTAATGGGCACGACCCATGTAATAGATCCCACTTACCCATTAGGGTGACAATGTAAATTTAGACATACTGAATGCATCCAAGCTCAATAGTTATACAGGAAATGGAGTGTGCGACCTCCGCGAGATTCTTCGAATAATAGAAGGGTGTTCCGTTAAGTTGTCACCTAACTAACAGAGCAAACAGAATATCCCGGTGTGTATCTCAGACATTTAATATTCATCTGATTTGACACTCCGGATCTCTCAAAAATAGGAAGTGTCAAACCCTCAAATGCTAAGTGCCCATGACTTTATCACCACACAGACAATAAAGTCTCCTGGGATATGAACAACTAAGCATGATGAAATATAAAATGTCTTCCCTATCCTGCTTATGTTAATTCAGTTCGTCTTGACCGCTTTCCTAGACATGTTCCGCTGAACGATATTAATCATTGCCCTAAGTGACATGCTAAAGTAGCGACATCAAGCGTCCTTTTCATGACACAGCGCTGCAAGTCACTGGGGATACACTAGGAATTACACAACTGTGATCTATGTGCTCACACAATGATGAAGAGGGATCCATTCATCATTTTCATATGCAGTCGCATATTACACATGCGGTATGATACACATGTCGCAGTGTTCTTCTATTTTCATGGGCGTGTCACTGATAAAATATGATTATTAAACACTACACGGATACAAGTCTAGTTGTGACTTACGCAGCTAACCAGAGTCTCGCAAACTAGTCGCTCCCACTTAGCGCCTTCTTGCGACTCACGTATCCGGAATTTACAGGCTCCATGGGATTACTGTGAAATCCTCATGGTCGATCTGCATCAGATCTCATCTTAGTCCTCAGCTAAGGTGGCATATATAATTCGTTCGAGATATTCCCTTTACTCCCCGACTTCTAGGGTGCCAGGAATATCAGATGCCTTATCTTTGTCACTTTCGATAAGCGTCATGTAATGTCCCAGCTTTTTTTGAATAATTTTTTAGATTATTTTCGTAGGTCCCGGATTGAGTTTAGCGATTTCTACGTATTTTTACAGGTCGGGCCTTCGGAACACTGTGCAGGGTGAACCGGATCCATTCACCCCCCTCTAGATCCACTCTCTACTGGTAGATCGTGTCAATCCAGTCTTCAACAATCACCACTCTTATTAAATCAACTATTGATCGATTGACATTCTACCCGATCAATGATGAAACTCTATCTAGTTTAGATCTTATGTCTAAATCTAATGAAACCTATGAAACTTCTTTGCATTGATATAAACCCAACATCGATGATTAAACCAACTGTTGATCGATTGACATTCTGCCTGATCAATGATGAAACCCTATCCAGTTTAGACCTTATGTCTATTCTGATGAAACCTATAAAACTCCTTTGCATCGATATAAACCCAATGTCGATGATGAAACTAACTGTTGATCGACTGGCACGTTGCCTGATCAATGATGAGACCCTATCTAGTCTAGACCTTACGTCTATTCTGATGAAACCTATAAAACGCCTTTGCATCGATATAAACCCAATATCGATGATGAAACCAACTGTTGATCGATTGACATTCTGCCCGATCAATGATGAAACCATATCTAGTCTAGACCTTACGTCTATTTTGATGAAACCTATAAAACTCCTTTGCATCGATATAAACTCAATATCGATGATGAAACCAACTGTTGATCGACTGGCACGCTGCCCGATCAATGATGAGACCCTATCCTGTCTAGACCTTACGTCTATTCTGATAAAACCTATAAAACTCTTTTGCATCGATATAAACTGAATATCGATGATGAAACTAACTGTTGATCGACTGGCACGTTGCCCGATCAATGATGAGACCCTATCAGTCTAGACCTTACGTCTATTCTAATGAAACCTATAAAACTTCTTTGCATCGATATAAACCCAATATCGATGATGAAATCAACTGTTGATCGACTGGTATGTTGCCCGATCAATGATGAGACCCTATCCAGTCCAGACCTTACATCTATTCTAATGAAACCTATAAAATTCCTTTGCATCGATATAAACCTAATATCGATGATGAAACTAACTGGTGATCGATTGGCATTCTGCCTGATCAATGATGAAACCCTATCTAGTTTAGACCTTATGTCTAAATCTGATGAAACCTATAAAACTTCTTTGCATCGATATAAACCCAATATCGATGATGAAACCAACTGTTGATCGATTGGCAACCGAATGGCTAACAAGGCTTATGTGCACGAGGTTTGAGTTTAAACCTGCACGAGGTATGAATGACTGACCTCATCCCTGCTCGAAGTGAAAGGCTTTGAGTGTGAGCCTTTGTGCACAAAGTATAAAAGCAAAAATCAAAACGTGCACGAGGTTGGCTTTAGAAAAGCTACAGAGGTATCACCTCGTAAGTGCAAAGTCTGCACGTGGTATAACCTGTGAGACGGAGAGTGTGCTCGAGGTACACTTGAGACACAAAATCTGCTCGAGGTACACGGTGAGACGCAAAACCTGCTCGAGGAATGAAAAACTGCACGAAGCTGTTCGTGCACGGGGTTTTGCACAAGTATAAAAACTGCATGAAGCAAGAACCAAAACTACACGAACTAAAAACAGAAGCTTTAGTAAAATGTGCACGAAGAAAAGCTTGCACGAAGTATGTTTTACTTAGCTCGCATGCAAAACGCAACAAAGACTTCAATATTGCAATCATCAAAATAGTCATTTTCATATATCAATGATGCAATGTTTCATGTGGTGACTCAAGACGTTGCAATCATCAAAACAAGAGGTAGCTGGTGGCTGGTGACTAAAAGGTAAAGTTGCTATCAACATAACAGCACACAGCACACACACACAACACACCAGCATCAAAGCCGAAGGGGCACAACAGATCTGGCACTAAACTAATTCGACAGCCTTGATTCGGCAGCCCTTAGCCGGTAGCCCTGATCCGACAGCCACTCATGGCTAATTTGGCAGGTCCTTTCAGCAGCTTACATTCATATGCAATTTGATGGTCCATATCCCCTGATTAGCCTGACGATTCCTAGATAATCGCTTGGGTAACCATGGGGTGTGCTGCATCGAAGTCCTGTCGGGATGGATGTTGCCGCTTTTGTGCGCATCCCTAAGTCCCATCGGTACTGACATTGCCACTTTTGTGTGCATCTCTTAATAAAGGGGTCATCTTAGATTTTTCGGGGACGAGCTTCCTCATTTTTCCCCCAAATGTCCCAGTCTAGGGGAGATGGTGCCCAATTTTCATTGAGAATTTTGACATAAAAAATGATAAAAAATAAAATGACAATAATATAATAAAGATAACAAAGAAAATAGTGTTAATAAAACAAAAGGGCCTGTCCCTTGATGGCCACGCGGGGGCGATAAGAGATGTCATAGGTCCCGAGGATGATGGCCCATTTGACGAGGTGTCCCGAGACTTCAGGGTGAGAGAGTATCTTCTTCAAAGTTTCACCGGTCAGCACGACGATGGAATGACCTTGGAAGTAGGGTCAGAGGTGCTTGGCTGAGGTAACCAATGCTAGCACGAGCTTCTCGGTAGCAGGGTACCTCCTTTTAGCCTCATTGAGCACCTTGCTGGTGTAGTAGACCGACCTCTTAATTCTCGCATTGTTTTGGACTAGGACTGAACTTACAGTAGAGGGAGTTGCTGAGAGATACAATTGCAGTGCTTCACCCGGGACTGGCTTTGATAGTACCGGGGACGAGGTCAGGAACTCCTTGAGCTCCTCAAAAACCTTAGACATTCCTCATCCCGGGTGAACGTAGCAGATGCCATTTTAGGTCCCCTCAGGGCAGGGATCGTTCGGCCGCCCGATAGAGGAAGCGGTTGAGTGTGGCAATGGGCCTAGTAAGACACTAGGCGTCTTTGACGCAAGTGGGTGGCCGCATGTCCAGGATGGCCTGGACCTTGTCGGGGTTCACCTCAAACCCATATTGGGTCACTAGGAAGCCAAGGAACTTCCCAGATCTGACTCCGAAGGCACACTTGGCGGGGTTGAGCTTCATGTTATACTTGAGGAGGGTGCCAAAGGTCTTGGCCAGGTCGGTAAGATGATCCTCAGCCTTTGGCATCTTGACGAGCATGTCATCAATGTAGACTTTGATATTTTGACCAAGTTGTCACTCGAAGATTTGGTTGACCAGCCTTTGGTATGTCGCCCCAGTGTTCTTTAACCCGAAAACCATCCGGGTGTAGTAGTGCACACCAGAGTCGGTGATGAAGGTAGTCTTCTCAATATCCTCTGGGTCCATCCAAATCTGATGGTAGCTAGAGTAGGCATCCAGGAAGCTGAGCAGCTCATTGTCGGAGGTTGAATCGACGAGCTGGTCGATGCTCGGCAGTGGGTAACAATCCTTCAGTGTGGCCTTGTTGAGATCGGTGAATTCCACGCACATTCGCCATTTTCCTGAAGCTTTGGGTACCAGGATGACATTGGCGAGCCACGTCGGGTAGAGGACTGGACGGAAGAGACCAGTCTCCTTCCCCTGGGCAAGTTGCTCCTTGATGATTGTCTATTTCTCCGGGGCATGTTTTCTCCTGTGCTATTGGACGGGTTTTACCGCGAGGTCGAGGTTGAGCTTGTGCATTACAATCTCTCCGAGAATTCCAGGAAGTTGCTCATCAGACCACGCGAAGACATGAATGTACTTAGAAAGAAAATTTTTATATTGCTCTTGGACATCGGAAGGGAGATCGGCTCCGATCATAACTCCTAAGGTGGGGTTATCGTTTAGGAAGACTGTTATCAACTTGCCACCAGGCTCGAATGTTGCTGGTCCTTCCTCGGTTCCCCTGATCCCCTTGTTCTTCCCTTCCGTCCTTATGGCTTCGACTGAGATATTATAGCACCTTCTAGCCAATGCCTAGTTACCTCGAACTTCCCCCGCGCCATTTTTGGTGGAAAACTTCATTTTTTTGTGATAGGTGGAGGGCAACGCCTTCGTCTGACTGAGGATGCCTCTACCAAAGATGGCATTGTATGCCGTCATTCCATTGATCACGATGAAGTCTACCATAACCATAACGGTTTTGGACGAGGTGCCAATGGTAACTGGTAGGTTTAGGGCTCCCTCGGGATAGGTTGCCAGGCCGTTGAACCCACAAAGCGGGGTTCGGATCGGGCGGAGTCTAGATGGATTTTCACCCATCTTGAGGAAACAATCATAGGAAAGTACATCAGGGGCACTACCATTGTTGACGAAGATTCTGTCTACATTACAATGGTTTATTGTGGCTGATACAACTAGGGCATCATCGTGCGGGGTTGTTAACTCTTCCAGGTGCTGGTCGGAGAATACCAGGGCCTGCGGTTCACTTGCCGGCAGGGCCTTTGGGGGCTCAGAGGCTCGGCTCGCCCGCTCGGCGTGACGCTTCCTTCCTTGGCTACTATCTACTCCTGATGCAGCTCCTCCAGCAATGACATTTATATGGACCCCACGGGGGATGTTGTCAATCTCCTTAGGGGTGCCTCGATCCTCCTTCTACCTGGACACGTACCAGGACAAGTGCCCTTGACGGACGAGATGCTCGATCTCATCCTGGAGCTAGTGGCAGTCGCCGGTGTGGTGCCCGTGGTCGCTGTGGAAGAGGTAGTGTTTGTGACGGTTGCGATGCTTTACCTTCATAGGCTCGGGTTGGCAGAGGAAGCTCGAGCCTTTGATGTCTTCATAAATCTCATACACTCGAGCGATCAAGGGCATGTACCGCTCGTATCTCCGAGATGGCTCTTTATGCTCTCCGTCTTGGTTCTGCCTTTTTCCTTGGCCTGAGTTTGGCTCAGACGCTCGCTTCTTGTCCCCCTCCGGACCTGAGCCAGTTGTGCCACGGCAGGCGCTGAGGACTTCCTCGCACTCAGCATGGCGCAATGCCAGGGTCACTAGCTCAGTAAGGTGGGAGGGAGGATGTAGGACTAGCTCGCGTCGGAGGTTTTCATCGTGGGTGCCTCCAGTCAGCGCGGTTATGACCGAGGCTACATCCAGACGGGGGATGCGTAGGGCCTCCAAATTAAATCAGTTAATGTAGGCCCACAGCTTCTCCCCTTGTTCCTATTTGAGCGCTGACAGTCCCGCTACTGACCTAGGGGGACCGCTACTGGTGAAGCTTTCCTTAAACACTTTCCCGAACTGCCTGAAGTGTCGGATGGAACCGGGGGCGAGGGCCCGAAACCATGCCTGAGCGCCCTGGACAAGTGTGGTCATGAACGCTCGGCACTTAATGGCGTCTGACACCCCATGAAGAGTCATCAGGGCATCGAAGTTGTCGAAGTGGTCGGCCGGGTCACCCTGGCCGTCATACGACTTGAAGGTTGGGGGGGAGATCCTGGGAGAGATCTCTGCCTTCAATATGTGATCAGAGAATGGGGATTTCTCCTCATCCTCCATGGGAGAGGTCTTCTGCAAGGCGAGAAGGGGACGTACTTGCTATGCAAAACGCCTCTCAAAGTCTCACAGTCGGAGGGACAACTCTGGTTGTCACTGGGTCGAGGGGCTACAAGGGCACTCCTGGATGCTTCCTTGATGCCCTTCTAGAGATTTTGTCCCTGGAGGTGGCCAGCGCGCTCCGTACTTCTCTCTCCTTAGAGTAGAGGAGGCTTCTTGTTCTGGGGGAGGGGCTTGCGGCGGTCCACCTGACCGGTTGCGAATTATCTTCCGTGCCTGGAGGATGAAGTTTAAAATGCCTCGCATGATCATATCATTTGCATCCTTTGCACCCTATTCCAGCCTCAGTAGCCCGCTATCTCGACAATTAATCAAAAGTTTTCCCTCCTCGCGGGAGATGTAATTAACGTCATAGCCTTTATGGTATGACGGACTGCTGGTCCTGACCGAATCTCACTCTCGCCCAACACGGGTCAGAATGAGCGCCACAATAAACTCGTCACTCACGTGACTGGCACGCCTGCGTACTTAATCGGTCAATTAATTACCAGTTAATCAATTGGTTGATCGACGCGTAAATAAATAAAAAAAGATCATTAATAAATATCCCATCGTGCAAATAGTCTGGCACACCCAGTGGGACCAGTGTCACCTTTCATCTCTTTGTCGAGATATTTGGGCCTCGAGGCCCTCCCAAAGGCTACTGATAGTTGGTTGGTTTATCTTTTTAGGCAAACAATGGCATCAGCTGGCTTAAGGAGTGTCAACTTTGGCCCGGCAATTGTTTCTAGCCATGCTGAGCACGGGTACCTGGCGGTGCCCACTATCTTCGAGACTTTCTCGGTCACTGTCGGCTTCCCCAACTTCTTGGGGTTGGCCTTTGTTGATGTGCTGAAGGTGGATTCCTCAGAGCCTACCAAGGAAGCTACAAAGGAGATCGAGTCCTCGGAGGTTTGATGCTACTCTGACTCACCCAAGAGTCCAATTCCGGTCATTAGTTGCCTAGTGCACCATGCCATTCCCGGGGCCCACCCCGCTCCCTTCAACAAGAACCCCAGAGGTCGCTAGCACAGGGAACTCCAGAGGAGCACTGCTGTAGTTACCGGATCTCTCTCTCTATCTGGTAAATCAATGCTGGTCGGAGGAGTCTGCATCTTCCTCGATGGACGTGATGCCCGAGTGGTCCTGAACCGGGTCATCCCCGCCGTCCCCGTCCGCAACTCCTATCAGGCTCTCACTGGGAGGAGGGCCGAAAGAGAAGAAGCCAGCCATCATGGCCAGGAAAAGTTGGCCCCAGGCCAAAGAAGTTCAAGCAGGTGTGGCTCCCCAAAAGGGTCCAGCTTGCTCACTGTAGACACGCCAAAAGTGACGCTAAGTTGACTAAATTTCATGTCACTATGTGACGCCCCAAAGTGAACTTCAATAGCGGCCTTTCCAGGAACATAGAACCTTCTTGGGACATACGATGGTGGCAGGACTGGATGCGTTGGAAAGCTTGACGTGTTAGCTTGCTCCTAGAAGAAACGTCGGCTCATTCTGATCTCGGACGCACTGGGTACGGTAGATTCCGTAGAACTGCACCGGGCTTCTCAGCTACAGGCCAGAGAGGGCTTGGACGAGGCCGTACTCTCAGATGGAATATCAGATCGAGGTTGGACCAAGTCCCACTGATAGAGGGATCAGTCTAGTGCTCCCAAACCAAAATTTGCTTCCTGAATCACCCGATCAGGCCCGTGGTGGCTCCTGCATGTTGACTGGGTCGGGCTGGTTGTAGGGACAGAATTCTGGACTTGACTTTTCGATGGCGTAGCTATCCGATCTGAGGCTGGGACACAGCAGGACTAGAGTCTTCATGAAGAGGGCCATCCCAGGGATCTTTCAGAGTTGGAATGGTCCCGTTCTGAGGTGTGAGACATTGGTACCGAAGATTCTTGTGAAGTTGCACTGTGCAGGACGCCGGTCGGATAGAGGAGACTTGTTGGGGGTATAACTCGCTGTGGCAAAATCAGAATGAGGCGAGACCAAGCTTGACTGAAAGCTGACTGACTTCTGATGAACTCCTCCAGAGGGCTCAGGCTGAGGATGACAGAAGAGACCGCAGTGCTTCCTGTGGTGGACTACTTGCTCTGGCCACCAGTAATTTAGGTTTCAGGATTGGTTCAACTTGTCGTCGTCGGTGCACTCGAACGGGAACTCCAAATCAGTCAGGACCGGCTTTGGATGAGAGCTGGATGACCCTAGTGGGGATTCTCCAAGGGGCTTGATCAGAATATGGGAGATGAGGCCAGAGAAGCTTCTGGAAGGCACATAGGTAACTGGCCAGACCTGACTTCTGTAGTCGAGGGAGAATGGTTGTCCTAGGCGGCCCAGATGTCGGATGGATGTGAGATGATCTCGCCTGTGAAGCTGTCTTGAAGATCTTTCCAGCAATGTATGATACGCCACCAAAAGATGTGCGATGCCTCTGGGGTAGACTCTACAACTTGGAGCTTTGCTGCTGGCTGTGAACTGGTGCAGGCAGGGTGATAGGATGTAAGAGTAGGAGTGAGGGAAAGGGGCTATGTCATTTTAATGGGGGACACCCCCTTGACTTAAGGGGAGGCATCTTGGACATTTTTCATCCATTGTCCCCTTGCCTTGTCCATGAAGGAAATGATCCTTCTAGAAGCCACATAGGACATTGACCAGCCCCACATGGGCTCTAGGGCTTAGGTGGACCAATGGGGAAGATGGTGGGGCCCCCCTTACTGGACCTACCGACATTTTGCAAATAAACCCAGGGTTCGTAAGGAATAACACATTGGCTTGAAAAGCCTTACAATTGCAAACTCAATTACCTAGGGATATAAAAGCAAACTAAAAGGACACAAATACAAAAATAAAATGTTAGTGCTCGGTGTCGATTCCCATCAGAAAGGCTATGGAATTCGCTTCTCTAAGGTAGGGCATGATGTCAGTGGCAGAATATGAACTTCAATTCTCTCGTCTAGCCCCTTATGCCCTACATCTTGTGAGCACAGATATCTTAAAAGCTAACCGATTTATGGACAGTTTAAGGGCCGAGTTTATTCAACAACTTGGGTCTCAAAATATCCATACGTATGCGGAGATGGTCCAACGAGCACATCTATGCGAAAGGACCTTAGAGAAGGTCGAGAAACTCAGAGGCAGGAAAGAGGAGTTGAGCCTGAAGCGTGAGAGACAAGAAGAAAGAGAAACGAACAATGATGAATCCCATCACAATAGGAAGTCCCACAATGGGAACGGTAATGGTAACGAAAAAATGAAGGAAAATGGCAATGGTAATGGAAACAGTAAAAAAGCCAAGGAGGAGGAAGAAAGGCAGGTCATTGCGACTTGCTCATTTTGTGACAAGTTCGGACACTCGGCTGAAGAATGCTGGAAGCGTCTCGGCGCTTGTCTTAGATGTGGAAGTCGGGAGCATCGCTTGCCCCTATGTCCTCTCATAAAGGAACAATCTTCAAGAGATAACAATAAACACGAGCAACGAGACTGATTAAATGCCATCTTGGATGGAGAAGGTAAGACGATTAAAGGTATCACCTTGACTTGTTACATGTAGCATTGCCTTAATTATCAATTCGACTAATTAAAATGCACTCTCCGTAAAACTCATATGATGAATTTGGGGACCAAATTCTCTTAAGTCGGGGAGGGTCTAATACCCCAGAATTAGAACATGATGGTACTTGACGACGATCCATTCGGGCTTCGAAAAAATGTGGAGAGGGTAAGTGATGTCCCCATCACTACCATATATACATTATTTACTATATGTCCTACAAACTTCACAGCATCAAAATTCTGTTAAAAAATTTTACATTCACCGACATTGAACAATACCTTGTGGCCTTTGTCGCATAGCTGGCTTATGCTGAGCAGATTGTGCTCAAGGCCTTCAACAAGCATGACATTCTCAACGGAGTTGGAAGAATTTTTACCTACTGTACCTATGCCAATGACTCTTCCCTTGTCTTTACCCCCAAATCTCACCTGACCACCTTCCTTCTTGATCAGATAGCTAAACTTGTTTCTGTCTCTCGTCATGTGCCATGAGCAGCCACTGTCCAAGTACCATCGGTTGTGATGGGCTGCCAGGCAATCCTACATAGAAGACATTAAGCAGAAGTTTTTGGAACCCAACCAAATTTGGGTCCAACGTCATAATTCAAGGTATGCAATAGATTCTTTGGAATCTAGATTTGCTTAAAAGTCTTCAATTTTTGACGGGACCAACACTAGTTGCTGGTGTGTTTAAGACAATTGTAAGCATAACAAACAGGTTTCATGAAATTCATGGAATGTAAATTAGACTAAGGTCAAGATCTTACGTTTCCAGGTGTGTTGAATTGGGTATGGAAGGTACTTAAGGTTGGCTAGTTGTTGAACCTTCCTTTATCATTGAACCAATTTTTTTATTCAGACTCGTAAGATGACCTACGTTGACGGATACCTCTGCTGCATCGACCTGACTGGTTCTGGCATTGTATGTTGTGACTTGTGCTAGCTTTGGTCTTAGGATGATTCAGCCTCGATGGTTCTTCAACAATTAATTTTTCTTTGCCTTTTTTAGGACAGAATGAAATGGCTTTGAATTCGAAGGGCATTTTTTCAGAGGGATTGAATTCTAATCCTTCTTTTCTGAAATTGACTCTGGTGCCTAAAAGGGCATCCATATTAGATTTACTCTGGGTCATTCTTTCTAGGACAAATTGTTTGTCCTTCCATTCCTTTTTAGCTTTTTCAAGACTTTTCTATATCTCATCATTAACAGCTTTGATGGCTTCATATTTTTCAAGATTGAGCTTTCTCTGACTCACACTCTCTCAGCCTCTTTTCTCGATCTCACTTTCTCTTCTTCTCTGAATTCTTCTTCTTCTCTCTAAGATCCCTATTTCTCTCTTGATCGAGCTGTCTCTCTCCCTTCTCCATTCTAGCCAGTCTCTGCTGCTCTCTTTTTCTCTCTTCTGCTTTCTGCAGCCTACCACTCTCTGCAACATTCCTCAACGACACTCCTCAGCGACTCTCCTTAGCGGCATTCCTCATCAAAGGATGAGGTGATCTTTATATAGAGAAGGGCGCCGGAGCTAATTTGATGAAGACGATGATGCTCCCTCTGTCAGATGGCTCCACGTGGTAGGATCCCAGCTTTGGTCCTGTGGTCCCTACATGATTCACCCAGGAGGCATGTGTTGGAAACACTCCCGCCAAAACCTTGGATCACGTGTCTGTGAGTTAGAGGTTTGAGCCATATGACAGTCTTCAACCCTTCAGGTGTACGATCCCATTGCTTTAGGCCTTTTAGTCTTAAGTCCCTGTTAACAAGATAAAGGACATTTAGTCAAACACTTTGTAGTCAGCCATATTTCAATTATGCACAGATAAATTGGGCAGGTTATAAAATGTGCACGGACTTAGTTGCATCAAATGACAACGTGCACAGACATCAAGTGAGTGATATGGACTGCTTAGAGGGCTAGCCCCCTAGTTCCCCACTCATCAATGGGTATGGGAGTGCCGTCCAGGCATGACCGTCTTTTCAGAGTTCTTCCCGACTCTTTGTGGATGAACCTCCTATACCCTCTCTGGTACTCTTCAGGACGGGGGAGGTGCTGCCAAAATTTTACTTGAATTTATTGAATAAATAAGTGAATAAAAGGTCAAATAAAGATAATAACAACATGATGTCCAACTAACTTGCATGAACATAAGGGGAGCAACTTCCGTCTATATATCCACTCGTATTTAGTCGCATAGTTATAGGTATGAGTGCTTGTATTTCCTGATTCCTCAGTATATCAAATGGTGACCTGCGGAAGGTCAGATTATGTCTAACTGGAAGCTATCACTATGCATGATGGTAATCCACAGATCTATGTTCTCCGCCCTCGTACCAGGAATCAATTAAATAAGAATAAGTATTCCCATACTGCTTGCTTGCGTGATGACAACATCAACAACTGATTGGGATTACTCCCGATCGCTCAGTTGTGGGCTTTTTCGGCATTTACACGACCACCCGAGCCAACCCGGGGGTGTCTCGACTACAAGCCGTGCCACGTGGCACCTAGAAACAAGGCCCGGGCCTACCCCAAGACACCTTCTTCTATCCCTGCAAGGTCAAAGGGAGACCTAACTAATTCAACCACAGGCTTTGGAGGCCTACAGCACGCATATACGGCTCACACACAAATGTCGGGCATTTCTCTGAACACCTTGTGGGTGCCTATATCCTAGCCCTTCTACAGCAAATCGCGGGCCAACCCATGGCTCCAACATACCAGCCGGGTTCTACAATAACTCTCTAGCAAGTCGGGGCCACCCCCGACCCTCAGACACATGGGGGTGAGTCGCTTATCCTTAGCTCTCGGGCGAACCCGTGGCTACCCTGCCAACCCACAATGCAATGCGACACACACCACGAGGTTGGGCCCACGTACACAAAGTGCCTCTTCTCAGCTCCCGCGAGCTTATACCCTTAACCCCGGGCCAGATCCAAGGCCCGCCAGTCACCTATTCGAGCCGTTTGACAACCCAGGGTGTGTCGGGTATTTACCCGAGCACCTTGCGAGCGACAATTATGACGGGACAACAACAGCCCCCCACAGGCCAATCCTAGCACCCTCGAGCACGCTGCCCTTCAAAGGACAACATTAAACAATTGCAGACCCCGTGGCCACGACTCACCCCCGGGGCAGGTGCGCCCCAGGGCGCGACTGCGCCGCAAGGAGGGTGAACTCCCTTGGGGCCACACCCTCCTCCTAGCCCAGGGGCCCCACGTCCCTCCCCAGTCCCGATCTTGTGCGAGGTTTGTTCAACATACCAGTGTGTAGAAGGAATCACAAAGAACGACGCCCGAGGTCACCTCGAGATCATGCGAAAGCACGTGAGTAAACCTCCTCAGTCTACGCGCACGAGCATCCAGCCAGCCAGTTCAAGCCACGTGTCCTCTATCTTATTGCGGTCACACTGAGCTAAGATGGGGCCAAAAGAAGTAAAAAAACCAATTTTTATAGAGTGGGGACCGCCCCCCCTCTCTCTCTCTCCCTTTGATCAGCCTAAACCCCCTGAGGGGGTTTCAAAGAAAATCTAATAAATTCAGAAATAAATTTAATAATTCTAGGTCACTTCACTAGCCAAGACACATATGAGTCAACCTGATAAGACAAAAGAGATGGATTTGACAGCCCAGCTTGGGTATATGAATCAAATCCCAAGGTTCAAATGCTGGTGATCCCGGTGGGATAGAGTATGACCATGTCAGGATGATAGTCATAATGCCCTGGTAGGACCGAGTGTCACACGATGACACAGAAAATATAGCTAAAGTGTAATATCCTGGACCTTTCAGATCCCTCTTTTCGGGTCCCGGATCTGTTTTCTCAGAGTGTCTAGCTTTATTGGGTCCGAAATTGCGCTTCGGACATCTTTCGTGTTCGGATCGGCGCGATCCGGAGCTGTTTCGGAGGCCCGGAGATGTTCTGCAGCTTTTCCGTGCATTTTTCCGATTCCCACCTTGAGGAAAGGGTGTCTGCCTTTCGCACTTCTTCGAGGGGAAAGTCATTTAAGGCAACAGCTCCCCTTCGGCCTATAAAAGGTTCCGAAGGGCGTTTCCTCCTCTCTTCTCGCTTAAGGCCATCCCTGTAGTTTCTCCTCTCTGCGAAGTGTTGTGTTGTTAGTCTTGGTGAAGCATGGAAGGCGTTTCGGAGGATGAAGATGTAGGTTGTAGTAGGGGGGAGGTTCCTGCTTCTCCAGTTTAAAAGAGCATTCGACGATTGGCGGGCAACTTGAAAGAGGGTTCGACGTATGGTGGCACATCCTCTTCCTTCTTTTGGACCACCGACGCTACCTTACGAGGGAGGTAGAAGCGGACAAATGGAGGCATCAAGCACCGCACCCTTCTCCTGTCCCCACTCCCCCTCTTCCTCTTCCCCTCCCCTCTTTCCATCGTCGATCCCATCAGTAAGGGGGGCAGCTCTTCTAGTTTCCTTCTTTGCCTCCTCTACTCTTCATCTAGCCTCTTTTCCATTTTTTTGAGTCTACGACCCCACCTCTTTGACTCTTTGGAGGATGCCTTTTACCATCCTCTTTTTTATCATATTTCGTAAAAAGGGGCTATTCCAAAGAGTTTATAGAGGGTTCCCTCTTCTTCTTCCTCTTTTCCTTTGGCACTTGTCCCTCTGAAGTTCTCGAGCAAACCAGGTCAGTCATCCCTTCCGTAGGCTTCTTGTCGTTCAGAACGTCGTTTCCTTCATTGGGCCTCTTGTTGCTATTTCCTAACTTCTTCTTTTCTATTCTTGCTTTGACCTTGTCAGACAACTCCATGGCGTCCTCCAATAATTGAGCTCTCTTCACCATCTTGGCATACGCTTGTATATCCATCGGCACCAATTGGGGTATGTATTGTAATTGTAACCCATTCAAAAATTGTTTAGCCTTCATCTTCTCCGTTAATATTAAATGAGGTGCATATTGGGACAATCTAGAAAACTGTGCTTCATATTCTGCTATGGACATACTCCACTACTTTAGTAAGGCAAATTCTCTTGCCTTTCTTTCCCGAACTCTCTCCGAGAAATACTTCTCGTTGAATTGTTCTAAGAATTCTACCCATGTTACTTGATCATTTGGCAAAGTTGCTTCCACGGACTCCCACCAAGCCCTTGCATCTTTCTCTAGTTGGAATGTTGCTAAAAGGACCTTATCTTGATCCGAGCATTGCATTACTCGGAAGATTCGGTCCATCACTTTTGTCCAATCTTTCGCTATATCAGGATCAGGGATTCCACTAAACCTGGGGGGATTGAGGCTTCGGAACTCACGATCTAACTCTCCAGCTCCACGATTTGCTCCACACTCGGCTACCCGTTGTAGAGCCTGGGTCAAACCCTGAACAATCTTTTGCATCTCCCGCCATTGTGCACGCTCAGCGGCCATTGATAGCAGTCTAGCTCTACAAAATACAAGACAAATTATATAATATTTATCCATTTATTCTCATGAAAGTTGCTAAGCCATTTTTTTATAAGCCGATGTTATAACTATTTTTAGCACTTAACCCAAAGTTCTACCCAATCTCACCGGGCAATAATAGGATTGAACCTAGAACTTATGGCAACCTATAGTCAAGACCTAGGGTTTAATATACCTAGGCTCTGATACCACTCTGTCACGCCCTATACCGATAGCAGCGGAACGCATTGCTCGGAACGTGCCAGCGATCAGTCGTGAATAATCAGAACAAACCATAATACATAAACACATAGCTAGATAATATTGACAAAATATAATTATTATTAATATCAGAATGTGAATATTACATCTTGACTCAACTTACATTGATAAAAGAGCAAACCCCCAATCTATTTTGCCCAATCTGTAACCAAAGCCATAAAATCATGGAGATTGCAGAGTTTTTCATTTCCAATCCTATTGCTGGATGGATCTGTAAAAATACTATGTCATAGCCCTTCGAGTCTAGTTTCTAACGGCGCTAATCTTGCCTCGATCTGACACCGGATCTGTGCGAAATAATTATTTTTATGGAGGTAGATAGATCTGATCTAAGTCAAGCCAGCAGAACAGAGTTGGGAGTTAATTCCCACACAAATCCTCGGCATCCGAGCCAACGATCGCCGCTCCTAGAGATCGACCATCAACCCCCCAGCCACGTCCCAGCCTTTCGCCATGACCAGAAGGTGGCCAGAAGCCACCATCCCATGGGCCAAGTTCACTTGTTGTCCAACGTGCTGAACCGAGTTTGAACAGTGCCAAGTTGGACCAGCAACCCGTCTCTGCCCCGAGAGCCCTTCCGGCTTGCTGCCCATCAGCCCAAGATCAGTCCTCCCGGGCCCCACTTGTAGCCCTTTATCTCCCTGTGTGGAGTGGGCAGTAATATTCATTGCTATAATTTAATTATTTACTATACCGGGAATACGAAGCTTGGCCGGGGTCATCTTCCCCATGCCCGGTAGCGTGGAGGTATCGTGTTCGGTCCCTACTCAGTATTTTACTTATTTTGTATATTTCTATATGCCACTGCTTTCATGTGATAGGATTGTTGTGCCCCTATGGTCATTGGTCATTTGTATCTCATGATTTTGATAATGACTAACACTATAAGTCATTGTTGTTTCCCACTCTCATATGACTAACACACGTGATGCTTTATTCATGACAGGTAAGCAAATGAATGGAGAAGGAATGGAGTGGAGAAAGCAAAACTGAAAGCCCAATGATCGCGCCCACGTCGATACCACAGGGCACACTTACTTTTTCTTCATTGCACACAATCTGGAGGAAGTAAAGTGTTAAGTGTGAAGCCCAAACTCGCAAATGTGCACCCTCACACGCGAATCGACCTACGCGGTCAGGTCGCGGAGCAAGGTAAGCATATCTTGATTGTTTAAATTTATGTTGATGATATTGTGTTTGGTTCTACTAAATCTGAAATGTGTGAAGATTTTGCTAACCTCATGACCAGCCCACTCTGAAAAGAAAAATCACCACAATAAAGGAATATTCAATGTTCAGCCCAACATGGGTGTCCTCCATAAGAAACATGGCCATTTTGAAAAAGAAAAAAACCAATCTTAGCCTAACTTACACCCCATGAACTTCATGAGATCTCCTTGTCATGCTTGCAACCAACTAGGTAACATTAATAACCCTTTCTGGTTCAGTCATAGAACAAAAGTTTTCTAGCAAGTTTGGGTTCCAAAGAATTTATTGCATACCTTCAGCTCTGACTGTGAACCCGGATGTGCTTGGGTTCCAAAGACCTCTTGTTGGGTCTCCTCTGGAGTTGTTCAGTAGTATGTAGACTACTGTGAGCTGAATGTGTTTGAATGATTGGCAACAGCGGTGTTGACCAGGTTGACTAAGAATGTTGACCCTGGTGACATCATATTGACCATGGTAATATCGAGTATTTTGATGAACTTTTATACATGCCAAATCTTCAGATAAGAACACCCTCAGTCATTTCATCAAATGGGTTGCATACATTAGTACTTGTCTCTTATAGGTCTGTGCATGCATCAACTAGTGGTAGCTAAAGTCCGTGCAAAGTCCGTGCATATGCTCACAGGGTTAGTGCATATTTTTGTTCAGCTTCTCATAGGTCTATGTATGTTTTAGCCATTGTTGATACCAAAGTCAGTGCAAGTTCCCGTGAAAATGTACATATAGTCAGTGCATAATGTCACTTGTACATACTCATGTCAGTGCATGTCTCTGTAGGTTATATATAGAAGTCGATGCAGACCTTTGTCTCGAACACTTAAGGTCAGTGCAAGTTTTATCTTATGCCTAGCAAAGTCTATGCACATCATTTGTTGTAAGTTAGGTATGTGTATGTTCATGTGAAGATCACACGCAGAGTCGGTGCATGATTTGTTTATGATAGAATAAGGTCTGTGCAGAGTGAGGAGTTAAAGGTTCTAAGTCTGTGCATCTTTTGTTTCACATACTTAAGGTCAGTGCAAGTCTTGCTTTGTGCTTACAGAGTCTGTGCATATTTGCCTTGTGTTAAAACAAGGTCGGTGCACATTCTTCGTAAGGCAAAACCAAGTCTGTGCATAGTTGATTCATGCATAACCAAGTCTGTGCATTCTTGCACGTCGAAATATAGCTGCCAGAAAGCCTGCTGGACTTGGTTCGCTTTCAGTACTTCATCTTTAGGTAGTTATGTAGCCAGCGGGGAGTCTTCAAGCATGGGGTGTGCCGCGAAGAAGTGCGTGATGGCTTGCCCCATGATGGCCTTCTGTGGCACAAATGTGATGTCAAATTCCATCAACAGCACGGCCCACTTGCTGAGGTGCCCCTTCAGGACCGGTTGGGAGAGGATATGCTTGACAGGGTCAGCCCTGGAAATCAAGCTCACTTCATGGGATAGCATGTAGTTCCTCAGCTTCTTGACCACGAAGACTAAGGTGAGGTAGACCTTCTCGATAGGAGTGCATTTGGCTTCTGCTACCACTAATCTTCGGCTGAGGTAGTAGAGAGCATGTTCCTTCCCTTTGTCATTGTTCTGAGGGAGCATTGCCCCCAGTGAGTATTCGGTAGCCGCTATGTAAAGGATGAGTGGCTTACCTTTGACAGGTGCCCCCAACATAGGCGGGGTCTTCAAGTAATCCTTTAGCCGGTCAAAGACATACTGGCATTCCTCACCCCAACTGAATGGTGCATTCTTCATCATCAGTTTATGAAAGGGTTGCTAGCGGCCTGACAGGTTAGAGATGAACCTACGGATGTTAGCTAGCCGGCCTTACAGGGACCTCAGTTCTCCCAGGTTCTCCAGAGGTGGCAGCTCCTGGATGACTTTTATTTTGAAGGGGTCGATCTCGATCCCTCTATGCCGGACAATGAAGCCCAGGAATTTTCCGCTGGAGATGCCAAAAGTGCACTTCATCGGGTTCATCTTCATTTCATACTGCTAGAGCCTTTAGAAGATGACTCTGAGCTCACTTAGATGGTCGCCTCTCTTCTTCATCTTGACAACCAGATCATCAATGTAGCACTCGACCTTGCTGTAGAGCAGCTCGTCAAATATCTTGGTCATTGCCCACTGATATGTAGCACCGGCGTTCTTAAGGTCGAAGGGCATTCTCTTATAGTGGAAGATTCCCTTAGGCGACGTAAAGGCTGTATGGATCCGGTCATGCTTGGCTATCCAGATCTGGTTATAACCGGATGAACCATCCATAAAAGACAAAGCCTCATGGCCGGTGGTTGCATCAATCATCACCTCGATGTTGGGCATCTAGAAGTCATCCTTTGGGCATGCTTTGTTCAGGTCGTGGAAGTCCATGCAGATCCTGATCCATCCATTCTTCTTCTTCACCGGGTCAATATTAGCTAGTGAGGTGGTGTATTGATTCTCCGCTACAAAGTCGATGTCTATGAGCTGGTTGACCTCTTTACAGATCTGATTTATCAACTCTGGCCGCATGCGCCAGGGTGGCTGTTTCACTGGCTCCACCTTGGGGTCAATCGCCAATAGGTGTTGGGTCACTTCGGGGCTGAGATCGGACATTTATTTGTAGTTCCAGGTGAAGCAATCGCGGAACTCCTACAGGAACTTCACATACTCCTCTCTCTCCTGGGGAGGTATGAGGGCACTCAGAAAGGTCGGCCAAGGGTCACTTTCCATGTAGTAGCCTGACCGCCATCTTCAATTTTCGACGGGGCCGACAGCAAGTCGACAAAGTCTTGGTCTTCGCCCTCCCCGGCCTCAAGGATGTCGTAGGCCTCTTCTTGTTCCTCCTGACCTGGCGCCAAGGCGGCATTCAGCTCGCATCCCTCCTGGATTACAGTCAGTGAGCCTGCGGGGTTCCCTAGCGCAGCAAGGCACAGGGCTACCCCAGAGTCTTCCAGATAATCATCATAGATGGCTTCGACCGGGGCCGAGGTCGTTGCATCTTCAGGAGCTTGGTGCTGGATGGATATTGTGTAGACCCCTCCCCTGGGGCTGCCTGTCACATGGGGACACGGCGGGCCAACCACATAATCTCCCATTCTGAGCTCATCCATGTCGATCAGGTCTTGAGCAATGTCTTTGAAGACGTAACAGTCCTCAATGGCATGACCGAGTATCTGGTGATAGGGGCAGAACAGTGGGTCACCGCTTCTCTGAGCATCTTGAGGCCTCTTGGACCTCAGGAGGGAAACCTTGCCATAGTGACAGGCCAAATCAAAGATGCCTCTGGTCTTTTCTCTTGCGAAGGAGTGGGGCTTCTACAGCTTCTCTTGCAATGTAAGGCCTCGCCCAGCTGGCTGTCTGGCTGAAGGGCTCGCCGTATTCCTTGCCCCCCTCCCTGACTGGACGGAGGTGTCGGGACTGGTGGCCTGGGACCAAGTCACGCCTTCACCCCACGGGTGGAGAGAGCCTTGGATCAGGGCAGCCATAAGTGCAGCTAGTTCGGCCAATTGTGCCTTAAACATCTCGATCTCCCGCTGCTGCCTATGGTATAGGGTGATCATGATGGGGTCGTATCGGGGAGGGCCTGGAGCATAGCCGGTACCTCCACTTCTTGCCTCTCCAATAGACGGGGATGAGGGAACCCTGATGATGCGGTCCCTTGAGGTTGACCCTTCGGAAGAGGGAGAGACCTTCCCCACGCACCTACGGTGGACGGGGTTCTAAAGGAATACTTCTTCATCTTGTGTCTCTTCAATCGATGGCATAGGTTGTTTATTGTGGCAGACTTCCTGCAGGGTTGCAGCCTTGACGGGGTTGCCGCCGAGTGGAGCCGAAACTGATATCACGTCAGCCTCATAGTAGTCTTCCGGTGAGAAGCCCAAACCCAGATGCTTGGTAAATTACAGCAGCCACCGATCTAGGTTTAGTGGGTTCCACATCTTTTCAAACATCTCCTTATGGCTGGAGGGTTAATAAAGAGGAATCCTTTATCTCGTGATCATTTCGACCGTCCGGTAAGTCATATGAGGGAGCCCCAAGATCGGGACGTGTGGGTCATGCAATTAGTCAGGGAGTCGGCAATCATCATCTCCTCTGACTGGCTGTTCTTCGGCCATATAGAAAATTGTGGGTGGGCCTTCAGGATTCGGCACCTCGAAGGTCCTTAGTTGCTCGGCCACTTGGTAGTCGAGCTCCGCTACTGGCTTAATGATTCCTGGCAGGACTTTGACATCCTTTAGCAGGTCCTCGAGGCGAGGTGCCCCCGATGTGGGATAGATGGCGAGGGGAAACGCCCTAAATACCCCTTCTTCTTCTGCAATAAACGACACATGCGGAGGAGCCACATAGCCTGGGGGTGGCAGGGGAAACCAGCCATCCGATTTTATTTTCTTCTTCCCTTTGTCCCGAGCAATTTTAGGAGCCTGCTTCGTCTCTTCCAGGTACAGATTAGCATCTGACAGATGACACTCGAACACCTCGAACAGGTGGAGGTCAGCAAAGATTCTGACTTCTTTTCCCTCACAGGGGTACTTGATGCCTCCGTTCTTTGCGATATTATTTTTAGCTAATGCCACCTCCCTTAACATTGATCCGGCGTAGTACCGTAGGTCTTCTTTTATCACCGTCTACACCGTGATCAGCCGCTTGTGAGAATAAGCGCGGCCTGGTGATGTGGGAAGAGAGACGTTCGTTTCTCCATGGAAGCTTAGGCTTGGGGTTTATCCTGTATCAAGATGTCAACTTCGCACAAGAAGAAAATAACCTCGAGGAGGTTAGGAGCATCCATGGAGAAGGGGGAGCTCAACCCATCGGTGGTTACGCCAACCAGATGTTCGAGCCACCTACAAGGGCGGCATTTCAAGCCATATCCGACGATGCCAAGTTTGAAATCATGCAATGTTGGCACATCGAGATGATCAATCTCATGCTCGAAATGAAGCAACAGATGAACGTGAATGCCCAAAGGCCCCCAACGCCGGTCCACGATCAAAACCTCCGACAAGAGCAGTAGTAGGGTAACCCCGCCGTTGTTGACCGACAAATAGTTGCACCTTACCATGTGGCCGTCGAAGCAGGGACGAGCCGCTTCGTGCTCCACCCAATGTCCAATCATCTCGAACTCCGATGGTTGAAGATGTCATCACCCAACGGCGTATGATAGAGAAGATTATTGAAGACAAGTTCGCCTAAAGTGACGAAGGTATGGCCACGAATTGAACTGGATTCTGTTAGATCCTGGGACGTCTGTCAACATAATGCCACTTAAGACTTTCAAGTCTTTATTTCTCATGCCCAACTTGCAAAGGGTCAATGATGTCAAGATCTCAAGTTTCAACCAGGATTCAGAAGATGTATTGGGCAAGGTAAAGGTGGAAGTAACCATGGACAATTTTGTTACTAAAGCCACGTTCTACATTATTAATGCGAATATATCCTACAAAGCCCTGCTTGGGAGGCCTTGGTTGCATGAAAATTGGGACGTCCCTTCAACCCTCCACCAATGCATTAAATACGCAAAGGGTGGAGAGCAATACACAAGTCTTTGCTGATCGGACCCCGTTCCATCCAAATGAATGCAATTTAACGGGGGGAACCTACCATTAGCCCTCTCACGAGAATTAAAGACAAAGGAAAACAAAAGGTGGTCGCAGAAGAAGATGATGAAGAAGAGCGGCGTACTGCAACTCTACTCCATTTGGAGACCTGAGGAGGATGTCAGTGCCACTGCCGGCTGAGTTGGTGGACCCGTCAACAAAAGGTCCCAGGTGGGCTCAGGTGTCTGTGGAGGGGCCTCCCTGGTTGGGACGGTGCTCTCCGCAATGAAGTCCGCGAGTGCTTGTCCCTTGATGGCCGAATAGGGGCGATAAGAGATGTCATATGCCCCGAGCATTATGGCCCACTTGACGAGGTGACCCACAGCTTCAGGGTGCATGAGGATTTTCTTCAGGGGCTTCTTGGTCAATACGACGATGGAGTGCCCTTGGAAGTAAGGCTAGAGGCACTTGGCCGAGGTCACCAATGCTAGCATGAGTTTCTCGATTGCGGGGTACCTTCTTTAGTCCTCGTTGAGCACCTTATTATTGTAGTACACTGGCCTCTGCACTCCTACGTCATCTCAGATGAGGACTGAGCTCACTGTGGAAGGAGTCGACGAGAGGAAAAGGTACAGGGTTTCGCCCAGGATTAGTTTCGATAGCACTGGGGGCGAGGTCAAAAAATCCTTTAGCTCTACAAAGACCTTCTGGCATTCCTCATCCCAGGCGAATGTAGCGGATGTTAATTTGGGTCCTCTCAATAATTTGAAGAAGGGTAGGCATCATTCGGCCGCTCGGGATAGGAAACGGTTGAGCGCAACAATGCGCCCTATCAGGCGTTGGACATCTTTGATGCACGCGGGTGGCTGCATGTTTAGGATGGCCTGAACCTTGTCGCGGTTGACCTCGATCCCGCATTAAGTAATCAAGAAACCCAGGAACTTATCCGATTGAACTCTAAAGGTGCATTTTGCTGGATTAAGCTTCATGTTGTACCTTAGGAGGGTGTCGAGGGTTTCAGCTAGGTCGGCGAAGTGGTCCTCAGCCTTAGGTGTCTTGACGAGCATGTCGTCAATGTAGGCCTCCACATTCTGACCGATTTGTCCTTTGAAAATGTGGTTGATCAGCCTCTGATATATTATGCTGATGTTCTTCAACCCGAAAGGCATTCGCTTGTACCAGTATACGCCAAAGTCGGTGATGAAGGCTATCTTCTCGATGTCTTTAGGATCCATTCGGATCTAATGGTAGCCAGAGTAAGCAACCAAAAAACTCTTGCCTTCAGTCTCTTCCCCCTTCTGCATGTTAAGCTCATAAGCCATCAATGAGCCTATTAGTTCTTCGGGTTTGATCTTTTACAGATCTCGTGACTCCTCCATCACCGTTGCTTTAGTGTGCCATGCGGAATGACGGATAATGATCTGTCGATGGCAACGTCCTCTTGGCGAGGACGGTTTGGAGGTCTGGCAACAGTCGTGGTCTGTCCTAGCATATTGGAGATCAAAGGCAGCCCTTCGGGGTGTAGGGGCGAGAACATTCTTACATTGCGATGGAAATGTCATGTATGTCAAACTCTTTGTACCACTCGCACTCCGGGTCATCAACCTTTCCTCTTTTGAGGGCCCTTGAACATCCCTCGGCCAAATGTGCAATCTGTGACCACCCATGTGTTTCCCATAGGTATTCCCCCATTTGCAAAATAGGCCCCTTCTTGAAGTGAGAATATAGGGACCATGTAAGGGGTTTCCCCTCTGCCTCAACTAGACCTTTGAAACCCAAACCGACTCTAAGGATTACCCTTGTCTTTTTCACTAGTTTTAGCCTCCCTTGTGATTGTGCCCCTAAGCCTTTGCCTTGTTGGTAGCCCAAGTTCATCATAATCTCCCATCCTTTAAAACGGGGAGGGAGACGTGGCACTGGTGAAGGGAGAGGCTTTTCTTGTGTTAATGGGGCGTGGCAAGGGTCACACACATCCAACAACGATAGTATGGGCCAGTTAGTCGGCCAAATAAAGGGCAAGGAAGTGGTAATAGCATCCACAATAGGAAGGAGGGCCATGCTAAACACTTTGGCAGTCCGTCCCTTGTACGAAAATTTTAAACATTGATGGTTGGTAGAAGGGACAACGTTCATTACCTCTATGTAGGGATGGCCCAATATGCCCTTGAACGGGTCCATGTCAAGAATATGAAATTCTGTAGGAACCATAACAGGAGCCACTTCTACATCAAGAGTGATCATCCCCTTCGGCGGCCTTTACTATTATCATATACTATGACCGTAATCACTGAAGGCCTTATCTATTCTGTGTTAGCCCCACATAATTGGAGGGTGCTCATGGAAATCACATTGATTGATATCCACCAAACATGGATCCATAGATACTCCATTGATCTTTACCACAATACTGCGGTGTGGAGGGTCCATGACCATTTCTTCTCTTCTGGGGGCCAAGCCCCTCTCATTCCTCTTCCCTGTCTCAGCAAGCTCGAGGCGACAGCGGACAAGTGCCTCTTGGCGGATAGGCTGGACCTTCTTGGGAACCTACACCGGCTTGAACATCTTTGGCCTTGGGTTCAACTCTTTTCGGCCTCAGTAGCCTTCTTCTTCTTTTTCAGCTTTCCTCCTGGAGACGGCTTGGAAGGAGTTGCGGGTTGGCACAGCAGCGACCACCTGATCTGGGATTGCTTGGGCATTGCGTCCATCTAGAAAGATGCAGACACCACTGATCAAAATAAACTTTCTAGAGATTGACAGTCGTCCGGCAATAGGAATAGAAACTCTTCTTCTGGAGTTCCCCTGGCGGCAGCCCCCAGGCTTGTTGTGGTAGGAGGGGTGAGCCCCCTGGGCTACATGGTGTACCATGTAGCTTGCTAGCTGAATCTGACCTGTTGGCAGGCCTCTATAGGTTCGGGTTTCATCAACCTGTGGCTTCTTGCTGACGTCTTCCATGGCCACCTCTGGGGCTTCGACCTTTAGCATGTCGGTGAAGGCTACCCCCAAGAGGTTGGGGAAGCCAACCACTGGTGGGAAGGTGCCAAAAACTATTGGTACCGCTAGGTACCTGTTAGCAGCATGGCTGGCCACGATCGCAGGGCCAAACGTCAAAGCAGCGATTCCAACAACCATCGTTGTCTCCTGAAATCACAAATGCGAATAAACAATCAGTGCCCCTTGGGAGGGCCCCCGGGACACATTTATCTTGGCAAAGAGATGAAGGGAGACTGGGTCCTACCGGGCATGCCAGCTTGTGGGAGATGGATTTTATTATTATTATTATTAGATGCATAGGCGTGCTAGTCACATAGGTGATAAATTTATTATCCGCTCGATCTGACTTGGTCAGATGAATGTGGAGTCCGTGTCGGGACCGAAAGTCCACCATACCATGAAGGTCATTGCGTTAATTACATCCTCTAAGCAAGAGGAAGACCCTTGATTAATTGTCAAGATAGGAAACCACCTGGGACTATGTGAATGTGAACAAGAATATGAGCTCGACAAAATTGATGAAGCTATGAGAGGGGTTTATTTATTGATTCACTTCGTGTGCTTTAGAGGAGACCGGCTACTAGCATACAGCTTGCGCCTAAGTGTCGAGTCATCGCACTTGAAGTGTCGAGGCATCGCGTTCCGAGGAGAATTAGTCTTCTATCAGTGAATGGAGTGTCGACAGTTTCCACCCAGGGTGTCGACACTTCGGTCATTCCAGAGACTAGTCAAGGATGGTCCAGACTGGGACTCGTTCTTGTTGTGTCGACACATTGGGCACCGTGTCGGCACATTGCCTTTACCAGAGTTCATTCTTCATGGCGTGTCGACACTTCCATATAGTAGGTTGACACTTTAACTGTACTTCTCCTATACGTGTCCAAACCAGAAGTTAAGTAGAATATGTTAGTCAACCACAAAGACTGATAATAAATTATGGTTTGTAATCATCAAAACCAAGGGACTCAATAAAAAGGCAATTCTTCATCTTTGTAAAATTGCACTCCTTGTCTAAACCAGCTCTTGCATCATGTGGATGGAATGCATATCATTTTCTGCATATACTTTTGCCTGCATATCTCCTTTGAGTGCCTCATGTGTAGTAAGATCTTTAAGGAATAGGTTGAGCCACAAGCTAAATGGAAAAGCATGTCTGAATGCTTCCTCGAATGATGCATGGTTTTAATTGACTTGATTACTAATGAAAGATCTGCCATGATTCATGTTTGTTTGATTTTGAATGTGTGTGCTCGTTGAAAATCTTCTAAAATTCTCTCTGGCTATAGAACGGGTTGACTCATAGATCTTCATGTATAGACCCACTCTTGTAATGGTCTTCTCATTTGCACTTTGTTTATTGAATAGGTCGACTCCCTCACCATCATGCGTCGACCTGTGTCTATGAAGAGTCTCGTTAACTTGAATTCTATCCTTTGGATAGGTCGACCCATCGCTCTCTCAGGTCAACCCAATCATCGAAAAGATTGTCATCCTTGAATGGTCAGCTGCACTGCTTCGACCCGCAGACTTTATTGAGTCGACTCGGCAGATTGTCTCTCTTGAATCTGCATTCTATCTGGATCCAGTGCGTCGACACCTTGAGGTGCTCACGTCGACGCACCAGTTCATCTGATGCTCCTATTTAGTTTCTTCAACTCTCATCCTCAGATTGAACTATGATAACCCCATTATGCCAATGCATGTTTATTTCCTTAAATGCATGCTCTAATTGCCTTTGCATGATTGTATGTTTAGTTGTAAGGTAGGGATTTGCGTGACTCCTACTGAGTCTGGCTGTGACTCACCCTTCCTCTTTCAGGTGAGCCGCGACAGCCATCCCCCGGAGCTTCTCAAGTTTTTGGCGACCGTCCTTAGCTGCCAGCAGTAGTCGCGTTGTCGATCTGTTGTAGTCCTCTTTTTGTACTTTTGACCAAGGTATGTCCCGTGTAGTTGTACATTTGGACTTTTTTTAGTTGTTGGACTCGTTCATTTGTGAATCTGGACTCTTATATATGCTTATCACTCTGATATGTTTAAATCGCTTCCGCATTAAAGTTTAAATTGTTGCTTAAATTAATACTGTACATATGTAATTACAATTCGTTATGCATCCCATCGACAAACTCCTTCAACCCTTATAGGGCCTTATCAGCCTCTTGGGTGACTTCCCCGAGTTCCTGGTATCGATAATCCGATGATATCTGGTTATCGATATCCAGATCTCCTAGGTCGTTACACTAGCTGTCACCTGAGGGAGACCGGATACGGCTCGAGGTGAGTAGTCAGGTGCGGGTCCCAAAGGGTGAGTGTCGACATGCCAGGGAGTTAGAGCCGGTCCCAGGAATATTACTTTTGAGCTAGGGTCCAACTAACTCGGGTTAGCAGTCGGGACTGTCAGTGTCTAGTTTGGGGTGAGTGGTGGGCACGTGGTCCCATGATAGGGGCAAATCCAGCATTATAGCGTTTGCGTCATTATCATGACAAGCCATATGCGGGCGGACCCGTTGTGCGGGTGTGATCGCCGCTATCATAACGCCTCATACGCGAGGGAATGGACTTGAGTGAAGCGGCTAGACGCCATGTGAGGGGAGTGCATTCGATATACCCTCAGCGTATATGAGCCATTCAACAAGCCACCCAATGCACCTTGCTCCTCGTGTCCTTGCTAGAAGCCTTGTAGTCTGAGTCTCCACCCGATTTTTACACCTTCTGGCTTTTGCTATTTTTATCCATTTTTCTCTCCTCTTTTCAAGTTGTGTTCTTCACCAAAGTGTTTCATTTTTAAAATATATACAACTTCTTCTTCTTCACCTTCCTCTAATATGAAGGATGGCAAAGATGCTGGGGTAGGTGATGGTGGGGTAAATGATGAAATAGGTAAGAGAGTCGGTAAGGGAGTAGATGACATAATAGATGACAGAGCTGGCACAGGGCTAGATGAAGAGTCACAGGGGTACCCCTGGTCTTGAAGCGATGGAGGCGGCTGCCTGGGCAGCGCTGCTTGTTGCTGCTGCTTATTGCGGAGAAATAGAACAACCTTATGAATTGCAAGCCAATCAATCCCTTCTTGTCTTCCAAGCCATGAAAAAACTCCCAGAACTCGGGACAATCCTCGACCAAATGTCTCTGCTGACGATGAAAATCATAAAATTAGAGCACATCCCCGACTGCGGGTCAGCAGGGCACAACCGGAGGGAGTTGCAATGCGTGAGTGGCCATCAAAGCCCTGAAAATATCCGTGAAAGATTCTGACAATGGAGGATGAGGAGCTCGCTTCGGGCAAGATGGATGCCAAGGGATATGAGATGGAAGATAAGGTTATGGAGATGAAAGTGGAGGTTGTGTAGGCAAGGATGCATGGCGACTAGCGGAGGGGCTACGTAAAGGGGCAAGGGAAACAAGATGAGTAGGCACATCCTGGACGACATCCACTTGCTCGGGGTGGGGTGTTCCCTTGACTGGAGGGGATGGAGACACAGGCGGAGACACATGGGGGTATGAAGAAGCGGAAGGCTTGCTCGTGGAGGATTGACTCATGGATGGTTGATATGTAGGGTTATGTAGATTGGTGGAGGGTGGACTCACAAAGGAATATGTGGCAGAAGGCTGACTCGTGGAAGGCGAGTAGGTGATGGAAGGTTGACTCACGGAGGTTGCAAAAGGGGTATAGGTGGATGGCAAGGTGTAAGTGGACGTGGAATGTGTAGGAGACTCGGGGTCAAGGGAACCTTGGAGCTATTGGCAGATGAAGCGGGCTAAGATAAACCGATACTCGAGCATTGCATGGAGATCAGCAACTTAATTTTCTCCTGCTCCAAAATGTGTCTCGGGACATGCGAGATAAGATGACACCAGCGGTCAGCAAAAGTGGAGAAATCCCGTCAAACTGGTTTAAACAGCCTGTTAGGCACACAGGTCACTATAGGGTTGCTCGATTCCAAGAACCCTACACCAGAAGCCGATACCTCCAAGTATTGTCCGTATCATCAAGCTCCCAGACATGACATCTTCAATTGCTTTCAATTTTGGGATTGGGTATATGACATGAATGATGAGGGGAGAATTAACTGGTCTGACGTTAAGATAGCCATTGCTAACCTTAAGAAACCTAATCGGGACCTCAGCATTGTGCAAAATCCATTACCAGCTCATCAACCCACCAAGGATCCCTCAAGCTCGAGGCGAAATGAGCAAGTGAATACGGTAATTGGGATGGAACCCCGAGTGCTCAAGAGGATGCAAGTGTGGAGCATCGAAGGCTTCCCGAGGTGGTATGGAAAATTGGAAGTAGAGGCCAATGAACCTTAGACAGATGTCAACATGTTCACCCAGGAACCTCAATCATGGAATCTGATTCCACCCCCTAACCAACCTTCAAGTGCTGCTCAAGATCCTCTTACCCTAATCAACCCCCCGCAAACACCTTGTCTAGGATCCCATGTCTCTCCGAAGGCTCAGTCAAGGCAAGAGCACCCTTTGGTTCTTCTTAAGCCTCCCCAGCCAAAAGCGGTCCCTCCTCCTGCTCCTGTCATTCATAGAGATGAACTAGCTTCCCTTTCATAAATCTTCAGGTCTCCAGCTCCTTTGTAATTATTCCACCCAAAACCTTTGGAGTCGGATAACCCAAAAGAAGCATCAGTGAACATCACTCTCCGCAACCATATCATTCCCCCATCTCAAAGGCAATCTCAGCCCGAAGAAGGGGTCAATTCCCAAGGGTCCCCTGTGGAGTATGATATCCTCCAACATCTGGATAGGACATCGGCTAAAGTCTCCATTCTGGAGCTCATTAAAAAAGTCTCTGTCTCATCAATCCACTTTGCTTCAATTCCTCCAAAAGATCATGGTCAATGAGGACCTTCCAGCAAGTGGTGTGACCGATGCCATCATGGCCCTCACATGTGGACCATCTATCACATTTTCAGATAAGGACCTCGCTCCACCAGAAAGTAGGTCTCTCTCATTGTGCCTTACCGTCACTCTCAATGGAGTCAAGGTTGACTCCACCCTCATTCATACGGGAGCTTCAATCAATGTGTGTCCCATGAAGACCATTCAAAAGATTGGCCTTCTAGAAGAAAACTTAGAAGAAGCTCTCATTAAAGGAGTGTGTCATAGTGACAGAGTGAAGGGTAATGAGAGCATTGAAAGAATGTCAACCAATGAGCAAAGTGATTTTGATAATGGGACTGGGCCAACATGACATCAACTCATAAGAATTTTCCTTGTTAAGCTTCAATGGAGACTTCTCAACTATGCCCGGTACAATGACACGGATTGACATCTGGCAAATAAACTCTTGAATGTTGAACGGCATAGTCGCAGCCAAATCCTTCTTGCCCGGCTCTCGATCATCTTCAGCACAAGTACTTGTAGAAACGCACCCACTTTGAGAGATAGAAGAAGGTGAGGTAGAGGCGGGAGGCTCCATAGACGGTGATGGTGTAATGGAAGGTGTTGGAGGGAATACGTCAAGCTTCTCCCCTTGCTCGGAAGCAGACGGGGTTGGCTCGAGTGAAAAAAGGGATGGACCCTGCTCAGGATTAGCCACGGGCTCGGGTAAAGGGATAGGTGGAGGGATAAGCAAAGTTGATTTTGGTGTTAAAGGGATAATGAAGGGCCGAGGTGGCGACAAATGGAGGTTAATTTGAGAAGGTTTGGTGGTGGGTTCGGCGGAGGCTGATGAAGTGGAAGCTAATGGTATAATGGGTGGAGGTTTAGTGGAAGGTTTGGCGGAGGCCGGTGTCATGGAGGTTAATGGTATAATGGGTGGAGGTTTAGTGGTGGGCTCGGTGGAGGCCGGTGGAGTGAGGGTTAATGGTGTGGTAACTAGAGGTGTAAAAGGCGAAGGTTTGGCGTGTAGGAAGCGCCGGATGGGGTGAGAGGTATTAGTAATAGGAGAAGGGTCATGGTGTGCCGGTGTGGGTCATTAGAGTATCGACCCATCATCGTAATACCAAGAGGTTTCATAGATAGGGTTAGGGTTAAGAACGGTGGCTTCATCCTGAGCAGGGGGTTCGTCGGGTAATGGAGGGAGAGAAAAGCGAAGGAAACTCGAAATGGGTGTCTCTTGAGGAACTTCATCTTGTGTCGGCTCCAACTGTTCATAAGAACACCTGGTTCTTCATCATCATTAAACTCAAATGGACGCCGTGGTGGAGGCGTAATAATAGGTGATGGAGGAATGTAATGTGGAGGATTATGTGAAAGCGGAGGTAGAGGCAGAGCTCTGCTATTGCTCTCCGGGGAGTGCTTCTCTTATTTGCAGGAAAAAGCTCTTAAATATTCCTTTGGTCTAGGACCCAAGAGCTCACGTACTAGGCGTATGGAAGGTTTGTTCCCGCCAAGAAGCTTCAAGAAGCTCTCAGCCACGTGTCAGAATCTCAACGCTTAGTTGTCCACGTGGTAGCTTCTTCTAATAATGATTTACCTTGGATCACGTGCCAGTTACTTGCTCTGTTGTTCTCACATGCTCTTGTCCTTCTGTTCCTCATGAGTTTGGTACTCAAGTGCACATAAGATGCCTGAAACATGGGTGTCCTCAATTGATCATTTGCGTGCTTAAGTCCCATATAAATGCATGCACCTACTTGCTCGAGCTTTCCACCATACGTCCACTAACTTCAATCACTATGCTGAGAAGGGATGATTCGACTTTGGTCTTGTGAGTGACAACGTACTCGAACCTTTGCTTTAGTAGTTTCACAGACCTTGAATGAATTATGTGTTGACTTCAAAACTCATCCATATGGAAATTTATTCACACAACAGTCAACTGCAAAGACTTAATAAGGGGTGTAAGCTAGTATGCGCGGACTCAGCAGGTGTTGTTCAAGAGTGCATCCACGGACATAAACTGAATGCATAGATAAGAACAGACATAAACTAAATGCAGAGATAAGAATTGCAGAAGCTACGTGTGAACAGGGCAAGGAATACACTAACGCTGTGTATGCTGAGTACAGGCTCTGCACAGACTGAAAGTGCAATTAGCAATAATGCACCGACATTAAGAATGCAAAAGATGAGGAATGCACAGCCATGATAGCGCGTGCCTCAGCTAGCATGGACTAAACATATGCACCCCTCATGCACCGACGTGCCAGATCCATGTGCACTGACAATATGCACTCGGTGGAAGAGATGCGCAGACTCAAATGCATGTTGCAGCGCATGATGCACCGACTACGTGAATACATAAGGTGCATGATGCACCGAGTTCAAGCGCGCACATGCTAAGAATGCACCTACTTCAATCTCCACAGATTACCTAACAACTATGCGATACCTAGATTGCACCGACCTAACTAGCCTGCAATACAAAGGATGCATTGACATGATGCCAGCCCATTACACAGACTTCACCGACCTTGCTTAGATGAAATGAACAGACTTAGATATGCGAGTAAAGCATTCCACCGACTAGCAATTGCCAAGGCAACATGCACAAACTAAAGCACACAGACCAAGATGCACATGAACAATAACATGCACTGAGTTTGTTGTGCAGCCTAACTGACATATATTTACGAACCTTAGCCTTAGACAATGACTTAACCACTCAAGTGCACTGACATAACTTGATGATGAAATGCACTAAGATGAACCAAATGTGATACTGTCATTCAACTCATGCACTAGTTTTAACCATGCATTCTCATGTGATGACTCATTGTATTACTATCATCAAAACACAGTTGTTGTCATAAGAACATAGGGACATAACAGGACCCAGAGGATATTGAGAAGACCGCCTTCATCACCGACTCTAGTGTGTACTGCTACACCCGAATGCCTTTTGGGTTAAAGAACGTTGGGGCGACATACCAGAGGCTAGTCAACCAAATCTTCGAGCGACAACTCGGTTGGAATATCGAAGCCTACATCGACGACATGCTCATCAAGACGCCAAAGGTCGAGGATCATCTTACCAACCTAGCCGAGACTTTCGGCACCCTCCTCAAGTATAGCATGAAGCTCAACCCCGCCAAGTGCACCTTCGGAGTCAGATCAGGGAAGTTCCTTGGCTTCCTGGTGACTCAGCGTGGGATTGAGGAGAACCCCAACAAGGTCCAGGCCATCCTAGACATGCGGCCACCTACTTGCATCAAAGATGTCCAGCATCTTACTGGGTGCATTGCCGCACTCAACAATTTCCTCTCTCGGGCGGCCGAATGATGCCTACCCTTCTTCAAGTTATTGAGGGGACCTAAAATGGCATCTGCTACGTTCGCCTGGGACGAGGAATGTCAGAATGCTTTTGAGGAGCTCAAGGAGTTCCTAATCTCACCCCTGGTACTATCAAAGCCGATTCTGGGTGAAGCATTATGCCTATATCTCTCGGTGACTCCTTTCACTGTAAGCTCAGTTTTAGTCCGAAATGATACGGGAATCGAGAGGCCGGTCTATTACACCAGCAAGGTGCTCAATGAAGCCAAAAGGAGGTACCCTACAATAGAGAAGCTCGTGCTAGCATTGGTTACCTTAGCCAAGCGCCTCCGACCTTACTTCTAGGGTCATTCCATCACCGTGTTGACCGGCGAACCACTGAAGAAGATTCTTTCTCACCTTGAGGCCTCAGGGTGCCTCGTCAAGTGGGCCATCATGCTCATTACCTACGAAATCTCTTACTGCCCCCGTGTGGCCATCAAGGGATAGGCCCTAGCAGACTTCATCACAGAGAGCACGGTCCCGCTCAAGGAAGAACCTTCACTGGCACAATGACCCGTCTGGGACTTGTTCGTAGATGGATCGTCCAACTCAGTGGGCAGTGGTGCTGGCGCGCTCCTCAAGTTGCCCGAAGGAGCTGAGTTGCAGTATGCCTTGAAGTTCAACTTCCAGGCATCTAATAACGCTTTCGAGTATGAAGCCCTCATTTTGGGGGCCAGGATGGTGCGCCGACTAGGGGCCGAGCGAGTCAGAATCCACACAGACTCCCAACTGGTCACTAGCCTGGTCAATGGTGATTACGAAGCCTGGGAGGCACCGATGATCAAATACCTTTAGATGGTTCGAGGGTTAGCATAGCTATTCGAGAGCTTTGAGGTAGTTCAGATAGCTCGGGAAGAAAACTCCTGCGCAGACGCCCTCTCTCACCTAGCCTCCTCCCTTGGACCAGAAGGCACTCGATCGGTCTTCCTCAAAGAGCTAGAACAATCGAGCATCGAGTCTGAGCTCATGATCATTGACCCAGCTGCACTGAGCGATTGGCAGACCCCATCCCTATCCTGGCTCCGGGACTCTCAAGAGCCCCCCGACCCTCGGGAGGCTCGGAGGCTGAAGTATCAAGCTTGGCACTCTCCTAGATGACACCATATACCGCAGATCTTTCTCCGGCCCCCTTCTAAAGTGCATCAGTACTAACGAAGCCACTCGAGCAGTTCAAGAAGTACATGAAGGAATGTGCGGCGTGCACCAGGGAGGAAGATCGCTTGCCAGGATCTTGCTTCGACAAGGGTATTGGTGGCCCACTCTCCAGCGCGATTGCTCAGCCTATACACAGAAGTGCGACCGATGTCAGCGCTTCGACCACCTGGTCCATCAGCCTGCCTCGGAGCTCGTTACTCTTCCTGGGGGAAGCTGCTTGACAGCATGATGTGGCGGGTATGGCACCCGATATGCATCGAATGCGACGTAGTCACCTTCACTTCTCTTAGCGAGCTTCAGCTCGATCATCCTCTCCACCATCACCCGGTTCATGGCCGTGGGATCGACCGGTTTCAGATAGAAGTGTGCTGGCTACTAGTAGGGGGTGACCAGAGTGGTCGCCTATGAAGGACGCAGCAATGGAGGTGTCTGGTGCACCTGGGGCAGAACTAGCGACATCAACGGCTGTGGTGGCCGTTGTTGAGTTGTCGCCAAGATCGGTTCTAGTGGTTGAGGCACAGTGTAGAGTGGCGGAGGGTCGACATGGTGGACAACTCCTCGAGATGATTTGCCCTGGGCTTCGGGCGGTTTGGAAGCTAATGACTGCTCTGTCTTCTCCATCAGCTGCTTCTTTAGCAGGTCTATCTCCTGCCGGTATCTTTGGAGTAACATTAGGACTGATGGGTCCATGGTTGCATTGCTGGGGATGGCCTCTGTCGCTTCCCCGGATGTACCCTCAGGCAAGATGTTGAGGAGGACGTCATCTTCTTCTTCTGCCGTCACCACATTGGCAGTCAGAATAGTTGCTTCGTCATCTTGTTGTCGATAGATCAGGGGTTGTTTGCCCTTACCCGCCGCCAGCAGTTCCTTTGCAACCTCGGTCCTCCGAGTGTTCGGCCCTAGCCTTGCGGCCAATTGAGCTAGCTCGTGTGGGTCTTCAGGCAGCCCTCCATATCGACCGAACACGCCAGCCATATTACAGGCAAAGACCTGCATCCTCTTCTTCTGTCGGTGGACCTTCCTTCTGGCCTAGTCTGGAAAGGTCAGCCTTTCAAATACAGAAATTCTTTTTCTTTCTTCCCGCCGAGGGGCGATTTCATCGGCTTCGGCATAGAAGCCATCTTCATAACCATTGTCATCAACCGACGATGTCATCTTTCCTTCTCCTTCATCTTCTTCAACTGCCATCGATAGGCAGTAGTCTTCATTAGCTGCGGCTGCTTGCATCAGCCGCTGTTGCCCAAGCGAGGGGTTGCCTAGCCCCCGGAAGTAGTTCCTGACCATATCGATCATCTCTTCTTGACCCTGTTCTTGATGTAGTACGGGGGATAGTTGTCTGGGTTTAACCAATTGAATTCAGCCCATTAAGCCCATTAAAATAGCTAAATTCATTATTCTTTTTATAATTTTTATATCAGTAAGGATCCGTTAACTAACGGGTCTTACAGTCCCTCCCTCCTAATAGAAATTTCATCCTCGAAATTTAAAAGGAAGAACTGAAAGAAATTATACCTTATTCGAATAAGAAAGAAAACTGCTGATGCATTTCATCCTTACGTTCCCAAGTAGCCTCATTATCAGAGCGACGCTGTCATACCACCTTCACCAGAGGGATTACCTTATTCCTCAATCGTTGCTCACGACGATCTTCAATTCTAATTGGGTACTCTGGTATGGATAAATCTGCAGTCACATCAAGCCAAACTAAATCATCTAGCACCTGAGATGCATCAGGAACATACTTTCTCAGCTGGGAAACATGAAACACATCGTGGACTGCTTGTAGCGCCACTGGCAACTGAAGCCGATAAGTCACTTGGCCCATACATTACAGAATAGGGAAATGGCCAATGTAATGGGGAATGAGCTTTCCACGCATCCCAAATCTCATCACACCTTTCATCAGAAATATTTTTACAAACACCTTATCTCCAAGCTCAAACTGCAATAGTCACCTGCGCTGATCTGCATAGCTTTTTTGTCGACTCTGAGATGTCAACATTTTTTGTCTGATTGGACGAACCACATCAGCACATTGTTGAACCATATCAGGTCCTGTCAATATACGATCATCGGATTCAAACTAGTTTAATGGTGTACAACAAGGACGTCCATATAAAGCTTCATACGGTGCCATATTGATGCTGGAGTGATAGCTGTTATTATAAGTAAATTTCACTAATGGCAAATGTTGACTCCACGAACCCTGCCAATCTAGGCAACACGATCTCAGCATATCTTCTAAAGTCTAAATAGTCCTCTCTGACTGACCATCAGATTGCGGATGATATGCTGAACTAAAGACCAAATCGATGCCCAACGCCTTTTGAAAGCTGCTCCAAAAGCCAGAAGTAAACCATGGGTCACGATCTGACATAATAGATATTGGGATTCTATGTAATGGCACAATCTTTTCAACATAAAGCTCAGCCAATTTTTGAACACTCCAAGCAACCTTGATAGGCAATAATCGAAACGGGTATTTTAAACATATCCAAACCCGAATCCATATCCGTTTATTCGAGTATTACCCGACCCATCACGGGTCGGGTGATGCGGGTAATCAGGTTTGCGGGTATTTTTGACATCCCTAATGACAATCCCTTGCAATCTTAGGTTGAGGTACGAGCACAAGTTGATGAGCCTGTTTTGATCCTGATGACAAAACATGGGCAGAGGGTATATTGGATGAAGATGAGCCAAGAGATCTACAATTCAGATGATCAACAAAGAGGCCAAGAGCGACTCATGAGCACCAGAGAGAAGAAAAGTCTTTGTTTGTTGACGAAACTGAGCAGTTGCCTAACATTGAGCCAGTTAGATACTCAAAATTAGATAGCAGACCAGTCACTCCTAGAATGGTCAAGCCGTCTCCATCCTTAAGAAGAAGTACATCAATGCATGATGTTGCTCGAGAGAACCCGACAATTGAGTAGTTGAAGCAAGTTTATGTGAGACACATGCCACAGGGAAAAGGATTGCTTTCAAAGATGAAGGATAAAGTCACACCAAAAGAAAAACAACAGATCCAAATGTTAGAAGGCGATTAGTTTCTTATGATTCTAATGATGCACCAAGTGATGATCCCACTACAGCTGCATGTGCTACTATTGACAGTGGCATGTATGCACCTACTTCTTCCTTCCACGCTGACATGGGTAGAGGATATAGTCATAGTGAAGGAGGATATGATTCACAGAGTTGATATGGGCATCCAACAGGTTATGGAGGTGGCCAACACGAAGTAGGCATGTATTAGTGGGGTTATCAAACAAAATTTTAATTCCATCCAGTTCTAGCAAGTAGCAATTTTGGGTCAGCATCCTATTCCAACCTCAAGGTTCTACTTCTTATGTTGATTCTGCAATCCAATCAAGTCAACAACCTTATACTCCAAGAGGGATCCAAAGAAGGACGCACGATTTAGCTGCATCATTGTTTGGTTATAGTGAATATACAGAATATATGCACCCTTTTTATGGGTATCAACAGCAGAAGCTAGACGATAAGGGAGAAGGTTCTTCCAGTTATTATGCCTATTAGTGCATCATTATTTGTATAGAGATCATTTAATTTCTGTAACATTTACTGTGCTTGTAATGTTTATTCAGTCCGCATCCGCGCTACTTTCACTCGTTCCCTTGCAAAGCGGACATCAAATTGGGATATCTATTGACACCCATTTTTAGCCCGAAAGTCACGTCATTTCTCTTATTCATCATTTGTGATGCCTTGAATTACCCATTGATTTGGAGCCTTCCATGAATGGATTTCGAGCCCATTTCATCATTTCCTAGTCTTTGGACTTCAGAGATCATGATTGCTTAGAGCCCTGGGGCTTATTTTATCAGCTTCTGGCCTTCCAAGTCGACTTTCTGCCCATTTAGGTCGACTTTGATCAAGCATTCGGCCCCTTTTACTGCGTAGTCTTGAACACAGCCCTTTTTCATCTCCTTATGTTCCTCTATTCATTAAGTTCCCTTCACCAATGTTGTTCATTTTTTTAAAGATCTAGAATTTCTTCTTCTACGCCATTAGCCAGTTCTCCACTGATTTCAAGTTATTTACTTTTTTTCGGTAGACTGCGCTGTTCACCTGTGAACCCAACATTTTTCTCTGATTCTTGCCCTATTTTCTCCCTCTTATGATCGTCTTCTCATCTTGATCTCTTCATGAAAGTTGTTCAATTTTTTGTTATCTACAATTTCTTCTTCTATGCCTTTCACTATTTCTGCACCGTTTTTGAGATATTCTCTGATTTCCAAAGTCACGTGAAGTCTACCCAGAAAACATGACCGCTAGGCCCTAAACAGTGTCAGTTTTGCCCCGTTTCACCTCCTATAGTCTTGCGGTCCTGATGTGACACAACCTCAGACCTACGCAAACAAGCACAAGTCGCAAGTCGAACGGGCCGATATCGACGGCCAACTCTCCCGACGCACACCCAAACCTGGGGGTAACTTGATGATGCCGAGTCGAGGTCGTGAGGGTTGGGCCCTTGCTAGTAGAGGGCCAGAAAGGCTAAAGGATTTCCCAAGGGTATAGAGGCCCAATTCAAGGGGGCCGACCAAATGCCAATGGGCACGGGTAACACTTCTTCCACGACGGTCACTCAAGACAATGAAGCTTGTGGACCGGGTGCTCACTCTCACGGACCAGCGAAATGTATGAACCAATATTGCAGAAACAAGGCACTCAAATGAGAGCAAGAGTAGAGCACTTACTCGACCAGCTTGAAGAAGTTACCATCAACTCAAGGTCAAAGATGAAGACATACACAAGACTACTTTTCAGAGCAGATATGGCTACTATGAATTTGTGGTAATGTCATTCGGATTAACTAATGCCCCGGCAGCATTCATACAACTTATGCATATTGTCTTCAGGCCTTATCTTGACTAATTTGTAGTCGTATTTATTGATGACATTCTTATATACTCTAAGACTAAGGGAGAACATGAAGAGCACTTAAGAATAGCCTTACAGACACTAAGAGAGCATCAACTCTATGCCAAACTTAACAAGTGTGAATTCTGACTAAAGGAGGTCTCTTTCCTTGGCCACATTATCTCAAAAGAAGGCATTGCAGTCGATCCTTCTAAAGTAGAAGCTGTTAAGAACTGGAGCCAGTCGACGACAGTATCAGAAGTTAGAAGTTTTCTAGGTCTAGCTAGTTACTATAGACGATTTATCAAAGATTTCTCTAACATCACCGTTCCTCTGACTAGACTCACAAGAAAGGAGAATCCTTTTATATGGTCAAAGGACTACGAGGAGAGTTTTCAAACCCTTAAGGATCATCTTACTAAAGCTCCTATTTTGACACTACCTACCGAAGGTGGTGATTTTGAAGTCTATATAGATGCATCTGGCATTGGCCTAGGATGCGTTCTTATGCAAAATGGAAAGGTGATTTGTTATTCATCAAGACAGTTGAAGCGCCATGAAGAGAACTACCCTGTGCATGATCTGGAATTAGCTGCGGTTATATTCACTTTGAAGATTTGGCAGCACTACCTTTATGGGGAGAAATTCATTATATTTTCAGATCATAAATGTCTGAAATATCTATTCACCCAGAAGGAATTAAATATGCGATAACGTAGATGGTTGGAGTATCTCAAGGACTTCAACTTTACTATCCAATACCATCCAGGGAAAGTAAATGCTATAGCAGACGCTCTTAGTAGGAGACCAGTGGCGACTCTAGCAAGCCTTAGGAAAGGTATAACTTATCTTATTGAAGATTTCTCTCATTTAAATCTTGATATTGACAGGGAAGGAGAAGGAGGTATGATTGCCAATATAAGGTCTCAACCTACATTGATCAAGGATATAGTTAAATTGTAAGAAAATGACCCCGTATTAGTGGAGATCGCTTGCCTTCTGTTAGCGACGCTAGCCCTAGGATCTCTTAGTGTCGGGCCCCCAAGCCCTCATATCAGTGTCTTGCTAGTCGCGTCACACTTAGAGTCCGAGGTCCGTAGTCTCTAGAGTCTGTCTCCCGTGTCCGTCCCGCATTACCTAGTTATTTATGATTTAACCTATTTTAATGATTTTACTGCTTTGAGTTTTATTCACTGATTCATAGTAGTGATTGCATGTTCTTTGTGGTACCTTGGAACTATTTTAAGCATATGATAACTTCATGCCAAAATTATATAATTTTGTACTAAATCTATGGTTTAAATGCTATATTGAGGAGGTTTCAATGTTGGTTTATCACTGAAACTCATTCTCCCTCATCTATAGAGTCATTTCCTATAAGTATATAGCATATACCCTGGTATGTGACCATTAGTTACACTCTTTGCACTATAGACACACAATCTTGGACTTGATAACCTCTCTATTGGATATTCATTCTAATAGAATAGGAAATCTTGTTTCAAGGCCTCCGTATGTCTCCGCGAGCCTAGGATTTCCACTAGGACGCCGAGCTGGTTGTACCATTAAAGTCCAATTGTCTAGAAAGTACTACCGAAGTTTCTGAAATCCTGTCCATTGACGGTTCTATATTCGACCGCTAAGGCCCATTAACGGTCCAATATCTGACTGCCAATTTCTCTGAGTCTAATTGATTTTTTTCTGGATTCAGCCCACTCTAGCGACCCAATACTTGACTGCCATGTCCATATAGCGGCCTAGTAATTGACCGCCAAATTTCATGAGTACTGTTAACCCGAGGTTGGACCCAAGGGTTAATATTCCTATGATCGTAGATGGACTATTGATAGTCTAGGACTTGTCACCTTATTCAAGACATCCTAAATAAATTATGAAAGGTAAGGAAAGTACCATTATGCTGTTGAAATTCTTCCAAAGCATAACTTAGTCATTAATGTATTTCTTGAACTCAAGAATTCTATTTCTGGTGTATTCTCTTATTGGCATTGAGTCTTGGAAACATTCATTGAACTTATTTACATGCATGACCAACTTTACTGCTTGATACGTGGAAGTAGCTTGATTTATACTTGAAGATGCAGTTCGAGCACTGATTGTGTTCAAGTGAAAAGACTGCCTTCAGTACTCGCTATGGTCATTATGAATTTTTGGTTATGCCTTTTGGGCTAACCAATGCGCCTGTAGTATTTATGGATCTGATGCAGCGTATTTTCCGGCCTTACCTGAACCAGTTTGTGGTGATCTTTGTTGACGACATTCTGGTTTATTTTGCTACTGAAGAGGATCATGCACAGCATTTAAGAATTGTCCTGCAGACACTCCAAGATCATGAATTGTATGCCAAATTGAGTAAATGTGAATTCTGGCTTCGAGAAGTCCACTTCCTCAGGCATGTGATCTCTGGTGATGGTGTAGCAGTGGACCCGGCAAAAATAAAAGCTATTCTTGACTGGCAGAGACCGAAATCTGTTACAGAGATCTAGAGTTTTCTGGGTTTGGCAGGCTATTATCGTCGCTTCATTCAAGACTTTGCTAAAATAGCAGCTCTGATGACCAGGTTGACCCGTAAAGATGTTCCTTTCATCTGGTCTGATCAGTGTGAGCAGAGCTTCTCTGAATTAAAAAGGCTTCTCACTTCACCTCCAGTGCTAGTGCTTCCGTCAGGTTCGGGAGGATTTACGGTTTGCATAGATACTTCTCTAGTAGGTCTGGGTGCAGTACTGATGCAGCATGGCAAGGTTATTACATATGCGTCCCGACAGCTTAAACAGCACAAGGAAAATTATCCTACATACGATTTGGAGCTTGCTGCCGTGGTCTTTGCATCGAAAATTTGGAGACACTATCTTTATGGTGAGCAGTTCGAGATCCTTACTGATCATCTGAGTCTTCAGTATATTTTCTCGCAGAAAGACTTAAATCTCCGACAGCGCCGTTGGATGGAATTTATGAAAGACTATGACTTCACGCTTTCCCATCAACCTGGTAAAATGAACGTGGTGGCTGATGCTCTGAGCAGGAGAGTACAGGTTAGTCATTTGTTGATGCATGAATGGAAATTATGGAAACAACTTCCTAGTGAGGCGATCAGCTTAGAGTTTCCTGTAGCTTTGAGGTCAGCAATTTGTGCTAATTTGGCAATGACTTCAACTCTATATCAGCAGATTAAAGAGGCTCAGCAGGCTGATCCTGATTTGTCATGGGTTATAATGATGCATGACATCGAGTTTGATGACGAGCACCCGCTTATTGAGCAAGGGGCCAAGTCAGAGTAGAGATTCTAACTTGTTTGTTTAAGTGATGTGTGCAGGGATTTGAGAGAGCAAGAAAGAGATAGAGAACAACGAACCAAGCATTTTATTCCATTATAAAAAAAAAGATTTTACATCAAGTTCCACCCTCGCTCTTTGCATTACTCGTCTCACCACTCTCCGGGTGAGAAGCTCTAGAGGGTGTCATCAAATCATGAGAAGCGGTATTCCTACCGCTCTGTATTCCCCTTTCCGTTTCCATACCTCGTCGTCGATCTGCGGGGGCAGCAAAGAAGCTACTAACACGAAAGCCACGCTCTCGTGCTCTGCGGTAGCGTTCCTCACCATCCTTCAGCCACTACTCGACGAGACCGAGACTGGTCCGGAGTTCAAATAATTGGGCCTCCAGGGCCCTCCTCTCTTCTTTCTTGGTCAATCTCTCAGCCCTCTCTCTTTCCCTATCCCTTTCCTTCTCGGCCCGTTCTCTCCCCCTGTCTTCCCTTTCCAACTAGAGGGTGGTCCTCAACTCTATGGCATCATGAGTAGAGTCATCATCTGGACGACATCGTAGTTCCTCTAGCTCTACTACCCTGACTTCCCCCTGTGTGACACGAGCCACTGCCTCCTGCAATTCCTCCGTCTGCCATGTCTGCCATCTCAGGCATATGGTAAGGCATGAACAAAGAAAATTCTATGATGATACCCTCACCTGTGGGAAAAGCATTCCCTCTGTCTCCGCAGCTCGCTGCGTGGCACGAGCAAGTTGCTCGTGGAGTAGATCCAGTTTTGAAGTAGGGATCCACAAGCTAGAGGAAACACCGTCTGCCCCCATTGTCGATGAGACCACTTCGAGCTGGGCACACTGCAATATACATGAGGTGACATTGAGGGCTTAGAGCCAGGAATCTCAAGGCATTACTGGGAACATGAACATGTGCATAAACACTTACCGATGAACTCAGAGCTACACGGGTGTCACTCAACTGTTGCTCTGTATCTACCAAGCGAGCTTGCAAGTTCGCTATTATGGTGTCACGGGCATCCTGCAGCCATGGCTCATGTATTAACAAAAAAAATAACAATAAAAAATAAAAAAAATTAAAAAAGGAAAAAAATGTAAAAGAAAATCCCTTGAGGGTGAGGCCCTACGTTGGTTTGCCTCCTTACCAGCTATTGACCTCATCAACTTTGATATAGTCTCTGATCGATTCCTCGCTCACTTTGGTCATATGTCCTCTATTTTTCCTACATTGTTTGACCTGGTCATGGAAAAAATGAAGCCCAATGAGGACTTCATTAGTTTTGCAAACTGACGAAGGATCATGGCTTCTAGGACAGAGGTTCCCATCCCCGAGTCTCAGGATGTCACCATGTTGGTGAACAACGCCACCCCTCAGCTTAGGGCCATCCTAATGCTCAGTGAACTCCACACCTTTCACCAACTCTATAACCGAGCTCGGATAGTTCAGGCCTAGGTGAGGGATTCCACCTTGCCTCCTTTCTTTGAGCCTCGCTCCAAGAATAGAAGAACCCAAAGCCGTCCCTGCCACTGAAGGTGTTACGGTAAATGAGCAAGTTAATGCGGTTGGCCCGCCCTTCAAGTCCAACAATTGCCAGGTCTCTCATCCCACTCAGGTTAGTGCTAGCCAGGGACAAGGCAATCCCAAGCCTTATGCAAACATCCCACCACCTTAAAGCTACAACCGCACTGGGCCAAAAAGGGCTTCTTATCCTCTGTTGCCTAAAACTTTAGGCAACATCTTCTTTGCCCTTATGTCCTCAGAAACCATTCAGCTTCCCCCTCAACGGGATTGGGTCCACCCCAAGGCCGACACGTCCAGGTATTGCCCTTATCACCAAACTCCTGGACATGATAGATTCAACTGCTTCCAATTCTGGGATTGGGTGTATGACATGAACGACGAGGGGAGAATCAACTGGGCGGATGTAAAGCTAGCCATTGCCAACCTCAAGAAGCCCAACCGGAACCTCGGTATCGTGCATAACCCGCTGCCAGCACATCAGTGTACCAAAGATCCCTCGAGTTCGAGGCAGAATGAGTAGGAGAACACCGTAATTGGAATGGACCCACGGGTGCTCAAAAGGACCCAGATGTGGGGCGTCGAAGGACTCCCAGGCTGGTATGGGAAGTTAGAAGTGGAAGCTAATGAACCATGGGTGGACGTTAACATGTTCACTCAAACCCAAAATCTGATCTCACCTCCTAATCAGTTTTCAAGTGCTGTTCAAAAATCGCTCACCTTGATCAACCCTCCTCAAGTGCCATGTCAAGAGACCTATGTCTCTTCAAGAGCTCAGTCAGGGCAAGAGTGCCCTTTGGTCCTCCTTAAGCCACCTCAGCCAAAGTCAGTCTCTTCTCCCTCTCCTGGCGATTCTGGAGACGATTTCACCTCCCTCTCATGCATCTTCGGGTCTCCAGCTCCCTTGCAGCTCATCCATCTGAAACCTTTAGAGCAAAATGATCGGAAAGAACCTTCGGTGAATGTCACCCTCTGTAACCGCATCATCCCCCTTCCCAAAGGCCGTCTCAACTAGAAGAAGGGGCTAATTCTCAAAGTCCTCCTGCGGAGGATGACATTCTCTAACATCTAGATAGGACCCCTGCTAAGGTTTCCATCTTGGAGCTCCTTAGGAAGTCTCCATCACATCAGGCCACTTTGCTCCAATTCCTCTAGAAAATCATAGTCAACGAAGACCTTCCAACAAGTGGTGTGACCAAGGCCATCACGGCCCTTACATGTGGACCATCCATCTCATTCTCTGATAAGGACCTCGCTTTGCCAGAAAGCAAGTCACTCCCATTGTGCCTCACAGTCTCTCTCAACGGAGTCAAGGTTGACTCCACCCTCATTGACACGGGAGCTTCAATTAACGTGTGTCCCATGAAGACCATCCTAAAAATTGGCCTCCAAGAAGAGAACTTAGAAGAGGTGTGCACCACAATCTCAGCTTATGACAACTCAAAGAGGTGTGCAAAAGGAAAGGTAACCCTACAACTCCGCATAGGTCCAATGGTCATGACATCCGATTTCTTTGTCCTTGATGTCGACCTTGCATGTAAGGCCATCTTAGGATGGCCATGGATTGAGCAAACCCTCGAAATCCCATCAACAGCCCATCAATGCTTCAAATTTCCTTACAATGGTAGGGTGATCAAAATCAAGAGTATCCCACTGGTGGAAACTCTCAATGCTATCACTTCAGAGCAGATCCCCTTCATGACCATTCCAGATAAGGGCAAGAAGCCCGTCCTCTCCATAGAGGGTGCCGTAGGGCCCTCTGCCTTAAGTCCACCCGATTCCTCCTTTCTTCCTCGGCCAATCATGCATTCCAATATTCCCCCCGATAAAGGATGGAAAATCATGGCCAGAATGGACTTCACCATGGGTAAGGGTTTAGGTCAGCTCGAACAAGGGTCCACGCATAGAAGAAAGCTTAAAGTTGCCAAAGGTCGTGCCGGTTTGGGTTACTCTCCAAAAGAGCCATCTAAGGCTACTCAAGGTAAGGGTTTGGTTTACGGTCACTTTGTTATAGGACCAGTTCAGCCAGGAACTCAGCAGGAGCCGAGGGAAAAATTTGAAGTTTCTCAAAGAAAGGAAACCCCACCCGATTCATCACTTGAGGAGGACTTTGGTCTCCTCTCCCTCTTCCATCTCGATAAACTCCCCGACGAGGTTTTTCCCTCGGGTATCTTCCTCGCTTTAAATAGGCCCGCGCCTATTCTTTGTATCCCCTTTCTATTTCACCCACCATTCCCTCCGCTCCTCACTTATCCGGTCATGGGGCAACCCACCCATAAGGTTTGTACCTTCACCCATGACCACCACAAAAAAACGTTGATTCTCAAACAAGGGCTTGCGAGCTCACTATTGAAGAAATGGCCTCCTTGGAGGATGGATCCCTTAGCCAAGGGCCGACACTCTCCACCTTGAACTCCCTTCCACAAGCTCCTCTTGTACATAGTAGGGTAGATTCTAGATCAAGTCAAGGTCTGTACATAGCATCCTTTCCTTCCAGAAAATCTAGTGTCCATCAGGTTCCCATACGTTACATCAGCCAGCTGGCCGATAAATGTGCACAGCTCTGTCAAGTCTCTGAATTTGCATCCACTTCCATTCCCCTAGGGGCAGTTGAACTAGAAGGATCTTCAGTAGATGACGGCCTAGGGGTGTATGTCTTAGAAGAGGATGATGACGCTAATGAAGAGGAAGAAGAGCCATTAGAAGATGGTAGTGATCCTATAGCTTCCTTCGTCATGGGAACTAAGAAATTTGACCAGCCTAATGTTTCCATTGACGAATCCACCAAGGAAATCAATCTCGGCACCAAGGACGATCCAAGGATTATATTGATAAGTGCAAATTTGACTGGTGAGGAGGAAGCTACTCTTGTGGCAGTTCTCAGGGAATTTCCCGATGCTCTCGCCTGGTCTTACGAGGACATACCTCACTCGGCCGGTCCTTTTCGGACGGTAGAATGTCCCTTCACCCCTTCTCCCCCTCCTACTCCCGAGCCCAGATCAGGCTCGGTTGAGTAGCATTTGCGAAAGATGTTGGTGGTCCGAGTCGGATGGGGACTTTATTTGACAGGGGCCACTTACTACGGTTGTCCTGGGGATACGCCAATAATGATGATAATTCTGGCCAATTGATGTGTAAAGCCCCTTTTTTTGAAGACTGGAATGTCGCGCCGCTTCTCACGGGGGGTTTATAAGCATAGCGAGTGCTGTCGTTCCTAACTTCTATCACCTAGGGCTTTTATTTCCACCATTCTTGCATTTGTGAGAGGCTCATGCGCCGCGAGGGCAACTCAGAAGAGCGAAGAGTTGCGACGGCCTTTGCAGAGCTTGCAGAGGTTATGGCGACGGTGATCTGCCAACTTTCGCTTCCCCCCGAGTCATCCGGCTCAGTGTCCTCTTCTTCCTTCTCCAGCTCTCCTGGTCACTCCATGGCAGACCAACATCCCGAGGTTGAGGGGCAAGAGGTTGAGCGGGCCCCTAGGGCTTTTACGGTGCCATCGGAGCCTCTGCACAGTGAGTTGTCTGAGGGTGAGGTGAAGAGACTGGAGGGGAGGTACGGATTACTGTAGAAGTACTATTTCTCTCCGGCAGAGGCTCATGAGTCCAGTCTAGACACTCACTCTGGCTCCTTCTGCTCTTTCCTCTTGGCATGGAAGTGCGGGTTTCACCTGCCTCTCTATTCCTTTGTTGTCGAATTGCTTCGGTTCTACCAACTGGCTCCAGTCCAGTTGGTCTCCAATTCCTATACATTCATCTTCTCCTTCATCTTTCTCTGTCGCTCGTGCGGGGTCGACACTTTTCTGGACCATTCCATGCCTTCTTCGAGTTGAAGGAGCACGCCTACGCGGGCAAAGGCTTCTTCTACCTTCAGGCGAAGAGGGGGAGGAGTTGCGTGACCCTCTTTGCTAGGGACTCTTCCCACAAGGGCAGGAAGACCCAGTACTTCTGGGTAAGCCCATTCATGGTCGGTAAGTCTTGGGCCTTTGATGTGACACGACCTCGGACCTACTAGCAAACAAGCACATGCGCAACCGAACGGGCCGATATCGGCGGCCGACTCACTTGCAGAATTCTCGGCTCCGTTCTGGATATAGGACCAAGGAACACAACTGCAAGTTGGGTCACATCAAGACACAATAACAGCTGATCACATGACTATAATGTACCAGCCATGTATCGAGCAGCTTACCAACAAGGACCCACAACAATAATCTTGGGGAAACACATCTCAAGGTCTACGATCATGCCCCGAGAGCACAACACCCAAGAGAAGTTACAGAGAAGCGGAGGGTACTCAACCAGCAGATATGTCGATACATTCCCCAACTCTCACAAATGCCAGTGCCAACACCATAATGCCACCAACGACAACGGCACGGCAAGACACAACATCAAGGCACACATAGCCAAGATGAAGTCACATCGAGGGAAACCATCCTCTCGATTGGCCAGAATCTTACAATTAACGATCCTCGACCCATGGGTTACCAGCCCACACGCTGCCACTACCCACTCATACAACGCACACAGGCATCAGAAATACCTCAGTATTCACATCTCAGCATACATCGACGCTATCGCAATTCACGAAACTACAATATAACTCGCCTCGAGTACCGATGCTACTAATAACCGATCACAAGTCGCCTAAGTGCAAATCATGAAGAGCACCAGCTTCAGCACAAAGCACGAAGAAATGCTAATCTCAGCTTATCCTTACGTCCTGAAACGATTACTGAACCTTCACAACACATCAGCCGCTAGACACGTGACAAGTGGGTATTTTATCGAATACTTCACGGGCGGTATGAAAATAGATGCCTGTGAATTCAAATCCATACAAAGATAAATACTCGGGGGACCCATTTGGTTCTCCCATGAAGTTCAGTTAAGTTATAGTCAACTTGAAGACAATCCGGCGGCAAGTCGACGTCCAGAGAATTCTTTACAAACAAAACAAGAGTCTCCACCTGCGTCTCGTTGCACGAAGGGACAGAAAATGGCAAAAAGTTAGTCAAGTTAAGCCCTTTTTATAGGGTTGGCAGAAGAAGGGGAGGGGGATCTCTCTCTCTCCCTTTCTCTCTTCTCTCCCGGTGTGGAGGACCTCCACCGCGGCCACGGGTGACCGGGGGACCGCCCCGGTTCTTCCTGCAATCGGGGGACCCCCCCTCTCTCTACCTCCTGCGCGACCGGGGGTGCCATCCAGGTTCGAATCTGGGTGGTGAGGGTTATTGTTGAAATGGCTCTGCCACTGCTGCAGAGCCCCTAAAAAAATGAAATAAAAGCTAGATCAGTGAGCCAAATGTCCCCTACTTGAGATTGTCATCAGATGTCAATACCTCATTTTGCAGTTCATTTTTCATAACATTAATTGGGTCACTTCTTATGTGCAAACATTTAATTTTAGATGTTGGTGGATGATGTAGCAGGTTTTCCCTTCCTCTCTACCTTTAATATATTAGCAAGTGTAGCCATAACTTGCCTGAAATGTGAGCTAAGCTTCCTTTTCTATCACTGATCTGACATTTCCCTTTCCGGTGTACTCTAGCATGGTATCCATTGAAACAGTTTTGCATTGCTTATTTTTCCCTCTGCTTTGCACTTCACACCTGCCATCTGCAAGGTATCATGCCTGCTCTTTTTGTCCCCCTTCAGATGCCAGTGAGAACCTTTCATACACGTTAGGCATTCATGTCCATGAAAAATGCTGTATCATGTTTGGCATACCAAAGCCTCAATGAAAGGATTGCTTTCTCTCTCTCTGAAATTTGAAAGTAAACCCACCTACCTAGGGCCAAACCTCTCTTAGGCAGTGGCCCCAGTTTGGGTCAATATCCACAATGTAAATAACCCCTGCAGGTGTCCACGGGTGGGAATCAATCTAACGGCCTAACTGTTTGCGCTGTGGACAGCTGTGAGGCTCAAAGATAAAAGAAAAATAAATAGGATTGCTTTCTCATTTTGATGCAAACTGATTAAGATAATCTGGAAGCGTGAAGTAGCAACTGGAGGCACAGAGTGTCACACTTTTCTTTCGTTTTCTTTAGATTCATTATTTGCTGTAAGAAGATGTTAGCTGGACTGGTGTGATCTCCAGAAACCCTTGCTAATCTTTGAGAATCTGGGTGCGGTGTTCTGCCCTCTTTCTATGAAGGTGATTAGCAGAAGAATGAGACACACCATTTATATGTGGCTTTAGTCTAGCATGATGCACATTCTGCCTGAGGAAGAATGCATCTAGAATGCTAGGTCTATGTAGACTATCTTTCAACCATTATCTCATGGCTAATAGGGTGTTTGGTTGCAGTTTTTTTACCTATTTTTTCTCTTTGATTTTGGGCCAGAATTAGTTGTTGTAACTGATGGAATCTATCATCAGTTTGGGAGTCCTAGTGGTGTTGCAGAGAAGGTTGATAGGTTTGTTGGGAATTGGAAGACTGTCCGTAATTGGGCTGAGGAGGTTGGTATGGGGCCTGACCCTGGTTGAATCAGGGAAGTGGTTGTTAGGCTTGCGGTCCTCGACCATAAGAATTTCCTTGAAATGGTGGCTGAGCTTGGAATTGGTGTTGGATGGGTGGTTTGTGAGTTTGAGACACAGAGGGGATGGTGGGCTGATTAAGAGCTTGTTGATTTCTCCTATTGAAATTGGGATGATTCCTCCAGCCTAGATTATAGGTGTTAGAAAATGGGTCATAGTTGGGCTTAGAGAACCCCTGGGCTGCTTGGACTTACTCATGTATAAAAGGTGGTAACTGGGCTGCTGTTGGGCAATCAGACACATGATGGTCCGGGCTAGCACATAGAGCACACACCTCATGGTGTGTTGGGTCTGGGTATGGGTTGGACGTAGGTGGGATAGTGGTTTCTTGTTTGTTTTGGGCCAGGAGCTGGTCTAATTTGTGGGCTAGCATATCAACCTGCTCTAGCTTTTGGGTCATGATGTCCACCTTGTCCAACTTTTGATCGATGAAATTCACATCCACTCTAACTTTAGGTTCCACACGATACATCCTGACCCATTTAGAGGGCCCAATGGTTCTCTCATATAAGGATAAGGAAGCATGGTTGATTGAATTCTCGCTCAACATTTCAAATAAGGTATAGACCTCATCCTCACTCTTGCTCATAAAGGCCCCACCACATGATACATCCACAATCTGCCTTACTTGATCATCTAAGCCTTCATAGAAAGCTTGTACTATTTGCCATTTGGAAAGCCCATGATGTGGGTATTTTCTGAGGAGTTCCTTTAATCTCTCCGATGATTCATGTATTTGTTCATTTGAGAGTTACGCAAATTCTGTGATTGTGCGTCTCATGGTGTTGGTTCTACCGATGGGGTAGAACTTCTTAAGAAACTCATGCTGCATATCTACCAATGTGCCCATAGGTTTCCCTAAAGTCCCTAGCCAGTATTTGGCTTTGTCCTTAAGTGAGAAAGGGAACAAGGTAAGGCGGAGGGCACTTGAAGATAATACTCCCAAGATTCCATAGAAACAAACAGAAAGTTCTAAGGATGAGATTTGAGAGAGAAATCAACAGATCAAACTCTTAATTCGGCCATGGAGTAGCAGAGAAAGAGCAGTTTTACTAGAACACTTCAGATTGATGTAACAGTTGCCCGATAGACTGCCACAATGAGGTAACGTGCCAGGCCTGGTCCACTATACAACCTTATCCAATAAGAGATAAGACGAACGGGCGAAGTTTTCGAAAAGTGGACTCTGGAAGGCATAGCGGACTAACAAAGGGGCATTACGTAAAGGTGACGGATGGATGAAGGTCCGTTAGAGAACAAAGATGGTAGATGAGATGGAAGATGAGATGCTGACCTTGGTTATGTAACGGTCATATGTAGGTGCGTTATACCATGGTGACGCACCAAGAGAGATGCGTTACAGAACAAAGACGATAGAAGAGACGGAAGATGAGACAATGGGATGAGACGATGGGGGAGACTATTGAGTTGCGTAATGGTCAGATGTAGATGCATTATAGGATTGTAACAGTCTAATACTAATGCGTCAGAGACCATTGAGTGGCAAATGAAATGAAGCATTTGCTAAACTTCGTCCAGCGAAAAAGGATGAGGAACCAGACCCAACCAAGGAGGAAATGACCTATGAAAGAGACCTCAGAATTGTCCATGGAGGTTCAACAAAGGTAGATAACTTGGAGCATCATTAAGATGAGTAAGGGGATGAGCCAACATATTGGTCATAAACAGGTATCAACAGATGCCCCTCCTTAACGTCCTCTTTACAGGGGAGCGAGTGGAGGTGTAGCGAAAGTGAAATGGCACATGGAGATGAAGCGGAGACGGAGCGGAGTGGACTGAAAAGCGAGCGTTAAGGTAAATAACACCCATCCTCAACCAATAAGTGATAGGATTCTTTCGGAAAAACTTCAGGCTAATCACAAGGAAATGGCAACCAAAAATGACGCAAGCCTGGTGGAACTAACAACTAAGGAAAGGTAAACACGGCCAGCGGCTGGAGCAACAGAAAGAAAAAGAGATGATTAACTAAACTCCAAACAGGAATCTTCAGTTAACCAGACCGAGTGAGTAGATCGAAGGAAAACTTCCGACTCAAAGTGGACTAAAGCAAAGATGAACCTAGCAATGAGATACGACCCTAGACTGTAACTCGCTCTGATACCAAATTGATGTGGGACGGACAGAGGGACCGACTCTAGGTGATGCGAACCTCAGACTCTAGCTGAAAACGTGACCAGCAACACGTGAACACTAGAGACGTCTTGGCCCGACACTAAGAGTTCCTTTGGGCTCTATGTCGATAACAGAATGCAAGCTCACTCGTCGTCCCAAGCGAGGGATAGCGTGGATTCGCGCGGTTGAGAAACTGGCAGAGTCAAGGGTGGTCAACTCACTTTCGTGCTCGGATCGAGTCACGGGTCACCCTCTCGCTCACAGCGGTGACATGGACTCACGGACTAGGATTCTATCGCACTCACAGCGGCATATGACCATATACTAGCTAAGTAAAATAACGTCAAGAAGTTAGACCGTTACCTCCGCGCTCCCGGCGTGGGGAAGACGACCCCGGCCAAATCTGTACTCCCGGTTAACAAATTTTACAGCGGTACGAATGATTTGACTCACTCCACATAGGGAGGTAACATGTCACATGTGGGGCCCGGGAGTAACGGGAAGTGGGTTGACGGATAGCATCTTGATGTCGCTTCAACGGTGTCGAAACCCACATTTTGGGGCTGTCCGGATGGCGCGATCTGCAGGTCTGTTTGGCCCACGGACTGCTCTATCCTCTGGGTCTAATGGGGTGGGTCCCTCTGTGATGGAGACCCCTGGTGGCGCACCTCCCTGGAAGGCGATCGGGCGGGAACGCCGATCGGTGGCCGGGCGGCTCCAATCTTTAAGACTTGGAGTTGCAGCCCACGGATCTGTAGGTTCTATCTTGAGGCACGTGATTTGGCGAGATCTGCTACTGTGATCACTCCCGACGTCAGATGGACGCTCAAGGGGTACCGTTGGAAAGATCTTTCGAAGTCCTTCGACCCTGTGGATTCAAAAAAATTCACCGGATCTGTGCTTCTGATGGGCGATTTTAGAACCGAATTGTTCCCAGTCTCAGATCTGACTGGGCAGAAACTGAGTTTCTTGAGAATTAACATTGACCATATGACAAACCTCCGAATCAGATCTCGAGTTCTTCATGAAGATTGTAGAGGGGAGAGATAAGAAAATGACAATATCTAGGGGTCAAGACTAGCTTAGGCTGACCCCTAAGGGTCTGGGATTCCCAACTAGAGTGGGGGCCGGCACGCCGGGAGCGTGGGTTTTGGTGGTGGCACTCTCTTACCCAGCAGTACTCGTTCATCCTTCCTATTCCCTTACAAACCACAGGGTATCTCTATCCGAGACCTCGGCGTCCTCCAAGGTCCACCACTTTTCGAGCGGCCTGACATGCTCGAAGGAGATCTCCTCGTCCTCTCCCACCACACCCACTCTCTCCAGGTGCCCCATCAACGTCCAGTGTGTCCCTCTTATCCAGCACGAAAATCCGCCCCGCCTAGGTCTCGTCATCGACTACACAGAGGCAGAACAGCGTGGGATCCGGCCCATCATCGGAGAACTCTGAGAGCGAGACCTCCATGTGGGTGCCCGTCGTATAGTCGCCCAACGTGTCAGTAGACAGCATGGGCGCCTTCTGCATCATGAGCACTTGCTTCCACGGCACCATTGTGGACGCACTTTTGGGATCTCTTCTTTATTTGCTCATTCAATATCATTTATCGACTTATTTAGTGCGTGAGCGTACCAGTCACATAAGTGACGATTTATTCGGACTTCAAGGAAGCTCTTGGTGCGCGTCGTCTGATTGATCAGACAATTGTGTGTGTCGCGTTGGGACAAAGAACCCGCCGTACCATAAAGGTTATGGCGTTAATTACATCCCCTTGGAGAGGGAAAAATCCTTGATTGATCACCGAGAAAGGGGCCCTATGGCCATGAAATTAACATTAATGAAACGGAGTATTGAAATTTGTGAGTTGCGTGAAAATGCCCCTCGATGGAGTAAGAATGCTTAAATCATGACGATCGCTCACCGACCATTTCGTGTTCGAACGGAAGTCCGTGTTGAAAGCATGATAAAGACGGATACAAAACCCGTGTAAATGTATGCCGAATTTACGGTAATTTCAATAAAAGAACGGAAACGAATCTCAATGGGAACGAGTCCAGTTTGACAAACTATCGGCCCAGAGCAATGTCGGATCACGGCCATATCGGGATGGTTCCGAAAGTCCGGATCCGACTTGGAGGGGCGGCGTTAATATTCCCTTTATATCGGGACTCGAGGACAACGAGACTGCAGAGCAGATTTCATAGTTAATTACTATAATTATTTTGGGTTCTAATGCACTTCCACAACATTAAGAATAACCCTTCTGAGTCTCGTAGCTTATGGGTACTGGGCTGGGATTTAGGTCGCATCAGTTCCTTACCATTACCCAGATCCTGGGTGGTGATAGCAAAGATCTCGGGAATCACGTCGATCATCACCTACTATTTCCCAGGAAGGCTTAGTCGACCTTCTACATTCCCAAAGGAAACTCAAGCGCCACTCCAACACCTTCTACGCCTACTTCTCCAGACATGAAACCATGCCACCATGATGACGGTGATGTCACTCAATACACAAGAGAACCGCCTTGCACTCCAAGAAAGGCAACGTTCGGTGGGACTCTCCGTGTTAGAGGTATAAGAAGTTTCACAAAGATTCCACCAAGTTTTTTCCTCATTAGACCTCGTACAATTCCTCTAAGCACCGAGCACACTCAATGCCCGAGAGTGGGGGCCTAGTGAGGAAGGGAAATACGCCAAGCCTAGTGCAGCCCAATAACGATAGGCCCATTGTGACCCAGGGAAGCTGGGTCCGTAGCGGCCCTCTCCAACCAACCAGTGGCCCTAAAGCATGGCCCAGAGGAAGCCCATTGAGGCCTGACCAGCCCGTAGGTGAGATCTTTGTGTTTGTGCTTTCCAAGCATCGTGTGACCTACCAATGGATGAACTTTGAAGCTATCATTACGGGACTTACCCTAACGAGCTCTGGGTCATGCCCACGTCACCGAGACGGCCACCATGCTTCCTTTCCTCTAAGAGTGGGCGAGTGGACACCAGAGGATCTCGACGATCAAGCAGGACACCTCTCCAGTAATCACGTTGTTGCTAAGTTAGGGAAGAAGTAACCCTACCACAACAAATATAAATAGGTCCCTAGATGGACCTATAGGGATACAGAGAGACTCGTACACCACCCCACAAGAAGAGAAAGAGACAATCCCAAATAGAGACTCTATGACACAAAGGGCAGACAGTATAGAGAGGGCAGGTTGAGGGTTCTCCACCCCATTCTCTCAACTCTATCTCTGCCTCTAGGTACCCTTCGTCTCTCTGAGCACTTTCTTCCTCTCCGAGCATTCTCCACACTTTGTATCCTTTCTACATGTTCTCTCTCTCACGTATGCTCTCGCATCCACGTTCGGGCCTCCAGCAACCCTCTGTGTCACCAAGCGTGAACCCCCAGCACCCTTCACTCCCAGCCAACACGACCCAATCTGAGACGAACCTACAGCTGCAAAGTGCTCTCGGGTCTTCATCCTGGGCTTCAGGAATACAGACTCTGTTTCGGCATGGAACGAAGGTCTTCGGATTCAATCCGATGTAAATAAACACTGACTGCTTGCAGTCGGTGGGGAAAGATGTCTTGTATACGACTCCCCACAATTGCATGTGCACTCGCACCCACGGAACCATCCTCCCCTCCACATGTCGCTCACCCCCTGAGTCCACGTGTCGTGCCCTGGCGACGCATCCCCAGTTAAACATTCTGTTCCACGGGCGATTGTCAAGAAATCGGCTGGCATGCCCGCATCCCAGCCACGTTTCCCCCTTTACCCGGAAACTCTCCGTGCCACTCGGTCTCCCCTCGACTCTCTGTAAAAGGCGAGTGCACGGTGCCGCTTTGAGATGGATACGGTCACGAGAGGAGGTGCCCGAGGCCCCTTATCTTCTGGCATCTCCCCCGTAGCTATATCCTACCCCTCACTCCGGTCACCGCACACACTGCTCTGCGGGCCCGTTGATACGCACGCGCACGCCGACGAACTCTCGGGGCGGAACAAAAAGGATGGCACGCCCGGTGGGACGTCTCCCACCTTCCTTCTTTTTGCTGAAGCAAAAGCCCATGCCAGCCCTGAAGTCCGGGTGCCCTTTTCCTATCCTTGCAAGAGAGGTAGCAAAAAAGTACCTATTCGCACTTCCCAGCAGCTTCCAGTTCGTCTCCCAGTTGTTGGATCGTGTTCGACGACCACCCGCGGCCATCGCCTCTGCTCATCTAGGACTTCACCAACTATGGCGGCCGTTACTTACGGTCCTATCGTCGTCGCCACCCACGCACATGTGGTCTACTTGGCAGTGCCAATCACTTTCGACAGCTTCGCCCCAGTCATCGGATCACCCTACTTCTTGGGTGTGGTCCCCATGGCTACTCCACCGCCATCGCCAGTTCCTGTCTCCCCTGGCGCCATCATTGCGCCACACCAACCACCAGTCCTAATAGCCAGGCCGAGCATCAGGCTCAGCTCTCCTGCCACCGGTGCCCGTAGGGGTTTCAGACCAGTCCCAGCCCGGGTAGACATCAGTCCCCGGGCCCAGTCTCGATCAGCTCTTGACGCCAACCTCACGTCCTGGATTCCGGTCCCAAGTCCTGCAATTCACTCGGGTCTCCAACCCCGAGCCCTAGCCAAGTCGACATCCGGTGTCGGTCTCCACCCCAAGGTGTTCGACTTCTCAGCACTTAGCTCCGACCGTCAACCCTGAGCTCCTACCGAGCCAGCTCCCTGCACGGGCCTCCTAGCCCGGGGGCAGGGCTCCCCAGCACCCCGTTCGGGCCTTTCGACTCGAACCCCAGAAGCGTGACCGCCTCGCCTGGGTCCCCAATCCTTGGTACAAGGCGTCCTAGCATCTAGACCGGATGTACAGCCCTGGGATTCCCCGCAGATGACGTCTGGTACGAGTGGTCCGCGTCAGGCCCCGGATCCCTCGACTCTACCTTGGGAGCATCCCTCCCGCAACCTGACAACGTCGATCCCCAGCGCTGGTCTACGTTTGGGGGACGCGGCGACCTTGGTACAGACTAAGCGCCCTCTATCGCGCCAGCAGGTCCTGCCAGCTTCCAGTTCAGGCTTATGGCCTCGGGTCACCGGCATCCTGGTACCCCCTGCAGTGACAACTCCAGGTGCAAGCACATCGCTGCAAGCATCCGCAATGCCATTGTCTGCTCGGACAAAGGCCTACACTCGAGCCTCCTGGTCATCGGACTTCACTACGGACCTTGCGTCTTAGGGGCCTGTCCTGATATTCCCGATGAATGGCCTTGTGCCGCCAGCACCCGCAGGCTGGGTTTTCTCGGCCTACCACCTTGGAGCGGAATAGTCTTTGGCTCTCCAGAAGAAGCATCGTCATAACCATAAAGGCAAGCGACCCACTACTGTCACCAGTAACTCCGGCAAGACCGTTCTTATCGGGGACTTACGAATTCTCCTGGATGGGGGCGAACCCATTATATCCCTAAAACGGATCGTCCCGACGATCCCTACCACCAACTGCTTTAGCCTCCTGCGTCGGATGCGGGAAGACAAGGCAGAACTTAAGCGGGCGAACACTTCGGCAACAGCCCAAAGCACCAGCGCCGATTCGGCATCCAGGCTCCCAAGTCCCGTCGGAGGAGTAAGGACGAGGGAGACCAACAATCTGACTTGAGAAGGATCTGGGTTACCCCAGAGGAAGCTCAAGCTGTCTGAGAGGGGCGCCTCAGCAATCCCTTTCGGGCATTAAGGCGTCGCGCCAAGCAAGGTGCAACTGAACCTACAGCCGTGTCATCTGACAGCGTCCAGTCCCTCATTGCCTCTTGCACAGATAAGGTGGAAACAGAGACGGGCTCGTTCCGGGCCCCACCAATATTCATCCCTGAGTCCTCCTCAGGTAGATGCCACGATGGAGACTCCTCTGTAACGTACATCGGTCTTCAATAGACTGGGGATGCCTGTCCGCCCTAAGAAGAGTTCCCAGAAAAGGTGGACAGTCTGGCTCCTCAACGACGTCGTCAGGGTGTTCGCATGTTATACCACCGGACACCAACCTGAGGTTCAGACCGATCATCTGAACCAAACCATATCTCACCTTAGGAGGCATCATCATCCGCCTCCACCACCGGCTCCAGTCAACCACATCGGCACTTCTGTCGGACCTCAGGTGTCCACACGAGCGGAAGAAACTCCCGCTGAGGAGCGTGCCGCCCCTGTCAATGTAGAGCCGATCAATAATGATCCTCCTGTCGGTGAAGTCCAAGAGGTGACCCTTGAGACCCTCATGAAGGAGAACCAGCACTTGAAGGTCCTCCTACAAGATTTGCTTCAGGAACGTGACCTTCATCTTCAGCCACCCACTGGGCCCTCAATGGAAGATCCGGCCCTGCCAGATGGGCAAAATAGTGCTAACGCCTCAACATCAGCTCTCTGAACCCCTACAATTATTGGGTTCGACACGCCCTTGGCTGAGGCTCAACCACGGCCATCCAACACGCCGGTGCCAGAGAACCTCTGGCACAGCGCCAGATGATCGAGCAGATCATTGAGACCAAGCTCGCCCAATTTGGAGATGGGGTCACGACCGTAGATCTCTACGGTGTCCCCTACCCACTACACCATCAGTTCAAGAAGCTTCCCCCAGAGTACGCCAAACTGCCAAAGCTACAAAAATTAGATGGGCATGGGTCTCCACATGAGCATCTGGCCTACAGATCATAGTTCATCTGGGTATGATATGGATGAATGTCTCTCCTATATGTATGGTTATGGGGTGGTGAGCCTATGTACGCTCAGGTTATTTGGAACTTCTAATATGTACTCTTTTTTGGAATATGTACTTCTCTTGAAAATCATGAATGGTTGAAATGCTAATTTCATTCCCTGTAATTGTGATTTCTCTCTCTCATGCGTATATATGCATGTTGATAAATTTGTGCTTTTGTGATACGTAGGAAGTAATGCCTAGGGGTCCGATGAAAAAAAAATTGTGCTCATAAATTGGGATTCAGATCCCGGGGTGTTATAGTGTGGTATCAGAGCATGAGAGGCAACCATGGTTACAACCATTCCAAATTTCCCCTAGTAGAGGAAGTGATAGGCTAGAGTGGGAAAAGGGTAGAGTACGTTTGAAACCATTAAAAACCCTCTCACTTAATAATTGTTTAATTCCCAGAACAATGTCACCAAGAAGGTAGAGAGATCTTCCCCAAGTGGATGAGAGGGGATCGGGCGTAGATGACCCAAATGGGGTGAACGACGGGGCTATCCATGCTTCGGCGGTTGGCGGTGAACAAGAGCCCAATGCAAGGATCAATCTGGAGGGATTTATGCAGAGCTTCCAAGGACTGCTGCAGGCCATGCAGTAGCAAATGTTACAACAGCCAACGCCTGCACCATGCCATGACTCACCTGTGCTCGATCGATTTCTGAGGTTGGCACCTCCCATTTTTAAGGGGGAGAGCCGTCATGAGGTGGCCGAGTCGTGGCTCAGTGAAATGGAGAAGAAATTTCACGTAATGCAATGTCCCGAGGAAGAGAAGGTGAATCTGGCGGCCTATGTTTTACAAGATCAGGCTGACTTGTGGTGGAAGGCCAAGATGTAGGCCACCTTCGCGGACTACCACGATGGTGACATATTATGGGAAGAGTTCTTGGCTGCCTTCCGAGAAAAGTATTTTCTCGAACATGTGCGAGATGCTAAAGAGCAAGAATTTTTTAGCCTTGAGCAAGGAAACATGTCGGTAGTCGACTATGAGGCTAAATTCTCAGCTCTGGGTCAATATGCTCCACACATATTTGATGACACACATCGAAAGGTGAAGAAATTCATCAACGGGCTGTGTATAAAAATTTGAAAATAAATGATGAGGCATTACGTAGTGAACTTCTTCATAAAAGAATCCTATATGGAGGTCTTGTACAAAGAAACAAACCATGAGAGGGTTATCATATAAAAGTACAAGATAACTTTTAACACATGGGCCATGGGTTGTACGTAAGTGGATTCCACCTTTTCCAACTTCCAAATTGAAGACACCTCACTAGGGCGCCAATTTCAATATTGAAGACTATGCATGGAGGCACCATTTTCAATGGGACCCCATTCCATTATGATATTAATATATGTGTGTACACCATGAATGCCAGGCAGAATTGTCTAAATATTAACGCCCTCTTGTAAGGGCATCATTCGCATGAATAATGCCACCTAGACTAATGACACCCTCATGCAAGGCGCCATTTACGTGAATAGTACCACCTAGATTAATGAACGACCCCTCACAAGGGCGTCATTTAAACCTATGTTTCTAGAAGATTGTGACACGAACAACCCCATTTAGCTGGCAAAGCACCATGCCTACTCATCCGGACCCGCAAAGCAATAAACCAATGCTTTGCGATTCCCTATAACTAATCCCCTCCGTAGCACTGTCAGAGGCTACTGCCATCTTTCAGTGCCACTTGCAGAAGGAAATATTGCCCTTCGTTCCCTCGAAAAATGTGAAGTCTACGCCCTACTGCTAGATCTCTACGACGGTAGAGAACGTGTGGCTTCATCCTTGGATTTCTAATTCTTTCTTCTGTACCTCGTAATCATGTCAAAAGATAGGTGTTCTCAGATCCTTGCCTAACTAGTAGCTAAATAGGTTAACTGATGTATGCTTAGAGTTCGATTAACCCGTCCATCATGATATATATATCACATGGCTCACCATGATCAAGAAATAACCATTATACCATGTTATACATATTTAATAGCCTGTTACACCTGTCGCATACCAATTTATACAAAATGTTACCATGATTTCATGAGTTTTAAACTTAATCCGTTAGCGTGATTTTCATGAATTTTGAATATAACTTATTATACTAGTTTTACAGTTTTAACAACCTTGACTTTACCATGATTTAATTAAAATTTTGAACATAATCTGTTAACATGATTTCATGAGTTTTTGAACTTATTGTATTACACTAAGGTCCAGGCTCATTTCATGAAGGGCAGGAGCAGAAAAATGATACTTCCAAGGGAGACCATACAGGTGCTCCAGTCGCTTCACATCCTCCTTGACCAACTCACTGTGATTCAGAGCCGGCGGCACCAACGATGTCTGTGAGGCCCGCCCACTCCCCTGCTCCTCAGCATCTGGATGCTAGTCCACCATGGAAGGAGTACGAGAACTAGAGGAAGATGATTCTATTGACTCCAGAGGAAGAGGAAGCTGCCGAATCACTGCTGCAGTAATCCATGGTGGACGCATACAGTGCACAACGCTTATGGCGCATGAGAAAACCCCAAAGGCAGAAGCAATGCAGAGCAAAACCCTAAGCCACGGGAGTATAGAACGCATACAGTGCACAACGCTTATAACCCCCAGCAGGAGGCGGTGTGACATTTCGATCTCCGAGAAAAGGGGCCTCCTCGCCTTAATCCGTCAGGATTATCATCATTACGGGCACACTTCAAGGATAGCCGTTTCACGTGACCCCTATTAAAGTTGGATCTCCACCCACCTGAGCCACAAAAGTCCAGCCCAAACAGCTACTCAACCGAGCCTAATTTGGCTCGAGAGTAGGAGGGGGACAAGTGGAGAGGGGATTTCCATAGCCCACGTATGAAGAGCCCAACAAGGTCCTGCCAGATTGAACGAGACCTAGTTCCCTCAAGTGACAGACTTGCCGGGCCCACTTGCCATGAGATAAGCCCAATAAAGTCACTCGGAACCAAGCACTTCCTAGGCAGCCTCTAGGCTCAGAAGTCCGAGCGTCGGTCTAAAACGGGGAAGGTCACTCACTGCTGCCTCATACCCCCTCGCCCGAGCTACGCTTCCATCGCTCGGGTAAGAGCTAACACCCCATGCTCAGGCTGACCGACGGATGTTTATCCCCATAGCCGGTGAGAGTCCTTTAATAGCCAAGTGTTTATAAGGATAAGGGAGACCAAGAGTCCTCAGGCTATAAAGAGCCCATATCGAGGATGTAACTCCCTCCTCAAACTCCTCCGCTCGCAGAACTCATGCAGCTGGAGCACTATTTAAACCTGGAAAACCCCCCGGCAGAAGGTAAGGCCAAACTAAGCCTAAACTCCTTGAGTAAGAACCACTTCACTTGGTAACTTTGGGGAGATGGACTTTGTAGAGGAAATCTGACAAGTATTCAGCACCTCCACACACCCATGGGTTGCTGGTGGTTACTTTGATTTGGTTGCTACCCATGGAGAGAGAAATTGAAGCAATGCTCTGGACATGGGAGATAGGAGGCCTGTGCATATGATTGAGGAGATGTCAAATGTAAAATTCACTTTGACAAATGCAGGAAAATACCGGTCATTTCTTAGATTCATCATTGTGGAATGTTTGTGCACTCTCCTGAAGCCAGTATCTGGTCACCTTCTTGTCATGTCGATGTTGGATGCACATCATTGCACTGCAAAATCCTTTAACTTCTGACTATGGTCTAGTGGTAAGAGATTCCATGTTTTTGAATGGTTAGTGGAATGAGGTCAGCCACTGACAATCGCAGGCAAAAGTATAGTGAAAAGCACAAATATCTAAAGGCCAAACAATGTGCAAGGTTCGGAACAAAAGAAGGTAGGAAAGGGAGGGGAGGATAGCATCATGTAAGGCATTGAAGTGTTGGACTAAGCTGAGCAAGGATATCCTTTTGATATTAGGTCCAAATGATGCCAGCTGGAAGTAAAACCGTTTGACATTCAGTATAAGGTTGAACTCAAGTGTAGCAAAGATGTGGAGCTCTATGCTAAGTGGAAGGAGATTCTAATACAAAATTGTTTCACCATAGTGAAGAGGGAGACTGAATGGCATGAATGGTCTGGAGTAGAATGCCAAAAGAAAGACATGTTGGAGGCCGCTGATCAGATTTTTCAAATCCATTTAATATAAAGTACAAGGCTGGTTCCAAGGAACCAAAAGTGTAAAAATCCACAACAATGGATGATATAAAATAAGGAAAGAGTGAGAGACTTTATTGAAATCACTAAGATGTATGGGGCCTTTGAAAGGGTAAGGGCATTCTTGTGCTAGGAAGGCATCCTAGAAGCCTTCAATCCTCAAGGAAAATAAAAAACTGAAATTGCTTCACACAAGCATGAACCTCAATAGGAGTTTCACTTCCAGGATGATAGAAGCAATTGATTGGTAATGTGGATTGTTATTTCAAGAATGGTCACCATCCATGGTTCAAGAAGCTCTGGTAAGCTTTTCTCTAACCAAAAGGACATGGTAACAATAAATACTTTAACAAATCTGATTAAATGCCTAAAAATACTCTATAATTTTTTAAAAATAGTCAAAATTTACTGGACGAAATCTAGATCCGAACCACTAAGGATCCGCTAAAACTACGGGTGTTACATTAACCCATTCACACATATTCTCTGTCTTGTTCTCACTCTACGGGCTCATCACCAAAAGGCTGGGATTTGAAGCGCAATTCCGTAAGAACGACTCTAGTAGCCGTCCTATTACGACCTCCAAGTTTTGGGAACGCGAACTCCAGGTATTCCTTATCTCATTCTATCTCCCACAGTAATTTTCTATCATTGGTATCAGAGCGCATGATTACGTTCTTCTCCCAGGCATAGCTTCAGATGATCTTCTTGCACAAGATATTGATCGAATTGCTACAATGGAAGACAACCAATGGGAGCCTGAGGAGATATCGACGGATGACGATGGTGACAGTGAAGTAAGCCACAATCTCGCCTCCACGTGGGTGTCCGTGGCACTGCCCAGGCCACCGCGATGTGTCGGGAATGCAACGGCTTATCATACTTTTGGAAGAGACATGCTTCAACGTGCCAGGGAGGGCCCGGCTGCGAATCCCACAGACGGCTCGCAACATGAAATGCACCGTCAAGATAATGTATCGAAATGCTGAAGTCTAGTACATATTGTAAGCGCAACTACATCACGTGCGGCACGCAACATCAGCCCGGACCCCATAGATGATGCAATAGTCCTTCCACGTGTACTTGTGAGCGCATCATCGGTGTGGCCTCTGGCAAGACGAATGAGGCGACGTCGACGTGTGCCTCGACGACCACGTCCACGTCGGGCTCCACGTACATACGGCCGAGGTCCACAAGGTGGAGAAACAGCGCGAAGGTGGTGATTTCGTAGAGCCCGTGCTGTGCGCCCCCATGTTCGTCGCCCTCGTCTGCGGCGTGTCCGCCATCGTCCTGCGACGACACTCCATCAATATCCTCTTTTTTTTTAACCCTGTTAATGGACAGTGGTCTAGAGATTGTTATTAGAGGATATTTAGGATGATTTCACTATGTCCTAGCTCGTAGGTTATAAAATAAATTGTATCGATGAAATAAATCTTAGTTGCAAACATATCCTTATTTCCATCTATGTTTTGTGGGAATTCAGAAGACAGTTTGAGGAAGCTTCATGCATATATTCATGTACAACAAGCCCAAGGTCCGATTTGTGTGGAAACATGTCCAAATGAAGTCAGCTAAGGTTATTGGATATGCATTAGTACTACTGGAATCAAGCTCTATAGAGTACTCTGAAAAATCAACAGACAACAAGAAAGAGTGGCCATTAAGAGTCGACTCCAAATTGCCAAAGTCTAGTCCAGGCGTCTGTAGCATAAGTGGAGTCGACGCAGCCAAGTACTAGAGTCGAAGAACAAGACTTGAGCAGCAGCAGCAGCCTAGCTGGCAACTCAAGTAGGGTCGACGTAATGAAGTTTAGTGTCGACGCAACAAGACCAGACATCAAGAGTAAAACTAATGGAGTCAACGTAGTCGTCAGAAATCAAAATCCCGGAGTCGATGCACAAAAGTCAAGCAAGCTAGCAGCCAAGCTACCAACTCAAGTGAGTCGACACAATGAAGGCTTGCGTCGACGCAACAAGGCTCAGTAGAGTTCTTTTTACAATTCATACAGTTAAGCAACGCAACAAGACAATGGAGTTGACGCTACGCATAAATGGAGTCGACGCAACAGGCAAAGCTAAGCAACGTAAAGAGTAGTAGAGTCGACGCAATGAGGTTGTGAGTCGATTCAATAACCTAAATTTCTGTTTCATTCAAGTTAGCACGTGATCAACCCTACGGAATCATGTGCCTTCAAACTCAAATGATTGGCAAGTGATCCTAGGACACCTGGCATCTCTTCAGAAGGCTCCTGGAGGAGAATGTTCTACAAGAACACCAAGACCAATAGGATTGCAGATCTAAAGATAATTCCATCCAAAAAATGCCCAATTTTGTTATATAAATTCATGACCTCTTCCTTCAAAGAAGGGGGCTGCAAGGGCTGCAAGCAAGGGACTGTGTGGGCTGTAGAAGAAGCTCCTTCAGAGTGAAGAGTGAGCAGATCGAAGAAAACCTATGAGAAAGAGCTTGTGAGAAGAAGAAGAGGAAAAGAGAGAGAGAGATCAAGAGCTCCATTCCAGAAAGTGCAGACCCAGTTTGTGAGGGGGTCGGGCAAGACCGCGCTGATCGAGGCGCTGATCCCGGAACTGCAGCGTCGAGGCGTCGACGTCTTGCCTTTCTGACAAGTGTCAGAAGGTCTGAGGAAGGTGTTCCTCAGGGTCAAGCTGTGTGACAGCGGTTGTTCACAGACTAAGTCTACTGTTCTTCGTTAGGTTGGAAGGAAGCCTTACTCTGGTTGAGTAAGGGGTGGACGTAGATTGTGAGTTTGCAATCGAACCACCTTAAAATCGACTGTCTCATTATGGTTTGCAGTTTGTCTTCCGATTCCACCTTCTGTGCAGAACGAGTGCTTGTGCGAGTGCCGCTTAGATCTTGCTCATTGCATCTCCTCTAAATCTTAACTACAAGTGATCTAAGTCCTTTTTTGCTAGAATTTTTCAAGGGGTGATCTATTCAACCCCTCCCCTTCTAGATCACCACACATACTCCGTGTTTATCAATGTTGGGTCTGGCGGTCCTATCTCAGGCCGCCACAAGGCTCTAGCTGCCCAACCTTGGCCCGCTATACTCCCTCTGGAGCCCGTACCTACGGCCGCTAGAGGGCGCGTGACCCTCAACGGTCAAAAACACGCGCCTCAAGGCACTACGGTTAGAATGGAGTTAGTGACTGAAGGCTCGGCCGCCACCGTCGCTGGCGGTTTGTCGTGCGGCCGCCAGCCGACGAAAGTCCCTACCAACAAAACAGTACCCCGTGGCGCTCCTACCTTAGGCCGCCAAAGGTGTGGCGGTCTCTGGAAGGACCGCCAAATCGTCCCAAGACCGAAACCAGTGAACCACCCCAAAAATTTCATTCCACGCCCCGTTCATGCCTACGTGAAGGGAAAAACATGAGGAAACTAGTCCCCTACCTCTCTAGCACCGAGAGGACCCGATTAAACCTCAAAAATGTGATCAAATCGCTAGATCAGGCACACATCCCAAAAATATGAATTTTCCCCAAATCGCTCAAATAAGCTCACTCGGCTCACCACGACCTACAAAACTCGCGAAATAGGAAGTACGTGGGCTAAGGATCCGTCCCCCTACGTCCACCGAAGATACGATGCGTCGTGGATGACGATCTATGAAGAAATGCCTTCGAAACCCCGCCGGTTCCTCCACGCTCATGTTGAGTAGTGGATGGCGGATCTAGAGGGGAGGGGTGAATAGATCTGCCCCTCTTTTCACAATGCAGCCCTCTTTGAAGCGGCTCCTCTATAGGAAATGGATATTGCTGAGTTTCCAAGTGAGCACTGCCAATTTGACACAAATTCTTTAGACTCTTCATGAAGGTGTCTTCATTTACATCAGCAAGCACTAGCGTTAACTGCTGGGATGCATCTTCTTTCAAGGCTCGCCGGTTTTCTAAATATATGTCCACCTCCTTCAGGTGCTGAGAAAACAGTCTCTTCAGATGAGCCTCATCAATATCAAACACCGGCCTAGGCTGCTTACTCAGGAATGTGCACTCTGCTACGTCCCAGTAGGTTCCTCTGGCATTGCGATAAAAGCTTGTGCGGGCATTCCACCACTTAATATACTCTGGGGTGACCCGAGGAACACGGTTTGACACTGATGGCACCCTGAAAGTAACGACATCTTGGCGATGAAAGAAATCCCACCAGAAGCGGTCGTCTCCAGTAATGACTAAACTGTGCTTCGACCTGCTTTCCAGGGAAAATTGAGCAGTCGAAGTAGGAATGTGCTGGTCATAGCGAAAATTTCGTCCAAATCTGAACGGATAGTAAGGCTCCAGATGAAGCAAGCCACCTTTTCTGAAGACTAAAACACTCGGGCGGATGACCAAGGTCCAATCAATCAGCTCAAGCTCTAGAAGTGGTCGAGTAGCCTTGGCACCTGAAACTGGGTGAGTGAGAACCTCCAAATCTCCCAGCTTGCATTCACACTGCTGATTCACCAGAGGAGTGAAATGTGTCGCCAAAGCCCAGAAATGAATGGTCCCTGCTGCATCCACTGGAACTCTGGTCAATCGGCCTCTAATCTGAAATAGCTGCTATGACACCTAGCTGGGTTCGGCAGTGGCAAACTCTAGCATCCGAGGGTACGATGTAGTTATCTGCAATGTCCTTGGAGCAAGTTCAGGAAACAGGCTGCATACCCAAGCATTAAAGAAGTGAAACAGGCCCACTGTCCTGAATGATCTAGGGACCTGATGTCTATGCAAGTCTCCCAAAGACTTGTAAACTAAACAAAGTGCCGCCGGACACAAAGAGAGCCGCGTGCCCCAAGCCATCTGACAAGTCGGGTATATTGCCTTCGGCCTGATAACTATTTCATCTCCCTATGGGAGAGCAAAGGTGCATAGCCAGAAAGTAAGGGTGAAAATAACCGCAGCTAGTTCCAGAGCATGCACATGATAATTCTCCTCGCGACACTTCAACTGTCTTGAAGAATAACAATTTACTTTTCCATTTTGCATAAGAACGCATCCTAGGCCAATGCCAGATGCATCCGTATAGACTTCGAATCTATCACCCTCAATGGGCAATGATAGAATAGGGGCTGTTGTAAGATGATCCTTGAGAGTCTTGAAACTCTCCTCACATTCCTTCGACCATACAAAAGGATTTTCTTTTCTCATAAGTCATGTCAAAGGGACAGCAATCTTTGAAAAGTCCTTAATGAACCTCATGTAGTAACCAGCTAGACCTAGAAAGCTTCTAACTTCTGATATGGTCATTGACCGGCTCTAGTTCTTGACAACTTCTACTTTAGAAGGATCTACAGCGATACCTTCTTTTGAAATAATATGGCCAAGAAATGAAACTTTCTTAAGCCAGAACTCGCACTTGTTAAGCTTTGCATAGAGTTTGTGTTCCCTAAGTGTCTGCAAGGCTATCCTTAAGTGTTCTTCATGTTCCTCCTTAGTCTTGGAGTAGATAAGGATGTCATCAATGAACACAATAATGAACTGATCTAGATAAGGCTGAAAAACTTAGTTCATTAGTTGCATAAATGCTGCTGGGGCGTTTGTTAACCCGAACGGCATTACCATAAATTCATAATGACCATAATGGCTTCAAAAAGTAGCTTTATATATGTCTCCATCTTTAATCCTGAGCTGATGGTATCCCGACCTGAGGTCTATCTTGGAGAAATATTCTGCTCTCGAAAGCTGGTCAAAGAGCTCATCAATACGCGGCAACGAATATTTGTTCTTGATGGTGAGTTGATTCAGTCACCGGTAATTGATGTATAGCCTGAGAGAGTCATCCTTCTTTTTGACAAAGAGAACTGGCGCACCCTGATGGAGGCATCACCCCCACCTCCCTCTGGATCGGGTCATCCACACACCCAGAATTGGTTTGAGCTCGGGCTCCACTTCATATGGGTCTAATTATCTATTTTGAGTATTTTATTTGAGTCATTTTAATGTATTTTCCCTTTTATTAGAGTCATGTTCCAAGGGCTTTGGTTTATTTCCCTAAGTTTGTTTGTCATTATGTGGTTTGACGGAAAGAGAGATCACAATGGCAGAATTATATTCAACTCGGCAGAGACAGGATGAGACAGCCCTATATTATATAAAAAGGTGGAGGAATCTGGCTATGAGATGCAAGTAGCCTCTGCACCAGGAAGATGCTGTTCAGATATGCAAATAGAATCTCAGGAGAGAAGTGCTTGAAAAGATGATCGGGACAGATGTCAGGACATTCGACTGGCTAAACAATGTAGTGGCAGAGGTTGAAACCTTCTTGTCCAAACGTCCTGTCATCAATAGCCCTGCTATTCAAAAGGGAAAAGCTGCTGAACGGTGATCGGTGCCCACAGAAGCAAACACTGTTGACTTCAGAACTTTTGACCAATAGAAGGAAAGGGGTAAAGCAGTAGCTTCTCCTCCGCCAGCAGGGGCGGTAGAAAAGAAGGAAGGTGTCTCCCTGAGAAATAAGATGAAGAAAGTATACTCCTTTCCCAAGGAGAAGACCCAGGCACTATTTGACTGGGCAAATAAGTACAACAAGAAAACACTGCTTGAGCCAAAGAGACCAGTTAATGTGGCAAAGAAAGATGACCCACTGTTCTGTCCGTACCATAGAGTGCTCGGACATGTCATTGAAGATTGTTATGTCTTCAAGGATGTTATAGAAAGTATGGTCAAGAAAGGGGAATTGCAACTAGGGGAATATCAAGTGGATCCTCCACGACCCCATGAGCCCCCAGTATTGAGGCTGGCTGCCAATATGATCTCTATATACCAGCAGTTGCCTAAAGAAGCTGCCGAAGAATGCACTCGGCACACATATGAAGCCTGCTTCCTCACTCCCCTCAAGGATCAGGTGGGATGGCAGACAGTGTCAGCTAAAACTAAGAGAAAAGCACCTGCCACTAGAACACTGGGTGCATCTATTCGGGGTGTTACTCCGAAACCTACATCACCTCTAGTAAATCCTGTATGGCACACTACAAAGTCATTGTTGGTTGTCTGAATATTCACTCCCAACCAAAGAAAGCAGACTCCATTATCTGATCAGAAGGAGATGAGCCCTGAGGTGAGGCATCCCCGACAATATATCAACCAGCTCGATGAATATGAGCAGTCTGAGCTGAAGCCGCTACTGATAAAAGACCATATCCTATGGGAGCAACTGGAAGGATTGACAATCGAAGAGTCAGCAGATATTGAGAAAGGAAAAGCTGAAACTGAACTCTTCTGGGGGCATGAGCCAGCCAAGGCAAGATGCCAGAGAAAGAAGAAATCAAGAAGTAAGAAGAAAATGACAACGGTTCAGTGTAACACTCTGTCAGTGCTGTTCACTCTGCCAGGGGAAGATGATGAAGGGGAGTCTTCCACTCCGCCCCTAGAAGCGAATCAGGCTGAGACTTTGACCTCGATGCATGTTACCCGCTCTGGAAGAAGATGGGGACGCCTGCCACCGATAAACCATAATATTATTTTCAGGGGTAAGCAACCCTACCAGATGCCAGAGCTCGAAGTCCGAGGCATTGAAATTCCTCCTCTGATAGGCCTCTATGTAGAAACAAAGAAAGATGATGCAACTCCATCATTTATCGATTTCCTGTCTATTCTGGAAGGCAAACAGCCAGCTCAGAAGATTACTGCTAAAAACAACAAGCCCCATCAATCACCTGTCTCGATACCCAAGAAGAAGGATAAAGCGAGCATTGATGCTCCCCCGGCACCAGAGGCCACTTTCCCAGTGGAAACCCCTCCGCAGTCCCCTCAGAAGAAGGATGCAGAAGAAAGGCAATCCATGTCGCAAGCACCCCATGAACCTCTAAAGCCCCGTTGGCCAGAAGAGATGCAGCTATCCAACGTTCAAGTGGGCAGTCGAATTATGAAAATGCTGAAGAAGCTCCCTACAAGGTTCACTATATGGGAAATTCTCTCCTTGAGCAAGGAATCTCGCCAAGCTATTATTGGTGCCTTACAGGCACCGGCCTAATATGAAGCACTTTTGACAGAGGTCAACTCTGGGCTAGCAATTACATTCACAGAGGATGACATGCTGATTCCCAACCCCAGCCACAACAGGCCTCTATATATGAGGGGATATCTCAACTGCCAACCACTGAGCCGGATATTGATAGATCCAAGAGTTGCTGTGAACATTATGCCTTACCGCATCTACCAGAAGTATTATTTTGACTTGCACCTCACCAAGGTGAAAGATATGAGAATCACTGGCTTCAATCAGAAGTGCGAAACCCCGCTCGGGGTGGCAAAATTCAACCTCACATTGGGAGATTTCACCACCACAATGTAATTTTGTGTGATAAATTCTAATACCACATACAAGGCCTTGCTGGGGCGGCCGTGGGTGCATAAATATCAGATAGTACCATCTACACTACATCAATGCATTAAGTACTGTCACAATGGCAAAGAAGAAAGGGTGTTTGCAGATTTGCACCCCTTTGAAGTCTTCGAGCGCCACATGCTCGATGCACCGTTCTACACAGAAGTCTCCCAAGGAGCACAGAAGAAAAAAGAAGCCTCTGCAGGCCAAAAGAAAACAGTGCCAAAAGTCGATAATTAGTCTCCGCCACCGCCTCCGGGCTATGTAGAGAGACATGAAGTCTCCCATATCTCTCAGACTGGAGACTTTGCACGGGCTGCACCCCCAAATATCTATCCGGGTGAAACTGATGAGGATATGAAGAAGAAATTCACACAGATTGGAATCCCATAGGGATTGATCAAGCCTATTCCAAGCTTGGAATGTCAAGCAGTGCTGCCACTGAAGACTAGCTATGGAGGTCCCTGGCTTCTGCGAGCCTCCTATAGTATTATACACCGGGGAGCCTACTGATGAAGATGATCAAGATTGTATGGTCACCGAAGAATCAACAAGCCAGATGGTGCCAATTGCGGGCCTCGATTACACCACACAGCGGGTCTCGCAGATGTTTGCCAAGATACAGATGCCTTCACTGCAATCCGTTGGTCAGAAGAAAGCATTTCAGGAGCTCTGGGATCCGCCATGCAACAATAAGGAACTAATGAGAATCACCCAGCATCCGGGACTAGGCTACACTTTACAAGAGTATTATGAAGTAGAGGTGGACGTCATCTCCACCTTTTTCCCACATGAAGACCCCTTCGAGGTTGGATATGATGAGTACCCCTCGGAAGATGAAGAAATTATATATCATTCCACTATTGGTGTTGAATCCCTTAGCAGTCGATAGGATGCAGAAAAGCAAGATGAGGCAACAACATGTTGGTGCTGGTAAGAGCTGTCTTTCAAAGAAAACTTATTCCAAACTGAAGCTAAGTTTGATACAGGGATGCCCGATGAAGACCAGACCTCTGAGGGGGTAAAAGAATGTCAATTTTAAAAACTGTCAATAGATCCATTCACCCCCCTCTGGATCCGTTTACTGCTCATTCCTCGCATCCCCAACAGGATCTCCTCCACCGGGACCTCTGTAAGTCCCCGACAGTGAAGGATTTCCTCTTCATTCACCAGGTAGGTTGTACCATTGAAGTTTCCTAGAGTTAGTCAATCCATTCATGGTGAGACGAGTGACCTTAGCTGGCTCGGCGGTGGCCGAAATTCTAACTAGGGTCCTACCTTTTTGTGTGAACTTCTAATTGGAAAAAAAAACATAACAAAAAAGGGACATAAAGCATCCACTTGCTTGTTAATCTCTGTTATTTGCTTGATAGTGTATGTTATTATGTTCTGGTAAGGTACTAAAGATGGCCGAATATAGATACGATGATTTTGAGGCCAGGGCCTTCGACTATGAGCCCCAGATGTATGGCTAAGGCCATGACGTGTATGGAGAGTATAACCCGGACCAAAGCCACCAAGGTGAGCCACACGTCCATGCTGTGGATGCTGGTCCATCCCATCAGCCTTCCCATGAGGTGCAGACTACAGTCGAAGATGCATCCCCTACCCAAGACATCTCCTCCATGTTAGGTGTCCTTGCCAACACCCCGCTCAACCCTGAGCAACTCTAGGCCTTCCAGGCCATTCTGAAAGGGAAATCTGTTTCCCCTTCTCCCCCGGAGCAAAATCCAACCACTACACCCATCCAGGAGCCTGCAAAGACTATTCCCTCCTCCTCACCTTTTGGGTAGGCGAATCAACAGACCTCCTCCTTCCAATTCCCCTCGCAACCCCTAGCACTAGCCGCCTTTCAAACACTAATCCAGCCAGGTCTATCCAGTGATAGACCCCAATACCCCTCTTGTATGAGGTTTCCTTCTCAGGCCTACGGAAGGCCTGCCCCTTCTCCGTGGCAAGCGCCACCCTCCCCGATTGACCCGCTCACCTAGTCCCTCTTAAACAAACTGAATAAGATGGATGAGCAATTCCGGGACTTAAAGAAAATGGTGGATGTAAAATCTACCCCTGAAGTTTCTCTACTGGTCCTCCTGGTGTTCCATCTTCCCCCTTCTGAGATGCCCACGTACCGTAGGTACAATGGCACTGGCAACCCCTTCACCCATTTGATGAACGGTCTAGAATGGACCATTCAAGGGGGATGATCGGTTGGGTGCCAACCGCTCAACAGAACTGACCCCTAGACATAAAAAGGGATAGACGGTTAGGGCTGGGCCACCCAAAGGCTAGAGCGGTTAAGGGGTAGCCGCTCAAGCCAACTGACCTACTAGAGTGTTGGTCTGAATGGTTTTGACCAAACCGCCTATCTGAACTGACATAAAACTATTTACCAAAGGTCAACTGGGATAAGCGGGCAGGACCTGGCCGCTCAACCCAACGGGAAGGAAGAACAGTTGAAAACCAGCCACTCACGGAGGATGGGCGGACCACTCCTGGCCGCTCTTGCCTCAGAGCGGTCTATCGACTAACCACTCAACCCGAACTTGAGACACGTTAAACGGTCCGAAACCAGCCGCCCATGCACCTTAAGCGGTTGCCGTTGAACCGCGAAGGCTTTACGGCGAGCAAACCATGGGGTTCGTCCGATCGTGACCTTTCCATGTCCCGTTCGTGCTGAAACGAAGGGGATAATGCCACAATCACCCTGGCAATCACATAGACTCCTACCGGAGTCAAAACGATGCACGAATCGCAAGAAACAGGCGATTCTAACGAAATCACCCAAATGGGGTTAACGAGATTTCCGGCCTCCTATCGGTCCCGATAGACTACTATTTGACACGAAATTAGTATCAATGGAACGCAGACATTCCAGGGAGTCAAACGGTGCTAACCGTTCCGAAAATCGTCACCATTTTTCGGCGAAGCCTGCGAACTCTCAAAAACTACAACGAGCCTAAACTAGCTTGTTCTCGCACCGTAGAGCGTAAAACTGCGAGGAAAGGTGCAGGAAAGGTAGGTGGTCCATCTCCCTACCTCCACCGAAGAAACCACACGCCGAAGTGACTAATCCACGCCAAAAATCGCAAAACACGAACCACACCAGCTTTGAATCTACCGTTCGAGATCGAGCCAAAACCGATCTGATCCTCATCCCATCGCGCATCCAATCATCCCCACGCCATCGCCACCTCGCCCACGAGCCTCCTTCGTCTACAGCCAGAGCCGAAAGGGCGAGAGAGGAGAGAAAATAGGAGAGAGAGAGGGAACGCACGTGAATGAGAAGAGAGGAGAGAGGAAAAGACTATAAACCTAGACTCTAACCAATATCCGATACGTGATGGAGGTAGAAACCTCACGCAAGGGGCTACTTTCCAAATAGGCGTAACCTATTTTTCCAATAACGTCTTTTGATATATCAGATAGAGGAATGATATGCAAACCAAGACACTTTTTTTTTAAACAACGACTACCCTAGACTCAAATTCACTCTGATACCAATTTGATGTGGGACGATGACGCGAACTTGGGACTCTAGCTCGCGGACGTCCCTAGCGAGGGAAGCGTGCAGACTGCGCGGTTGAGAAATCGACTATGAGTCGAGAGTATCGGCTCTTCCGTGCTCAGGTCGAGTCACGGGATGGGTTCCACTCACTCACTCTCGCAGCGGTGATAAAATTTGACAAGCTAGTTATCCTATCACTCTAGCAGCGACATATAAAAATATATACAAGTAAAGTAAAATGCCGAGTGAGGGAAAATGGACACGATACCTCCATGCTACCAGGCATGGGGAAGACGACCCCAACCGAGACTCGTACTCTCGGTACAGTAATTAATTAAATTACAACAATGAATATTACTGCTCACTCCACATAGGGAGGTAAAGGACTACACATGGGACCCGGGAGTAGCGGTTCGGGTTGACGGGCAGCAATTTGGGCAGCTTCGGTGGTAGCACGTGCTGGCAATTGCGGGGTCCACGTCCTGGTCTGTGGGCCGAGTGGACCGAGAGTGGTACCGCTACGACGGGGACTCCTGGAGGGATGATCTCTCAGAGAGAGACGCATTGGTTTGCCTTGTGGAAGGCGAGGCGGCCGGCCTAGGGGTCGTTGCTGCTTGCTGTCCACGAGCTTGTTCTGCTATCACAGCACTATGCGACCCAGCGAGAACAGCTGCTACGATCAGATCTGAGCTCAGAACGACGCGAGATTAGCACCGTTAGAAAGCTCTCTCAGAGATCTACAACCCCAGACTATGGCAGGAATTTTAATCTCTCTATACTTACCGTGGTTGAATTTAGAACACGCTAGCTCACAGCTCTAGAGCTGACATGATAGAAAGTGGATTTGCCTGAAAACATGGGTTGACTAGAGAGAAAAGAGTGGATTTGGGTCCTGAAATTTTTATGGTTGAGAGAGGGGGATGTGAGGAACACAAGAACAAGTTTTGAAGTTTAATCGAAAATAGTCAAATAAACCAAAATCAAGCGCGACGGTTAACACCGCATAGTGGTGACAAGTAGGTCATCAGTGGTGACAAGTAGGCTTCAAGGCTGACAAATGTCTTCGTAAGGGTGACAAATTGATAACAGAAATCATGATATGTTTTGAAGTGAAACAAAGGCGACGGCTGGCGAGCGATAAGGGTGACAAATATATGATAGCTATTTTTCACCATTGTATGGCTATTTGTCATAGATGATAGCTATTTTTCACCATTGTGTATTTCTTTTTCACCCTTAATCTGTAGCTAAAGCTTTAGCCCTTCTTTCCTTTAGCATCAACGGAACCGAAGTCGACTTGGTGCCTGCTGAAGTTGACTTTACTCTTGCGGCCTCTTTGATTTGTGCCAGCTCACTTATATTTCATCGATACCCATCCATTTGTCACTGATACGCACTTATTTGTCACCGATACAAGATCATTGGTCACCAGTATGGGACCATTTGGCTAGCAGGTGACTTCAGACTATTCTGCCTTGCATACTGAAGGGGAGTCGACTCAAAGGCTTCTTGGAGTCGACTTTTCTTCTTCAATTATATAAGCACTCTCTCTTCGCAGGGTATGCAGATCCACAGACGTTGTTATGACAAAGAAGGACTATTGACATAATCTTGATAAAAAATTCTTTCATCTGTAAACATAGCAGTTTATCTGTTCAGACGCTTAGCTAGCTTGATCTCACCGTAAATTAGTAGAACTGGAGATAAATCGCATTCCTTGATCTTAGATGAGTTTAATCAGTGTTGTTGGATGATTAGGAAAGATTCAGATCCGTATTGGTAGAGTTAGGAAACCCATGCACGATTAAGCCCTTCAAACGAACTTGAGTTTCTTCAAGTTTCACTGCCATGAACTATTTGTCACCGTTACAGAGCTCTTTGTCACTGCTAATGGTTATTTGTCACTCACAACATCTATTTGTCACCCTTATCGCTCGCCAGCTATCGCCTTTGTTTCGCTTCAAAATATATCGTGACTTCGGTTATCCATTTATCACCCTTCGGAGACATTTGTCAGCCTTGAAACCTATTTCTCACCACCGATGACTATTTGTCACCACTATGCGATGTGTTGGATACTTGAGTACATAATGAAATAAAAAGCCATTACATATTTTTGTGTTTTTTTTGTGGAATGTATGGGCATTTTTTATTTTGTGGTGGGCATTTTCCTTTTTTTGTTTTAGTTTATTTTTTAGCTGAACAGGGCACGAAAAACCCTGAAAAGGGAGCATAAGGGGGAGGGCAGCTAGGGTAGTGGCCACTTCCCTCTCAGGTGGGCGGCTAGCACCCTGGCCGCCACTTGTAGGAGGGCTTAAGAAGGGCCACTCATTTCAAATGGGATGGCAAACTAAATAGCCATTCTCTCATCTCCCATAGGCGTCCAGGGCCCGGAGGTGCTCCTCTCCTTCGATTTCCTACTGCTAGGCCTTCATCTGGCCTCTCGTGCCTGGGCTTTAGAGTGATGGGGCAGTGGTGAGCTCCTTTGGGTCGCGGGGAAGAGGTATCACCTATGAGTAAGAGCGAGCCAGTGGATGGGGCTTCAACTAGCCTATCTACTTCTTCTTCATCTCCATCAGGCAACGTAGGAGGCGATGGCGCAGCTGTGACTTTGGTAAGTGACCACCCTAGCCATGAGGAAGGTGGAGGAGATTCAGGCGATGAGTGAGATTCCCCACCTGCGGAAGCTGAGGAGCCGGAGTATGATGCACCACGCCCCCCTGCACGCTACATTCGTATAACGCCCCATGTTAGGCGCGTTATATCCCGTGTTTAATTATGGATTCTGAACGTTCTGGTAGGCATAACGGCCCATGGGAGGTGCGTTATGTTCCTATAGCACCCCACCTCTGGTGCGTTATAGCCCTTATCAGTTGTGTTGTGTGCTTGCTGACTTTAACGCCCCTGCTCCTGTGCGTTATAGTCCTATAGCGCGCCTGCCCTGGTGCGTTATAGTCCTGTTTAACTGTGGATTTATATGAGTTCTGTTAAGCATAGCGGTCCTACCCTGGTCCGTTATGGTATGTAACGGGGTGATCTTAGTCCGTTATATACCTGGAGATTTCAAAAGCATGTCTATGTAATTTCTAATGCATTTCATGTTCCATATGTGCCATGTTTAAAGTAATTTATACACTGTGGCATTATTTTACATCCCAAAAGAGTAGCTTTCTCTTTCCTTGTGATGGAACCACTAGTCGTAGCGGTCACCGAGTCTTCAGATTTAGAGACCGACACTGTAGACACCAGCCGTCTTCTGATTGTCGGAGGTGACTCCTTTAAGCATGAATGTGGAAACATCATTAGGATGGACCATCCGAAGGACAAGCATCTGATGACCTTCCTCAGACACTTCAATATTTATGGGAAGAGGGATTTGTTCCTGGTTCGACGGGCTGAGCAGGCTATACTCGTTGAAAGAGATAGCCTAAGTGATTTCGTTGTGCGGCGGTGGCCCATCTACCTCCCCGGGGAGATTAGAAAGTGGAGCGCCGTGCTTGGCTTGCAGGATCTGGCTCCAGAAGGTGGACTGCTAACAAGAGCCCCTGAGTTCACATCGGCTCGTTGGAATGAGATATAGCGAGCCGTGTTGATAGGGAGAAACCCATCTTTGGCTTGTTCCTTGCCCTGTTGCAGTGGGGGTATAGAGATGAGTCTTTTCTGCTGGACTGCTTGGCAGTCTGCTTCAGACATTAGATTTTTGTGGGATGGTTTGCCGAGCTAAGAGCCATCGATGCCCACACCTTCAGACCCAGAGCCGTGGAGTTCACCAACTATATACTGCATCACTATGCTCTGATTATGGTGAAAGCTGGAGTATATCATAGTGTGTACGCTTCCAGGTACCGCTATCCCATCTCCAGGGGTCTATGCTACGGGATGATTGATGTCTTCTGCCCCGAATATAACACTTTCTATACTCCAGAGGGAGAAACATCCCTGGACCTCTAGAGTCTTTCTCAGCTTAGCGGCCTACCGATTGACGGAGAGCCGTATGAAGAAGTATGCTGGCTTGATTGGCTGAAGGACCAGAGTGACGGTGAAGGCCGATATATTGCTAGCTTCACCTATCGCAACCTCATGAAAGCATATCGTACGCTGTGCCATTCGTCGTACGATACGAGGGAGGCACGTAGGCCTGGAGAAAAGAGGCACGTGCGAATGGGCACATGGCTTCAGCACTTCTTTGGCGGGGAGCAGAAATATGAAGACTTCCCCACTGCGGCACCAACAACTGTAGGGTGGAAGAAGAGGGTCCGTCGATAGGCCACTTTTTCATCCAAATCGAAGAAAGGGCAGCAGGGAGTCCCAAATCCCACCAGAGTAGATGCAGTCACACCTTTGGTGGCCGCCAAAGGGGAAAGCCCCTTTCTTCTCTTTTTCTTCTTCTTCTCTTCTCTCTGGTGTGTGTGGTGGTGTCTTCTCTGTTCTGGAGGGGGGGGATTCTATGTGTTGTCTCTGTGTGGTCTTCTCTCTCGTGTGTCTTCCTTGTGCGTTCATTCGCTGGGGAAGAGGGGCTTTTATACCCCAATGGTGCAGGGCCTTCGAACGCAAGAATGGTAGAGGCGTGAACGTGGGGCCTTCAATGCAGATTTGACTTTGGCCGTCCTCGGTGGCAGGGTCTAGCTCGCGTGTCGCTTTCTCCATTCGACACCTCAGCACACTCACTGCGCGCCAAGGGTTTGTAGGGAATGGGTGCCATGTCCGTTTTACCGGTGGTGCCGTGAAGGGCTACAGGAGTGTGTCGCTGAGCGGGAGGTTGGGGTAAGTCCATTGAGGGCGCCCTTGGGTGTGCCGTGGAAGACCCGCCAGGGCATGCCGCTGGAGCAGAGGTTGGGGTGTGCCGCTGAGGGCACCCCTGGGGTGTGCCGGGGAAGACCCGCTAGGGTGTGCCACTGGAGCCCGGGCTGGGGTGTGCCGCTGAGCGGTGGCCAGGCTGGGTGTGCCGCTGAAAAGGTACCAAAGTGTGCCGTTGAGGGCTGACCAGGGCGCCATTTGTGATGCATTCAAGCCCGTCAGGAGCACAAGTTGTGGTTTATTGGATTTTCTTCGGGGCCCGTAGATTGCAGACTTCCCGGGGGTTGATTTCTCTTCGCTGTCGTGACTCCGGAGATGGCTTCACGACAGTGTATGTTTGTTCGGAGAGTCTGGATGGCCCGCCTTCTCCGCAGTTTCTTCCGTTGAAGTTGTTGTTAATACTGGACTGGTCGGGACATATGGACGTGTAATTTTATGCATCCACAAATGCCCCCCACCCGCGGGTAGCGCGGGTGAAGGATGAGTCGGGCGGTGCCCGTGGGTGTACTTGATCGTCTGGGATTGCGGTCAAGACCTCGACGTCCGGAGAAGATGGCACCTTGGTCTTGTGATTCTGTTGCTTGTACCTGCGTGTCATGATGTGCCATTATTACGTATGCGGGTATATGTATTATACCCACACACGTATATGTAATTATTAGATATGATATACATGTTCGAAGCACTCCATTGGGATTCTAGGAGCGAGCCATTGATCATAAAATAACACAAATAGAGCATGGAATACATTAGATGGGGATTATGCATGCTTTTCCAAATTTTCCAGGAGCAACATAGCATAACGGACCATGGTCGGGGCGTTATGTGAACATAACGCACCTCTCCCAGGCCGTTATGCTCAGCCGAGCAAATAAAATGAACACGGACATGCAGACCATAATGCGCCATCACTGGGGGGTTATGCTCAGAATGACGTGCCTCCCCCTGCGCGTTATACTCACCCGAACAATCATTGAAACCACACGAAACATAATGTGCCAAGACTGGTGCGTTATGTGACTATAACGCACCGGGCTCGGTCCGTTAAAGTCACTCGAACGTATAAAACCTCTGACAAATCCACAGTTTTTACACCACATAACACGCTTGGAGAAGGGCATTATGTGGACATGATGGATGGGACCTGGTCCGTCATGCCAAATGACCTATAAACCTACAGGGATAACAGTCACATAACGGTCCTAGGCGGTCCATTATGTTCAGCATGACAGACTAGGGATGGTCCATTAAGCTGAACATAACGCACCCCCAAGGGTCCGTTATAGGTATAACAGCCTCTAGAAGGCGCGTTATACCAGCTGGGAAATGGGAGGAACGAGTTCGGAGCCGAACTCCCCTCCGGTCGAGCCGGATCGATGTGGAACAAAGGAAAAAGGGTAGGAGAAGCTAGATAACAACTTTTACAACTACGACATCCATCAAAATGGAAATACAATGGCCATGGTGAATTTTATAAGTATTTTAGCCTAAAAACCCCAAAAATGTAACTTGCATGGAAAACGGTGAAAACGCCTACGCATGGACGTGCATGTGGTACCAAAGTGATCCTAGTGAAGTAAGGAGTCCATTCCCTTACCTTGATCGCGACGATAACCTCGAAAAATGTGCATGCGGATGATAGAGCTCCGCGACCTATCCCGACCCGTCCCGTTCCCACGCCCCACGAACCGCGGAATGGAAAGCACCGGCGCGATCCTCGCGATGAGCTGAGTCCAACGGTACCTCCTGCGTCACGATCCGGGGTCGACACGGCCCAGAATGAGCAAGAAGGGGGCGGAGGAGAGAGAACGTGGGTGGGGGCAATCAACTACACGCACTACCCTCGCGCAGGAGGGGGGAACGAGGGGAGGGGAAACCAAACAGCGATCATACAACGCGCTCTGACGTCCAATCGTGGTGCTACCAATGCAGGGACAAAGCTTGAGGGATGTCAAAGGATGCCAGCAAGTCCGACGTCGAGCCGATGTCACTGGAAGGTGGAGGGGGTCGCTGTCGTTAGCCTGCGTGGTTCTACCTCACAGGACTGGATGGCGCAGTCGTGGTGCGTCGGCAGGTATGCTCACTGACGAACTCCAAACGCGGCAGGACCAGATAGTGGGCGTAGAATACAGGGGGTACTACAAACTCTCAAAATCTGGTGGCCATCAGATCTTCTCACAGGTCGTGGTAGCTCAGACGGTCGGCGTCTGGTTCCTGGGCGAACAGCAGGACAGGCCAACAACGGCCCTGGTGGAATTTTTGGTGTTGACGTCAGAACGGGGCAAGACCACCAGGGATGGTTTCGTGTCACTGAGTGCTACAACTTTGGTGAAGATGCCTCGGGCCGAAAACTAGCAGAGGGAGGCGTTCCGATGTTGTCGAGGCTGCTGTAGGTTACACCAATCTGGCGCAGCCGTGGGAGAATGGACGCTGCGGGCTGTGCTGTCGACGAAAATGGACGGGACCACCTCAGGGTCGAAGGAGACTCGAGGGGGAAGAACTCTTGTGAAGGGGGCTCTGGCCAATCCACACAGGAGAAGTCAGTGTTGGTGTTGCCAAGGGGCACTCAGAAACAGGCACAGTCCGGGCGCAGTTGCACGGAAACGCCTGTCGCGGTTGATGCCGTTGACGAAACGCGACGAAACCACCTCTGCTACGAAGAGGACTCAGAGTAGAACGATCCCACAGAAGGGGGCTCAGGCTGATTCATGTAGTAGGCAGAGGTGTGGATGCTGCAAGCTCTATCAATGGTTCTGCTAGCAGTCTGGGCGCAGCAGAACAAGGGGAACTTCAACATCGATGACGGGGATGAGGCCGAGAGAGGCCGGGGCCGCCGTGGACGTACCTGGAGGGGGATGGGGCGTGGGTTGTGATGCACACAACCTGTCATTGATAATTAAGGTGCCACACAAATTTTAAAATTTATAATACCGCACTCACTCACTTAGGAACAACACGGAAGTAGAACGAATAAAGTCACCCCACCTGAAAAGCAGGAATGAGCCTCGTGTCACTGGCTCAGTAGGGGTCACACGGATCCCCACTGAAAAATACGCAGTAACACGCTAAAACAACAGGTAAACAACAAGTAACAATAGGCAACAATAGTAGTAAAGCAGGAAAAACTAAACTACAAAGTTGTAAAGAAAAGGGGTGCAGGAGTAGGGAACAAGCTAAGAGCTGGGGGAGCTAAAAAGGAAAGGGAAAGAGCTGTACCGAACAGGCGCGACTGCTGAACTAACCTCGGCTCCCAAACTACTACAAGTAGTGATAGAAGGGCAGACTCTGATCTGACGAAGTCAGGAGTTGCTGATCTGCTAACAAGATGCCAGGCCTAGAGCGAAGACCTACAAGAACAACAAGAAAACTTAGGAAACCTAGACAGACTGAGACCCAGACGACACGACTAGAACGTCGTGCACACAGTCCCACACACGACCGAAACATCGTGCAGGCGACAGACACTGACCTCGAGTACAACCATGACAGGGCTAACTCGGGAGGTCACGACGCACAAGAAACTTGAAGAGAACCACGAAGAGCCACGTGTCACGTGACTAGAGTGCCTCACCACCAGAAGAATAGGCAACTACATCCACTGACGTCTTATACTATGCCTACTAGCATCTTGTCCACGTCACCTACCGCAAGGACTAGGCTGAGACAAAGACACTGCTAGAACCAGAACAGTACCATAATGCGAGCGACAAGTCAGGGTCACGTCTGAAGACGCAAGTCCAAAGCCCCTGACCACGTGTGCACACACTGGCTATCATCTAAGCTAGGCCTCTAGCTTGTATTCCCCCTCCGAAGGACGCTATGGCTGACGAGGGGCCCATGGAACTAGCCTAAGAATCATAAACTGGAAAAGTGCCCCGCTACAAGAGCCGTCACGCCGAAGCATGCCGTAAGGCTACGACAAGTGGAGGCTCACAAGACACAAAGACTCAAAACATGAGTGTGAAAGTACGGACAGGCAAAAGAGCACTGTCGCACGTACTCTGAAGCACTAATGGCAGCACAGCCACTGCCGACAACTGAGGACAAGGCAACTAGACCTACTCATGTAACAATCCTTGAGTCAGACAACTCAGAGGCAAGATCGTCACAGACAGTGTAACAAGCCGCCAATCAGTCTACTTCTAAGCCAGAGGAAACAACGCTCCGTAGGAAACGACTCACAGAAGCCCGAGGGAACACCGAGGACCCTCAGTATACCTGGACATGCAAACCAAGGTAAGACGATACCTCGAGACATCCAGAAACACAGTTTCGAACTGGACAGAACTATCGAGACACAGACAAGGTCACCTGTTAACCCCTGGTCTCACCAGGTTGACCGAAACCTGACACGACACATACACACAGACACCCGCAGACACTCACACTACGTGCACAAGCACTCTTGGCTGTCCCATCATGGTCACTGCCCTCATAGGATGTCAATAGACACCCACGGGTCACTGGCAAACCACGAGATCGAGCCAAGACAAGCAGAAACTAGAGCGGTGGACAACGACTACACTCTGGGCAGAGGGAACTATCACTCAACCACTAGGTTAACCCGGCTGTCAAGGAATAGCCGCTACGAAACCAGAGACAAAGACACTGATAGTTCTACATCAAGTCATTAGGGAACTTTCACAGTCAAGGAAAAGACCACACCCAGTCACCTAAACCGACCGTTCAAGAAACCACCGACACACCGACACCACCCTAAAATACAAACCTAAGGCAGACAGACACACAGAACAGACACAGAACCAAACAATGGCCATCACGGCCACAAAAGGACTGTAACGTGCCTCTATAGGGACGTTACACTGCTATAACGCACCAGTACAGGGGCGTTAGGGCAAGCAGACCTAAAATCAAATGTAGACCATGTAACGCACCAAGACAGGCGCGCCACATCAGCATAACGCACTAGGACAGGGGCGTTATGGCCAACGGACCAGAGCACAAATGAAAGGGCATGTAACGGACCTATATAGGTGCGTTACACCAGCCTAACACACTAGGATAGGTGCGTTATGGCCAACAGACCCAAAGCACTAACACGAACAAGAGGCATATAACAGACCAGGCTGAGTCCGCCACAGCAACATGGCGCATGGGGGTGGGCACGTCACACCAACCTCCATAGCCAGACGAATGTCAGTCAAACACAATGTAACAGACCCACATAGATGCGTTACCTAACTATAACACACAGGGAGAGACCCGTTACAGTGAATCGACTGGCACGGTCTTCAAGAAAGCACGATCGTCGAGGGTCTGACATAGCAGCATGCCTCAAAAACCACAACACGTAACGGATCGAGCCAGGCGTGTTACAGGAATGTGACGATCCTATACTGGTCCATCACAGCAAGGGCGTAACGCACCACCATAGGCGCGTTATAGTCATGCGACGGTCCAGTACTGGTCCATCACACGACCCCTACCTCGAAGAACGTGAAATGACGATGATTGTGGCGGTCTATCGGGGGACCATCACACAGTGTGACGGTCACTGGAGTGACCGTTACACAAATCCGGCGAGCAAAACAGGGGAACGGCCAAATCGGCCCGTTCCATGCCCCATTCACACCGAAGCACAGGGGAAACAATGCCACTCAACGAAAAACAACCCCTGGAGGCTAAAAACACCACATGCATGCACTAAAATGTAAAATTAGGGTGATTCCAATGAATCAACCTAAATCGAGTCACCGGGTTCCTGGACTCTTACCAGCCCCAAATGACAACCAATCGACACGAAACTAGTGGGGTTAGGATCCTGACATCCCAGTGGTCAGTTTGACACTAACTACATCGCGGATGGTTGCCATTTTTCGGCCAACCCTACAAACCCCAAAAATCACGGTTTATACTAAACTGGCTCGATCTCTCCTGATCGGCCACGGAACTACGCTCGGAGATAGTGAAAACATGCAGAACGCGGAGGGGGTCCATCTCCCTACCTCCACCGATGAAATCGAGCGCCAAAGGTGACTAAACCACGCTGAAACATCATCGCGAATCGAACCACCGACTTTGAATCCGCCGTTCGAGATCGCGCCAAATTCACGCCGTTCCTCGCTCTACCACGCGTCTCAGCAAGTCCCACGTGTCGTCACCTCACCCGCGGACTACTCCGTCTGCAGCCAGGCGCCTTCGGGAGAGAGAACGAGAGAGAACGAGGGAGAGAGAGAGTGTGAGAGCGCGAGAGTGAGAGGGGGGGTGGTTTAAGGGTTTATAAAAAGAAAATTAAAATATTTTAACCAAATTCTAAAATCTCGTAAACTAGTCAATTCTCTTCACGTCTTCCTGAACAACATTACGAAGATGGAAAGAGATTGGAAGGAGAGGAGAGACGATTATGGCATCAACGGTTCAAGTGAGCAAGAGCCGGTAGGTTTTAAGGATCAAGTGGATGCCATCCGCCCTCCACCTATACATCCCGTCTATCAATATGGCCCTCTGCCTTCGCATACGTAACACTATTGCATTTTACCACCCATCAATATGCCTCCACCACGACATCCACTTGAGTCTAAGAACGAAGGATTAAAGACAGCACGTGATGATGAAGCTCTGCAAGCACCCCTTTTGAGTTTCCTTCATTTTCCTCTCCCTCCACTACCACAAGATGAACCCCCTGCTCAGGACGATGCCACCATCTCCGATCTGACCCCCATTTTTTAGACTTGTTGGTGTTACGATGATGGGTCGATACTCCAATCACCCACGTCAGCGCATCATGAGTCTTCTCCTACCCCTAACACCTCTTGCCCCATTCGACATTTCCTATGCACCAAACCCCCTTCTTTTACACTTCCAACTGCTGCACGATCAACCTCCACTCCACTGGCCTCTGCTGAGTCCACCATCAAACCTCCTCCAATCAACCTTCCATTGCCACCACCTCAGCCCTCCACTATCCCTATAACCTTGAACCCAACTTTGCCTATCCCTCCACCTAAACCTTCACCCAAACACGAGGCAGATCCTGAGCAGGGTCCAACCCTTTTGGCACTCGAGTCAACCCCGTCCGCTTCTGAGCAAGGGGAGAAGCTCAACATGTTTGAACCTCCGCTTCCACTTACCCTTTCTCCGACACCTTCCATTACACCTCCACCATCCATGGAGCCTTCCGCCTCTACTTCGCCTTCCTTTACCACTCGGAATGGGTGTCCTTCTGCAAGAATTTATGCTAAAGATGATCGAAAGCCGGGCAAGAAGGAGTTGGCCACGGCTATGCTAGATGCAAGAATTTATTTATCGGATGCCAATCCACATTTTTGTGCTGAGTATGGTTGAAGAGGCCAAGTCCCCGCCGCTGCTCATCAAAAGAGAAAGTCAAGCTTTGATGCCATGTAAGTCCATGCCCAAGGGCCGGGCAGGGCACCCCTTGTTTTCACCCTCCAATGCCAAATCCGGGGGAACATGGGGATGGGGCAATTAATACATGCACTACCCTCGCGCAGGAGGGGGGGAACAAGGGGAGGGGAATTCCAACGGTCAATCTGCACCTCCTTGTCAGGATGACGCCAGCTTGTTTCGTACCGTATGCCTAGCTCTGACGTCTGAACGAGGTTCCGTTAGCGCCTGGATGAAGCCTGGTGGATGCCGAAGAGCTCCTGATATCTGGACGCCGATCTGAGGTCACTGGAAGGTGGGGAAGGTCACAGTGGAGGGCCTGCGCGGGTCTATCATGCCAGATAGGTTGGCGCGGTCAAGGTGTGATGACTGGTACGCTCGCTGTAGAGCTCCAAATGCGGCGGGACTAACTTGGGGGCGTAGCAGATAGAGGGCACTACAATCCCTCAAAAGTTGGATGCCGTCGGATCGCCGTGCCGGTCATGGTCACCAAAATGGTCGGCTTCTGGTTCCTGGGCGAGCAGCCAGACAGGTCGATGATAGCCATTGTGGAATTTCCGGTGCCGAAGTCGGAACAGGACAAAACCACCTGGGTTGGCTTCAAATCATCAAGGGACACAACTTTAGTGAAGACGTCTCGGGCTGAAAACCAGCAGAGGAAGGCGTTCCAAGGCTGACGAGTCTGCTGCAGGTTCTGGGAGGACTGGGTCACACCAGTCAGGCGCAGTCATAGGAGAACGGACGTCCCGGGCTGTGCTGATGTCAAAAATGGACGGGACCACCTCTGGATTGATGGCAACTCGAAGAGGAAGAACTCTTCTGAATAGAGTTTGGGCTGATTCACTCTGTGGAAGACGGTGTAGCCGGTACCAAATGGTACTCAAGTTCAGGTGCGAATCTAGTGTAGTTGCACAGAAACATTTGACGCGATCAGTGCTGAGGTCAGAATGGTGCGAAACCACCTCTATTGCGAAGAGGACTCAGAGATGAATGAACTCACAGAAGGGGGCATGGGCAGATTCACACAGTAGGCAGTGGTGTGGATGCTGCAAGCTCTGCCAAGGGTTCTGCTACAAGTCTGTAAGCAGCAGAATAGAGAGATCTTCAATGTCGACTATGAGGATGATGCCGAGGGATGCCGGGGCCGCCGTGGACGTACCTGGAAGGGGATGGGGCGTGGGTTGCAGAGAGGATCCTCCAACCTCATTCCATCCCCCATCCACCTCCACTGTAGATCCAAGGATTCCCCACTACTGAAAACTCCATTTTCCCCCTCTTCCCCCACACTTTGTTGTGCCCTGCTGTTGCCCAGCAGAGTCCCATCCAGCAACAGCACCAGTCACCTCTGCAGATCAGAGCTCCAGGGGGATCGCCCTACACTGTTGGAAAGCTCTTCCAGTTGGCTTCGTCCTCGAGGTGGTCCCGCCGTCATCCAAGTTCGTGACTGTCCGGGAGGTTCGATCTTGTCGGAGTGCGCAGCTGGCACCCATGGGAAGACCAAAGCCCCAGTACATAGGCTTCTACGGCCACACCCTTGCTCCCCTTGGGGTGCCATTTGGCCAGAGCATTCTTCGACCAGTTCTCCATCCAACCCCATCGACGGAACTACATTCGGAGGATGGGACTAGTTGTTCTGAATTTTCTCGTCAGGGTACGCAGGTCAGTCCACAGAAACCCAGTCCTGATACCCTGCTACTGTGAACCTCCTATCTCTCTGATCTGACCACTCCTGGAGGTCTTCCTGGTTGGCGATCAAAGGACACTCGTAGACGAACGTGCCAGCTTTGGTCCCACCCCATTCCGACTCCGGGAGCACTCGTACCGGTGCCACCTTCCTGCTGTTGCATCCTGAGGACAGAACCAGTTAGGATAGAGCCATCCTGCTACGGAGTCAGCTGCAACCAGAGGCGTCTCCAAGCCACTCCCCAAAAATTCTGACGACTTTTGGATCAAGCTAGTGACGTTTTGGCACTAATCTCACTGTCATCCGAGCTCACCACCGACCGTGGAGCCGTCAACAGCGACCAGTGGTCAGCTCGTTCCAGAAGCTGGCAGATTCGGCCGAATCATTTCTTCAACAACTTCTTGGCTTTCTTCCCCACCCCGCCTGGTCGGCTTAACGCCCCTCCCTGCGTGAAGGTAGTATTTTGTTGTAACCATAAAATTTCCATCCCTCGTCCAACCCCCCTGTGCGGGGAGTAGTGTTTATATTATTAATAGGGGAAGCGGCATTGACGCAGTGTGCGGGGAACCACACTTCCCCGCTCGCCCACGTCTTCGAGCGGAGTTGGTTTCTTCAAACCAACTAGGTGAACTCTAAACCTTGCTATCAAATTTAATATGGGTTATGTTTAAGTGGTTGAATGGATCAGAAAGGACACATTTACCTAGGCAACGAGGTCTGATAGCGGTGGATGTAGTGGCGACTGTGAGGGGGAGGGAGCTCTCAGGGCTCTGTCATCCTCTCTCTTCTGAATGATGGGTAGGCTCTGGGGACAGTAACAGGTGTTGCGTCAGGCCACTCGAATGAGACTAATGGAGGAGAGACCTCGGGAGACAAAGTCTTGCTAGAGGGGTCACCAGACTGGCAGGAGTCAGGCAACCAAGAGGTCGGGAAATTTTCTAGTGGGAGTGTTGGTCAGTAGCTTTATCTTGCTTTGCTTCTCCCATCTCTCGTACCAAGAGAGGAGGATCTCCTTTTAGCATAGCTTCCTTTTGCTAAGACCGACAGTGATCTCTTATCGAAGGTGAAAATCATCGTGGGGTCACCTTAGGAGGAGAGGTGTTTGAATGGGGAAGAAGGGAATCTTGGCGAAGAAAAAGTAAAGGAAATCTTAAGTTGGGTGGAGAGTTTCATGGGAGAGCATGTCAGAGATGTGGCGAGTCTGATCGAAGTGTTCACAGTAGGTGTCAATAAGGATGTGAAGTCTGTCTTTTGTAGAATCCAGAGAAATTGACAAGTTGACATAGCTAGGAAGGTTAAGGTAGAAAGAACCACTGGAAGAGAGGATGTGGAGAGGGGAGAGGAAAGATAGAAACTGGCAAAGAGCCAAAGGGGATGAGGGTGTACACGTGGTGTCGCATTTTATTGGGTAAGGGTTTGGGCCCTCAGTAGGGTGAAAAGCAGCTCAAAGATATTTAACGTGGAGGCGAGGAATCTAGTGATACCTCCGACATATTCTACAACCATGTTTTCTATCGTTATGGGGAGATTTTTTTTATGTTCCAGGGTCTCTTGTTAAGACCGAGTTGTTAGTCCAGTTGTTTGTTTGGCCTTGACACACTCTTTGCTTGTGGGTGGGGGTCAATTTTGGTGGTTAGTCTTTTTGTTTTTCTTTTATTTTCCTCTTTGCTCCATGATGCATAATTGATGTCCTTTGTTCTTGAGAGTATTTTGGGAGCACTCCCCCTTTGTTTATCATTCTTTTTTTCTTTTATAATATGTGATAGTATCCACCTTCAAAACCAGAGACAAGGACACTGGCAGTTCTAGATTGAGTCGTTAGGGTACTATCGTGGTCAAGGAAAAGACCACACCCAGTCACCTAAACCGACCGATCCAGACAACCACCAACAGACAGACACCACCCTAGAACACAACCTATGACTAACCAACACACAAATAGACTGAGAACAGACCAACGGCCATCACGGCCAACAACAGGACTATAACGCACCAGCATAGGGGTGTTACCTGCTATAACGGATCACGAGAGGGGTGTTATAGCAGACAAATCCAAAACTCGAATACAGACAATATAACACACCAAGACAGGGGCGTTATATCAGAATAATGCACCAGGACATGCGCGTTATGGCCAACGGACCAAAACTCAAACCAAGGGGAATATAACAGACCTCCATAGGCCCGTTATACAAGCTTAACACATCACAACAGGCGCGTTAAAGCAAACGGACCCAAAACACTAACATGGACAAGAAGCATATAATAGACCATAATGAGTCCGTCATAGCCACATAACGCACAAGGTTAGGCGGGTTATATCAACTGCCATACGCAGATGAAACGTCAGTCAACGCACCATAACGGACCTGCACCGGGGCATTATCTGTTCATAACATACAAGGAGGCATCTGCTATGCCTAACCGACTGACACGATCTTCGAGGAAGCACAGACGTCGAGGGATCTGTCAATGGCAGACGGTCTCGAAAACAACTCGAATATAACGCACCTGGACAGGGGCGTTATGTTGAAATAACAGACCAAGCCTGGTTCATTATGCTCCATGACCTCGAAAGATGAAAAATGACGAACGAACCATAACGGTCTATCGAGGGACCGTTATGCCTATAACGGTCTCTGGTAGGACCGCTAAATCAATCTAGCAGGTAAAACAGTAGAGCGGTCGAATCGGCCCGTTGCACGCCATAGCGCAGTGGAAACACATCCAATCGATGGGAAACGACTATACAACACATCTGGAGTCAAAAAATGGCACATGCATCCACTAAATTGCAAGATCGGGGCGATTCTGACGAATCGACCCACACCGAGTCACTGGGGTTCCCGCACTCCTACCGGCCCCAAATGACGAACAATCGACACGAAACTGGTGGGGTTGGGATCCTTACATCCCCTGGTTTCCACTCTTGAACCTCTACAATGTTTATGAAGAATCCAACTTCAGATTCAGAGGTCTACTATCCGGTCAATGCTGATTTACAGGAAAATCAATTTCTACACCTACAAATCTGACCTTGTTAACAGCATGCTTCAAAATTCGCCCAACAGAATCACTGCATCAGCAATTTTTTTTTGAAGTCCACAAGGCTGAAGTACTTCGGATCAGCTTTCTAATGGCGTTGGTTTCGTCACAATCCGACATTGGTGCTGGTCGCAGCCAGCGATCCTTGCCGGGTCGCACGCCTGAAAACAGAAGTGAAGGTCCGTGGGCAGCAACTCCCCGGTTGGGAGATCGGAGCCGATCGGCCTCCGACCGGTGTCTGCGGTAGACCACCATCTAGGGAAGCGTGCCACCAGGGGTCCCCATCATAGCGGACCCCACCCCACCAGGTCAGGAGGTTGGAGCGGGTCGTAGGCCCCACGGACCCATAGAACGCGCCATCCAGACAGTACAAACGCGGCTTTCAGTACCGACGGAGGCGACATCAAGATGCTGTCCGTCAACCCAATTAGCGTGATTCCCAGGCCCCACATGTGACCTTTTACCTCCCTGTGTGGAGTGGGTCTACTCATTATAATTGCTGTAATAATTGTTAACTGGGAGTCTACGATTGGCCGGGGTCATCTTCCCCACGCCCGGAGCGTGGAGGTAACTCCGCCACCCCCTTGTAGTCGTAGTTAGTTGCTTGCTTAGTATATACTTTACTGCCGCTGCATGTGAGTAGGTAAATCTAGCTCTTTGATACGTTTACATCACCGCTGCGAGAGAGAGAGATACCGTCCCGTGACCCACCTCGGGCACGAGAGAGCGAGTGGACCACCCCTGACTCATTGCCGGTTTCTCAACCGTGCAAGTCTGACGCTTCCCTCGCAAGGGATGAGTGCGAGCTTGCTAGAGTCCCAGGCGGCATATCCAACTCTACGTCGAGTCCTTGTCTCGTCCCGCATCAAATTGGTATCAGAGAGCCAGTTGAGTCTAGGGTAGTCTTGCATTGTCATTACATAAAAGAAAAAAAAGTGTCTTAAGTCTAGGTCTTAAGTCTAGAGTGTCTAGGTGTTTGCTTTTGTCTTTCATAAAATAAAAGAACAGATCATCATATATGCATCGACCTGTATAAGCTCTACCACCATATGTGCTCAGACCTGGTAGTGCAAGGCTTCTATTGCTTTGGTCTTGTGCATTGAGAATATGCCTACAGGATGTGCACAGACCTTATGCTTCATGCTCAGGCTTTATGCGCCGAAGAAAAACCTACACTGACCTTGGAAGTCACATGTGCGCCGACTTTGTGCATTGAATCAAAACCTGCACTGACCTTGGAAGTCACATATGCTCAGACTTTGTGCGTTTAATCAAAACTTGCACCGACCTCGGAAGTCACATATGCTCGGACTTTGTTGCACAGACTTTGAAGCATTGAGACCAAACGTGCATAGACTTGTAATGTCGAAACCAAATGATGGGGACATCAGTGACCCTCCATGCCCCGGCTACGATGTCGGCCCCTCGAGATAGATTCAGCAATGGTTCGGATATTTATTTCTTCTTCGTATGATGTATTTTTCTTTTATTGAGTTTGTAATCCTTATTGGGTCAATTAATAAGGCCCAAAAGGTCAGTCTATTAGTAGCTCAGTTAATGGTCGTAGGTAGCTTAAGTTCACCACCTCGGATAGCGGGGTAATTGTTTAAACTTCTAAGACAATTGTGATCTTTTGGTACCCATGGCTCTCCCTATAAATAGGGGTCCAAGGGCTTTATTTGGAGGTAATGAATATTTGAAGAATTTTGAAATTGAGTTTGAGAATAATTCTTGAGTCTCTCTCCCTCTCTCTCTCTTGGGGGCGACCCCCTCTCTCTCCTCCCTCTCTCTCTAGGGAGCGGCCCATGCCCCCCTTCCCTTCTTCCTCTTGCCACATCAGCAAGGGAGATCCCTTCCCATCCCAAGCCTTCCTAATCACCTTCCCCCACATCCCTCCTTCTATAATCTCCTTTCCTAATCTATTTCCCTCCCTTCTCCCAAGTTCATAATCTTTCCTAATCCCTCTCTCCCTCCCCCAGCCATTCAAATCCCTTCCCCCCAATCCCTTGCCACCTCAGCCCAAATCCAAGGAGAGAATCCCAGGATCTCTTCCCCCTTGCCTTAGTAGCAACCCCCCCTTCCTTCCCAAGATCCAACGCACCTACCCTAACCGTAAGCCCAGCCCGCCCCACCCCAGCCGATGTAAGAATGTCCAAAGTCATGATCTTATGCATTTGTGATCATTATTACTATGAAATAAAGTTGAAATTTTGAGCTAATTATTTGTTAAGTCTCATTATGTGTGATTGTCTTGCACTCTGATTATCTGACTTGCAAGAGGCTTACCATGCCGTCTATTCACGTTTCTCGAGAATACTTTTGCCATATTAAAAGCTCAGGGAGTGACAGTTTCGGCCTGACAGGTCTCATATTGGACAGGCGTCTACAGAGCAGCGATGATTGCCTGTCAGGTCTCTTCAGTCAGGGAGAGGATCTCCCAGATAGTGAACCTTGTCGGAAGCTTTTTAAGTAGCTTCATTATTCAGCTTCCAGCTCTGACATTAGATAACTTCATTTCTTCTGCCCATTTAGGCCTGAAAGAGCCGTGAACTGTGGCCTCTAACGGACCTACTTCATCAGACTCTGAGTCTGCACCTTTCTGCAGGGTGTCATCCTCTTGTTGTCCCTTGTCGCCTGTTGTCGGGTGGGTCTTGTCTTCATCTAGAGCACCAGAAGGTTGCTAACGCTACGGGTGAGTGACCCCGACTACAGGGCTGGCATCCTGACATGACTGCTTGCCCTTTGACATCTTCAGAAATTTGAGAAAGGAAGGGATGGCAGCGCTGCCCCCACTCTAAGTGTATAACCCTGAAGGAGGAGGGATTTGGACTCCCTTGACTTCCGGAGGGGGCATCTTATAGGGCTGCTCTCCCCTAAAGATGATGTTGTGGTTGGCAGGCGAGTGGCGCCCCCATTTTCGGCCTGACCAGGTTGCATGAGTAGCAGTCGCGGCTTCGGCCTGACTTGCCCCGGTAGTTGGTGCAAAGTATATTTCCTCCTCGTCTTCCTCACTAGGAAAATTGAAGAGGGCGGAAAGGGTATTGCAGGAGAGCACTATCTCCCTCTTGGCATTGTAGGCTCTTCTTTTCTTCTTTTGCTTCTTCTTCTTGTCTCTGGCCGGCGCTTGCCCCCAGAACAAGCTGTCATATTTTTCTGGCACTTTGTCAGCCTCTCCTCCTTGTCCCAGCGAGAGCTACTCCAGTTCTTGCCATGGGACATGGTCCCGTATTAGTAAAGGCTTCAATTCAGGCTGTTCATATTCATCTAGCCCGTCTGGAATCTTCTCCTCGCTAGGAACTTGCCGGTACCACATGCACCGTGGTCTGACGTCTATTTCCTTGATTTTTGTGTAATCTTCCATGTTAGTGTTAATTAGCCCTAAAATCATGAAATGGACTCCATGAGCATTATCTTTTGATTTTAATGGCATGTTTAGTTATGGAATGTTGATATGGCATGGTAGTTTAGCTTGGAAACTAGTTTCTCCACGATTCCCGTCGATTTCGGTCGACCGGGAGGGGGTTCGGTTTTGGACTCTACAAGTTCGCAACCCAGTCGGTGTCACCCTAGGTGCGTTATAGTCCCCTGACGCACCTACCCTGGTGTGCTACCTAAATTGTAATGGGCCACCCCTGATCTGTTACTTGACCATTGACCATTCCTTTGACCGTTGACTGAGATAGGTGGTTAGTCTGACGGCCCAGCCCTGGTCCGTCGTAGTCGCATAACGTGCCATCTTTAGTGCGTTACGTTCTATTCAAAAACTGTGGATTTTAGGTGTTCAGATGCCTTTAACGGACCTGACCCTATGCGTTAGAGTCATGTAGCGCACCTGCCCTGGCGTGTTACATTTTACGTGTAAAACTGTGGATTTCCTGGCGTTCTGGTAAGTGTAACGGCCCCTAAGAGGCACGTTACATGAGTGTAACGCCCCATGCTTGGTGCGTTACAGTCTGTGTGACTGTCTTTGTGTTTTCTGAACTATTCGGGTGAGTATAACGGACCGATGGAGGTGTGTCACAAGCAATGTAACGCCCCTACCCTGATCTGTCACACCTTGTAACAGGGTGATCTTAGTCTGTTATGTTCCCTGACATTCTAAAAGATGTACACTTAGTTCCTAATGCATTCCATTATGCATGTATACCATGTTTAAGCTATTTTATAAAACTATGGCATTATTTTAGATCACGCTAGAGTAGCTTTCTCTTTCCTTGTGATGGAGCCACTATTCGTAGCCCAGCGATCGAAGTGTCAACCGACCTGGGAAAGGTGGAGGGGTAGTTCCCGCTAAACGATTTTTAAGCTAGTTCCGTGGGCTCCCGGCCAGTAGTAGCATCCTATTGAGGGAGAAACTAGCTAGAGGGCCTGGCTCAGGCAGGAGTCAGCGTGTGCACATGTGGTCAGAGGCTTGGACTAACACTGATGAGTGTCACTCTGACTAGTTACTTTATCTGATACTTTTACGCCTCTCACTTGGAGACTTTAGCCATGTCAGTTGCTCGAGATGCAGTATAAACCGTCAGTAGACGCATCTGGTCACTACCTTCTAGTGAGTCTCTTCTTTTTCCTATCACCGGGTTAGTTAAGCTTTCTTCTATTTGTAGATATAGCTCCCGATGCTATAATTTATATTTAATCGGCATATAGATTAGCTGTTGAACTACTTAGATAGGTTTTACAGCTTTGTTATAAATATGTTTTATTTATGCCAATTGCTTGGTTATTATTTTAAATGCATGCCTTAATTACCTTACATTTATATGCCTGCTTGTTTAGTTGCGAGGTAGGGATCCGCGTGACCCCTACTGAGTCTGGCTGTGACTCACCCTTCCTACTTTCAGGTGAGCCACTACCGCCATCTCCTGGAGCTTTGCGAGGTTTCATGTAGCGTGCCAATAGTAGTCGAGTCGGTCTGCTCATACTTTTGGCCGGGGTATGCCCCGTGTCGTTGTACAGTTAGACTTTTCTATTAATTTTGGACTTGTGGCTATTGTAAATCTGGAGTATGGCATATATTTTATCACTATTATAGTTTAATTTACTTCCGCACTTAGTTACTAATTGTCATTTAACTAATATTGCGCATTGTAATCCCAATTCGTTATACAACCCCTCGACAAACTCCACTAATCCTTCAGGGGCCTCATCAGCCTCTTGGGTGGCGTCCCCAGTTCTTAGTGGCGATAATCCGATATTATCGGGTTATCGGTACTCGGAGCTCTGGGTCGTTACATATCTCCCCGGAGAAGTTAGGAAGTGGAGTGCCGTGCTTGGACTACAAGACTTGGCTCCAGAAGATGGGTTGCTGACCAGAGCCCCTGAGTTCACGCCTGCTCGATGGAACGAGACTGCGGGCCGGGTTGATCGGGAGAAGCCCATCTTTGGCTTGTTTCTTGCCCCTTTGAAGTGGGGGTATAGAGATGAATCTTTTCTGCTGGACTGTTTAGCGGTCCACTTCAAGCATCAAATTTTCGTGGGATGGTTCACCGAGCTAAAATCCACCGATGCCCATGCCTTCAGACCCGGAGCTGTGGAGTTCACAGACTACATGCTGCAGCACTATGCTCCGATTCTAGTGAAAGATGGGGTATATCTTAGCATGTACGCCTCCAGGTACCGCTATCCTATTTCCAGAGGTTTATGCTATGGTATGATTGAAGTGTTCTGCCATGAGTACAACACTTTCTATCCTTCAAAGGGAGAAACTTCCTTAGATCTCTGGAGTCTCTCTCAGCTTAGTGGCCTGCCAATTGACGGAGAGCCATACGAGGAGGATTGTTTTCTAGACTGGCTGAAGGATCAGACCGATGGCGAAGGCCGGTACTTGATAGGCTTCGCTTATCGCTATTTAATGAAGGCGTATCGTACACTCTGCCAATCTTCATATGATACGAGGGAGGCGCACAAGCCTGGAGAGAAGAGGCGTGCGCGGATGGGCACCTGGCTTCAGCATTTCTTTGGCGGGGAGTAGAAGTACGAAGACTTCCCCACTGTGGCACCAACAGCTGTGAAGCGGAAGAAGAGGGTTCGGTGATAGGTCGCCTTTCCGTCTGCTTTGAAGGGAGGGTGACAGGGAGGCCCGAACCCGACTGGTGTTGATGTAGTCATACACTGTGCTACATATTTGACCTATTGGCTTTGTTCTTTCACTCTCCCACAAGGTGACGAGAGCGTAATCAGGGCGGAGGCCATCTACCCAGCCTGTCTGATGGCTTGGGGGATGAAGCTATCCCTTTGTCCAGTAGCTTTATGCTTGATTTACAAGATGCTGGGAGACTTGCACAGGAACAATCTTCCTAGGAATTTGTGGACCGTCGGTCCGTTACATTTCTTTAATGCATGGGTCTGCACCCTATTTCTGGAAACTACTCCTCGGGCGTTACAGTCATCTCATCCTGTCCCGAGAATGAAAGAATTTGCAAGTGTTGAACCGTCTTCAACGGCAGAGCAGCTATTCGCCATTCGGGGCAAGCTGACCAAGGTCCTGATAGACTCGCCCAGAATTCTATATTTCTGCAGCCTAGCGGCTCATTCCAGTCCACTTGTGAATAGGATGTGGCAGTGTCGTATATTTGAGGAAGAGGAGTACATCCACCCGATCTCCAGCGCCAAGTGTACAAGCCCGATCTTGGAGTAAGAACTGGTTGATTCGGTGCTTACTATAAGACCAAGCATCCTTGTCTATAGAAAGAGTGGCATATTGTGGCTGGAGTCGTATTATCCCTTTCGGTTTAGTCGAAACTTTGGCTATGACCAGCACATTCCTTTCTCTTCAACACAGTTTGCATTGTCGAACAGGCACCTAGCCGGCCAGGTGGCCAATGACGAGGCTCGTACATGGTGGGACTACTTCCACCATCGCGAGGATGCATCATTCAGCGCCTCCTGCTCGCTTCCCCCGAGTCACCCCGGAGTGCATTAAGTGGTGGAATGCACAGATGGGGTTTTACAGGAATTTTCGCTGAGAGTGTTGGTCCGTTGCAGAACGCAGATTTCTGGATTCCCAGCTAGAGCAATCCTTGATATAGAACCTTCTTATCTAAAGAAGTTGAAGTCTTGGACCAACACAGAGGTAATGGCTTATTTGGAGGCTCGGAAGACTGTGAAGGGCCGCTCATCCAAGATCGATTTGAAGTTGCCGAAGATCGGGAAGGATGACTATGTGAAGACCCTTTGGGGGTTGTGTCGGGTGAGCGATGAACGAGTAGCTCTTCAGCAGCTTCCCTTGCCAGTGGAGGAGCCCATTCCGTCGGTGGCCGACTGGCGTCCAGAGACTGACAATTTTCACCCTTACAGGACCTTTATCAGAGGGAAAGACAGGTGATATGCCCCGTACAGCAACACCCCCTGGCTATTTGCATTGCTTCGATCCCACGGGCTCTCAGTTGGTGGCTCGAGTGAAGCCATCCTGGACCATCCCTTGCTAATTTTCTTCAAGTATGTTGATGGATGGGGGCTGGACGATCTGAATTTGTATTATCATCTGTCTTCTCACGGCCATGAGGACTTGGCATCGCTGGTCGAGAAGAGCGAGAAGATTGGAGATGTCTGTTGGCTTGTTCGCGAGGCGACTTCTAGGGACAAAATGCCTTCGCTATTTTATTGGCCTCTTTCTCCCTTGTACATAGGACCGACAGGTATATTTCATTTCTTTAATTCAGCTTTTAGCTATTTCTTTCGCATTTCAGCGTGTATCATTCTCACCCTTGTACTTGTGCAGTCTAACTCTCTTCGGAGGAGACTCGGCATTTTAGGGAGTTGATAATTAAGGCCCAGAAGCCAACATACTTTAGGATTCCCGAGCTGGCTCCGACCACAACACCATTGCCTCCTAGTGACTCGCGGAAGCGGACTAGGTCCCAAATGAGAGAGGCTGTTAGCAAGGCCAAACAGATAGTGACTCGGGTGACACGGGCACGCCAGAGGAAGATTGCGGAACAAGAACCATCAATCGTCCCTCCTCCGGTTGTATCTTTTGAGGAATTCAAGGCTTCTCGAGTGCAGGAGCCTGAAGCTGAAGGTAACCTCTTCAGTCTTCTGTAGTTTGTTTGCTTATTCTGGCTGCTTTGGCTGATTCTTCTTTACAGTTGCTGGCACCGTTGCTGCAGTTGTCGGACTGGAGACAGTTGCTGGGGCTGTGACCAGAGAAAGGGCAGGGGAAGTTCCCATAGCCCCTATGGAGGGAGATCTACCTTCCCCGACGCCCAGCCAGGAAATGGAAGGTAATTTGCAATTTGTCCATAGGGCTTCCAAGACTCATCATGCTTTCAGTCGGCTTGACTACATCTTGCTTTCAAATCTTAGTTGAAATGCAACCGGCATTGCTCCATAAAGCCGGGGCTGTGGAGGGAGCTGTTGCTAGAGAGCAAGCCATCTCAAGGGGTGAGCCTACTCTAGAGATTCATTTAACTGGCGCTTCCGGTGTGGGATCGACTGAGGAAGTTCCTGCTGAGGAAGATGTTCCTACCAGCGAGGTGTCTGCTCCAATAGTGGAGCATCAGGCGCAAGCAGAGAGCCCTTCTTCCTCCGAGCAGGTTGATTACGGTGGTGACTCTAGTAACGAGGGGTTCCCACCTGTTGAGACAGAGACTGAGGCTATCAGGGCTTCTTCAGCCTATGAAAGTGATTACACAACCTTCAGTCCACCCCAGTTGGCGTGGGGTGGGCTTGGGCCGTCAAGTCCACTTGTCAGTGAAGGGGATGGATCCACGGAGGTTGCCCTTAGAGATTTGAGCTTAGTGCCAGTCGAGGTAGGAAATCCTCCACCATCTTCACTTTACAGCTCTTCTCATCATGTTTATACCCGCTGGCTGACATATATGTTCATGGTGCAGACTGAAGTGATACTGCCAACTATAATGGTGCAGATAACTCTCCCGGCTTTAGGTGCAGGCCAACCAACCTTTCCGCCAGTCTTGCAGCCTATCGCTCAGCAATATCCCAGAGATTATACGGCGGCAGCAGGCCTGGGGGGACCTGGCGTAATTGCAGGGGCTGATGAATCGAGAGAAGTCGTGGAATCTCAGCCACTTAATGCTGACAAAGAGTCGCCCCCAGAGAAGAGTAGTCCTCATGAGATAGAAGCGGGGGAAATTGTGGAAGGAGAAGTCGGGGCTTCCAGGGCCTTGGCCATTGTTAGTGATACTACCTCTATGGAGGTAAGCCAGGCTGAGTACGAGGAGCAAGTGTCCTCAGCCATTGAGGTTCTTGGTGTAGCTCCACCCCGAGAGGCTAGCAAGGAATTTGCTGCTGTCAAGACCCCGCCCGCTATATCAGTTGCTGGGGTTGACTCTAGTGCCGGTGCCCTGCAAATTATGTGGTCATCATCTTCTAAGATGAGCAATGATATCTGGGCCACCGTGGATAGTAGGGTGGATTTCTAGCTTCCCGAGATATCACCTGATGCGGGACGAACCTGGTCGAGACACTGGGACCTAAGCCAGCAAACAACGAGCACAGGTCGTCTAAGTGACAAGGCAAACACTCATGCAAATAGCGGACTCCACAGGACTCGTAGCGATGGTTCGGCGAGCTGGGGCTCGCGGGAGGGTCGGACACGGTCTGAGTAGCGAGGAGAGTGGTGGTGAACCACCTGTAGAACTAGGTCGTGGGCATCGGATTCAACTGGGCGGACCGATACCGAGGGGATCGGTTCAAATGTACACTCACTCACCAGCAGCAAGAACTCACGAAAAGTGGAATTTTGGATCGGGCACTCCTCACACAGGAGCTGCAGTTGAAACTAATACTAGGCAAGCAAATTGGAGTGGCAACTACACGTACCTAGCCCATCCGAAGGACCGGCTCTGGTCGGAGACAAAGGCGAGCCGGGGAGCGTGCACACCTGGCGGACATGCTACATCGAGGAAGCTTGGCAATGATCCCTGCTATTACAATTACTACACTCCACGCAGGGAGGGGATCTCGGGGATGGGGCAAACCACTACATGCACTACCCTCGCGCAGGAGGGTGGAACAAGGGGAGGGGAAACCAACTACCGATCGTACGCCTAGCTTCGACGTCTAATCAAGGAGCTGCCAATGCCTGGACGAAGCTTGGGGAATGCCGAGGGATGCCTGCAAGTCTGACGTCGAGCCGATGTTGCTGGAAGGTGGAGGAGGTCACAGCCGATGGCCTACGCAGTTCTGCCTCGCAGGACTGGATGCCGCAATCGTGGTGCGTTGATAGGTACGCTCGCTATAGAACTCCAAAAGTGACGGGACTAACTCGTGGGCACAGCAGACATGGAGTACTACCAACCCTCAAGAGCTGGCGTCCATCAGATCAGCTTGCCAGTCGTGGTCGCCCAGACAGTCGGCGTCAGGTTCCTGGGGCAACAGCAGGACAGGTCGAAGACAGTCATGGTGGAACTTCCGGTGCTGAAGTCGGAATGGGTGACTGGGTGAGCCAAGAAGTATGGCCGCAGCTTGCGAGCGGCCGTAATGAGTGCTAGGGTGAACTTTTCAGTTCATGAGTATCGAAACTCTAGTCCTTGTAACGCTTGACTGATGTAGTAGACGGCCTTCATGACCCCTGCTTCTTCCCGTGTGAGCATGGCACTCATTGTGCTCGGCATCATAGATAGGTATAGGACTAATTGTTCTCCCTTTTGTGGCTTGGCGAGGACAAGAGGGGTCGTCAGATAGCGTTTTAATTCTTTGAATGCCTACCCACACTCCTGGTCCCAGTCGATCTGCCCTTTCTTCTCCAGTGCCTGATTGGCTTGCTTGATCAACCGGAAAAAGGGGAGACACCATTCGGTGGCTCGGGATAGGAACCGAGCCAAGGCGGTGATGCGCCAGGTGAGGCATTGTACATCCCTCACTCGCCCGGGTCGCTGCATTTCCAGCACCGCTCAGATTTGGTCGGGGTTGGCCTCGATCCCCCAGTGGGTGACAAGGAAGCCCAAAAATTTCCCTAACCGTACTCTGAACGCACATTTAACTGGTTGAGCTTCATGTTGTATCTTCTGAGCATGGCGAAGGTCTCCGCCAGGTCTCCCAAGTGCTCGGTGGCTTGGAGGCTTTTTAAGAACATGTCATCGATGTCCACCTCCATGTTGCGACCGATCTGCGAGTCGAACATGTGGTTGACAAGGCGTTGGTAGGTTGCCCCAGCGTTCTTCAACCCGAACGACATTTGAGTGTAGCAGTACAGGCCGTGATCGGTGACGAATGTGATCTTGTCTTAGTCGGGCTTGTGCATGCTGATCTGATGATAGCTGGAGTAGGCATCTAAGAAGCTTAGCATTTCATGCCTGGCCGTCGCGTTAACTAATTGGTCGATCCGTGGCATGGGAAAGCTATCCTTGGGTGTAGCCTTGTTGAGATCGGTGTAGTCTATGCACATCCGCTACTTTCCATTACTCTTGGGGATGAGGACCACGTTGGCTACCCAGTCTGGGTATTGAGTAGGCCTGAGTAGCCCTGAGCGTAGCTTTTTGCTCACTTGCTCCCTGATGATAGCCTGTCGCTCGGGGTTGCAACGCCTTCGGTGCTGCTATACCGGGCGGCAAGTGAGATCCAACCGACGATGCATATCAGGCAGTAGTCGCGGTTGAGCTCGATTTGGCAAGGTCTGCAGGGTTCTCTCAGTCCAGTGTTGCTCAGTCGGTTGTACCATTCCAGTAGCCTTTTCAGTTATCAGCACCTAAAATTCCGTCTATCGTGCCTACTTCTAGTGGTCCTTCGAGGCGGATGTTTAGAAAGTCCAAGAAGTGATTTAACCGTCAAGTATCATCGGGTTTTGTGCAGCAGCAATCGGCGTCTTCTGATTCGGTCCAACAGCCTGTTTCTCCTTTTCAGCAGTGCCGAGAGTTTCCCGTGAGTTAGCTGAGACTGTGTCTGAGGTGTGGTGGCAGCCATCCCGGTGTACCATGTTCTTTACCATTGGTTTGTTATCGTTGTAATCAGCCAGGTCACATTGTTCGAGATTGCCCGATGAAGTCTATTTCGGCATAGTTCTCGCAGGTTACCCAGCCACAGTAGTCTCAATTCTGTCTTCCTACACCACCTCTGCCTCAGCCGTCGTATTTGTAAGTTCCAGCTTCTTCCCAGCAATCTTCTGCTGCCTCTAGCCGAAAGCCGAGGAGCCGGATTACTCACATCACTCGTGCAGAAGCCATTGCGTCCAATCTCGTAGAAGGTACGGTTTCGATTTTAATCGTTCAGCTCATGTCCTATTCGATTCAGGTGCCACCCATTCATTTGTTTTCGATGATTTCCTTGCTCGTCTTGAGGAGTTGGTGACCGAGTCGCCTTGCGAACTGCTCGTTGAGTTACCATCCGGAGATTTCATGTCCACTCTATTTTGCTTGGAATATTCTCCTGTTATCGTCAGTGACCGACAGTTGCCAGCGAAGTTGTATGCACTGTAGTTGGCCGATTACGATGCTATTCTAGGCATGGACTGGTTAGAGCGACATCGTGCTGTGGTTGACTGCAGATCCAAGAAAGTCTACTTTCAGCCACCTGGGAAATCAGCTTTCTATTTTCAAGGTACCTGACTCTGTTTTTCTCGCTTTCTGTAGTTGGGTGTAGTTCGCTTTCAGTTTCCTCCTTGTTCTTCCTTGCAATTTCGAGGACGAAATTCCTTTAAGGAGGGGGGGACTGTAGCGCCCGTGTCTTAGTGGATCTTTAGCGGTCCGAGTCTAGAATTTATCCCTGCCACTTCTCAAGAAACTTCACTTCTACCTGGCCAGATCTAAAACTGAGGCCAGTTCAGTTCTAAAGTTCCCCATCAGGAGTACGGCCCCCAAACAATTTTCTGGAGTTACATAGGGTCGACGGACTTCGAAAGAGCTTTCCAACAGTACCTCTTGAGCGTCGATCTGACATTAGGAGTGGTCGCAGTAGCAGATCTCACTGGATCACGTGCCAGAGAATAGAACCTACAGATCCGTGGGCAGCAACTCCAAGTCTTAAAGATTGGAGCCGCCCGGCCTCTGACCGGCGTTCCCGCCCGATCGCCATCCAGGGAGTTGCACCACCAGGGGCCTCCATCACAGTGGGACCCACCCCATCAGACACGGAGGATAGAGCAATCTGTGGGCCCCATGGACCCGTAGATCATGCCATCCGGACAGCCCCAAAATGTGGGTTTCGGCACCGTTAAAGCGACATCACGATGCTGCCCGTCAACCCACTTCCCGTTACTCCTAGACCCCACATGTGACCGGTTACCTCCCTTTGTGGAGTGGGTCGAAACATTTGTACTGCTGTAAAATTTGTTAACCGGGAGTATGGATTTGGCCGGGGTCATCTTCCCCACGCCGGGAGTGTGGAGGTAATGGTCTAACTTCTTGGCATTATTTTGCTTAGCTAGTGTATGGTCATATGCCGTTGTGAGTGCGATAGGATCCTAGCCCGTGAGTCCATGTCACTGCTGGGAGCGAGAGAGTGACCCATCCCGTGACTCGATCTGAGCACGGAAGTGAGTCGACCACCCTTGACTCTATCGGTTTATCAACCGCGCGGATCCATGCTATCCCTCGCTTGGGACGACGAGTGAGCTTACATTTTTGTTAGCGACGTATAGCCCATAGGAACTCTTAGTGTCGGGTCAAGGCGTCTCTAGTGTCCAAGTGTTGCTGGTCACGTCTCCATCTAGAGTCTGAGGTTTGCATCACCTAGAGTTGGTCCCCCAGTCTGTCATGCATCAGTTTGATATCAGAGCGAGTTTGAGTCTAGGGTAGTCTTTGTACCAAAGCACGGTCTATGTCAAGTCTAGGATCATCATTGTTTTAAAACAAAGAAAAAAAAAGAGTGTGTTTTAGGGTCGTGTCTAGTCCATTGTCTAGCCTCCACCCTCCATTGCCCTCCCACGGCCCCCTACGGCCGTCCACCGCCACCTTCTCCCTCCCACCGGCCACCCTCCTCCCTCTTTAGAAAAAAAAAACTCCAAACATTTCACTTACCTCACCGGAAGCCTCCGATCGTTGGTCCCCACTAGCTTACACCGTGGCTTGCCGCCATGCACCGCCCCTTGCCGCCGTGCACCGTCGCTGCAACACCACTCGCCGGCCACCCATGGCCTGTGCCACACCTGTTTCGCCCAACCACGCCCACGGCTGGGTTATAACGGCAGACTGGCACGAGTCAAGCAGGCTGCATGTACCAGGTCGGTCCTGTAGCGGACCGATCTGGTACGCAACGGGACGCACGGGACCGTGCGGGCCAATGTATCCCGGTCACGTCCCACGGTCCGATCATCCCGCTGTTCGCCTGGCCCGGTCCGAGACGGACTGTTCACTGCGGACCGGGACGGTTTGGTAAACCATGTTGTCATCACCGGTGCACTGTTAGAGAAGGTCTTACAGCCGTGGCAACAAACAGCTCTCTTGGTGATCTCTGCACACAACTCTAACTGCTCCCTGTCTCAGCAGTCCTCCCATCCACATTAATTTTACGTTCTGATGGTGGAAGTGGAGTTCAAGATGTCAAATTCCTCTGCTTTGTGCTCTAATCCGGTGAGGGATTTGTTGGTGTGCTGCTCCAAATGTGGTATGTAGCTTTAGCTCTTCTCGCCCGTCGCCACAGGGTTGGTAATTATATTCCTGAAGATGTTGCCATGCTCTTCTATATATGCCAAAGTATAGAGATGAATATCCCTAGGAGGCTGTCTACCTTCTGTTTCTTGTGTCCGAGCCCATATCCGTAGCCATCTTGAGATGATGTCAGCCATGTCGCACCATCAAATTGGCATTATAAAAAATAGATGTTGGATTGTTTCGACTTCAGGCCGAGCGACTCACCCTCCTCCCATCTGCAGGTTCGATCCCACGCTCTGTGGGAGATGGCATTATCTCCTGCTGGCGCATCCCTCTTCCACGTGGCGGCTGTGTGTACAGTGTCTCCTCCTAGAGGTGGTGAGAGATCTGTCTTCAGGGAACTAACTTTACAAATTTTTATAAAAATAAGTCCTAAATAGGCCTGAAATCTAGACAATAGGCAGAAGTTCAGAAGTAAGGTCGATGTAGTGGCCACTATTCATGGAGTCAGGTCGATGCACATCAACATAAGAAAGGTCGATGCACATCAAGTTAAGCATAGAACAAAGGTCGATGCACATCAAGTTTGCAAAGAGCAAAGGTCGATGCACATCAAGCAATGAATAGAACAAAGGTCGATGTACATCAAGTTAAGCACAGAACAAAGGTCGATGCACATGCCAAAGACTTGCCACTAAGCCTAGTCTAGAAGGTCGGTGCACATGCTAAACTAAGGTCGATCCACATATGCAGCCTAGTCTAGAAGGTCAGTGCACATGCTGAACTAAGGTCGATGCACGTATACAGCCTAGTCTAGAAGGTCGGTGCACATGCTGAACTAACGTCAACGCACATATATATCCAAGTCTAGAAGGTCGATGCACATGATGAAGACTGGACTAAGGTCGATACGCATGTTGAAGACTGGACTAAAGTTGATGCACATGCTAAAGACATGAACACTAAGGTCGGTGCACATGATGAACACTTGCACTAAGGTCGATGCACATATGTAGTCTGGTCAACTAAGGTCGATGCATCATGAGTTTTCAAGATGGAATAAGGTCGAAGCACATGCTATCTAAGGAGAGAATCCATAGCCTCAGGAGACCATTCTTGGTGTTAGGGGAGCGTGTAGGCAAGGGTTCAAGGTATTTGATGTCAACCGTTTGGCGAAGCACATGCAATCTCAGGAGAGCGTTCACGACCTTAGGAGAGCATCCTTGGTGAAAGGGGAGCATGCAGCCTGATTTCTAGGCACAACCTATCTGCTCTCCCAGAAGCCTTCAAGCTGATTTTCTGTCAAATAATTTGGGTGTTCCAGAGAGAGAAAATAGGTACCGTAAATGTTAGAAAGAATGGTATGCTCTGATACCAATTGTTGGGTCCCACGTGGTGCAGTCAGATGTAGAAGGGGGAGGTTGAATAGATCCTTTCTAGAACAATGGCCTAATTAAAAACTCTTCACTACAAAAAGCATAAGTCACTCCAATGGAGAAAACACTTAGGCACAATGCACAGCGGAATATAAACAAAATGGCTTAAGAAGAAGTGGTGGTCCAAAGACTACACAGATTGACTAAAAAAATGATCTCTCAAACCTCGTACCACACTTTTAAGATTTATTTGTTAGGGAAGAACGTCTAGTCGCCCGTGAAAGCCTGCAAGCACCAGGAAGAAGGCGTTAGAAGGAGCCATGGGTGTTACCCTAGGGGACAACCTTCCGATGCTTAAGTAAGAACTGTGTTGTATGAGGATCAATAGAGAATGAACAGGACATAGGAGAGTGAGAATAGAGTGATCAAGCCTGGAGTCAGAATGGAGCTTCTAGGGGTGCTCGTCTTGTCTAGCGAGTGCTCGGAGAGTGCTCGTAGGGGTTGGGGCGTGCTCAGAGGCAAGCCTGAGCGCTTCTCTGTATATGGCTCTTTGTCTCTGTTTGCCAGTGCGTGGAGCGATCTCTGCGTAGGGACATACTTGTGTCTATATGTGGATGTACGTTTAGGTCTATCTCCGTATCTTTTTCTCTGCCACTTTGCCATCTGATCGGAGGTCCATTTATATCGGTTGTCCTGGTGGTGGAGACCCATCCCTTAATAGGGAAAGGCGTAAGTCGTTGGGTAAAATCTCTCCGCGATCGTGGGGAGTTTTCCGTTATGCCCCCGTTTATCGGGGCCATGCGATCTTCAAGCGAGTCTTACGGCACCCTAAGCACGTGCTCGCCCTTACTGGAGTAGAGGCCGGCGATGGCGGGAGTAACATTCAGTCACCGAAAGGCCATCCGGCATCTGAGATGCCCGGCTCGATGCCCCTTGTGTGCTGGCGAATCCTCTGTCATCTTTATTGGGCCGCCAACTGTCAGGGGGTCTACTTTGCACCGTGCGAATCTTGGGCCAACTTGGGCCTGGCATTACCAGGCCGCATGTGGGCTGTATTGATTTTACCCTCCTCAAGAACAAAATGAGAGTTACCCCTGGGACAAGAGGGAGATAACCCCCTATCAAAGCGGGGCTATGGGTGATTTTGATAACCGAATACAGACCGATTATGACGAGTTATTCTACTTATCTGCCCTTAACAGAGTTTGATAGCAAGGTTACCATACCCAGATTCAGTTAAGGTTAAGGCCTTATTCTGAAGTTAACTCATTTAACTTTCTCACACAGAATGCTATACCCGACCCTAATTAAAGTAAGTTACTAAACAAAAATTTGAAAAGGTCGAGTGCACTCCCCCCCGGATCGATTCGATAGAAAAGAAGGAATAGTGTGTATTTTTCGTTGGGGATTTCCTAGAAAAAATCATCGTATCTTCCTCTAGACGAACACCAAGGCCCAATCTCATTTTATTAAAAAGGATCAGATGTACATAGTCAAAGGGGGCAGGCACTTGAAACAAAAACCCAGAGATGGGGAAAAAGGAACAAGAAATAGCCCGCTTATGGGTGGCGAAAGGAGACTAATCCTAGCATGTCGGTGGCAAGGGCGCCGCGGCAAGTCGAGGGGAGGTCTGAGCTGGATGTGAAGGCCATGTTAATGGGGAGCAAGGAAGCCTGGGATGCCAGCCTGTCCGCCACATTATTAGCTTCTCTGTAGACATGGAGGATAGGGATACCCATGTATGCAGCTGAAGACACGATCTCCCGCCACCAATGTAAGCACTCCCAGGGTGGTGCAACCCCCGCCGATATAGAGGAGGCCATAGCCTCCGAGTCTGTACGAAGCTCTGATATATGAAGGCCGTGCTCAGCAGCAATCCTAATACCATCACACATGGCTTGCGTCTCTGCGAGCAGGGCCATTCCAGTGCCATAGTAATGCAGAAGGCCAGGATGAGCCATCCATGGCAGTCCCTTAATCAACCACCTCCGCTGCTGGGGCCAAAGCGCCCTTTGGTGGCTCCATCGACGTTGAGGACCAGCCCCCAGATGGGAGGGATCCATCTAGTTAGCTTGGCCATGGAAGGAGACCTCCGAAAGGTAAATACAAGATTCGAGAGGACCTAGAGCTGTTGGCTAGTGGAGTGTCGCTTGAAGGATTTAATCTCCATAGCAAAATGAAGGTTGGTCTGAACACGGCGGAGGATATTATCCGTGGAGGTTCTAAGACCCTGATAGCGCATGGAGCATCTGGCTTTCCAGATCTCCCAGATGATGAGAATTATAGCATGAATGATAGTGTAGCCATAAGGATTGTTGGGGTGGTATTGACAGAGGGTGTCCCATATACACTGTGTAATGTGGGAGTGGGGGCCAAAGTCGACATCTAGGAGATTGATGACCCATCGCCACAGGGCCGTGGCCAGCTCGCTTGTCAAGAGAAGGTGGTCGAGGTCTTCACTGTGGTGAGAGGTGGTCCTTGAGATGCGTTCCCCGAGATTGTGGTGTCCCTTGTCATTTTGCGATCGATTTCAATTGTTGTTGGTCTCTCCTTGGTGAACGGCCTAATGCATGACTCACTCTCTGTAGTCGTGTGCTCAACTGCCGCGTACCTTGATACGACCCCGCTTGCAGTGTATTCCGTGGTTCTGTGTGCTGTACGGAGCCAGAATCCTACAGGTGCTGTTGTTGTTGGCTGTTATTTTTATAAGTGCTGCTCTCGTATGATTCTGTGTTTATGTGTGGGACCATTGTGTTGTCAGTGACTCGCTGTGCCCCTGTTCCCGATGGAGTGGCTCGTGACTCGATCAGATGTGATATCTGAGTGAGGACTGACTTAATGATGTGCGTGGTCCAGTATTGTTGATTTTGTTGTCGTTCTTCTGTATGATTGTCATTGGCGTCCGGTGTGCCTGGTGTTCCCTGTCTCCTTTGGCACCAGAGCCAATGATGTCGTGAGGCTGTCAGCTGAGAGGACTATGTTTCCTTGTATAAACTGATGTTGGTTATGCCTGTCGCTTTTGTCGTTTCTGTCGCTTTGTTTCTCGATGTTGTTTACTCTGGCAGTCGTGTCTCTTACTTTGCGAGACGTAAGCGACGTTATCTTGTTTCAGAGGTGTCGGACTGATGTCCACTAGTGGTCGTGCTCACTCCCGAGCGTGTATCCGTGACAACAGTCGGACGCTATTCCTCTAGACTTTGTTTCTCATGTTCTGTGTCTGTAATTGTCGGGTTGTTCTTCCATGTCTTATCCTTGTTGGTCCTTAAATTTTGAGGATGAAATTTCTTAAAGGATGGGAGGACTGTAGCACCCTAGATCTTTGGCGGATCTTTATTGGGTCCTACTGGACCTTTATTAAGTTTTCGGATCCTTTTAGAAGAGTTTCGGACTGTTTTTGTAGCTCCCGAGTTGAGTATACATCATCTCAATTATTCTTCAGTTCCTCGACTCGTGGACGTTGCAGTCGCATTATACTCTTCGTCAGGATCGTTTCGACTATTTTTGTGAATTTTTAGGCCTTAGTCAGGCATTTAATTGAAATTATTAAAGAATTATAAGAACTAAAGAGCATATTTATAATTTGGAAAGTTTGAGGGGTTAAAATATTATTAGATTTATTTATTTATTATAATTTTATTATTATTATTATTATCATTGCCATTATGTATTTTATTATATACTTTTTTTTGGAGGAGTGGGCCGAAAAGGGGCTAAAAAGGGGTACCGGGTGAGTTAGAGCTAGTGTGCCGGCGAAGGCACCAGAAGGGTGCACCGGGGAAGGTAGGACGGGCGTACCGGCGAAGGCTAGAGAGCAAGGTGTGTCGGGGAAGAATTGGGTGAAGCGTGCCAGGTGGGAGCTGGGGGAGCGCGCTGGGCTGGGCACTGGCGAGTGTGTCGGGCTGGGTGCTGGCGAGTGTGCCGGCAAAGGAGTTGAGAGTGTACTGCTAAAGGCTGGGGGCTGGGCGTGCCGGCAAAGGGCTGTGTCAGTGAAGGGTGAGCTGAGGGGGGGTAAGGGTGTACCGTAGAAGGCTAGGGGCTGGGCATGCCACTAGAGGAGGGGTTAAGGGTGTACTGACCAGGGAGCTCGGGGTTGTACTGGGCTGGGGCTAGGTCCGTGCAGATGCCAGCAAAAGGGGGGCAAAGTCCGTGCAGGTTTTGGATGCAAAGTGCATGCGAAGTCCGTGAAAGTTTTTGACAAAGGAACAAAGTCTATGCAAGTTATCAGGGGTTTAAGTCCATGCACATTGGGGTTAAGTCCGTGCAAAATTAGGCAAGTCCGTGCATATTCTGGGGCAAGTCCGTGCATATGTACGGGGTTTGGGATGAAGGTCCATGTAGGTTCTGGGGTATGTCCGTGCACATGCATGGGGTCAAGGGCAAGGTCCGTGCCTATGCACGGGGTTGAGTCCATGCATGGTTGGGGTAAGTCCGTGCAATGGTTGGGCAAGTCTGTGCATATGCACGGGGTTTGGGATGAAGTCTGTGCATATGCATGGGGTTTGGGATGAAGTCTGTGCACGTTCTTGGATAAGTCCGTGCAGATGTGCAAGTTCTGAACCGAAGTCCGTGCAGGTTTTGGATGTTGAGTCCATGCATATGCACGGGGTTGAAGAACAAAGTCCATGCATGTTTTGGCTGGGCTCCATGCAAATGCATGGGGTTAACAGATGAAGTCTGTGCAGATGTTCAAGTTGCAGGATGGAGTCCGTGCATATGCACGGATGCAGGTTTTGGGGCGAAGGGGCAAAGTCCAGGCATATGCACAAGGCTGAGTCCATGCAGGTTCTGAACGAAGTCCATGCAGGTGCAAACGAAGTCCGTGCATGTTTGATGAAGTCCATGTAAATCTGGGCTTAGTCCTTGCATGTGGGACAAAGTCCATGCACATGTTCAAGCTGGGCCTATGCAAGGTCCATGCATATGTTCGGGCTAGTGGACAAAGTCCATGCAGGGTCCGTACAGACTAAGGGTGAAGTGCATGCACGTTCAGGGCTTGTGCAGGGGGAGAAGTTGGACCAAGTCCATGCACCTTTTTGGGCAAGTCCGTGCATATGTATGGGGTTAAGGAACGAAGTCCATGCATATTTTTGGGGTAAGTCCGTGCATATGCACGGGATCAAGGAACAAAGTCTGTGCATGTTTCGGTTAGGGTCTATGCAGGTTTTTAAGCAAGTCTGTGCATATGCACGAGGTTGAAGGATGAAGTCCATGCAGGTTTTTAAGCAAGTCCGTGCATATGCACGAGGTTGAAGGACGAAGTCCATGCAGGTTTTTAAGCAAGTCTGTGCATATGCACGGGGTTAAGGGACGAAGTCCATGCATGTTTCGGATTGAGTCCATGCAGATCTGAGCTAAGTCCATGCAAACTTGGGTTAAGTCCATGCATATGTTCAGGTTCTGGAACAAAGTCCTTGCAAATGTATGGGGTTGAGTCTGAGCAGGGTTCGTGCATGTATGCAAAGGGGATATGGTCCATGCAGGTCTAGGCATGTGAGGGCAGGGGTCGTAGGAAGGTCAGTGTAGGGTCCGTGCAAGTCCTGGCCAAGGGTGATGCAAGGCTAGTTCGTGCAAGGATGAAGTCCGCGAAAGGCTGGGATGAAATCCATGCAACTGGGAGTAAGTCCATGCATGGCCGGTGTGCATGCAGGCAAAGTCAGTGTACATGGGCTAAGGTCAGTGCACATGCAGGCAAAGTCAGTGTACTTGTGGAATATGCAAAGGGTAAGGTCAGTGTACATGCTGTCAAGGTCAGTGCACATGCAGTCCAAGTTAGTGTACATGGGCTAAAGTCAATGCACATGCAGACTAAGGTCAGTGCACATGGGCTAAGGTCGGTGCACATGCCAACTGAGGTCAGTGCACATGCAGGCCAAGTCAGTGTACATGGGCTAAAGTCAGTGCACATGTAGACTAAGGCCAGTGCACATGCAGACTAAGGTCAGTGCGCATGGGCTAAGGTCAGTGCAGGTGGAGCAATGTCCGTGCAGGTTGGACGGGGTCCATGCAATCTGGGAGTGAAGTTTGTGCAAGCCTAGGCTGAACCCATGCATATGTGCAGGCGAAGTCCGTGCAAGGTGTGGGCGAAGTCCGTGCAAGGTGTGGGCAAAGTCCATGCATGCGTGCAGGCGAGGATGAAGTCTATGCAGGTGTGCAAGCTAGGGGCAAAGTATGTGTGAGCTGGGAGCTTAAGGTCCGTGTAGCCAGGAGTCAAGTCCGTGCAGGGTCCGTGCATGTGTGTAGGCTGGGAGCTAATGTCAGTGCACGTGGGATGAAGTCCATGCATGTGCTTACAAGGTCCGGGTAGCTACAGGCCGAGTCAGTGTTAGTTTGGGCTGTGCATGGGCAAAGGTTGTGAAGGACAGGTTCGTTGGGTGGGTGTACTGCTGGAGGGGCAGAGCGCACCGGCAGAGCAGGCCAAAGGACATTTGAAGTGTGCCGGCCAAGGAGGGCTGGAGCGTGTCGGGGAAGCCTCGGGGCAGGGTATACCGGCAAAGGTGGGAGCTTAAATGTATCGGCCTGGCTTCCAAGGGGTGTGTCGGGCTGGGAAGCTGAAGGTGCATCGGAGAAGGAGTGTTTCGCTGAAGAAGGGCTGGCCGTGCCGGCGAGAGGTGGCCAAAGAAGGTGCTGGGGAGTGCACGGGTGAAGGAAGGTGTGCCGGCCATGGCATAGCTGAAAGTGTGCCGGGGAAGAGGCTCAGCTAGAGGACGTGCCGGGGAAGATGCTGTTGGTGTGTGTACCGACGAAGGAAAAGGGCTATGAGGGGCCCACTCCTCTGTAAACGGCGAAAACGGGATCGAATTAAAGATGATGATGTTGTTGGGACGACGATGGGGTCGCCCACGGAAACGGGTGAACTGGTGATTATTACGGGTATTTAGGGAGAGAAGGGGGAGAGAAGAAAAGAATGTTGGTGGAGAGAAGAGGGAAGATGGACGAACTAAGTTACCACGGCGTATCAGGCAGCAGTTGCAATAGAGCTTGATTTGGCAAGATCTCAAGGCCCTACTCAGGTTGACTTTGTTCAGCCGACTACTTATCAGCCATCTGTGACAGGAGTCCTGTCTGCTACGCCTACTATAAGTGGCACTTCAAAATCTGAGTTCAGATGGATGTTCAGATGGTCTAAGAAGTGTCATGACCGATAAGCATCTTCTATTTCTGTGCAACAGCTATTGGCACCTTCCACTTTTCATTCGGCGTCCTCTGATTCCATTTAGCAGTCAGCTCCTTCTTTTTAGCAGCGCCGAGATTTTTCATTGAGTCAACCGAGACCATGTTCGAGGTGTGGTGGTAGTCATCCAGGCATGCCGTGTTCTTTGCCAATAGTCTGTTTCTGCTATGATCAACTGGGTCACGTTGTTCGAGACTACCCGTTAAGGTCGATACTAGTGTAGTTCTCACAATTTACCCAGCCGCAGTCATCTCAGTTTCATCTTCCTCCTCCACCCCAACCTTAGCTGTCTTATCCGCAAGTTTCAGTTCCTTCCCAGCAGTCTTTTGCAGCGACCAGTCGGAAGCCGAGAGGCAAGGTTACCCATATCACTCGTGCAAAAGCTGTGCCATCCAACCTCGTAGAAGATAAGGTTTTGATTTTTGGTCGTACAGCTCGTGTTCTGTTCGATTCAGGTGCTACTCACTCTTTTATTTCAAAGGATTTTCTTGCTCATATTGAGGAGTCGGTAACTGAGTTATCCTGTGAGTTGCTTGTCGAGTTACCATCTGGAGATTTCATGTCTACTCCATTATGCTTGGAAGAATCCCCTATTATCATTAGTGATCGATAGTTGCCAGCGTGGCTGTATACACTGCAATTCACCGATTATGATGCTATTCTAGGCATGGACTGGTTAGAGCTGTATGGTGCCATGGTTGATTGTAGATCCAAGAGAGTCTACTTTCAACCACGTGGGAAATCAGCTTTCTATTTTCAAGGTATCCGATTCCGTCCTTTTATTTTCTATTTTTAGGTGTAGTATTCTTTCAGTTTCCTCCGTGTTCTTCCTTACAAATTTCGAGGATGAAATTTCTTTTAGGAGGGAGGAACTGTAAGACCCGTGCTTTAGTGGATTCTTAGTGGTTCGGGTCGGCACGCCAATAAATAAATAAATAATAAAAAAATATAAAAGATACGTCACCAAAGTCTTGGCACGCCCGGTGGGACCAGTGTCACCTTTCATCTCTTTGCCAAAAAATCGGGACTATCAAGGCCCTCCCAAAGGTTACTGATCGTGGTATTGTCTGTCGTTTCTTAGGCAACTAATGACGACCATGACTGGACTAGCCGGCGTTGTTTTCGACATATCAATTGTTACTGCTCACGCGCGTGGGTACCTGGCGGTGCCCACGGTGTTCGGCGCCTTCCCCGCTGTTGTCGGCTTCCCCAACTTCTTGGGGTTGGCCTTCATCGACATGCTGGAAGTGGAGCCTTCTGAACCTACCGAGAAGGCGGTGAGGAAGACCGCATCCCCGGAAGTCCGGCGTTGTCGGAATTCGCCCAAGAGGCCTGCCCTGGTCGCCAGTTGCTTGGTGCACCACGCTGTCCCTGGGGCCCGCCCCACTGTTATTAACAAGAATTTCAGAGGACGCCAGCGCAGGGGCTACCGAAAGAACTCTACTGTGGTTACCGAACGCGTCTCCGAGTTCGGAAAGTCGGTGCTGATTGGCAGAGTCCGCGTCTTCCTCGACAGACGCGACACCCGGGTGGTCCCTGATCGGGTCATCCCCGCCGTTCCAGTTCACAATGCATATCAAGCCCTCGCTGGAAGGAGGGCAGAGAGAGATGAAGCCGGCCACCATGGCCAGAAGAAGTTGGCCCCAAGGCCAAAGAAATTCAAACAAGTGTGGCTCCCTAATAGGGTCCAGCCTGCCCACCAAGTTGCTGCACCAGTCCGCCACCGCCCTGCTCGTGACGGATCGAGAGTGAAGAAGGAGAGGGGCCTGGCCCCGGAAGAGGAAGAAGTGGTTGCGGACCCTCCGCGCCGTGGGAGTTTTATGGCCGGTGCCTGCCAAGCCAACGTCCCTGCTGTGGGACGAAGATTCCAGCAGCCCGCCAATCGGGCTCGACTTACTTACATCCCTCCGCGGGAGGTTGACAATTGTTCCCCATGCTACATCAAGAACGGGGTCAAGAAGAGATGACTGCTCTGGTCAGAAACTATTTCGAGGGCTGGGCAACCCCTCTTTCGGACAACAACGGCTGATGCAAGCGGTCGCAGTCAGATGTTTGCTAGGCTTATGCCGAGGGCATGCCGCATGGTCATCCCTCATACGGCGTCTAGCCCAAACACCGACCTCCTACAAGGCGGCCCCCTGTTTGGCGAACGTATATTATCTCGATAATCGTGCACAACCCTAGATCTTACTTGGTGAAAGTACTCTACCTGAGTCCTATCTCGATATTCGTGCACGACTCTGACGCCATTTAGTGGAAGCACTCTGCCCGAGCCCTGTCTCAATAATCATGCGCCCCGAGACGTTACTCGACGGGAATACCCTGCTCGGCCCTACCTCGACATTTATGCATGACCTCCGATGCTCCTTCATAGAGGCACCCTGCCCAGTCCTTGCCTCAATGATCGTGCACCATCAAATGTTACTCGATTGAGGCACCCTGCCTGATCTCTGCCTCGACATTCGTGCACGACACAGATGTGGCTTGATGAGAGCACCCTGCCTAGTCTCTACTTCAATGATCGTGTACCACCAGACATGACTCAATCGAGGCGCCCAGTCTGGTTCCCCACCTCGATGATCGTGTGCCACTTTGGTGTCATCTCAATAAGCGTGCCCTCAGTGTTGTTACCCAGACAACGGGCATACTTCACAAGTCTCGGTGCAAGATGAAGCGCCAGGCCCATGCCTCTATCAACGGGTCCCGAGCACGACCATCAAGGTCCAGCGGCGCCCATCTACTTCAGTCACAATGGTGCCCCCGGCACCCGACTGCCAATCACTCCGGTCACATCGGGGCCCGGCACCCGATCACTCAACAGCTCAGCCACAATGGTGCCCCCGGCACCCGACAGTCAGCCACTTCAGTCACAACGGTGCCCCCGACTTTCGATCGCTCAACAGCTTGGTCACAACGGTGCCCCTGGCACCCGACTGCCAGCCACTCCAGTCACAATGGTGCCCCCGACACCTGACTACCAGCCACATCAGGGCCCGTTGTGCCCGATTACTCAGCTACCTCAGTCACGGCAATGCCCCCGGCACCCGACTTCCAGCTACTCCAATCACATCGGGATCCACGACGCCCGATCACTCAACAACTCCAGTCCCATCGGGGCCCACGACACCCGATAATTCTGAGCTCAATGGCTTTTGGTCACTCCAGTCATGGAGATGCTCACGTCGGCCAATACCAGGTATATAAGCAGTGATTTCAAATCCAGAGGTTAATCGTACTCTGGCAACTTTACGTGAAGAGAAGAAAAAGGGGAAGAAGAGCGATCCAACTGAGGTTCAAAGGGATCTGCAGTTCCAAATTGGTTGGAAGAGAAAAGAGAAACAGGAGTAGAGAGAGAGGGGGGAAGTAGAGTCAATGCTCATCTCCCCCCACATTATATTTCTCTTATTTTCTTTCTGACGATGTATTTCCCTTCTCTCAATTTCCCTGCTGCATGATAATGAATAAATAAGTTCTTGTTTCTATTTCATTCATTTCATCATAGCAATTAGAATTTCTCATTGGAGTCAGACAAATGTGTTGCGTTCTTATCATAAGAGTCATCCAGCGCAATATGTATGACCTTGGGCTCCGTCTTTCACACAGATTGTCCCCTGAAGATTCTTATCTATGTCATGTTACACATCCTATTTGCCCCCTTCATTTTTGTCCGTTTGTGGCCCATTGTTCAATCTGAGAACTCAAGCATAATTATAAGTTCTGAGGCAGTGGACTGATCCCCAAAGGGGTAGGCTCGGAGACTATCCAACGTCATGGGTCATGTTACCCAAGGAGCTTTCCTTAGCATCATAATGCTTTCCCCATCCTATTCCGCATGCGATTTTACTTTTTCTCAGTTCTCCCATCTCATGATTTTTCTTCCCTTTGTCCTGATGATCCCACAACCTGCAATTGGGTTGGTTCGGCAGTCTGCCCATGACTGACCAGATAGCCACCATGCAACTGATCCGACAGCATTCAACAAACCATCCGGCTAATTCGACAGTAGCCTCTTGGTGCCCATCCGACAACCTTTCCATGGCTGATCTGGCAAGTCCATCCGACAGCCTTTAGTCACATTTGATCCAGCAACCCACATCCTCGGTTGGTCCGGCAACTTCTATATAGTCATCTCAGCAATCACGGAACACACTGTGCGATAGTCCTATCGGAATAGATGTTGTCACTTTTGTGCGAATCCCTTAATTAAAGGGCCATCTCAGGTTTTCTGTGGACGAGCTTCCATTTCTCTCCCCCAAACATCCTGGTCTAGGCAAAATGCTGCCCAATTCTCTCTAAAAATTTGGATTAAATGAAGGAATATGCTCTTTGCTTCTTTGATTATTGTGATGTTCAGCCGCTGATGGTCTTAATGAATTGCAGCGTGCCCAATAGGGAGTGGTAGCAGGAGGTGCCGGAGGTGCATCCAGCTCACAGGGGCCGAGAACCGAGGTCGCCGCACTAGAGGAGAGGCTTGCGGGAGCCATAGCGTGAGCTGAGGTGGCGGAGCGTGACCTCGCTGAGCGGGTAAGTTTTAAATGATTTGAAATTCAACTTAAGTTCAGAATTTAAGTTCGATTTATGTATGGAAGTGAAAATTACAGGTGGCTGAGCTACAGACTGCCCTTGCCCGAACTACAGACCACGATCGTCGGATCACAGAATGGAAGGAGGAGGGGAGACAGCACACGATAGATGTGAGTGATGTTCGCTCTTTCCTTCGATGTTCTTATGTTTCCTTTATGATGCTAATGTCGTTGCTTGAATGATGCAGGGTGCGCAGTTACACGACGCTTTTGAGCGAGCTGCACTGGCTGGCGCTGAGGTTACGTTCCGTGATCAGTAGGTAGCAGAGCTAGAGGAGGCGCTGCGGCGGCGAGAGGCTCTGCCCGTTGACGTGGTGGAGCTGAGGGTCACCCTCGACATGGAGAGGAGGGAGCACACCCACAAACAAGAGGAGCGGCGAGCAGAGCATCTGGTACGAGAGTGGGAGTTGGCGGAGGTGAGGATGTAGATAGCCACCCTCCAGGAGCGGCTACGAACCATGGAGGAGCGCCTTTAGTGAGGCAAGGAGTGGGCTCGGGCTACAGGACTCTCCCTTAACACGACGTACCTAGCGGGTTCTTCTTCTCAACATAGGACAGAGGCCGGGTAGGCTGCGAGGTCGATAGCCTCTCAAGGGCCGATGGGGCCTCCACCAGCTCCTCCCAGGGGCAGGGATGAGGGTCCGACAAAGAGTGGCGGTGAGAGTTAGAGAGAGATACATGTACACCACTCCTACTTTTGTACACAGATATTTATCACAGATATATATAGATGACTTTTGATGTTACCAGTCGCTTCCCTTGTGTTTGTCCCTTGTGTACTTCTTTTGTTCCTGTTTCTGTCTTTTGCACATAAACAAACAGATTAATTCATCTGTCCGACTTGGCCCCTTGCTCGATAAGCAAGGGGTTTTTCCCTTTTAAACAAATGGGAAGGCGGGTGGTCGAAAGCCTCGACCATCCCCCCTTCCCACCACTCCCCAGGTAATCACAGCACCATAATCCATTTCTGGCTTGTTCATAGGATTGATGCTACAGAATGCAGTACTAATGGCCTCTTTTTTGTTTCTATGAGTTTCTTTGATTGTTTACAAGATTTTGGCATTTCGGGATGTAGCAGAGCTCTCCGCCCTTGGCCGGCCAAGGATGGAGAAGTCGGGACCCAACTCTCTCCCCACTCGAGGCATCTTCCAAGCGATCACCTCTTCCCTGTGAGGCTCAGATAATAGCCCCTGGCGATCACTCCATATACTTTCTCCCTAACCTGTACATTGTAGGTCGCAACAACACGGTTTGGAGGAGGGAGCACGTCTGCACAGACATCACATCTCCCTCTCTCATTCCCTCCCCTGTGCAAGCACCGATGGTAGCCCACTAATGGATAGAACACTCTACTAACCTGTCAAAATTCAGGCGCGTACAGCACACTGGCGATCACGGTGGGACTGGCTACTGCTCACTGTGAGTCCTAATGCCAAAATCCAAGAAATCAAGGTCCATGCATGGTTGCTTTGTTCTTTTAGTTTAGTCTCTATTTCTACATTTCTCAGAAGACGGCCAAACTCTTGGCCTTCTAGGTTCCTGGACATCCAAACAAGTGGTCGCCCAAGCCAGTAGTAGGCGACCACCGGTCTGGCCGCCCTTAGAAGGAGATGGCCCAGACTCTGGCCACCTTCCTCCACACCCCACGGCCTACACTTTGGCCATCCACTGCCCCTAAGCGCCCATCTACCTGGCCGCCCAAGGACCTAAACGGCCACTGCTGTGGCCGCCCTCTGTGTGTCCCCTGTTCTACATTCCGTATCCTGTTTGCAGTTTGTTTGTTTTGCATGTATTTGTGTGTTCTGATATTCTATATAGGTCTACGCACGGGTGGGACTAGGAAGAGCCAGCATGACACTCTAATAGGAACACCATCCTGCTGGGATTAAGCCCGTCACCTGAGGATTCTCACTCGGGTGTAATCGGCTTGTTTCAGTCAGGAACCTCCGTGAGTCCTCGCGAACCGTGGGTTCCAACACGGTCGCCAAGCAGGTTGTACCAATTGGGGGACTTACCGGTGGCGGAGATGACATGGGGGGAGACACCGGCCGGAGGCGGAGGCCCTGTGAGACTTACCGGAGGCCGGAGCCGTGGAGGATGTGGCCGGCCGCACCGCACGGCAACGACGACGGAGGCCGTGGGGGGGAGACAGAGAGAGGAGGAGGGAGGCCGTGTGCGGTGTGTGTGCCCTGTGAGACTTACCGGAGGGCCGCACGGCAACGACGACGGCCGAGGCTGTGATGCTGCCGATGACGCACGGGCCATACGGCAACGACGACGGAAGGAGACATCGGCCACACCGCACGACGGAGGCGTCCGCCACGGCGACACCTAGGGCTGGGAGGGGAGAGGAGGAGCAGAGGAGCCGAGGGGGATCGAGGGAGGATCGAGCCGAGGGGGTCGGGCGGTTTAGTAGCGGGTCGCAGATCGGGCGGGTAAGCGGGGTTAGCGGGGAACGGTTAGCGGGTTAGCGGGGAACCGTTGAGGCGACCGGGCGATCGCCTAGGCGACCGCTCAGGCCGCCTTTTCGTCTTGTTATAAGGCGGGCAGGCGCCTTGCACTGCCAAAACCGCTCGGACGCCTAGGCGTCCGCCTTGACAACTATGCAAGAAATCCCAATCATATTTGCCACATCCCTAGCATTGTATGCATTCTCGCAAGATCTCAATCTCGCCGCGTCCACGAGACGCGAAGTCCTTGCGAGGTTGGCGTATCTCGACGAGACCGTGCGCGAGCGGGAAGCGAGCTTCGTTCGGGTGTGAAAGGGAGAACCGGCCGGTTCGGCCCGTTAACATGAAACAGTCGATGCGGTCAACCCTAAAGGCTTAAAGCTTTAAACCCTCCCCCACCCCGTGACTCGTCGAGCCCTCACGCCTTACCCCCTCGAGCCCCCACGCCTCGCACAGTCGCACGACGTCGCCGGAGCTGCCCTAGGTGGCTCTCCCCGCCTGCCGATTGCGTCGATAGCTGTACGACGGACTTCGCCGGCGTCGGATCTCCGTGCGGACGGGCGATCGGGATCGGCTATCTCCCCCTCTCCGATATGCCTTTCCTTCCCCCCCCCCCGTCTTCCTCCTTCCCCATCTGTCTGCCCCCATCTCTTCGCAGGTGAGTGTGTATGGTGTGTGTGAGAGAGACAGACTAACCCTTCGGGGGCCTCATCAGCCTCCTGGGTGGCGTCCCCAGTTCATGGTAGCGGTAATTCGATACCTAGTATCGGGTTATCGGTATCATGGGCTCTCAGTTCATAGTGGCGGTAGTTCGATACCTAGTATCGGGTTATCGGTATTATGGACTCTGGGTCGTTACAAAAGTGGACCCCAGCAAAATCAAAGTGATCTGGGAGCTTCCACCACCCAACAACCTCCCTGAGCTTAGGTCATTTCAAGAAAGACTGACCTATATTTGGAGGTTCATCTCTAACCTCTCCGGTCGATATGCACCTTTCAGCAAGTTCATGAAGAAAGATACCCTGTTCATATGGGACTCGGAGTGCCAGGAGACTTTCGAACAAATCAAGGAGTACCTCCTACCTCCCCTGGTCCTGGGGGCACCAGTCACGGGTAAACCCCCATACTCTACATCACCACCATGGACGCTTCGTTGGGGGCTCTGTTGGCACAAATCAATGAGAAAGACAAAGAGTAGCCGCTCTACTAGCTCAGTCGAAAACTGATCGGTGCCGAGTACCGCTACTCCCCCATGGAGAAAGTCTGCTTAGCATTAATATTCACTATCAAGAAGCTACGGCACTACCTCTTGTTCCATCAGGTCGAGCTCATATCCAAGGATGACCCCCTGAAGTACCTCCTCAGGCAACCCGTTCTCTCAGGTCAACTGGGGAAATGGGCTCTCTTGCTCATGGAGTATGATATTACCTAAGTCCCCAGGAAAGCAATCAAGGGACAAGGCATGGCCAAATTTTTGGCAACCCATCCGGTACTAGATGATTCACCTCTTAACACGGAACTCCTTGACAAGGAATCCCTTGTTTCCCAGTCACCAGCTCCAGTTGAACAGACCAGAGATGTCTTGCCTTGCTAGTAGCAAGTAGCCCATACAGCTAATATACCCTATTGGGAGCTCTATTTCGATGGCGCTTCCCGGGAGATTACCCACGTCAATCAAAACCCAGTCACTATGGCGGGTGCCGGCATTGTCTTCTTGACTCCTCAGGGTGGAGTTTTGTATAACTCTTGCACGCTCATGAAATCCCTAACCAACAATGAAGCCAAGTACGAAGCTTTAATCATTGGGCTTTAGATAGCTCTCGATATGGACATCAAATACCTCAAAGCCTACGGGGAATCTCAGCTAATAGTCTGGCAAGTCCTCGATATCTACGACATGCAGAATTCAGAGTTGATTCTGTACCACACCGCCATCATCAGATTAATCCAAAAGTTCTATTTCTTCGAAATAGATCATGTTCCCAGAAGCAACAACGCCCAGGCAGATGCCTTGGCAAAATTGGCTGCGGCCATTAAGCTCCCGCTCGAGGGTGAGGTCGACATCATCGTCAAACACAGAAGATTGATGTCGGGTTCGCTCGAGGGTAACTCCGGCCTCATCGTCTATGAGATCCATGACCCCAACTAGAACACTCCTCTAGAAGATGAAGATTGGCATGAGTTGATTGTCAAATTCAAGAAAGGGTGGCTCCCTTCAGACCGAGTTTAAAGGGTCCAGCTACTTCACCGAGCAACGTCATATGAGCTAATCGGTGACTTTTTATACCGACTTATCAATGAGAAGGATAAGTCGATTCTCTTGAGATGTGTTTCACCTGCCGAGACTCGAGCCATCATACGCGAAGTCCATTCAGGATTTTGTGGTGCGCACCAGGCCGAAGATAGAATGAAGCATAATATCAAGCTCAAAGACTTCTACTGACCTACCATGTATATGGACTGCATCTAGTATGCCCGTACATGTCATCAGTGTCAAATCTTTGGCCCAGTACCCAGAAGATCCATTGTGTCCCATAGCCCCCACCTGGCCATTCGCTGAATGGGGAATGGACATCGTGGGGCCTTTCCCTCCATCTTCCAAGGGCCACAAGCATAACTTGGCTGCCACCGACTACTTATCGCACTGGGCGGAGGCTCTTCCCCTGCGGGAGGTCACCGATGAAGTGCTAACTAGATTTGTTCGGCACAACATCATCTACTGATTTGGTACTCCCAGCCACATAGTATCTGATAACGGAACACCATTCAAGAATAGGGCCATATATCAACTAGCGGCCAAATTCCATATTGACTGGAGAATCTCTTCGGTCTATAATCCCCTGGCCAATGGCTTGGCTGAAGCCTTTGACAAGACCCTCTGCAAGCTTCTGGCTAAAATTGTTAACCACCGAAAACGTGACTAGGGTGAGAAGGTCTTTGAGGCGCTATGGGCCTACCAGACGATCTGCAAAACCCCTATGGGATGCTCGCAATTCTCCCTTGTTTACGGGGCTGAAGCTGTCATCCCCATCGAGATCCAGTTAGCCTCCTACCACGTGGTCGTTCACATCGGCCTCATCAGCCCAGATGAAGATGAATACAAGAGAAGACTAGAAGAGCTTGCCGATCTAGAGGGCAAGCGGCTAGAAGCCTATAAACACCTGCAAGTATACCAGTCCCGCATGGCGTGAGCTGACGACAAGCTCGTCAAACAACGAGCCTTCAAGCAAGGCAACCTCGTCAGGATCAAGGAAAGGGAAGTCATGGCGGGATGCACCAGTGGAAAGCTATAGCCTAATTGGCAAGATCCATATATCATTCACAACATTTATGAAGGTGGAGCTTACATGGTCATCGACCACAAGGGTAACAAGCCATTCCCACCTCTCAATCGTAAACACATGAAGCTGTACTATGCACCAGAGCACAAGTTCGCACGCCACCCAGACTAAGGCGTGCACCCCAGTCACCACCAGTAAAATCAGCCTTCCCGGGCGAAGGGCAAGACCAGTCGCGTCTTCTAGCCTTTCTTCCCAGTAAAGCGACAGGGTCAGCTGGGCCCTCCCAGAGTCACTAGCATGCACTCCCGGGGGTTAGCCTCCTGCCTTCGTCCTTGCAGCTACAAGATCAAGGACGCCCGACACTAGCAACAGCCCAACAGTTAGGCTCCTAAATAATCAAAAAAAGACAAATATATAAAAAATATAAAAATAGGGTTAAAAATAGAGATATCCCGATGGACCCAATCACCCTCGTCGCAAGGAGGCGATGGGGGCAAAAAAACCAATAACCCGACTGAGGTAAAAACCCGAAAGGGGCACTATTGACATCCAAAATATGACCAGGTGATAATTATTGTCCAAAGAAGTCAACTGAAAGTCAAAGGTGGGTCCACTCGGACCACTGAAGCCCTAGGTCATCTGTGAACAAGTTGCTGGTAGTTACTGATAGTGAGTGGAAAGTAAAAAACGTGTGGCCGCTGAATGGTAATATGTTTAACCAACCCGAAGGCATAGCATTTGATGCGAACGGCAAACCAGCAGATATTATATGAACAAGTACTAGTGAAAGAGTGAGGTTGAGAGCTTACCCAGTTGGTTTGAAGAAACCAACCCTGTTCGGAGATGAGGGCGAGCGGGGAAGTGTGGGTTCCTCGCACACTGCACCGATGTCGCTTCCCCTATTTAAAAGTACATGCACTACTCCTCTCGCAGGAGGGTTGGACAAGGGGTTGGGAATGTGGATTACAACACAAACTACCTCCACACAGGGAGGGGTGCTAAGCCGGCCAGGCGGGGTGGGAAAGAAGACTACTGGGGTACCGAAAAGGCCACTCGGCCAGTTCAGCTTGCTTCTGGAACAATCAGACCGACAGTTGCTGTTGATGCTGCCACAGACTGTATCAGACTCCAAAGACACCAAAACCAGCACCAATCCTTTGCCGACTGGTCCAGGAAGGCTCCTAAATTTTCGTGGGATCGTCCGGTGTCGTTGCTGGTCGTGGCTGGCTCGGGAACTGGGTTGCTCTACTCGGACTGGGACTGCTCTCAGGTCACAGCAGCAGGTCGACGACGCTGTCACAAACACTCCCATAGTCGAAATGGTGCGGGACCAAGACGGACGCATCCGTGAATGAGTCTTCTTCGATCTCCAACCAGGAAGGACACAAAGGAGGTCAGGGCAAAGAGATATGTCTAGAAGAGTGGGAGGGGGTCTAGATAGATCCTGACTGACCTGATCTGCTACCTTGGGATAGAAAAATCAGAACGGGCTGCTCTGAGCTTCAATCGGCACCCCGCTTGTTGCGTTGGACAAGTGACTGGTGGGACTCCACTCTGGCTAAGTGGCGCGCCAAGGGGAGCTGTGGTGTGGTCGCAGGAGCTTCTGTAAGTCACCTCTGGTTGCAGGCCGGACTAGTTCTGCGCAGTCTGTGGAGAACGGCTCTCCCGGGCAGCTCCAAACTTGGATTGGGACGGGACCACCTCGCCTGCGAAGATGACTTGACGAGCGTTCCAGCAATGTATGATATGCCACCTGAAGATGCGCGATGCTTCCGGGGCAGACTCTGCAACTCATCTCTTGACTGCTGCCTGTGAACTGGTGCAGGGCAGGGTGATAGAGTGTGAGAGCAGGAGTGAGGGAAAGGGGCTGGATGACCCTAGGATGGGGCTTGCATGCCGTCGTGGTCATTGTTATTTTTCATAGATTATGTCCAAGTTATAGGAGTTGTTAGATTTTTTTTTCTCTTCTTGAACTTAATGTAACATGTTGTTTTAGAAAGTCCACCAGAGTTGTAATAGACATTTGGTTCATTCAATAAAATTTTAGTTGTTGTTTTATTCATAGCATTTTATGTATGGATTCTTGTGGCAAGTGCGCTCTGATTAACATGGTTGTTATAACTACTACGTTCTGATTCTTCTGCGTCGGGGCATGACAGTTTTATGATATCAGAGCCAAAGTTTTCTTAGACCCTAAGTTTCCTTGATATAGATTCTAGATTGTTATTAAGACCCATGGCATTAATAGAGTCTTAAGTCCAAACCTGGTGAGATGGGTAGCGAGTTGGGTTGAGTTAAGCGATAAAGAACCTATAGGAAAATGGTGGAACATTCTAATATTTTTCGTTGTGCTTGTAGACCTCGACTAATGGCGGCAGAACGCGCGCAATGGAGAGAGATGCAGCGAACAGTGTAGAGCCTGACACAGGCACTACAACAGGTGGCGTAGGGAGGTGCACACCATGGAGCTGGTGATCTACACCAGAATTTCTGAGGCTTGAATCCCCCATGATTCAGTGGTTCTCTAGACCTGGACGAGGCAGAGCATTGGATCAAGGAGATGGACTGTATTTTTAGGGTGTTGCAATGCAGTGACCAAGAGCGTGTACTTCTGGCAACATTCCAGTTAGAACGTGATGCCTGCACTTGGTGGGAGTCTGTGAAGCCGACTTTAGCTAATGGTCGCGCTACATGGGAGGAGTTCTGTGAACATTTTAACAACAAATATTTCTTAGACCATATTAAGGAAAAGAAGGCGGCTGAGTTTGCTTCCCTTCGACAAAGGAATCTGACGGTAGCTAAGTATGAGGTGCAGTTCGCCAGACTATCCCGCTATGCGCCGCACCTGGTATCCACCGAGAAGATGAAAGCCAAGCACTTCCTTAATGGGCTGAAATTACAATGCATCAATCAATTGGCCCTATTGGAGATTCATAATTATGCTGAGACTGTGCGAAAAGCACAGGTGTTGGAGGACACCATGGAGATGACTGACCGTATCAGGGGAAGAGACAAGAAGAAATGGTTTTGCTAGAGTGCTGGATAGGGATCAGAATTAAATTCCAGCAGAAGGAAGAGTTGACCACGACGAGCCGGATCTACGGGAGCCACCCACTCTTTTCATTGGAGGGGCCTTCAGATTCTCCCAACAAGTAGAGTGCCGAACAGCGGATAAAAAGACATGCAACGATTAGCGTCTCATCCTTAACACCATACCAATGGACAGGTTCAAAATGCGCCCAAGCGTGCTTCGGAGTGCCACTTTCAGAGTACCACGGTGACCTGGCCTAGACCTTTAGCTAGTGGGGAACACTACCCTGGCGATCTACAACCCTCACCGATGCCACCTTCAAGTCGGGCTACCCCGAATCAACACTCCCGCACTTGCACACTACCCTCCCCTTCAAGCTAGGAAGATAGGGACTGAGGAAGATGAAAGAGCAGTTCGAAATGCACCGATCATGTGGGAGATCAGCAAGGTGCGACCGTGGCAGGAGGAAGTGGAGGAAGATGACGACCGCTGCCGGGCCTACATGAAGGAGCTGCGGAAAATTTGGCCTCAAGCCGACAAGAAGCTAAATGTATTTTGATTTTCTTTATTTCTTAATGATGTAATGAGAAGAGTGGAATTTGAGGATTTGATATGCAATGTAACTCAACTGAATAATGAGAATGAAAGCTTTTCGTTGTATGAAAAAGACTTGATTTGATTCTGTTATTGAGCAAACTGGTTCTGGGAACAGAGCTTCTGGATAACATAACGGACCTATACGAAACCGTCATAGGAGAATAACGGACTAGATACCATCTGTCACAAAAATGACTCAGGAAAATGTTACGGGCTTGATTATTTTATCGCCTGTGATTTTCGTAGAAGTCTATTCCTCTGCGTGGGCCCAATGGCTTGTCACCTGCAGTGTTGACAGCCCTGTGAAGTAGTCCACGTTGTGCTTTGTGCCTTTCGATGGAGTAGTTGATTCTACTCTTTCCTTGTTGTATCCAATTGTCCAAATTTGTAGATTGTTTGGTGTTATTGCTCGATGGTTATCTTTTATGCTGTTTGCACTGTTTAAGAATTCCTTAGTGCTATTCCTGTTGGTATTTCCCTTTTGGTCGGGATTTGCTGGTATTAAATTCTTTTGTCAATTGCTTAGGTCAGTAGAACCAACAAGAGGTAATAAATAAATGAAAAAATCATCTATTCTAACAGTACCATACTATAGAACCTCGGTCCGTCAAAACTCGAGTCCACACCTGCCGGCAGACAGGAGCACCACCCACTAGAAGAATGACCTGATGCGTCACCTGACGTCTTACATCACGTCACAAGTGTCTAGCTACAACGTCCTAGGCGGAGACAAGACACACTCAGTAACCAAAGTACCACGAACAAGGACTAGCTGAGGTTGCACTCGTCAACGCGGGTCTGAGCCCTCAGCCCTGTGTGCACACTCAGACCATATGCCCTAGGCCTGTCCTCTAGCTGGTATTTTCCCCTAAGCCCGGACTAGACTGTACGTGGGAGCCCTGCGGTAACCAGCCTACTCACCGCCTCACTCGGGTCAGCCGCTCCACCACTCCCCGGTGGGTCAGCACGTGCGTGCGGTAAGATGGCTATGACTAGTGGACGTGTCACCGGAAGGAAGAACTGACTCACGAAAACCATCGTCAAAGAAACGGGACTGCACACACTCGGTGCAGCATAGAGCCTAACGGTCCAACCTTGGGCCGTCACAGGCTCTGGCGGTCTATCCCTGGGCCGTCACAGCAGTCTGGCGGCCCAACTCAGGTGCGTCAAACACCCGATGCAAAATCGGCTGTGACGTGCCAACCCTGGTGCATCACAGTCTCTGACGGACCACCTCTGGTGCGTCAGAAGGTAGAATGAAACTGGCTATGACGCACACCCCTCGAGGTGTCACAGTCTCTAACGGCCCTACCTAGGTGCATTAGAAGCTGGGGAGCTCTGACGCTCCCCCACAGAGGCGTCACAAGGCTCTGACGCACCTACCCTAGGGCGTCACAAGCCAACAGTGCAAAACGCACTGTGACGCGCCCACTCTGGTGCGTCACAATCCCTGACGGACCAACACAGGTGCGTCACGGTCACGAGCAAACACAGAATGTAACACGCTCCTCAAGGGGTGTTACGTCACCTAACGGACCATCTCAGGTGCGTTAGGTGGAAGGTTGGATGCGTTAACTCTAACGCACCTTCCCAGGGACGTCACACTACCCTGACGCCCCACTCCGGGCGTATCAGGCCACTATGACCCCCAATAGTCAGAAACGATAATTGCGCACTCTTAAAGATGTTAAAGGAAGAAAATCCTTTAAATTATCTAGCTTGCTTTGGTTCTATTTAAAGAACTGTCGCGCCGCGGGTAGGCTTCCGCACTCGGGACGTGACACGTCATACTTTCGATGATTAGGGAGCTTGGACTGGGGAGGAAATCGTATATTCTGAAAACTTGGAATGAGGACATCTGCCAAAGATTGTGGGCCAACCCGCTTTTGGAGAAAGTCGAGTTATTATTGCATGGTGGCCCATTTGTCAAGGAGTTCCTACTCCCTAGATGGCACAAGGATAGTGAAAGAAGAGGTTTGAACTTGAGGAGTAGAAGGATAGGTAGCTGGAGGTGGAGGCAGCTCATAAGAAGGGGCAGAAGGATAAGCAATCAGAGTAGGAGGAGGTCCATAAGAAGGATATTGGGTCGAAGGATGACCCAAACTAGAAAGACCTTGGGCTACCCCTTGCTGAGGGCACATGAAGTCGGCTGGGCCCATAAGGACTTGTGGCACTTATGGGCCGGACATAGAATGATCTAATTGATTAGAAGAAGGGAAAACAGACTTTCCTTTATCAGAAGATTGTTGGGCCGAACCAGAGGACCGGCCCATTTCCAGACTAGAGAAGGTAATATCCCTAGGTTGGACTGGGGTGAGATCAATTAGATTGGGCTGAATGGCAGGCCCATCAACCCTAGGCTGAACAATGGAGGCATTAGACAGGCCTTGCATAATCGTGGAAGGTTGGGTATTGGACCCCTACATAGCCTGATAGACAGCCTGAAGTTGGGTCGGATCTAACTAGGCCATCATCTGGAGAATGGAATTGGCAGAAGGAGATGGAGTGGATTGGGCACCTAGCATAGGGATGGAGGACGGAGGAGGAGTGGACCCCTCTCCGGATGGGAATGAGATGATCCTAGAAGGATCTTCCAAAAGCCCTTGAGAAAGAGATTCCTCTTGGGAGCGGGCAGGATTGAAAGAAGCCATGGTGGACTCGAAAAGAGGATTGGAATAGAATGTGGAAAAGGAATTGCCCCTGGGAGATGACTTTACCGATCGAAAGTAACTCCACATGCAAATTCAACACCTTAACAAAAATGGAAACAACACAAAACACACAATGAGCAATTTTGGACCCTTCAAACTAACCTCCCTACCTCTTAAGTTTTCCCTTGATTCAGATCCAGAATCCATGCAAACCTTAGAACAGAGCCCCGTTTTAAGAGAAGCCATGTTCTTTAACCTTCCCGGTGCAAAACCTTCCCGGCGCGCCCTCTGGCCCTCGGTGCGGGGGTTAGCGCACTGAGAGGGTCATTCCTGCGCGCCGAGACCTTATTCCCGCCAAATAGTTGTGTCGGGGGGGGGGGGGGGGGGGGGGGGGGGGGGGGGGGGGGGGGGGGGGGGGGGGGGGGGGGGGG